>JAUYWG010000041.1:4564054-4594239 GCA_034779775.1 Enteromius afrohamiltoni
CCACGCCGCATTGAAGCAGTCATTTCTGCAAAAGGATTCCCGACCAAGTATTGAGTGCATAACTGAACATAATTTTTGAAGGTTGACTTTTTTTGTATTAAAAACACTTTTCTTTTATTGGTCGGATGAAATATGCTAATTTTTGAGATAGCTTGAAACTACTTTAGTTGTGTGTAATGAATCTAAAATATATGAAAGTCTAATGTTTATCAGTACAGAGTACAGAAAATAATGAACTTTATCACTATATGCAATTTTTTTAAAAGGACCTGTATACACTAAACAAGGTAAATCTATTAAATACTGTAACTGAGTTACTAAGTAACTATTAATAATGTTGTATCAAATGATGTATCAATGGTCTCGAATGGCACCATTTCCTGATAATAACCTTTGTGCATTAATTGTGACACATACCTCAGCCTGTAATTTTCTGTTGTAGCCCATTTGAAGCTTGTACTTAGAGCTGTAGAGAGTCTGCACTTCTATGAGGTCACCTGAAAACGTCATGAACTTTTCCCGTTTACTTGCGGATTCAAAAACTGTCTTCCATTTACCTGCAAAGCACAAAGAAACATAATCACAGTGTCATAAAAAATAAACAGGTATAATATTTAGATATATGATATCACTTACCATTAAAGTAGACCGCATTTAATAAAACAAATGAGTTGGTGGGATCTACATAATCAATCAACTGAGTGATTTTCTGGTTCGTCTTCTTCGCCACCCATTGATTGATGAGAATCACATTTTGATCGCTGTCATTGGTTAGCTTCTCTGGCACGGCATCATAGAACTCCTTTGATTGGTTGACAAAAACTTCTCCCAACTGTCGCTCTATGAAGAAAAAAAATGCTTCAGACTATGGATATGACTGCAGGCAGTATCAAAATGAACCCCTTGACATTTCAATGTCCCTCATGAGGTACAAATCCCATTTTAAAATAGACCTCATGCTAAGGTCTTAAGTCCAAAATAAATTATTATGATGTAATTACAGAAATGATGTTATTTTTACAGCATGAATCCATTTAAAAGGCCTAATTGTAATCCTACAATAAATACTTGTACTTGAAGATAATGAATGAAACACTAGACTTTCATGACTGTTTCGAAACACACTTAAGTACTTAAATGGTGCACTTTATAGTAATGTCAAATTGAAAGTTTTGCTGAAAATCATTGTTTTAATAATTAAAAATAAAAAACCATTAATTCAGAAAATCAGAGTTTTTACTGTGACTACCTGGGGAATAAAAGATAGCAGAGGCAATTTGCATTGTGTCCTTTATCACTTGTTTCAGTTTCTTTGCCTCAGAATGCAAACAGGAGAATTCTGAAGGAAGCCTAAGAGCACCTTCCAGCTGTGTTCTGGTCTCAGCTCGAGCACCTTGGAAAGAGAGTGATGCAAAGAGAGAGAAGTAAGAGGTTCAGCAGGTACAACCTTTGAGCGATTGTATGACATTCCTCCATTATTTTTTTTTACCCAACAGCAGGTTGTAAAGAGCTACAGCAATGCTGATTGGGGAGAAGATCAAGTTGGTTTGGGGTTTTGAGCCTTTAAGTTCAGTGTACACAGAGGCAGAGAAGTCTCTGAGTGACTCCTGCAGAATTGCCTTCCATGATCTGCTGTCCGGATCTTCACAGTCCTCCCATGGGCCAGTGTGGCCAAAGCAGCGGGGCGGAGGGGGGTCTAAGGAATAAAATAGGAGTCAAAGGTTGCCCTGAAGTCATTTCTTTCCAAAAGGATGTAAAAGGATGTTTGAGATATAAAAATACAGTTTATGTATATTTAAATCAAAATGCTCTGCTGTTAAATTATTGACATATCCCCAAAAGGCAATCTCATTCCAATACATTTTTTAATTCTCACTGGTTTCATTTTCTTCCTTAAATATAGAAATAATAATAATGTCTGTTTTTGATTTAATTATTTTTTTCCCCTGAATGTTATAATAATAATATTAAAACATTCAGAAAGCATACGCACATTTGATTTTAAAATTACATGACATAATTTTTTCTTTTAAGTTAAATGTAAAAATACAATTTATTTCAAAATGAATGTCTTTAATTTAAAAATATGTATTTTTTTCATTCATTTCTAAGTGTAATAATAATCTTAAAACAGGTTTTTATAAATTACTAAACTTTATTTTAATTTATAATAAATAATCTTAATAATCATAAAAAAAACTGAATTTATGCATGCATTTTTTGTAAAAAACAAAAAACGAATTAAATCAAATTAAAAAAGAAAATATATGAATATAATGCACAATATTTTTATTTTGTAATATATATATATATATATATATATATATATATATATACCTTCCACTTCCAGCTCCACTGACAACATTTCAGATGTATTAGTTATGACACAATGGTACATCCCAGCATCATCTTTTTTGGTCAGATTAATTTTAATTGCCCAGTCCTGTTCTTCAGGGTTGATTTTCCAGAAAATCCTCTGAGATGTCTTGTTTACTTCTTGGCTATCTGTGTCTTTGTTGAGCTTGAGAGGCATCACACCAGTTTTTGTTTCTCGCTCCCATTCAACGGGAGGTTTTTGTGTCTCTTCAGAAGAGAAAAACATTGCAACCTTGCATGGAAGCGTCACATCACTCCCAGCTACTCTTTTGATGACCTGCCATTCCTGGAAAGCTGGGGGCTCTAAGAAAGAAGACAGGGATCAGTTTGTTAATCGACCTCTGAGATTAAAAGACATCAATGCAACAAAACCTTCTAACCTTCCACGCGTATTGTGAATGTGCTGCTCAACCTCGTACGATCCTCTCCTTTAAAGCCATCCTGAACACACTTGTACTGTCCTTCTTGAGTGGTATCTATGTTTCTGAGGTTCAGGGTTTTTCCTTTTTCCTGAAGTGTGAGCTGCTGCTCTGTGTGAGCAGACGTGAAGCTCCAGGTGTATGTGGGATCACTCAGCACAGGAGCATCGTCAGGAAGACAAGACAGAGTAATGCCAGAGTTTACCAGAACAGTGATGTCACATGTAGACAGGGAAAGCTGAAGAAAGCAGAATGGAAACCGGTCAACCATTAAAGTGATGTAAAAGTGGTCCAAATTATATGACTGCTATATTGTATATGCAAGTCCTGTGAAGCCAGTGAAGAACAGACTGACTTGACTTTCTAATTACACTGAATGAAGTCAAGGACAACATGAAGGCAAGTAAAACCTTTTGGTTTTAAGAGGTAATGTTATGTTTACCATTAGTTTTTAATTTAAGTTTTTATTTTCAGTTTTCATTTAAAACTGTGGTGTGTGATATAAATATCTATAAACATAATATATAAATGATGTAATTTAAAAAAATCTCAGTTTGCAACATTTGGACCACGTCCAGAACAGATTTGGGCGGGGCATCTGCGTGCTGACGCGACGCGTATCGCGACGTCACGCTTGTGCTTTGGTAGCAAACAATACAATTATTTCAAATAAATAAATGATAGATTATTAACAATTTTAAACAATTATACTACCACAAAATGTTGTGTAAAATTGTGTGAAACTTAATTTTTATTTTATTATTATTTTTTTTAATAATTTATTTACTTACACCTGCACAGAGCAACAGGACGACGCGATACATGATGTTGGATTCAATCCTGACGAAAAAACAAACACAAAATCTGTAAGATATAGCCGCAACACATATATTTAATATTGAACATCATGAGTTATTAAACACACACTATGCAAATATGCTTCATTAAATGCATAAAAATATAGCTTCAGGCAACTTTGTTAAGCAGACAACAACCCGTTTTTATTTATAGTCCATAAGTAAACGTTAGCCTATAGGGTACAATACAGCCTCTAAGCCTGGTGGTGATTGCAGTTATCTACTGTGAGAGTCGAGAATGACAATAAAAAGCAAATTTCTGTGTAAAAATAAAAGCTCAGTAAAGAAAAATAACTTACGCAGATATAATTCCAACTGTAGAGAAGCTTCAAGCCCATAAACGCCTGTCTGTTTGGCGCTTCTGTCTGGTTCTCCAGCTGTGTTTTCTTCCCCCTGCTAATTGGTAAATCATTACACAGATGTTTGCTAACATGTTGATTCTTTATGTACATAGATCCTTGATAGAAATCTGACTGATTTACGGAAAATCACATGTCCAAAGTCTCTTCAACAGATAAAAAAAATAAAAGTTAGGCCCTCATGTTGGTTTTGAACTGCTCAGTGTTGTAATCTGTTGTTTAGTGCATTAACTAGTCAAGGTAACAAGGTAAAGATGCTTTTGTCAGTTTTGTCTGTTTACATGCTTTGACTTTTCCTGTGGAGCCAGAAGGTGAATATAAATAAATAATTAAAATGCTAATTAATTGCATTTCAAGGGACACAGAAGTTGCCATTTGTTACCCTGCACCTCAGGTTTTCTCAAAGCACAACTAGCAATGAACATTATATTCCGTTTCTTTCTTCAATACGTTTCACCGAAGCTAATAGTAGTTAAATATGTTTCTGATAGAAACTTTGGCAACTTAGAGCAACAAAAATGGACAATGTTGTTCTGCCTTTCTTTTTTCCAGAGCTAAAAGGGCATGTTTATCCTGACCGCAGTGCCCAGGAGATTTGGTCCATCTCCAGAATGGGGGAGTGAGACGCATTATCGGACTCTGACGCAGAGGGAAAAATTGGCTATTGTGATGTCGACCGTGTTTCTTATCTAAGACCCAAGCAGCTGCAAGTTTGTTTCAACATTATAAAACCATCTCCATCTCTCACATCTGAAAAAATATTGATGCTGAGACAGCAAAAATGGCCATGGCCTGGGAAACACATTTATTGAAATTCAACACTGAAGGTTACAACTTTTAGTCTCTTCCTGATATATCAACTAAGTTTTTGATTATTTAAAGAGGAAGGATGCATAAAATGAGTTTATTTTAAGTAATGTTTAATGCTATATTTCTATTTCAAGTAAATGCTGTTCTAAGAATTATTTTATAAATATATATTACAATACAAAATATTTAATACAAATATATGAAAAAAAATATTTAATACAAATATTTTACAATTTTGGAAAACAAGTGAACAAACAAAAATCTTACCAGTCTCAAACTTTTCAGTTGTGGGTGACTGTCCATCTGTGTTATTCACTAGTGATGATTTCACAATCATAATGATGTCAGAGCCCTCAGATTATGAAACTTTTCTCTGTATAAAACTTCATACATTTTAATAAAATGAATAGAGTGTATTCCACTTTACTTTAAGGAGCAGATCATGTGTGTAAATCATGCTCTGTGTGTGTCTTGGAGGCTCAGATCTGTCACCTGTGAAACTCCAGATAAACTTTTAAACTCAGATAAACTGCAGGCTTCTTATCACAGCTCAAGGGCAGAGAGGGGCGAGATTTCATTCTTTTTCATCTGGACAAACCTCACATAGAACGATACATGATTAGCTTTGAATATCTCTGCAGCGCTACATTACCTGTGATAAACTCATCAGCGATTTTACATGAAGAATCTCCAAGATAGGGAGTGACTCCTGTAACCTTTATTCTGTTCTGTAGTATTAAAATAACCAGGTAACAAATGACTGATGCAGTAGTCACTGACTGTGAACAAATTGTAATTATTAACATATATGTGTGTGTGTGTGTGTGTGTGTATGTGTGGTTTACTGGGACACAACTTAATATCAATGAAACAGGTATGACAAAGGTATTACAAAAGGTGGTTTAAGAGGACACTGCTCATGTCCCCGTAATTCAAAAGGCTTAAAAACATACTAAATGGTGTGTGTTTGTTTGTTTTTTTAATCTAAAAATCTAAAGTTTGCTGTAAGGGGCAGGGTTGGTGTAGAGCAATACAGTTTGTACATTATAAAAATCTTTACGCCTATGGATAGTCCCCCGTAAACCAACCTGTGTGTGTGAACGATTGGTCTTCATGAAAGTTGACTGCAGTATATATTTCAGCTTAGACTTTAAACAATTACTAAGCAATTATTTTTAATGTATTATAATAGTTTAAATGCAATTGGCATATTTTTATGCTAAAGTATGGCAAATGTAGTTGTAGGTGGTTGTAGATGGGGAAAAAACCTTTCAGTGCCTACCTATGAAATACACAAAGAGCACTAACACAGTAGTTCTTTTTGTAGTTTAAACGTCTTTGAACAGTTTTTTTTTTTTTTGCTCTGTCCTTGTTCGCCTTGCTTGTTTTTAACTCTTTCATCACTGCTTCTCTGCTGCAATGTAAAAAATGCTGCCTACAAAGCTAAAGACCTTTGTGAAGAACATCCAAGTCATAACACCAAACTTCACCAATGCATACCAAAAAGAAACTTACTCCATGTTTAGATAGTGATAACACACCAAGGCTGTGATGATATTATTTATTCACTGTAAACAGACTAATGTTCTTGTCTTAGAGGTCACTGGGACTATATCCAATTATCCAAAAAGGTTCTTAGAAACATGCAGCTTTCACGAGCTCTCACTAGAAAACTACAAGTCTTTATGCATCGATTAAAACAGAGCTGTGGGAATATGAAAGCCATTAGCAAGAAAATGAACAGCATGGTATCCTCAAAGTTTTCTTTTATTAAATTTTTTTACAAATCTGCTTTAGATACATAATTTACAAGTACCAGAAAAGTCTAATCTTACAAACCATAAATTAAACATAAAACCATAAGAAAATATATTCACGAACATAAGCAGTTCTTCATTAAAAAACGTCACATTTACATTCAAAATGACTTACCTCAGCTATCATACAAACACATTCAACTTTCATTTACTTTGAACTCGTTTACCCAGAGACGGAGGGAAGTTGAAAACAAAACTGATTAGAAAAATACAATTCACCTTGTGTTCGGCTTATGCATAATGAAATTTGTACAGCCTGTAACAGTTCAGGTGCACCCTGTTCTTAACTTTTTATGGCACGAGTGGGTTTAGCATCTTGTCCTCTAGTTTCTCCTACATACTGCTCAGTTTATACATCTGCCAGGACAGTGTTTATTTTACTGAAAGAAGGTGATTCATAGGGTCCACACAGATCCAAAAAGACCCAGGACTATCTGATATGGGGGAGAAATTCTGGTCCTGATATCATTCTCTCAGCGGAAGGTTGCTGTTGTGTTGAGGAGGGTTGGTTGATTACTAAAACTGAATCTCTGCGGTTCCAGCTGTAAAGCGTCCGCTCTCTGAGTCTTTGAGAAGCAGCTTCCTCATCTCTGTTAATCTCTGCACGCTTCTGGTATCGCCGCTGAAACACCAGCCAAAACTGATCTTCCTGCAACAAACAGAAGACCACAAAGACTGTATCATTTTCAAGAAATTTGCTGAGTTTCAAAATTGAAAGGTTTTACCTGCTGCAACTATTGTCAGTATTAATACATGTGACTCAATACAATTCTGAACAATATCCTGAACCTTTTTAAACTTTAACAAAAAAAGAAAATAAGAACTAGTTATCAAGTTTTAAAATGATAGTGAAGTATTTTATAACTCACGCAAAATATATTTATCAAGTCATATGTCAGGAATAAACTGGACTTATTATTCACTGAATATCATGAAATCAATATCACTGAAACGACGATCCAGATCATGTTTATGTGATGAGCAGTGCATGTCTGATTCATGACCCAATGCTCTTTTCAATGAATTAGTTGGTCAAGTTCACAGAACTGGTCTGAAGTGGATTAAGAATTTGTTCAAAATGTATCAAAATACAAGAACACATTTTGGTTTTAGGCTTTATGACAACTCTGATAAAATGTTTTGATCCATTTGAAATGTTGACTACTCTGGGTGTGTGTGTGTGTGTGTGTGTGTGTACACACATATACACTGTGGTTAAGTTCACAAAGGCAAGTGAGGTGAACGGGATTTGTAGGAGTATGTGTCTCACCAGAGTTTGCTGTAGAGATGCAGGGACGTCACGGCGTACCCTCTTGGGTTTGGCACAGTACGACTCTAAATGCTGGAGGTCACATCCACGCACACAACACTGCTCTACGATCCCTTTCCCACGAGAGCGGGGGCCACTGCCACGGGCTGCTCCAGGTTTGCCTAACCACCAAGAGACACAGCAAAACGCTCTTAATGCCAGTTACATGCATGTGAGTTAACTGCAAACATCAAACTGACAATATTAGGTCAACCAAGGCTATATTTAATCAAGTGGATCATGTGACACTAAATACTGGAGTAATAGCTGCTGAAAATTCACCTTGGCATCACAGGAATAAATTACTAATTAAAAATATATTCACAACGAAAACAGCTATTTTTAACTGTAATAATAATAAATACTGTGTTTTAATCAATTAAAAACACATTTAGTTTATGTATCCCAGAGTTACAATTTTTTTTTAATCGATGCAATTAGATATTTTCACTTAGACCGTATGTATGACAAGAAAAAATGAGAGAAAATGAAAAAAATGTGAGCGAAAAATGTCAAGGTGGCCTTGGATATGGAACAGGGTGAAAGGGCCTTAGTTGGCAGAAATAAAGATGTTGATATCAACAACTGCAAATCAAGAGTACATGTTGGTGTGGTGACTTATACTGTCATTTGTTACACGTTTAATATCCAAAACTACAATTTCATACTGCCTACAACAGCAGTCGGTTACGGTTCGCTATTGGCTGGTTGATTTGCATCAACACCATAATGATAACAGCTTGACTTGATAACACTGTCTGTATCTTCAGGGCAAGGCCACTTTTAATGCACTGATATTAAGTGTTATGAATATGATATGATGTTATGAGTGAGCTTAATGATTTAGAGACATGCAAGTCACTGTGTCCCCACCAAATGGTACACGATAAGTAACTATGCCAGGGTTTGTCCTGCTTTGACCCACACAAGCAGCACAGGCATATCTGACAATACAGGACTTCAGAAGTGTGAGCTAAAGTTTGTAGGTGACTCTCACCTCTGTAAAAGCCACGGTCTCCACACACAAACTCCAGGTCAGCGACTAGTTCTCGTCCACAACGCGCTTTGGCAGCCTCGCCAGCGTCTGGCAGGATCAGGATGCAGTACAGGGAATAGAGGACACACACACTTCGCCAGCTGGGCACCTGCTACACCAGAAACAAACTCTCAGCCACCTGCACCTTATCAGACAGATACACTCCTTTTTGTCAAAGCAGTGGATACAATTCTTGACGAATGACGCTCTGAATATTTTGTTTTGCAAACCTTACTGATTTGAAAGTCCAGATAGCACTGCTATGCAAGATCCTTCAAATACATTTACACTCTTAAAAATAAAGGTTCAAGGTGATTCGCTAGAACCATTTTCATTCCACAATGTAGAACTTTTGAATAGTCTGAAGAACCTTCTTCCACTAGAAATCATTTTTTGTGTAATTGAAAGGTTCCACTGATGTTCAGGTTCATCGGTTCCAAAGAGTTATTTTAAGAGTGGACACAAAAAGCTGCTGACTCATAAGATGACCTTTTGCAAAAACTGTTTCGACCTTTTGATATGATGACGAGGATTGCAGATCTATATTTTTCTACATCCCACACGACAAATTGACGTCATAATAGCTCCCTGACATGCAAACCTGCATTGGAGGCAGTAATTGCTACTCACAAAAAGGTTATTTGACTCATCCATTGAAACTAGTCATTAAGCCCAAAAAAGGGTTTTTGACTAACTTTTGAGTCTAAACACCCCAAGATGAGATAAAACACAGCATGAAATGGTCTTTGCTACCCTACTTCAAAACCCAGATAACATGCAACAGGTGTAAGAGTCCTTAGTTTGAAAGCCTGATCCTGGTGCCTCCCATTGCAATATAGTTCTATGTAGTAAGTGCATGTGGAGTCTTACCTTGAGAAATCCTCGAAGCATCTGAAGGCGTCTGGCATGACAGGTAGGCATTCCGTCTGATGGCATGTCTTTTTTTTTTTTTCAAGGTTTGTTCTCTCGAAAGAGCTACTGACGTTCTTATTCTGGTGTGCTCTTATAGGAGGACCAGGAGGGGACGGGCCAACAGCACTCACACACACGGACACATCCTACCCTTCCTCTACACCTAATCTCAAAGTTTGTCTTTATTGGGGAGATGAAACTACAAAAGAAATCTGATTATTAAACAACAACAAACCAAAACTGACACCCTAATATCTATCATTTTTAGAACAGCAATGTAAAAGGGATGCATTTATCTGATAGTGTTCTGTTAGAAATCCTTCATTATGTGCAAGCATATACAGCGTTGAACTGTCATCATTATCTTATATAACGTCGGTTTCCAGATTCTCTGCAGAATGACATTGAAATCCATCTTAAGAGTGACGACAGTGGAGGAAAAAGTTATCATGAGTATATCTCAGCAAGAAGCCGCTTAAGTGATTTTGGAGTGTGTAGGCTTCAGCTGAAATGATAAATGAAACAAAGATAGATGTAGCATCGCATTCAGAGCCAATCAGAGAACACAGTTAGAGATAAAATAAAGACAAAACGTTATGTTAACAGTCAGACGTGTGGGTACATCATTAACTGCAATTGGTTTATGAAATGACTAATGCTCAATATGTCATAAAACCTTTTATTTGAACTGAGCATAGTATAATTTCCCTTTTAGAAGTTGAAATTAAATTAAAAAAGTAAATCCAAACATATTTTGTGGTAACTGTGCAAAAAAAAAAAACGTTGCTGTTCATAAAATATTCACCGTATTTATTGCACAAACGCATTATGTACATAAATATCTGATTACATCTTTTTTGGCATAAATGTTTTATTTAAATGACAATATTTGTGCTATTAAATAATGAACAATTGAATAAACAAACCTCATCTTAAAGCGCTATTTTGTCATTTATTCATCCTCTACATGTCCCAAATCCCTAAGATGTTCATTCATACCGGTTTGAAACATCTTGAGGGCGAGTAAATGAAGACCCTTTCTTTAAGCTTTAAAACATTCTGCCGTTCACATGCAGGTGCACTACTAACGTGTATACCTCCTATTAAAAGATCTTTGGCACAGTCTGATCCTCTAAATCTGATCCGTTGGCTTTGCGTTAATGATGCTGAGCGCTGCTTCCTTCTGTCTCAGCTGAGCTCGTAGGTGGTTGATTCTCTCCTCCTGGGCCAACTGTTCAAAATCAAATGCAAGACAGCTCTCAGCCCTGGGGAGCAATGCGCCCTCTAAACGCTCATTGTCATCCTCATGTGTCTCTCTTTCTCCTCCTGCTGCTGCTTCAGGCGGTTCTGAGACGAGAGAATGGATGTGTGAGTGGGTGATCTGTGGCTGCCGGAGGATATTGGGCTGGGAACTAGATGTCTCCTGACCAGACTCCAGATCCTCGGGAGGCTTGGGTGGGCTATTCGGTGACCCGGACTCATCTTCCTGTGAAGTCACAAAGAGACCACAGCACTAGTTACTTAATCACAGCTTTTTAATGGATTTAAAGGTACTGTAAGTGATTTCATTAAGAAAAATCAATGTTCCCCTAATCAAGTGGTCAATGCTTGGCTGATTAGCATGAACTAGTTAGTCCCGACTGGTAAATAATTACATTATCCTGAAGGTTTCTTTCTTTATGTATTCTAATGAGCTCTCTAAAAATGATTGTTTGTGTCTGGCTTATGTAACTGGCTCAAACACAAGGCATGCTGGCAAAATGCAGATAAAATTATTGACGAGCAGAAACCAAGTTTATTGGATGATAAAAAAAGTGACAATGGCAACACGTTGTTTAGCTTTAAATGTCCATCTTAAAACTTTATTTTATAATAAAATTAAAGATTAAAACTTTACCTTTTGACACTCTTTGTCAGTACAGCATTTCTCGGGCGTTTCTTCAGAGTCTTTGTGCAGAAGTGGTGAAATCTGTATGTTAACATCAAGATCTCTGACTGGCGTCTGAACATCCTGTCTCTGTGGATTGGAAAGAGATCCATTAAAAAATAGTTTTTTTAAAGCTAGTAATGTCAAAAAAAATTGTTATGCATGAATTTATCTGACAAACAGTCCCTTCAGGATCATTTATGCAGAGGCGTAACAGCTCTGAATTTGTCATCATGATCTAAAACACTAAAATCAATCTTCAGAGTGATGATGATAATAGACAAAGGCGTTACTGTGAGCATATCTACAGAAGAGCTTAGCTAGCTTATTTCATTTCAAATTTTCTTCTCTTCTGACACGGTCAGTGCAGTTAAAAGGACAGCTCACCCCTAAATAAATATTCATTGTTTACTCACTCTGAAGCTATTCCAAACCTGTATGCGTTTCTCTCTCTCTTCTGTCGAACACAAAGGTGCTGGTAACCAAACAGTCGCAAGAAGCTACTGACTTCCATAGAATACTGTGAAAAAAATACTATGGAAGTCAACTCTTTGGTTACCAATATTCGTCAAAATATAGATTTTTGTGTTCAACAGAGAAACAAACTGTACATATTCAACTCCTTATGGGTGAGTAAATTATGATAAAGAATTGGATTTTTGGGTGAGCTGTCGCTTTAAATGAACGTTACAAATATATATAAGTGCAAATAAGACTATAATAAAAGAAGGAAATGTCCTACCTTACTCTGTTGTGGTCTGGGTGAAGTATCCAGGAGCAGTTGCACCTGACAGCTAGGTGTCTTTATTTGGTTCTGTTTACTAGGAGAAACAGGACACACACCTGACGGTGCTCTTACTCGCCTGCAATGTGACTTCCTCACTGACAGGAAGATCTGGCCGTTATACACAATAATAGCATTTTGCCGAACTGAATCCCTGACACTGGGTAGAGATGCAGCATCATTTTCCAGATCAGAAAATTGTATTTTAGGCTTACGTGCTTTTAAAACCGTTCTTAAGACCTTAAAGGCAGTGACACTGGAACTCACAACAGGCAGCGAAAACTGGCCTGGAGTTATTTTGGAGATCAGTGGCCTCTGGCTCAGTGGGACTGGTTGTCTGTTGTCCTTGCTCACAGCCATTTCTTTTTCCCGTAGCTCAACCGGACAGATCCACGTCACTGTCTGTGGCACGTGTTTTTCTGTTCCATGTGGAAACAGAGCAACACTGATCTTCCTGGCTGTGGAGCTGGACAGGGACTGCAGAGGCATGTTTTTAACACATGCTTCCTTTGGAATGTAAACCACAATGTTCTCCATGCAAGACATTCAGAAGAGTCTAAACCTGTAGGATTGGTGGAATAAAGCCTTCATATTGTTGCAATCTGTTGTTTTATGTATGATTATTTACTTTTCATCCGTGCATTTTTGTTTTCACGAAATATTTTAGCATGTGGAGGTGGCAAACGTAAACTAAACATCGTGGCATATAAAAATAGAGATATGTTTGTTTTTTGTAAGACAACGCTGTATTAATGTATGTTATTTGATCTGAAATGATTGTTACCAGGTTGAACTTCTTGGATTTATCGTTAAGAACAACGAGCTGACAAACGTATACAGGAAATAAATACCAAACCAAATTAAAAACAAATGTTATGTACCTAAAATTGATCACTTGACTCGAAGCTGTACATTTATGTCTTCGCAGCACAATTTTTATTCACGCGGAGGTTTTCCACCAAAAAAAATAAACCAGTTTCTTTTTGAACATTTGCAGCAAGGTTCAACTCTCTGCAAAAGAGCGAGGACTTCCGGAGAAAACTTCCGGAGTTCGTTGTCAAAATAAAAGTCATTGTTCTAATTGTAATGTAATTCGAAGTAGATAAAACGTTTGGTTACTTTATTTTATTTTATTTCATTTTTTTTGGGTGAATATTTCATTATTGTGCAATTTACCAATTTATTCACTGGTTGTTGTTAATAACTACATTAACGTATCATAAGCACACTCTGAAGTCAGCTGATGTTACAAGTTCCAGATCTTTAAAGTTGGCTGCTGGTTGACTGTTTTCATCGTTCATCATCTGGGGGGAAAACAACATAAAACCTCAATAAAACAAATAATTTAAGAAAAATAAGCAACACAAGAAATATAATTTAGAGGATCATTAATATAGACTTACGTAATATAGATTGGTTATTACAATGGGAGTTCCTTAGTGAGGCTCTTCCATTAAACTACTCGTGTTCTTTGTTAATAATACGTCGTTTAGATTATAATCGTATTATCATCTTATTCTAATGTTACATTCAAACTATTAAAAAGCAAACCTTCTAGAATAGTTAATGGGCTACGTTGGATTTTACACAAAGATGTGATGCAACAATTGTGATGAGTTTATTGCTGTCATGCTTGAAGGAAATCAGTCTCTGGCAGAGAAAGTGCACTGTTCCGTGACTCATAGAATAATGCAGTGTGCTGCATAAACTTATCATAAATCATGCAGATGTTTAATTACTTTGGATACAAGTTTAAAAGAGGAATAAAAGTTAAAGGGCTCCACATGTTCTTGTGTGTTTGAACACTTTCTATACCCATAAACATCACATTTTGAGCATACAAAGGCCAACAGTTCTGACTAATTTATATTTCCCGTCCAATAATTTCAGAATTTTTATTTTCTTATCTGACATATTATTTTGAAAAATACGTCAAATAGGAAAATAAATGAAGTAAATCTTGCTGATTTGATTCAACGGCATGAAAATGCATCATATAAAAATAATCGATACTGTCTCTTGATAGAAATATAAAGAGTATAGATACAGTACTTTTTCTTCTGAACAGTGATTATGTGGTGTTTTCAGCTTCGCCCATGTTTTTATAATTTCCAGCAAATATTCTAAGATTTTCCTCCAATGGTTGGATTTTATTTTATTTATGCTGCTGATATATGCTCTGTAATTTCATTTCCTTTTTTTAATTGGACATACACATCACACTCTAACACAGAAAACAGAGAGAGGGGCACGTGTGGAACCAATGAGAACATAGACACGGATTTTAACAACAGCAAACAAACAAACAAATACACATACATACAGACTTACGTCATACATACTTAGTTATATAAAGCTAAACGATGAAGTATCATAACTGGAGTATAGTAACTGTAGTATTAATCGTCGCAGAAATATAACCACTATAATAATTGGAACAATAATGTTATTAACTAAAAGGCGAAAGGAGTAACCCCCAAATGAACATCTTTTTCTTATTTTCTTTTGTACACTTTCGTTAGGCTCACAGTCTTTAAAATCTTTAGTCAGAGTCCACGCCTACACACACATATGTAGATCCATCTCATCGTTTTGGGTATTTCTTTCGAGTGCAACATACAGTATGAGAACATAATCGGTCACTTTCATGCGGAGCGGGATTGTCTTTGGGTCACACAAGATACTGTAAAGAACCACTGGAACATTTTGAAGCAGTGAATCTGTGATAGTGATGGGAATAAGGATTAGGTACAGAAACGAGCGTTTCTCCGTCTGGCTGGCAGTCTCTGCCCTTCAGAGGCATGTCTCCAGGCTGTGCAGAGGGCTCGTGGAGCACGGGGAAGCGCTCGAGCCCAGGTAGACGCGGCTCTCGGCGGCGTTGTTGTTGCAGTTGAGGGTGACCGGCAGGCTCTGCTGCCTCAGCGGGCGAGACGGGTAGCGGGATCGCGGGGGCCTCTGGGGCGCCTGGGGCTGAGAGTGAGGGCCGGGGTGACGAAGCGCCACACGCACGTGGTTATGGTTGGAGCGTTCCGATTCGTCGTCCACGTCCGTCTCGTCGATCAGGGGGATGTTGTGGACCGAGTCCGTGATGATGAACTCCGGGTGCGCCTGGAAGTCATGAATGGAGTTCCGCGACTCGGGCCGCTCGATGCCGTCATAGAGGGAGCTACGGAAAGCTTTCACCACCCGGATCTATACGTCAAGGGTGCGGGGTAGGAGATGTCAAAGGGAAGAAAATGAAGGGATCAAAGGGACAGAGAGGTGGAGAGAAGTTTAGTCCCACCTTTTGCACTACTCGCACACTTTCAGCTAGCTGAGCTGCGAGAGCTGAAAGTTTCACATCCATTAAGGCCTTTGGTGCAGTAGGCCTTTGAAAAGAAAGAAAATGTCACAGCCATTCTATAGGCCTCTATAGAATGAGGGCCAAAAACAATCATTGAAACCCAAGTTGTAATTACAAGAGGAAAAGGAAATCTCACACAAGACGGCAAAATAACGGAAGGATACCATAAATACTGTGAATATGATCTGTCAAAGCAGCCTTAGCCCCCTGTCTGCCTTTCTTTCAATGCAATTTCAGCTTTATTAATGATCATGATCAAAAACTTTTTTTTTTTTTACCTCATGAGCAGAAAGGCATGTCAAATTAGTGAGCATAAAAAATTAATAGATTAAAAAAAAGAAAGAAAGAAAACAATAAAAGGCATGTATGTATGCAAAGTTAAAAAACGGAATTACAACTTCCACTGTTGCCAGTTCAATACCAGGTGATTAAAATTCATGAAACACTCTTCTAAGAAAACAAAAAACACATGCAAACAAATGACAGTGAACACCAAGAAAACAATGATTTTGAAGGCACACACGCCACCATGTGGTACAAACACACACATATACACAGAAAACACACACAGAAAGTACACGGCTGTGCACAGAACGCACAAACACAAAAACATACAGGAAATAAAGACATGCGTATTCACATACTGTTGGTGTTGACAAATTCTGTAATACAGATTCAACAAGTCTTGAAAAAACAGATTCCATTAGTTACTGTAAGCATTATTTATTGATCTGACATCATCAGTTTTCTATTCCTTACATTTATGGGTTAATATTTGTAAGCCTCCACTTTCAATAAATCAAGGGAAAATAAATAAATAAATGAAACATAAAGCAAAGTATCTTTGATTATATTAGCTCATTCTAATACGAGGACATTTAGAAGATCTTGATTGCCTTGTTTTTGTGGAAAGAAAAAAAAAAAACTCTCTATGCCCTCAAAAGTATGAACACGTTAAATGGGACTTGTTTCCCATGCAACCATGCACAATAATTCAAGTTTCCTCTTCCCTTTCATGCATGGCATGCAAGTACACATTCAATAGGAAAAAGTATCCATAAAAACATTTATTAAAACGGTCCATGTTACTTTTTCTGACATCCTCGTTCTTGTCATGTGTGATTATACAGCAGCCGTGGTGAAAATGCATCTTCTTGAAAAATCGCTTGTGACCATGCATGTCGGACCATCACATTCATCGGCCGTAACTTTTTTTTTTTTGTCTGTTTCCTGCTCTCTGCATTCTACATGCATAGCCAAACCACGTTTCGGGAATGACCACAAAGCAATGTGACTGACAGAGGGAGGGGACTTCACAACATGGACACAACAGCGCTTCTGCGGATTTGTTTTTCCAAAGAGCCATTCGTTTTGAGCTTCCTGCTTTTTAATTTAAAGCCGTTTTCTTTGCTTCGCAGCTCTGACATTGTAAACTTTCGAGTATAAGGCCCAGAATTTGTAATGGTTATGATATCAAAGAGGAGAGAAAAAAAAAAAACATTGAATTAACTGCAGTGAGGAATCGGCTAGTCTTTTGTAATTCAGGCACTGGATGGAAAAACAGAAAAGGGATTGTGTTTGAATAGCTCCAAACACATCACATCAGAACTCCTCATGACAGACGGCAAGAGAAGGGAGGTGAAAGACAGACGCTTGAAGGATGGAGGTCTAAACCTACAGCACAAATCATGTTCTTTTGTTGCGGTCTGATGGCCCAACAAAAGCTTTTGAGAAGCAGCCCCCTTGTGCAACATCAAGGCATGTCTAAATTTTTTTGCGCAACTATAACAATCAAAAAATATACTGGATCTTTTCTTTCTGTGTTGGAATTTTTCTAAGATAGCACACAATGCTAAAGACGATAAAACGAGGACAAAGACAAAATAAATAAAAACAATATACTGGACAAGACTGACGGGACAGGACATTAAAAACCTATGTTGGAAAAAAAGAAGGACAAAATATCTTTCAAATCTTTTAAAGGTTCAAAAATAAAAGGAACTGAAGATTAACATTGAGGGGGAAGTGATGATGAAACTGGGGGGGGGCATTCCAGCTGGGCTAATGCTCGGTGGTCTCTTTGAAGGGATTTGGAAACGCTAAGACGCAGCTGTTTTCTTTAGACCACAGAAAAGATCGCTTCTGGTACCTGGAGGGCAATGTTGATGTTATATTTGGTGCATTAAACCCTCATAAACAAATCAATGTCTGTGAGAATGACTCAAGAAAACTACAGCTGTTTAGTGACATAGCAGCAGATAGTAAGAAAGCTTTTCTTAGGTGTAGAAACTCAAGCAGCAACAATTAGCAGGACACTTTCATTAGATGTGGCAGGTTATAACACGGAAACCTGTGAAGAGAGAAAGGAGAATCTGAACAAGGCTACAAAGACAGAGAACAGAAAAAAAAGAAAAAGAAAAAAAAACAGCACACCGCAAGTACGCTTTTTGCCCTGAACAGGATAGAAAAACGTTAGCATTATCAATGCTAATATCCCTAACATGAAAATGGCAGCAGAAACCATTATGGGCTTATACTCGCAGGTTTACAACAGTCAACCTTTAGCTTTCATTGTTCCCATGTTGTCAAACCG
The DNA here is from genome assembly GCA_034779775.1 of Enteromius afrohamiltoni. Taxonomy (NCBI): domain Eukaryota; kingdom Metazoa; phylum Chordata; class Actinopteri; order Cypriniformes; family Cyprinidae; genus Enteromius; species Enteromius afrohamiltoni. Next base: position 4,582,597 of record JAUYWG010000041.1, read on the forward strand.
ATTAAACATCTCCACTTTAGTTTCTCAATTCGGATCGATCGTTGTCTGGCTCTTTCGAGGGAAATTCTGGTAGCCCTTTATGGCAACATTGATTTGAGGGTGAATTATCAAGCAACGGGAGAATCAAAAAAAGGCATCAAGAAAAAGAAAACCAGCCTAATCTTCGCTGCACCAAGCCAGAATTAAACGAGCAAGAGCAAGAAATAAGTTATGAGGTAGCAAGGAAGGAGAAAAGAAAGAAAGAAAGGCCACAAATGAATAAGCGAAACAAACTAAAAAAAGCACATGTAGAGAGATGAAGCAGATGCTCTAATGATAATCTGCTCTCTCGCACACACACACACACACTCAACATTCAGCAGACTAGTTGCGTTTGAAGGCAGGCAACAATGCACGTGTGTGTGTATGCTAGCCATCTGAGTGCACGGGCTCTACGAGGTGCCGTTAACGGAATGTAAGGACTCACTCCCGGGGGCACCAGTTGCATTGGCAGTGGAGAGAACTACGTGAGAGGGAGTAGAATTATTGGTTACGTCATGGAGTTGGCTGAGCACTGAAGAGCGGCGTCTCACTGCACCCTGAAACGAACCACTTCTCTTGAAGGTACTCACTACCTCCATCTGCAGGAGAGAGAGAGAAGGACATCACACAGACAGGCGAATGAGCTTCATGAAATGAACAGGATGGGGCTTTAATCATTTAAGGGGGGTGGGGGTTTGGGGAGGACCTGGCTTGCAGGAAAGCTGCATTTCACAATAATTTGCCAATGTGTACGCCAGTCAACCAGGATGTTTCTTCAACTATGAGCACTTAATTGATTATTTATTTTTATTAAGTCTAATCATTTCAATTTTCTTTGTTATATAAAACATTAAAACTTTGGGAACGTTTTTTATTTTTTATTTTTTTGTATAAATTGCATTATTTCACCCATGAAAGACCCCAATTTTCAACTTTAAAATATAAAAATACAAAATGAAAAATATTCAACTATTAGTTTAAATACAAAGTGAAATCATGATAAATAATTCCAATATTGTGAAATAAATATTACTTTTATTAAGTACATAAATGTTAAACCTTTTTGATTACACAAATTATGCCTGTCCCTTAGTGGTGACATTATTTCTATGACAACCAATGTTTTTCCTAACAAAAAAAGAAATGATACAATAGTGAAAGCATGCATAAAATAATGAGAAATGTGTGACATGATGTGTGAATAAAACAACTAGACTTTTTTGTAAGCATTTACAAATTACTTATTGTTATTGTTGAAATCTATTTACAATACATAAATTTGTATCTTAAAAATATTACAAAAAGGTTATTTTCACCGCAAAATCTTATCAAACACAAAACCATTTGAGATGTGGAAAATAACCTGTATAATTTCAGAAAGTAAGTGCAAAAGTGCCAATACTTGAAGAAACATGTAACACCTTAGTATAGGGACCAATTCTGACTATTAACTAGTTTTTTATTAGCATGACTATTATTGTTATATTGGCCGTTTATTAGTGTTTATAAAGCACATATTCTTCATGACCATATTCTACATCCCAAATACTTAATAACTTAACTACCTTATGAACTAATAATAAGCAGCCAATTAAAAGGCCACCGAGGCCAAAGTCGTAGATAACGATTTGTTAATAGATAGAATTGGACCTTAAAATAAAGTCTGACAAAGAAACAATGTGTATACAAACCATGGTAATATTTATAAATTCAAAGAGGCCGATAATAGTTACCAAGGAGCGAACATAATACATGGAGACGCGAGTAGCAGAGCAAAAGGACTCAATAAAACAGCGTGATATAGCAGCAGAGAGAATAAAGGATGAAGTGAGGGAGAGAGAAAAGTTAAGATTTACAGCACAGAAAGCTTGTTACATTAATATTTCATTAATTTATAAAGGCTGGTGAAAAAAGAAAAATATGTTTGAGTTATGAGGAAAGTAAAGTTCGAGAAAAGTGCGCAAACTAGAGCATGTGGCACAGAAGGCATTTGGTATATTTTAAGGCAGTATGTGTCTATGCGGAAACAGCTGTCCCTGTCGAAACAACGCAAAAGCAATGTTAAACCAGACAGGACTAGGCAAGTACTGAAGGTCACCTGAGTCTGTATTCGGTTGAGTCCTCTGAACCACAAGATCTGTCCTCGTCTCAGCTCTCTCTCGGCATAGTCAATCTCCTCCTCATCATCAGCTAGATCCTCATCCATGATCTCGTCTGGAGCCGGCCCATGGCCTGCTTCTTTCAGACACTTCAGCTGATGTGTTGGCACTGATGATATCACCTAGAGAGAAAACAATACTATGAAGCACAACTAAAGCTCATATTTCTGGTTTTAAGAGCATCTAGAATGGAAAAGCAGTGGATTGCAGCACTTACCTGTCCCCAGATCAGCTCTCCCATTCCCACAAACAGGCACCAAAGCCACTGCTCCACATTTAAGGGGGAGCAGCTGAAAGGTTTCCCACCAAACTGCACAATCACAATCTACAAATCGCAAACATATAGAAGCGGAGTGGTTTACTTGAATCCACTTGTGTATATGCATCAAATAGTCAAATGTTTATTTGAAATGTTGTTTCCATGTCTTTTCAGGTTCTTAGCGCTGCATCCTGTACGTTTTGCATCTTTGTCTCCATGAATGTTTGAAAACCTGGAATAGCAGTTCCTTGAGGAATTATATTCCATGCATGGGGTTGTACTAACGGCACGGCTCCAGCGCGGATGAATCTAATGTTTTGAGGTGAATGTGTAGCTAACAGTCAGTGAATCCTGTAGTAAACACAGTTTCAGCCTACATCATGGAATATATGACCCAAATAAGAATTTTCACCGGATACTGTCATTATGAAAAAGTAAGTGTGCTGCGCTTTGTTCCAACTGAGGAAAAAAGCATTACAATACTGATTAGCTCACATCACATCAAACCCAGCAAATTATAATTGTTATACTCAAATACTTGTTATACTTATTGTTATTCTTAAAGTATTAATATTAACAATGTGTGTGACTAGTGTTTATTAGCATGTAGATTATGTACAGTCTACTATAATATCTTATTGTCACATCATTTGAATTCCATATTAAGAAATTCTTTTAACCCAAAAAGAATTCGAACTAAATTAGTGTAATCCCAGGCAAAGAAAACTGGAAAATAATTGAATTTCATTCACATGTGTTTCATATAATCCTTTATGGTAACAAACCGCCATTTTTAAATTGAATTATTCCTGCTGCTGTGAGAATAGGCTATACTTAAATGATGCACCACCTGCAGGATCCTCACATGCTATAGCCTAGTAGCTGGGACAACTTTGTGTTTAGATGTGGCGTAATGGTTGGATTTCCCCACAAAAACCTACCCGTACCACTCAAATTAGAAAAAATTATTATAAATTAACCATTATGCATGGGGCGATAGTTTTGAACACTGGCTGGTTATGCTCAAATATATAACAAACAAAAAAAAGTTAACGGCCGCTTGCTTAAAGTACTTTTATCACACTATATTGTGTCCTCGCTTAATAATATTAGCATATTAAAAAGATTTCTGAAGGATCATGTGACACTGAATACTGGAGTGATGATGATAAAATCATGTATGTAAAATCAAATATGTAAATAAAAATACAAATAAGTACATTTTAAAAATATATGAAAAAACGTACTACTACAACGTACGGCAAAATTACTATTTTTACTGTATTTTTGATTAAATAAATCAGTAAGAGAGTAAGCATAAGAGACTTCAAAACAAAAAAACTTTTGAACATTGTTGTGTATGTAATCCGGAATACAAAAATGGTGAAAAAACGTATAATGGTCTAACTCCACAATTAAGTACTTCATAGGTCACAGTCTTTGAAACGTGCATCAGCACTGCATTTCCAACATTTATAATCTGTTTAGAAACAACTGTCAGAATTGACTTTCCACAGACTTTAAATAAGCGGAAATGGAAAGAATCTAGACATCTGCATCTAGAGATTTGTATGTGTTCACCTGTATTGCAAAGGTTCCCAGCACAATTGAACAGAAGATGGGGTTTGAAAAGATTCCATCAAATACGTTCCTCTCTCCATGGATTTTACGAGCATTGATCTCATTGAAGAGTTGCATGAGGACAAAGATGTTAAAGATGATGGTGTAATGCTCGGATGGAGGAGAGTGAAGTGGACTGTTACGTCCACTGTCTATGTCAAAGATCTTCTCACCTGAGCAGAAAGTCAGGCAAAGATGACATGAGTATTTGATATTAACTGAAAACAATTAATTAAAACTATTTATTAATTACAATGTAATTTTTTTAATATACAGTAATTATGATTCCTTGTGGATATCAGAAGACAACAGAGAAAATCAACAGTCAAATCCTTTGACAGAAACAGTGCACAAAGTACCGTACCTACAAAGAGCAGGGTGAAGATGATGATGAGCTGATAAACTGCATGGCCAAGGATGTTCTTCATCATGGTTCTGGATATGAGGGGGTTGTTTCGGCCGTAGGGCTTCCTTAGGAGCAACGCTTCGGTGGGCGGCTCTGTGGCAAGAGCCAGAGAAGCAAATGTGTCCATGATCAGATTGACCCACAGCATCTGCACAGCCTTAAGGGGTGAATCCTACACACACAAAAACAGACCAAATAAATAAAACCCAGTTTAAATGTCAGGTTGTATTAGTGCGTACATACACTACCCTTCAAATGTTTCAGGTCAGTAAGAAGTTTAAAGTTTTGAAAGAAGTCTCTTAAGCCCACCAATTATGTGAATTATGTGATTTATCAATTATGTGAATATGTGATCACTAACAGAGTAAAAACTTTAATAAAGCATTATATACATTTTAAAATACCCATTTTTTTATTACAGTATATTTTTTAAATTTTAATTAATTCCAAACTGAAATAACATAAGCATTACTCAAGTCTTTAGTGTTATCCTTGAATACAGATTTGGTGCTACTTTTTGTGCATTAAAGAAAAACAGTATTCATTTGATAAAGAAATATTTTGTTAACATTAAGTATATGCATGTACCTGGGTGATACAGGCACCAGTGAAGGCTACTATGACAGCCACCACATTCACTGTGAGCTGAAACTGTAAGAACTTGGAGATGCTGTCATACACATTGCGCCCCCACATCACAGCCTTTACTATGCTGGAGAAGTTATCATCTGTCAGGATGATGTCAGAGGCCTCCTTGGCCACATCTGTACCAGCAATGCCCTACGCAAACCGAGAAATCAATCAGTATTTTTGATCATTCAGACATATTTCAATCTGGTATGTTTCAATTAAATAAAAATAAAAAAAACACTGAATTATTTTTTTTTTACACTTGGTGCATTCCCAAACTGTGAATACCAGTTGATATGCACTGCATCTCATATACAACTCAATACATCTTTATTGTCAACCATAGTTAAAATTTGTCTTTGACCACACCAGCAAAAAAACAAATACACATACTATAAAACACATAAAGCTTATTGGTTAACAAATCCAATCGCAGGAGAATTCAATCGTACAAAGGATCTGTTATAAATATTTGTCTTTGCTCTGTTAATGGATCTTCTTACCATTGCAAACCCCACATCAGCTTTCTTAAGAGCAGGTCCGTCATTTGTGCCATCACCAGTGACTGCAACCACCTGCCTTTGCTCTACAACAGTGCTGTCTATGATCCCTGAACACAAGACACATACACACAAGAAAATAAATCCTAGTAGTTTATTCAAGAATCAAGACCAACATATCAGTAATGTAAAGATGGCCAAAATGGCTAGAAATCCATTTTCAACATCAGGAAGAGCTTGGTATCTCTACTCAAGTATAAATGCCCTCATATCACTTTACGGTACTGTAATGTATGTATGTGTTTATAAGGGAACTCCATTAAAGACATAATGGAAAGGTAATTATCCCCATAGGAACATGAACTTAACTGAAGAAAAGACTCACCTTTGACTAGTGTGTGTTTGTCTGTCGGGGAGGAGCGAGCAAGAACTCTGAGCTTGGGCCAAATTTTGTCGATGCGCTCTTGCTCAATCTGCCCAAAACAAAAAAAAAACATCATCTCACCACCATTACAAAGTTAGCAGTCTCTTGGATTTTTTTACATGATCTCTCAAGATAGAGTAAAACAGTAATATTATTACATGAATGTATCAATAATATATACGTATAATAATAACAGGAAATATAGGGGAGATATTATTCGAAACTGTCATAACATAAAATTGTCTTCAATGTGACATGATCTTTCAGAAATGATTCTAATACGCTGATTTATATTGAGATTCCTGCATAAGTTCTGTACATAACTACAAAACTTGGAAGCATACCTCTCCTTTCTCATTTCTGATTCGCCTGTTGAAGTCCTTCCCTTCTATACACAGGAAGTCGTCTCCAGGATGGATGATGCCACATTTGGCAGCGATGGCACGTGCAGTGTTTATATTGTCACCCGTCACCATACGCACAGTGATGCCTGCTCGCTGGCACTTCCTGATGGCTTCTGGGACCTGATTAGGATTTTAATATGCAAATCAGGACAGATATCAATATCATAATTATGCCTTCTTATGATTATGTTCAGGGTAGGAGAGAGAGACAGACTAAGAGCACACAGACAGTAAATTGGTGTGTATACCTCAGGTCGAACAGGGTCTTCAATGCCCACCACCGTGATGCAGATAAGGTTGGAGACGATGTCCGTCTCATTTTCCCAGTCTGGCATGGGGTCAGCTGGGAGCTCCCGGTAAGCGATGCAAATTGTTCGAAGGCCATCGCATGCCATCGGTTCAATCACTTTCTTCACCATCTCATCTTTGTCCCGCGGCTTAAAAGCACGAGCCTCACCGTCACGGCCCAAGATGAACGAGCACCTAAGATGAAGGCAGTGTATTTTTGAAACAGACTACACTTTTCAAAATTTGCATGGTACTACTTTTTTTTTTTTGCCACTTCTCACAAATTAGGCCTTTTTTTTTTTTTTAACAAATGGCCCGTGAAATAAGTGCTTAAACTTCACAAAATGTTAATTATCAAAATAATCAAAATCACAGCTAAGTATTATAATAAATAGTATGACTAGCATTTCAAAGTCCGAGATCAGTAATATACAGTACTGTGCAAAAGTCTTAGGCCACTAGTATTTTGACAAACAAAAAATGGTTTTAAGTCGGTTATTTTTTATCTCTTGTGGTAGCCTCTTAATAATGTATGGAAATGTAAACTGATATTTCCAAACATTATTATGAGATTATTGTCTGCACAAGGAGTCAGTGCAACAGTCAGTGCTCCACACAGAGATCTGATCTGATCATCATCCAGTCTCTCTGGAATGACTTGAAGTAACAGAACAAACTGAGACTCAATCCAGAAGAACTGTGGTAATCTTCTCCAAGAAGAAGAAAAAAATCCTAACTGCAAAAGCTACAGCACTGTTCAAAGTGTTAGACACTCGTGTAAAAAATGATGTAAAACGAAGATGCTTTTAACTGCTATTAACTAAATCAAATTATTTTAATTTAATGTTCAATAGACATTGCTCCAGACTCCATTGTCACATAATGCTTCAGAAATTACGTTAATATGCTGATTTGCTACTCAAGAAACATTTTTTTTGTCATTAATGTTGAAAACAAACTGCAATACAATGGCTCTTTTTAGATTCTTTGATAATGTAGAAAAGCATTTATTTGAAAACAAAATATCAATGTTTGTTACTTTTTGAGCAGGATCTCAGAGGCTCCTTTGCTGTACAAGCGGAAGCTTCCATCAGGCATCTGAATGACGGTGCTCATGGATTTTCTGACAGAATTAAAGGTGTAGACTTTATAGAGCTTCTCTTCTGGGATCTGCTCCCTAACAGCTTGGTAGTCCTGCTTCAGGTCCAGCACGAGTCCCAGCAGAGAACATTCCGTCTTATTGCCCACTTGTTTGGGCAGCCCACCTTCCTTATCTGCAGCCTGGGAGGAAGAGGTGAAAAGAGTGAAATAAAAGCACAAAAGCACAGACATAAACTCTAGTGATATCACTGTAATGCATGGCCTCTCAAGGTTTAATGCAAAAGTTTAGTGCTGAAGTATATAGTTTTTAGTAAAGTACTCTCACCATTATTTTGGAGGTGTAGGCGCAGTTCACGGATATAGAACTGCTGATGAGCTCGAGAGTCTTTGGGTTAATCTGGTCTGGTCTTGGGATGTCGCGGAAGTGCTGGTCCCCTACATAAATCTGCACTACTGTCATCCGGTTAGTGGTGAGGGTCCCCGTTTTATCTGAGCAAATTGCTGTGGCATTGCCCATAGTCTCACATGCATCCAAATGACGTACCAGGTTATTGTCCTTCATCATTTTCTATGGAAAGGCATTAATAGGAAAAAAATGTGTTAAAATGTGTATGTTTGTGTAAATGGCACTCCTGTAATGGTCTCAATGTTACAAAAACGGGGGCATTCTTCAACATCACTCAGAAAATACCAAAAATTAATTTTTGACTTACTTTTACGGAGTAGGCCAGGGATATGGTGACAGCCAGTGGCAAACCCTCTGGCACAGCCACCACCAGAACTGTAACTCCGATGATAAAGAATTTGACAAAGTACTGCACATAAATAGGTGTGCATTCTGTCATCCAGGCCCGTTCCTGAATGACAAACGTTTCGATCACGAAGTACAGCATCAGGATAATCACAGTGATGGCGGACATCACCAGACCTGAAATAAATCATACATGTAAATGCTTGGAAAAGTGATAGCACACCTATTTGAGATATCATGCTTTTTGAGATATTGTGTTCATGCATATGCACTCCTAAAACCAAAATACCAACTTTTTATAACCCACAATAGGAGCACTTTAAAGGTTAATGTTCCAATTTAGGTTTTTGAAAGTGCTTAACAAGAATGTAATTTAGTAAAAAACGTATTATAGAGAGAATATTACCAATTAAAATATTTTTTTATATAATTTACTCCTTTGATGGCAAAGTTGTATTTTCAATAGGATTCATTGTAATGTATAATACTGTATCAAACAAAAACCCACTTGAAAAAAAAACTGAATGAAAGAGACTGTCCTTTTTCTTTACAAAATAATACTAATTTCTTTCAATAATTCATTTTAATTTTAATAATGTATCATTTTATTTGAAGAAAAAAAAAATCCTTTGAACAGTAGAGGTCAGGTAAAGCTCCTATCCCTAAAGCTGCACTCTAGCGGTTAATATACAGAACTGCGTGTGTCTTGTGGAAGAACATTGTAGCCAGAGCTACTTCTCTGTTTATGTCTATGATGAATCACTCAGATACTGGGCTACTCCACAGCGGTACTTACCCGAACCAGTCTAAATAGTCAAAATATAAACACTTATTATAGGTGTACTGTAGTGATTCAAGACAAGTCTAAAAACACAGTTTGGAAAATGGATTCGTGGTGTACTCGCTTATTATAGAAATTTTGTCAATTGTGAACACCAAAAGGTTATGGACTGCAGCTGAAGTATGAGCACAAATAACGCTTGACGTAGCAAGCAAATACAATCAGAAGAACTTGTCCTAACTAACTTCAGACCTCCCCACCTGCTTTCCCGATTTGCACTGCTAGCTTGGTGAGTTTGCCCTGAAGAACTGATTTTTCCTTCTTGGGCACACTGGCTTTTTTCTTCTCTTTCTCCTCCACTTCCCCACCTTCTGCACTCTTCAAAGGCTGCATCTCCATGGCAACAGCCTCATCCTGTTTCTTAGCTATAGTGGGTGGAGACAAAGTGATCAGGCAAGCAGAATTATAGGTAACTGTTAGAAATGTTAGAAACGTCAAACTACACAGAATAGCAAACAACACTTTTGTGGTTTGCACTATGTTGTATGCACATTATCTTTATTTGAACTGACTGACAAGATGTAAGACATTTTACAAAGTACATTAAACATATTAATATCAAAGAATCATAATAAAGCCAGCATTCTGTGCAGTATGCCGTTTTTCATTCTGAAAACAGTTGATCATAATAATGGTTTTATCTCATCATGAATCAGTCTGAACATGCCTCTTAAAGTCATCATAACTCAATTCTAATTCAGTCTTAAAAGTCACCTTTATTTTGATTGTTCTCCAGGGTCCCGTCTTGTTTCCCTGTGAAGGTTAACGCAGACGTTTAAACAAAACAAATATCGTTTCTCCTGCTTGAGGTCAATGTAGCTGACATGAGAGAACAATAAAGTGCATGAGAAAGAAAACATAAAACATGGAGGGATAATACTTGACAGATATGGAGATTTAAAACCAGGATGTGTGTTTATGAGTCATCTCTCTATTGTGAATGTCACCTACCATTTATGATGTTGTGTTCTTTGGCTTCAACACTGGGGAACTGCGTGGATGAATTACTATTGACCTCTGATAGAATCGTTGGAAACAGAGGATAGGACAAAAACGAAGGTGGTATGTAAAGACATAAAACAAAACCTAAATGCTGAACACAAGCAATGAAAAATCAACTCAAATGAGTGAGCAAAATTTTTGAGCATTTCAATGCATTGAAATAGAATTGACCCAGACCATTAGACAACTTTGCATCTGGATAATTCTATGTGGGTATTCAAGCAAAATGGATTTTTCTTTTATGATGTGAATGTTTACTCATGCTCAGCTTTTAAACATTTATAAAATACTTTTTAAGAACTGACAGACGCCAACCTTTCTTGCAGTCTTTCTTCTCTTCCTCAATCTCTCCGGCCCCCAAAAGGGTGAAGATGATTCCCGTTTGAGAGTTGACACCAACAGCAGTCACCACCATTTTCCCTGAGCCCTCCATTACATGAGTGCCTGAATATTGTGAAACACAGAGGAGATTTTTTGTTGCAGTAAGTATTTTCAACCATTTCTTCACAACTCTTCCCTACCCTAATCGAAAGACTTCAATCTATTAATTTTAATACTAATTCAAATTAAAATAGCTTGTTGGCGCCATCTTGTGACTCAAAATGGCTAGCTACTGACTAAACGACTTCAGTAATTATTTTAATAAATATTTTGAACATTAAAAACTTTTATAAATGACTAGAAGTTACATGTACCTGTTTATCCAAATAATGATTTCAAGGACTTTAAAGTGTCGAAAAAATGTTAATTAGAACGCTTACTTAATCTTCAGGACTTTGCAATCTTAAAGTGAGGTTAAGGGAAAATAAAAGCCTATACTTTTATTTCATCAACGCCCAATCAAATGTATGAGTCATGGATAGCCTTGTTTAATGTATTGATGTTGTTTGTTGTGCTCACACTAGCACCTGCCCTTGTCTCATCCTAGGATTAGAATTAAAGCTGAAGTCTCCTCCATGGCCTTTCCTTTTAGTGTGTAATACAATTTAACCAAACCAGGTTGCTTCTTTGTTCCCTGATTCAAATTAATTTAATTGCTTCATTTACCATTATTTTGTCTTATTACATGGCTCTCTGGAATGCTTGATTCTGATTGGTCAGTTGAGACATTTGCGGGTTCGTTCTTTTCAAATAATAACCGCTCTAAAGTAATAACGCAAAGCCGGTACTACTTATTTGTTTAAAATCCCTCCGCGCCAACAAAGATTACCGTTTGGCGCCATCTTGTGACAAACAC
>JAUYWG010000041.1:4595831-4620115 GCA_034779775.1 Enteromius afrohamiltoni
CAAATATGCCAATAAAATGTTTCAAATTCATATTCATGTCCAGTTTTTTTCCTTATGTGGCAAGTAGCCGTGTAATATGCCCCTTCAGTGTGATCCACTTCGCCTCGGGTCCTGCCTCTACATTATGCCTTACTTGTTTTCCAGAATAAAGAATATCAACCAACGCTTAAAAAGGTAACTGTAAAATAATAATAATAATAATAATAACTATACAAACAAAATACAAATAAATGTACTTGAAAAGAAAATGTGTTACAATAAGAAAAGGTTTGTGGGTTGTTTTTAAGATTTTTGTGAGGTTTATGTATATTGCAACTGAGAGAAGACACAGAGAAAACAAAACTACTGATTAAAACAATTATTTTGTGCAGCATGCATTTCCTTCTTCACAACAGAGTCCTTCAAACATACATGTTGAGAAGAGATGAGACTCCCATAATGACTGAGAAAATAATATGCAACCCTTGATGATTAATTGTACACGCTGATGAACGACAAAAAAAGATGGATTGTTAATAAAAACATCTTAAAAGTTTAGAAACATGCAGATCCTTATCGAGAAAGCATCTTAGGTCGCACCAGAGTTATTCCAAATTCATTCTGATAAATCAAAGCGGTTTTAAATTAAGAACCTCCTGCCTTCAAAACAAGTTTTCCCTCAGGCCATCCACCTCCTCAATGACCTTAAGAACTGACTGCACAGGCTGGAACTGATCCAGTACCGCTATACCTTATTCTACCATCATAAACCATATGAGATCACGTCAAATAATAAACATTTTATTTATTTAAACCTGGAAATAACCATAGAGATTTAGGATTTTGAAAGCGGTTACAATGCAAAATGATTTACTATTTCTAGGTTAATCGTTAATCAATTAAATAACACTATCATTAAAATCTTCTGGCTCCTTTTAAATGTTATTTATAGCAAAGCTGAATTTGTTTGCGACCCAAGACCACAAAACCAGTCAATAAGGGTAATTTGTTTAAAAGTTATGCTTTCCATCAATGTATGATTTGTTAGAATAGGAAAATATTTGGCCAGGATACAACTATTTGAAAATCTGAGAGTGCAAAAAAATGGATAAAATCTCTTTTAAAAGTTGTGCAAATTAAGTTCTTAGCAGAGCATATGACTTATCAAAAAAACTAATTTTGGTCTATTTATGGTAGGACATTTACTAAATATCTTCATGGAACATGATCTTTAATACATATAAAACAATCTATAATTTTGACCCATACAGTGTATTTTTGGCTATTGCTACAAATACACCCGTACTACTTATGATTGGTTTTGTGGTCCAGGATCACAATTCAGTTTCTTACTGAGAATATAGGCAAATCAAGAAATTGGGATTTGTATGGGACACTCAAGGAGATTTTTTCCTGGTTACAAATTAGTATTCATTATTCTTTGTTAATGTCAATTTAGCTACGCGAGTCCACTCTAATCATATTACACATGCATTTTTTACATCAAATGTCTAAAAAGCTTGTTATGTTTCCATAGATTCCGTTTTCCATTTTTCACACTTGATTATGTTGAGGTCGTGGGGTAACGCTGCGTGTGTGGCCAAGCGAAGAAACAGCTGCTGCTCTGGTGAACTGCGATCATTAGGAAGAAGTGGCAGAGCAGGTCTCTGGAGGGCCAAACACAAATCTGAGCCTTTCTCCAGGAAGCAGAGATGAGGAGGAAGCTGATTAACCTGTTTATCAGACCTCAGGGACGTTCTCTCATTAAACCAGTCAATGAGATTTAGCCCAAGCACTGTACAACCTGAGTGTTAAAGTATTGACAGAATACTTTGCAAAATCCCTATCCTCCCAAACAGCAAATTGGTTTAATTCAGATGGATTGCAAGAGTGTCAGCCTAAACTAATTGACAGTGGTAATTCTGTGAAGCCTTACAGTATACTACACATGTGACATTATAAGTAAAGGGAATTGTGCCTCAGGGGATCAAGCAAACAAAACACCCTTTGCACGTTCAAGACTGGATTTTTAACCACTAGTCTGTCCCAGCGCATCCTGAATCATCTGAATTCTCAAACAGATGGTGAATATCTTTCAGTATTTGTATGGTTTTGAATATCCAGAACTATTTATGTAAAAACACACAAACATTCATCACAACCTACAGCCATATGGCCGACCCAGTCCACACAATCCCACGCAAATGCATGCGAACATATGTTCGCTTATATAACCTTTACTCCCTACCTGACAGCAGCATGGGATCCTTGTCGATGGATTTGCGTACGTGATCAGACTCTCCAGTGAGGGAGCTCTCATCGATCTTGAGGTCGTTCCCTTGGATGAGAACACCATCCGCAGGCAGGAGGTCGCCTAGGAGACCCCAGAGTGACAGCAACAGATCAATCTTACAAGCCCTTGAGTACTACTACCTTTAATGAGCACAATTAATAAATTAATTATTCAAAAGCATCTTCACATCCTTTATTTTACCTAAAATATACATTATTAACATTTACATACATGCACAATTTAAGAAAGATTTAAAGAATTTTCTATATCAATGATATAATAATAATAATTTAATTTGTAATTTATATAAATTAACAATTTTAAGTATAATTTTAAGGAACTGCTATATGAATAATACAATACTAATACAGTAAACCGATTATAGATTTATGAATAATTTATTTTTAATTTTTGAATGCAAATTATGTATTTTATTTTTACAGACATAATTTAAGTTATAATTTATATATATGTTCTTTCTTTTATGTTCTTTTTCACCAAGCTGCTTGGCAATTGCTCCGTAGCCCTTTCCAGCTTTGTGAAGGTCTACAGTTTTGTCTCTTGTGTCTTTTGACAGCTCTTTGGTTTTGCCCATGTTGCTACTTAGACTTTGGCTGATTGTGGGGTGCACAGGTGTCTTTATGACAGCTAACGACCTCAAGCAGAGGGTCAGAAAGTGATCAAATACTTATTTGACACAGTTATTCCAAAATAAATAATAAAAAAATCATACAATGTGATTTCTGGATTTTTCTTTTAGATTCTGTCTCTCACAGTGGAAATGCACCTATGCTGAAAATTGTAGACCCCTCCACGATTTCTAAGTAAGAGAACTTGCAAAATCACAGGGTGGTCAAATAATTATTCACCTCACTGTATATATACTATAAAATAAATCAAATAAATAAATATTATATATATATCACACACATAGACAGATAAACATACATATAATACTGTATAAATGCGTTAATAGTTCATTTAGATTATTTTAATTGTTTATTTAGAAATGCATAAACTTTTGCATTTAAATTTGTCTATAATTATACAACATAATAAGAAGTTAAACATTTTTTTACTTAAGATTGCTTAAATTTAGTTACTTTCCTAAATTAGGAGTTCATAAAGAAATTAAGCAAGCAGTCCTTTTGTAGGGATTCAGAAACCAAGACTCCTAAAGATTTGAAAGTTTTTAATAAAGGATAAAGTACGATGCTTTCATTTAAGATGATTTGCAAATTTTGAATTCTACTGACCATATTTGACCTGGGCAATATCCCCCACCACCATCTCAGCCACAGGGATCTGAATGACCGTGCCGTTCCGCACCACAGCGAAGCGCTGCTCCTGCTCGATACGGCTCTGCAGGCCACGGAACTGCTTCTCTTTGCTCCAGTCATTAAACGCTGTCACCAGCACCACGCAGAGCACCGAGAGCAGGATAGCTGCACCCTCGATCCAGCCCGCCTCCGCCTCTCCCTCGTCCTCCGCACCTGTACTCACATTACCACACGCTGGAGAGAAAGAGATGGAAAGGTAAAAATGTGTAGGAGGACAGCGAGTTTGAGTGTCTACTTGTAATCCTTTATATTCTTTTATCTATTCATCATCTCTCACTCCATTCCATTTATTCTTTGCTTTCTTAGGTATAAATGTGACTATACTGGTACTGGATTACTTTAAAAATGCCTTTAAAAGATTTTAAATTAACAACACAAGACCATATTAGGGATGAAACTCTGAAAATGTGTTAATAATATGTTAAATAGCAGTGATAATATTAGCAGAAGAAAGGTCACCAGA
The DNA here is from genome assembly GCA_034779775.1 of Enteromius afrohamiltoni. Taxonomy (NCBI): domain Eukaryota; kingdom Metazoa; phylum Chordata; class Actinopteri; order Cypriniformes; family Cyprinidae; genus Enteromius; species Enteromius afrohamiltoni. Next base: position 4,599,907 of record JAUYWG010000041.1, read on the forward strand.
CTGTTCAATTATTGAAATCTTAAAGGGGCTACGACATGAAGCATATCACGTTTTCCTTGAGCTTCTGATGAAAACCCAGAAATCCCTTTTATGGTCAGACTACGTTTGCATTTTCGAACATTTGTCTTTTTTTTCTTTCACTGAATACTTCAAGCCCTATTCACCTTCACTGTCCCCTCCTGGCGGCTGGTAAAAGGACAGTCCGAGGGAAATAATGGCCGCTATTTCCAGGATTATAAGGGTAACATCCTGTAGAGCCTCCCACACGAGTTGAAGGAAGGTCTTGGCCTTCTTAGGAGGGATGAAGTTCATTCCAAACACTTGTTGACGTTTCTCCAGATCCGCAGGATTGTCCGATAATCCTTTTGGAGGAAAAGATGGTGCTTAAAATTATTGTTGCCGATCAAATCTTACTAATCAGAATTCTATGAGACGTACATTGCTACATTAATATTAGGGTTGCAAAGGTATGAAGGATGAAGAATTTCCATGAATATACAAAAAAAGGAAAGTTTCCAAAATTATTGAAACATTGCCAAAATTTACTGGAATTGTACCTTTTTGCAACCTTAATTATTATTAAAGTCAGTAACTACCGCAAAGTGTGCACAAACGGGATGTTTGACATGCAGTGCAGAAACAGTCATCTTAAGCTCATGTATACGGGTGTAAATGCACTGCAAAAAATGATCTTTTGGCTGAGATTTTATGTCTTGTTTCCCGCCAAAATATGTAAAATTCCTAAATTAGGAAGTATTTTCTTGACGAGTAAAATCTTGTCTTGTTTTCAGAAAAACAAGTAAAAATTAAAAAGTTTTTGCTGAGAACAAGCTGCCAGCGGGGTAAGCAAAATAATCTTTTATTTTTGTTTTTATACTTATTTTTATACTTCAAAATTTCTGTTTGAAATAAAATAATTTTGCTTACCCCATCGGTAGGTTATTTAGCTTGTTCTCAGCTAAAACCCACTTAATTTTGACTTGTTTTTTTTCCTAAAAACAATACAATATTTTTTACTTGTCTAGAAAGTCCTTCTTTGTTTAACAATTTCTAGATATTTTGGCTGGAAACGAAACAAAACATCCAAGCTGGAAAAGCATTTTTTGCAGTGTGGTGCTTAAAAACCCTTAATTCATTTATTAAAGGATCTCTATGCAAATTGTTTTGAGAACTTCCTGGATGTTCATTAGTCATCACTCGATTCTCTTAGCACCAATCCCTGACCTCTTACGGTGACAGGAAGGGAGGGGAGAGGACATAACAAGAGAACACAGGGCACAGATGGTTAAGTCAGTGTGTTTCGGATGCACCACAGGGTGTGATTTTTGGCAGCAAACCCCAGACAGACTGTCACGCTCTCTGCATCCTCACCCTGCCAATCATCACCTGCTGCCCCTGGCAACCTCTCATCTCCCATCAGAGCTTCCCTTTCACTCACTGTAAAACCTAATTGAGTTACTCCAACGGCTTGTAGGAAATCATTTCCCTAACTCATTCCAATTACCCCGATTAATTCATTCAGTCTCTGTTCAGCACAATATGCTCAAGTAAATTAAGACAACCGAGAAACACCAATGCAATCCCCTTCCGACGGACAACCAGAATTGAAAGACTTTTGCAGTACATCCAGCCCTTTCTTCTACCCTTTCATCTTTCCATCCATGCCCGTAAGCTTCTCTTTTTGTATCCCTGTCACGCTTTCTGAAGAGTGGTTTTTCAAAGAGCAGCATTAAAAGAGGAGAAAGCGCTTTACAATAAACTTAAAGCAACCTCAATGCGGCTTCCAAATAGCGATGCAGGCAGACCGCATGACTTGGTCTGAAAGCAAGTGGTAAGAACAAGATGTGAATCAATGTGATTATCAGAGCGCAAAGTAGGATCATCTACCCAGAATAGCTGCTGCAATAAAAGATTCAGAGTAAAATGATTATGGACATTAATTTGAAAGTTTAAATCTTAGCCAGCCAAACTCTGCTCTCTTATTTAGTAAACTGTTCCAAGCATGAAATACGGAGGAATAGAAAATGCAAACAATCACAGGATCCATCCTGATGTACTCAAATTATGAATGTAGATTTATTATGCAACACTGCAGTAACATATGGCAGAAGAATACAAGAGTTTTAATATTTTCTTATGTTTTATGATACTATTCCAATATGTTTTACGAAATAATAATAAAATAATAAAAATAAGTTTGAGTTTCTAATTTATCAACCTAATCTATATTTTATTTCAGATTTATTTACGGTCATTTTTTTCGTTACTGAAAATTATTTATCAAAATTGGTATGCTCCTTTTTTTAATCTATAAAGCTACACATTGTATTTTATTTGTAAAAATGTGTTGGAACAATCAAGACATTTATCTAAATTAATTAAGTCTACTATGATATTTGCATAAAGAAGATGAAAAAAATGGACTTTAATTTCCTAATACAAACACGAATGCAAAAACGAGATACTCTCATCTGATAACATGGACAATACAAGGCCTTTCATTTTTACTGAAAAATGTAGGGATGTCAGGGATGTCTGCTTTCAAAGGCAGATAAAGGCACCTGGCATTTGGTATTCTTTCCATGAAGACAGGCTTGCTTTGAAAAACAGTGTTTGTGAATATAGGCGCATCTGAATTTACAGGACTGGTTTACTGCAAAAAGAATTCTGTCGTCATTTACCCATCTTCATGTCATTCCAAACCTTTCTTTGGAAATCTTTCTTTTGCAATGTACAAAAAGAACAATCTTGAAGAGCTGAACTTGTTGCCATTTCCAATGCAATAACATTAAACGGGGACTGAAGCATGAACATATCATAAAAATGGTCCATACAACTTGTGCACTGCATTAAACATCTTATCAGTGAATAACGACTTAAATTTTGGTCCATTCCTGACACACAACTACTGTGGAGCTACAGAAAACCTATATGAATATGTAATTCACATGACTAATGGACCGATTTTATGATCCTTTTATGGTGCTTTCGCATCTTTTCTGATAAAAGCCTCAGTCCCCATAGGGACTAACTGCAAGGTACACAGCAATCAGTATAATTCTCCATTTGTGTTCCACGGAAGAAATAAAATCATACGGTTTTGAATGACCTGAGAGTAAGTAAATGACCACAACATTTTTATAATAGCTGAAAGTGTCTGTCTGTTTCAGGATGCACGCGTGATGTAATTAGCAGGTGACATGGTCCTGTCCAAACTAGTACTACTCACCATCTGCAGGTGAAGTCTTGAGTCTGTGACAGAGGGTCTCTGTGTCTGTGTAGTTCTCCTGGATCTTCTGCAGGGCCTCGGCTCCCCTGAGCTCCATTAGTGAGCACAGATCCTCTACTGTCACCCCGAAATCTCCCTCATGCCCTCCTTTGTCCATCCCTGGCTTCTTAGGATGGAAGTCTACCGTGCTATTGCCCAGATCCCCCATGATGCTGTGTTGGTTGTGGAAGACTGGAAGCTTTTAGCAGATGCTATGAGCTAAAAGATGGGTACCTGGGAAAATGTGTGATCTCTTTTAACTTATTTATATTCCTCCTCGCCTATTTCTAAGATGTCCTCTATGTAGTTCTCCATACTGAGACATGAATTGTGAGATTGTTTGGGGTTTTCTACTCTATGGTGTGGTAGCTGGGGTTTCCCTGAAATATCCCCCCATAAAGAAAAAGTCAGCAAGTAAAGTGGTAGCCATTGTGCCAATCCATCTCTATGAAGACCAAATGAAGCAAGTGTTACTGATTATTAAACAATAAAGGGGATCTAGTGACACAGGAATAACATTGGTACAAAACCTGAGGAACAAAAAAAGATGGATGTTAGAAGTGCACTGCTAAACTTTTGCTGAAACCAAAAACACAGCTTTGAAACATCAAAATACAACCTTTAAATTAATAGATACATTAAGGATATATATATATATGTGTGTGTGTGTCACAAATAAAATAACACTTTTTGAGAAAAATGCAAATACAATATTATATGCTAAATAACAGTTTTATTTGTTTATCATAGGCTAATCATCAATATCATAAAATAAAGCCTGAATGGTAAATCAAATCAAGAAATTATAAGAATATATATATAAGCAGCAAACAATTACAAGACAGCAGAAATTGTTGTAAAACAAATACATAAAATCCTTATTTTGGCTTGCAGGAGGTTTAATAAGAACAAATTATACGTAAAATAGCAGCATTAAAAACACGTGACAACTTTCCCCGCTAATTATGACAAAAAACCTCAAAGAGTAGAGTTTTTCACATCTGCCTTTATAAATTGACGTTTTGGCATGTAGTTCAACGCGTGTTACCGTTATTGTATTTATCTTTTTTGCCGTTCACTTGTTCACCCAGCACTTACCCCTTCATTTATGCACACTTCTCTTCACTGATTTCATTGCGAACGTAACGTTATTTGTTCCTAACCGTGACTATCACACGTGGTTCTTTATTAAACGTTCTGAAATGTGAAGGTGGCATTTTGCTCACCGGGGTGTCACAGGTGTAGGAAGTTTGTATGAAACATGTAGCCAAGCGTTCATCACGCACACCTACTGCAATGAATTATTTGCATAATGTCCGAGGGATACCGAGGACAATCGCTTCTTATCTAAACGCCTTTTGAAATTCTCTCTCTTGATAAAAGCATCGCATGTGCACCTCTCCCCAGCCCGTGTACTTCACAGTGCCGCCTCTCGACACAAAATCTGCCTTCACTCAGTCTGAGACGCCTGCGCATGCGCACATAAACACTTGCCCAATCCCACTGCAGAACAGATTTACGAAGGCAACACTACCAGCCATCAGGCCTGCAATTTTGGATGACATTACAATCCGCTTGAGCTCTGCGCCTCCATTTCCCTGTTGTGACACAAACTTTAGGTTACTGAACATTTAAACCTATAATCTGTGCGCGCCTCCGCGTCTTTTCTTAAAAAATGTCCAGAGGAATCCTCAATAAACACGCGCTTTTTAGACGATGATGCCATTTCCTGGTAACCTTCAGAAATCAGATGTTCACCTTGGTCCACTGTACAGCTGCTCACATCTTATAAAAGTGCCTGTAGCATCCGTGTCATGATATTTCGTTTTAATCATAGCGAGGGGAAGGCTAAACAAATGTTTATTAAAAACACTTGGCGGGGATTAAAATGAAAGGCTGCACAAAGTACCCAGACAGCAAGGTTACATCCATCCATCACCTGATTTTCAGCCTATCAGAAACTAGGAATTTGTTTCATGCATACAGGTATTTATAGCTAAATATGCAGATCTTAATTAAGTTTATGGCACAATAATAAAAAAGATTTAATATTTTTAAATAAATGTTAAAGAGTTGTTGACAAAGGTATACTTATAACACTGTGTTAGATTTGTTATTTTTATTATATGTCAATTTTATTTATACTAGGCATGATTAATTTATTCTGCATTTCTATTTGATTTCATGACGTTACAAACAATTGTTGAACAATCGCTAATACCCTACCTTCTGATATAAAACATATCTATTGGTGAATTATATCGGCACAAACGTGCTGGGCATACTGTAGATGATGATAATAATTTCCATGCACGGCTCACCTACTGTAATCATAATAATAAAGCACTTTAATTATACATTAGCAGACGCTGGACTGCAACAAATAAACAAACCCAACACAAAACATACCCTGCTGACATCACAAGGCACTTGTGAACATTGTGAACAAATATATTCACTCACCGCCCAGGCCATGTTCCAAGGACATTTGACGTTGAGTCGAAAAAAGACAGGAAAAACGGAATGATATCCAGTGATTTAGCTTCAAATCATGCCCATCATGGAGAACACAAAAATGAAAGTCACATCATTTGACCTTTACGCTATTCCAAATGCAGATGATGCGCAACGGTGCAGAATTGAAATCAAATGAAGGGAGCAGGAGGCAGACGGTGGTGAGCACTTCATCTTATGCGGAAGAAAACCTGAATGATGCAGATGAGATTGTACCATGTCCGCATTAATTATTCGGTTTAAAACGGCGTGTTGTGCTGTCGTGAACGTAAAGAAGGCTCGTTTTAATCACATCGTTGCTGTTATTTTGGCGCTGATTGATAGAGTGATGGGTGAAGGAGAGATGTGGGTCTACATGCTGATGATGCCCGTTTGACGCGCATCTCTCGGTGATGGCAGCAGCAGCAGCAGCATCCCAGCGCTGGAGGACGGGAGATGGGGGAGGGGCGGATCGAGATACAGGCCTCTCGCTTCCCTCCCTCCCTCTCTCTCTCTCTCTCTCTCTCTCTCTCTCCGCAATCCCTTCTTTTTCCCGGTAAAAGACGAATTCTACTATGGCGAGGGATGAGTTTTTCATATTCATAACCCGGGTTTTTGCCTTGGGAAGGTAACCAAGCAAGGTAACAACGCAACGTCAGCACCACTGATTAATATTCATAAGCGGAACATTCGCCATTGGTTGGCTGTCACGAAACGTTAGCATGATGTACTTAATATTCATGAAGCAGTCATTCGGCATTGGACGATTACTACGCAGCCTCAGTGCAACCTTACTAATATTTATAAGCTAGGTCTTAGTCATAGACCACAGCGACTACATAATATGACCGTAGAGAGGTGAAATGTTGTATGTTAACATATTAACGATACGCAACAACTAATAAAACAAATAATACATTTTTTTTAAATAGTAGCCTAAACACTAGACTGAACCCTAAGGTTAATGACCGAATATAATAACAATTAAAATAATTAAATTGTTGAATTGACTCTTTAATTCATTAACTTCTATCTCTCTCTCGGCTGGGCATGCAAGCATTAATTATAAAGCGAGTACTCATGCAGCCTGCCGCCTGTAGCTCCATTAATAAAACATCCCAACAAAGGACTCCGAGAACGTGAAAGAACCTTGGTTAAATTAATATTCATTTTAATTGCAAAGTACTTTATTGGTACAATTGTTGTTCATACGATATTGCCAAAACGCCAAACGTCACACACACAGGCTTAATGGTTTTATACTGTAGAAACTGTATATTCTACCAAGCCTACACCTGAACCTACCCCTTACAGGAAACTTTAGATATTCCATTCTGTGTGTTAAATTATCTGTATGTTTTATAAGCATGGGAACCATTAGTATTCATATCCTTGTGGGGACCCCATAACGTGATAAATACCAGGGACACACACTTTACTTTCTTCATTTTAATTTGAATTGCTGATTCAATAAATTTCATAATTTACCCTGCACTGTTACTTAGTGTTGAACTTTGCATTTCATACTGTTTATTTTGCTAGTGGTTTTGCACTGCTGTTGTTTTACATTGCACAATTTTTATTTATTTATTTAGTCAAATAGTAAAAAATAATACTGCAATTATAGAGCAGAGCAAAAATGTGGTAAAACACTGAGCATGTGCCCTCTGTGTCTCTATAATTCTAGTCACTTCAAATAATTTGAAGTACGATTATTAAATAAATAAGAATGACTTGTTGACACACACTTACGTACGTGTCCATGTCCTGTACTGTTAAGCTGCATCCAAGTAACATTAGGGACAACGTTGTCCCCTCTAGTGGAGAAGAATGGCATAGCATCCAGCAACAGTCATTTCTCATGTTGCTGCACAAGATATCTTGATTTCTGAAGCCATTTGTGATGAAAGTGATGAATCTCTTACAATGTAGATCAGAGCTGATGTCTAACATAAGGACTATATATTTTAAAAGTGCCCTCTCACTCTGCTGACGCAAATAGAGCATTATACCCCGACCCAAAAAGATCCTACTGGATTGAAGAAAAGTTATATATAAATATATATGTGAATTTTAGCTTTTCCAGAATTATATTTGCTTCTAAGAAAATTCTTCTTTGACTAGTCCCATATTCCGAAAGCTCTCCATGATTGCACTCCTTTAAAATCCTTGATTTAGAAGTGGAAGAATGTGCAGTTTTCCATCACATGTGGTTTGGTTCCAAGCTTTGAATATTCCATACCTCTTCTCAAAGGCCTGTTTTAATGAGTTAGATTCAAATAAAGGTTTTAATGTGGATGGAATGTGCTGTATGAAATCCGCTGACATAATCTGTTTGTGAGCCTACTTCTCCCTCTCTTTCTTTCATACACCAAAACACATGATTCAGATCAAGCCCCCTTTTCAGGCAAGGCGAAATAAACGCACAGAGGAAGTACAATCTGGGCCAAAGTTCAACCTCATGCTGTTCCCAGTCCGGTATCTATGCTAGTCACCACTTTTAAAACAAGGAAAACTTAAGTAAAGGACTTTGCTGGCTCTTCTGCAAGGCTGCCTGCCGGATCAGGAAGAAGAGCTGCACTGTGAGGACATTCTTTCACATTGCAAAACTTCTCTTCAGGGCATCGCCACAAACCAGGTAGAGTGTTTCATTTTACTAGTATGCATGCTTTCAATGTTCCTTTTTTAGAGCTGGGTAGTTTACTTAGAACTTGTAATCCATTCCTAATTCCTCACTACATGACAATAATTCTATCAGGCTACTTTTTAATTACTTTTAGATTACTTTGAAGTCATTTATCACACTGATGATCCATTGATATACCAAGGTTACTCCAAGGTTTCCCAAACTGGGGTTTGTAATTTAACTGCAGGGGCTTCATGAGTTTAACGAAAAGCTAATTATGAGTAAAATCATAAAAATGGAATAGCAAAATAAATCATTTTTAGAATTACATCAATCAATAAACACTTACAAAAAAATTAAATACTTTTTTTTTTACCTACGTGACATGAATCATGAACATGCAAATGTGATACTTAATATTTATTTTAAAATCTCAGAGTCAAGTAAATATGTCAGGTGTAATATGTTCAGATGAAAAAAATAAGTTTTGGAATACCTGCATTACATGTAAATAAAATATGATGCTAATTTGTGTAATAATAATTAAAAAATAATACAATTGTGCATTAATTGTGTTAGTGTTTACAAAACCGGACAACTTCTGTGTGTATAAGCAGTAGGCTATTCTAGAAATGAACATTTAAAGGGACAATCAATAAATTGTGAATAATTTATTGCTGTTGTGTGAATAATCATCAATTTAACTGTTGATTTTTTAACTGTCTGAAGACAGTATTTTAAAATTACAATTACAAGTACTTGAACCTACTTACGTAATCTAATTACAGCAGGTTATACATTCTAATAAAATAAAATGATTATATTAATTAATATAGAGAATAGAGGCTATTGCACAGTGCCATTTAGAACAATGCACACTTGTAGTATTTATTTTTTAAGTTACACAGTTTTAAACACAAATGTAAACACATTTGTGAAAAGTTGCTTCAACTCTGCAATTTTTAACCAGAACACAAGTTTTGATGGTCAAGTCATTGGTATGCAAAAGTGTAACCTCAGATGAATAGCCTTTACATAACACATCTATTTAGCATACATGTCAGGGACATATATTTGTGTTAGTTACATGATCAGTGTACTTTAGTACCTTCCTTCGTTCCCACTGTGAACTCTTAAATCTGTACTGAGATTGCGTAGCAGTGCCAGGTCAATGTGCTATGATTTTTTCAGATAGGCTAAAGAGGGCAGCCTCTTCAAATGACAGATGAGAGAAAAAAATAATTTCAATACAATATTATCAAAAACATACTATACCATTTATTATGGCTTACAAAACAGCAAATTAACTTGATTTTGAATAACTAAGTAAATTGAAAAAATTTTGATTATGACCGACTAATCTAAACCATATATTTTCAGACAATGTTGCTGCATCCCCAAATCATTGTCCTAGTTGCCTTCCTTTGGAGTGTCCCACCACTATCCCTGGCTGGGAAGATCCTGGTGTATCCAGTGGATGGAAGCCACTGGCTTAACATGGACATTTTGCTACGAGAGCTTCATCAGCGAGGTCACAAACTGACAGTTGTCCGTTCTGCCAACAGCTGGTACATCCCAGAAAAGACCACACACTATACATCCATCACCATCCATGTCGATCATCTCTCCAGCCTAGAGGACCCAGAGTACATGGCGTCCTTTCTTAAGAGAAACATTGACATTCAAAGAGGGGAAGGATCTGTATGGTCATTCATAGCCCTGCAGAAAGAAGTAATTAGTCTTTTAGAAGAGTCTCACAAGTCTTCTGCTGAGATGGTGAGGACTATTCTAGAGGATAAAAAGCTTGTTAAAACACTCAAAGAGTCCAAATATGATTTGATGCTGACTGACCCTGGTTTTGCAGGAGGGGTCATATTGGGCACGTACTTGGTTCTACCAATGGTGTACAATGTACGATGGATAACAAACACAGAAGGGCACTTTGCAATTGCACCCTCACCGCTTTCTTACATCCCGACTATCGGATCCAGGGTGACAGATAAAATGAGCTTTGCAAATAAAATGAAAAATTTCTTGCATTATGGAATTGGCCAATACATAGACCACTGGCTCACAAGGCCTCTTTATCAAGGAGTTATCAGCGAACACATAGACCCAAACACCAATGTGTACTCTCTGATCCAAGGAGCAGATCTGTGGCTCATGAGAGTGGATTTTGTATTCGAGTTCCCTCGTCCTACTATGCCCAATGTGGTCTACATTGGAGGCTTCCAGTGCAAACCATCCAAACCTCTACCAGATGAATTGGAGAAGTTTGTTGAGAGTTCTGGAGAGCATGGGGTGGTGATCATGTCTTTGGGTACTCTGCTTGGAAGTCTAGTTCCTGACATATCCGAAGTCGTCGCCTCCGCTTTTGCTCGCTTACCACAGAAGGTGATTTGGAGGCATGTAGGGGGAAAGCCATCAACGTTGGGGAACAATACACTAATAGTGGACTGGCTGCCTCAAAACGACCTCTTAGGCCATCCTAAAACTAAAGCTTTCGTCACTCATGGAGGAACAAATGGAATCTACGAGGCTATTTACCACGGTGTTCCGATGCTTGGATTTCCACTCATCTTCGACCAGTTTGACAACATGATTCGCCTGGAAGCTAGAGGAGTGGCGAAAATGCTTGAAGTCGCAGCCCTGGATGTAGCTACACTTGAACAAGCCCTAAGGGACATCCTGGATGAAAATCAACCCTACCAGAAGAACATGCGCAGAATGTCAAGCCTGCATCGTGACAGTCCGCTCAAGCCAATGGACAGTGCTATCTTTTGGGTGGAATTTGCCATGAGGCATAAGGGTGCGGCGCACTTACGCACCGAGTCCTACAGGCTTCCTTGGTATTCCTACTACTGCATAGATGTTTTAATGCTAATAATGAGTTTGTTAACAGCAATCTTTCTGCTCTTGGTCTTGATGATAAGAGAATTGTTTAAAGTTTTGGTTAAGAAAAGAAAGTCCAAAAAAGAGTGAAGTCATGTATTTGGTGACACTACTTTAAGCTCAGAGTTAAGCGTGTACACCACAACTATTAAAAGGCATTATCAATGGAGCAGATATTACGAGTCACCATGGCAATATCTGAGAAAAAAAAAAAAAAAAAGAGAGATCAGCATTTTTTTCTCCAGCTGAACCTGATGTGCATCAGTTTACATTTAAATTATTTAAATATTTAAGTATTATAAAAAAATATGTAATCAAGTATTGACTTTTCACTTGAAAAGTTATTTCAGATGAAATTGCATTAAATTACATAAAATAGGCTACTGCACAACAAATTTGACAAAACAAGAATGCATATAACTTGAACTTTACACACATTGATCAGTTTAAAATAACAAATTCACAAATTGAGTTTTTAAAAGATTTAAAAGTGCACTTGTGTGTCTGTCTTTTTATTGATCAAGTGGTAGCGGTTGATATAACCTTTAGAATGTAAACAGTACTAAAAATGGTTTTAGAACGAGTAATAATCCCATTAATCTTGTTACAGTACATGTCCCTGCTAAAGGTGAGTGAATTGAACCTATTTATTTATTTTTTGCAGTAATATCAAAGGTAAAACTCAAAACTATGCTGTTGAATCTAATTGTAATTGTCATGTAGGTGCAATCCTTGCAGTAATTAAAAGAACATGTCAGCAGCGGAAAATTAAATTTAAAAACATAATTCAACCAGGTAAGGTTTGAGCATGTAATGTTTGTTTGTTTTTTTAAATTACATACAGTGCATACAGTGGCCGTACTTCGAATCCTCGATAATGAAAGCTTTCATTAGCAAAGAAACGTAAAGCTGCTCATAGTATCTGCTCGGATTTAAGACCACAACCATGATGGGTGATGTTAGTGATGCAAGGACGGATTAGATTATGGATATATGTAATTGATAGCAACGAAAAACTGTAACGCTTAAACAAAAATTTAACGTTATGGGGAAAAGACAAAAAAATCCACTCTGGGTCTCAAATTCCTTGTCTGATTCTTCTAATTAATACAGCCTCTTCATCGATGGGATCAAGCAATTCTCGTAACTTTGTTCTTTGTGTGACTGAAATGTGGGCTTTGAATTACTAAGGCTAAGGCGAGAAATACCACTTCAACTTTAAAAAAGGGGAGCAGACCGACAGAAACTCAGAGTTTAGAGAATAAAACCTGCTTCTGACCAGGTTAGGTTCACAGAGTAAGTTACCACGGTAACTCCTTTCAGAAACAGGCTTGACTTACCCTGCTTTCTCGAGTTTTACAAACCTGCCATATTGAAACGGAAAAACTGAGTGTTCACTTAACCTACATTATGAAACAGGCCCCAGATGTATTAAAGTAGAACTGTTTGGGACCATGGACATTGTTTTTGTGCCATCAGCCAAAATTTCGTTCATAGTGATCAAACACCATTTAGATTTAAATGACTGGCTCAAAACCAGTCATATATATATTTATATATATATATATATATATATATATATATTTTTTTTTTTTTTAAAAAGGAACTGCAGCAGATTGTATTTTCAGTTTGTTTTATTGATTTGTACAGACATTGAATGAACCAGCTGTCTATTTTGCACGCAAATATTTCACTTAACACAACCACCGGCATGGTCAACAAAAATAAAATTATTCAAAAATCAGAGTCATAATGCGACAGATGGCCGATGATGCCGAATGTCTCCTATATTTTGGAATGGTGTATTACTATATATGGTTACAATAGGTGAAATACTTGAGAGAGAGTAAAAAATAAAGTGCTCCGTCTTCATCTGTTCTACTGTGTCACTTTGAGAATACTCATCTCACCTCTCCAAAAAGTAGCAATCCCATTTCTTTCTCTATGAAAAACAAAGTATAAAAAGGTTAGAAATGTCTAGATATCTCAAATCTACAGACCACAGCTCAATTTTCACTGTGTGATATTTAAGGGGATCAATGTCATATACATGCAAGATATAAAGACAAACACTTGAACACAATCAATAGAACATGTAACCTATATAATAGATACCAGTCTGTAACTTTGTTTAGTTCCATTAGGAAAACATTACAAAATGCTTTTCTTCCTTCTGTAGTAATAATAATAATAATAATAATAATAGCAGTAATTGATCCACAGCTAACTTTTCTAAATGTCTGTTCCACTCACCCCACAAGTCACCAATTTTCTTTCAATATTTCAACAGTTTCATTATATCTTAACAGATGGAGAAGAGAATGAGGAAAAGAGAGTGAGATTAAAGAGAGAATGAATGTCTGGGAACAGCTTTGGTATTTTAAAAGTATAGCAAAAACATCTTAAGTCAAATTACACATCTTCCTGCGATTGCATGTTGCTCAGGCATTTTTCATCCCTTCAGTCATGTTAAAACACAGGTTGCGCTTCTGGTTGGCACATTTTGTGTCATCTTTCAAGACTTGTTGGACAGCGGTTACAGCAGATTTTTTTAACATATAAACCCTGGCAGAAGCAGTTTCTCAGGACACAATTGTGTGAATTCAAATGAGTGGAAATTATAAATATAGCACATTAAAAACTGCCGTTTAAGCAGCACCCTAAATTCATGAGACAAGAAAAAGGTTCAGCTTCTGACACGTGTGCTGCATTGTGAGATCACATTTCAAACTAGCCGTAACACTACAAATCTTTTTTTTTTTTTTTTTTTTTAACTAGGACTCTCAGAACTAACAATTTGTTTTATTGAACAAAAGTAGCCAATTCGTACCTTTGTGAAAATACAAAGCCTTAATCAAATAATGCCGTCACATGCATTTGAATTTTTGAATGAATCTCTGTATTATACCATTGACGCTCTACCCAGAAATTCAACCAATAACAAACAATGAAGATTAATTTCAGAGCCAAGTTGGTCCAAACATGGATATTAATAGGCCTAGAGAGCCCAAAAGTCTTAATCTTGTTGGAAAATTCGGGACAAAGGGCACCTATTAAGTTGCAAAATCAAGAGTGAACATTTTCCACCGTTATTAGGTTTTTTCTATAACCAAAAGAAAATTACAGGGACATGCATGAAAACACAAACTGCAACAAAGCATACCATAAACCATTCTGTAAACCAATTCTCCATGCTTCAGCATCTTCTTTGTGAATTTGCTGAAACCAACCCAATTGTGCAACAATTTCAGTGATGAAAAATGGAGAATGTGTTCTCTATAAAGTAGTCACAATTCCAAAGCGAAGTGCAGTGTTGCAGTGTGCAATGAAGATCTTGTGCGATTTAGATTCTGCTTATGCACTTTCACATCCAAAAAAATCCCCCGAATAAACATGGATGGCTAAACAACATTGACAGGGCAATTATTCATAACGAAAAGAAGCAATGTGACGTTTTAAAGGCAAATCAGTCAATCAAACCTTATGCAACCTGTCCTCTTTGTTAAACTTTGAGGCAAACACATTTCATTTAACCAAGAGACTTTCACTAAGAGCAAATGGTTGTGCAACAAGACTTAAATGGAAATGTAGCACAAAAAAGAAAAAAAAACGAATTCACACAGCCCTAAAAACAAAAGCATTAGTGTCAATTACGCAGGAATAAAGACAAAAGAAACTAAATGCCTTCTTTGTCCGATGCTTCCCCCTTCATCTTTTATTTCCACAACTTGAGATACTCAAAATAAAACAGAAATAACGTAACTTTCCAGAACACTTTTACCACCTCTTTCCATCAACATTTGCTAAAGATGCAAATCCCGGCCTCTTGTAGGGTATCTTTCTTTTAAGAGTCACTTCCTCCCTGTTTACGTTCCTCACTCTTCTTCTTTCCCTCCACCCCTTGTAGCTATACCTTCTCATTAGTGTCCAATCTCTCATCAGGGTCTCTCTGAATTTCCTCCACTTACCGAGTCAATCCCACCACTAGGACAAGGGACTCTCCCTTGTCCCCGTCCCTGCACCAGCACCACCTGCCACCAGGTTCCTCAACAGCTTCCTTCTGCCAGCTTGGTAGTCTTCCTCATCTACGTTAACCAGGAGCTTAATGGCCTCGTGGCCCACAGCCTGCTTCAGAGAGTCCGTGATGAAAACGCCCTTCAGGGCTTCCAATAGTGAGCCATTGATGTAGTCCCGCCAGAAGGCGTCCAGGTAGGTCAGCTCTGAGAACTTGATGTCACATATGATGGAACCCAGGTCACGGGATTTGAGGATGGTGTTGGCCTGGTTGAACCGCTCAAACTGCCTCTCCAGTGCCTCCTGCTTGTTGGAGAAGACGTTTCCTTGTAGAGCAGACTCATGCTGACAGTACTCTGCACGCACCCTCAGTCGTATGTCTGCCAGACAAGAAAGGAGGTTAAAAATAAAAATGTTCACAGACAAAGGACACTGATTTGAGGAGTATTGCATGTTAATGGTCACTTGCTCAAATGGCACATCTCAGGAGAATAATGGCAAGTGCTGGCTAAAATGGACAGTTTTAATCTGAATGACTAGCTTTAAAGAAACTTTCAAAGAGGCTATCAAGATGTTCATAATATGAGATTTTAGAAACAAAGTGTTTTATTCAAGTCACTTTTATACGCAAAATTTTCGAAGGAGTGATGTCAGGTAGCCCAGCCCAAATGAATTTAATCATTGCTTGAGTGTTTTGGGTTTTTTTTGGTAAAATGGTGAGGTTATGTGTACAATTAATGTGTCATCTCACAGCATCAAACCTTCTCCTTCTGAGCAATAAACTTGTGCAAGCATCTTTTTTTATTTCTTTAGCAGATTTGTTGTCTTACCACAGGTCTGTTTTTCTCTGCAGTCAGATGTCGTGTGAGATCTTTTCCTTTTCCTGCTTGGAGGGGGAGGGGTGGGTTTAGCTCGGGGTGGGCATACCTGGGGTCCTGATGGAGGACAGCAGATCAATGGCTGGGGTCCTGAGAAACAGAACATTATTAAAATTGCTACCACAATACCTGTCTGGTTTGTAGTACAAGCATTTCCACTAGGGCTTAACACACAGAGCTGTAGCTCACTTACTAACCACGCAAACCGTGTTCATAACCATTAGTATTTTGTTGAAAATTAAGTTTTGCAAGCATTTTTTTTTTTTAATCAATTAAAGAAAAACAAAAGCAAAAACAAAACTGATGTACATTCTTTATTCAGAATTAGAAATTAATACACGGTGACCGCACATGTCCGTTTTCTTGGATGCGTCCTCCAGGATTTCTATATTGCCTAAAATATTCAGGTTTTAGCTTTGTTTGTGTTGTGCAGAACGAATGGTGTATGTGACAATGTATTTGCATCGCTTTGAGAGTTCTGTGTAGATCCTACCTTCCCTTTCGCCACGTTTGGTCGAATATGTTAATGGTCAAACTTTGATCAACACCATCAGCAAAAATGAAAACACTAAAACAAAGACAAAACCTGGATATTTTAACCTATTAATAAATCCTGTCCAGGACGTGCCAAAGGAAAATGGGCATGTATGATCAGCCTAGGTAAAAGATCTTGTCTGTGTTTTACATAGCAAGAGAAGAGAAGGTACATAGCAATCTTGCGATAAACAAAAGCGAAAAACAACTGATTTCATTAATTATAACTTCCCTACTCAGAATTATAAACTTTTCAAGAGGACTTTATAGGACCATTAGTCACTAAATTAGACACACCACTTTAAACAGAATACCCTGCCCTCTTCTAAGCATCCAGGCCATATACAAGCTGTACTGTAAAGCGCAGCAAAAGGTCTGATTGGCTACAAAAGAAATTAGACCGTTCAATAAGACTTTAGAATAGGGAACACATATTCACTGAAAATTAAAGAGTTTTCCCAGAACATACTCCTAATTTACTACTTATAAATGTTAGTAAGGTGGTTCAATTTAGGTATGGGGTAGGATTAAGGGATCTGAAATATGGTCATGCAGAATAAGGCATTAATATGTGGTTTATAAGTACTAATAAGGAGCGAATATGCTAGTAAAATGCAGGTAGTTAACTATGAGATTTGTTCCTTAAAATAAAGTGTCAACGACCTTTCTAAAGTTTACATAGTGACAAATGGTGATATTTGGTAAGACAAACACCACAAAATCAAAATGTTTAAGGCACAGATGTCTAAAGTAGCCACGCAGTACACACCTGTTCTTCTGTGAGGAGTTCCCTGCTGAGCTTCTCCGGCTCCTCTGGGAGAAACATAACGGACTGACGTCTCCTCCAAGTATTTATCCACTGGATCTGGGCACACTGCAAAATAATTTGCAACATGTTACATGTGTGCATAGCAGAGTGATGAAACTAGCTTCACATAATGTAGCTACATAATTAATCACTTCTCAAAAGTGAAACTGGCAAGATCACAAACCTGTCTGTCTCTTGCGCAACGTGACGTACGGCAGCAGGTCATGGCGAGTGATGATGCGGAGCAGCTGAAGAACATGCCGGAAGTTTGTCTCGTCACATCGCCCCTGGCGTTCCAGCGCGAGCAGGAAATCCCGCCCGCTCCGTATCCCTCCTCTCTCATACTCGTCAATAACGTCCACAAAAAGGAATGACAGCACGCGTACATCTCGGTGCGTCAGCTGCGCGCCCACGATATCAAACATGCGGTGAAGAGAGTAAAGCCCATACGCGTCATCCACAGCCTCCTCCGGCCACGGCTCCACCCGGCCTGACGCAGGTCTCCAAGACGAGGAGGAATTACTGCAGGACGCCGGAGCCAATCGGCTTAGAGAGAGAGCAAGAGAGTTACCATGAGCTGTTGCGGATGGGGACGCTGCGACCCAGCCTCTCCGAGGAGAGGAAAGCCCAGAGCGGGAATACGAGTCTATCGGGGAACGAGAAATGTGTTGCCTGCCCTGACTTGATGAAGAGTTCTGTGGCGAGAGGAGGGCAGGGTTGGCATTCCCATGCTGCTGTGAGGTCATCACTCTTCACTAGGCGGATGACGGGTGAAGGAGATGGCGGAAGGCCCTGTCAGCAGTGTGAAGCAGCTCCAACTGTGTCAACACACTTGGCCCGCAACTCTCACCTCCAACTTCACTCTAGAAGACAAAAAATTAATGTTCAAGCATTAGGTCACTGACAACACAGTATTATAGCTGTGTATAACATACTGAATATTATATTGCCAGACATCACCACATGACCTGGGTTAATTTTACACTGTTTTTTAAAAAGATCTATTGCTCAACTGTTTCTTAGACTTAATGTCAGAGCTGAAATTGCTCAACCAAAACCTTGCATGTCATGTTTTCACACAACAACTACAGTTAAAAACAATACATATCATGTATTCATATCATCTACATATGAAAAGACATATTCTAATTTCTCATTAGAAAAAACAATTATAATATATTGTAATTTCTCACCTACGTAAAAATCAAATATTACAAATTGTAATATAAACTTAACATGCAAATACTTGTATCACAACCACACACAATCATAGATAAGTATTCTGATACCACATCAACATTTAAAGTTTAAAGATTTTTTTGTTTTAAAAACATTTAACATTTATTTATATCTATATACATCTATATTCTGATATAACACCTACATTTAAAATCATACCCATTACGTTATATATTATGATATCAGATTAAATACATGAGTGCTTCTATTTAAGAACCTATCTGAGTTTAACCCCTATAGAAAACGTGTATTTAATCCTGTGTTGATCTAATAAATCTAATAAATTATGGTAAATAAAATATTTAGGCAGAGGAACCGTGGAGTTACTGACCTGGTTAGCCTACTAATTAACATCTAACGTTAACAGGTTTAAGAGAGAGAATACCAAAATAGCCTAATGCATCAATCATCTGACTTGCATACCATGGCTTTAAAAACACTAACATATGAACTTTTATATACAAGTTTAAAGACTAGAAACGACTGATGAATAAGCAGTTAGACATCACCAATCTCCTGAAATCTATCTGGACAGCTGTGTGTTAGCCTGATGCTTAGCATACACAAGGAGTGGCTGAAGAACACCGTAATCTTTTACAAAAACCTATAATTGAATGTCAATATTTTATTGTGATCCCCTCTAACGCTTCTGCATTCCTACAAAAACTTAAACGTTATTTGTTATTGATATAAACTTCGCTTAGCAACTGACTGTTGGCTTGCTAACGTCAACAGCGTGTAGCAACACTGAATGTACACAACTGTCTTACCTCTTCGATTTCATGAATCACTTTACAGACACGGAGACTAAGGACGTGGACTCTGCTCAGAACCGCGGCCTGGTGCTCATACATGTACAATAATCATGTGTGGGCACAATTTAAACGGTTTGGTGAAGCTTGGTAACGAGCCCATTTTTTGTTCCTCTACTAAAATGTAGGTACATCCGGGACATGAACACGCGTGGGGCAACATCCGGGGAATGTAGGAAACGCTTCGTCTTCACAGAAATAACAATAAACTCTAGTGGTGTGTAAAAAGGCTTTTTTTGCGGTTAAGAATAAATGTACGCGATAAAAAAGTAAATCATAATAGGTATTTGTATAAAATATATATATTTATTTTAAGGATAAAAAACACACAACACTGCATTGCCCCTTTACCTTCTGCAAAAATCACCATGGTAACCAGTTTTTATTTTTTTATTTTTATTGACATTACATCAGATCTTACAACAATATCAGCCTTTACAACAGTGAAGTCCAGATTTTCTTTTACATTTCACACAGATTTTTTTACATATCGAATACATCAAGTATCCTCTTTACAGTTTTTCTCAGTCGATTTGGTGCATTTCTCAGATCAGAATTGAAATTCTCGTAACTATTAGTTCAACCTCCACAACATTTAGTCATTTGTGCACATCATAGTAGCAATTTCTCCTCTCTCTGAACAAA
>JAUYWG010000041.1:4620215-4640898 GCA_034779775.1 Enteromius afrohamiltoni
ACGGCTTTACCATTGTTTTGTATTGAAGTTAAAAACATTTTTAAATCAATGGAAAATAGTCTACCATTTGGTACAGTTAACATGCATTTATATTTGTGTATGTGATATTTCCCCATTAACACAATCATTTTAACTGTGTTGTCCATTTCCAGAAACAAGACCATTATATCAGTTATAGTGACAAGCTTGTAAAAGAGGTCAAAAAGAAACAGAGAAACTTGGGACCAAAATAGTTTGGTTTAATTACAACTGTAGAATAAATGAGAAATGGTTTCTGATCCTTCTTTACAAATACAGCATAAGTGTGAGAACCCTTCTTACTAACTTACTAATAAATCATTACATAGATAATGTATGCACCGTTTTAAAATGAGTTTCTTTGACTTTATAAGGAATTAGATTTTATTCATACCACGGATTCTGAATTTTACCATTTTACTATTAAAGGAGGGCTATGTTACTAAATATACTATTTAGTAGGCATACTTTTTTCTTTGGTAAAAATTTTCCTGATAGAAAAGTTATTGAATTCTTTGTCCCTTATAGAAAGGTTCCCAACTGTAAGACCTTGAAGAGAACCAACCGATTTATTATTTTTTTTTTTTGTAGATTTGGGGAAATACAATGAATTAATTTTATATATTCACTGAAAGATACATTTAATCCACTATTATTAATAAAATTAAAATAATAATTTAAAAATGATAGTAAATATAAAGATCTCCTGAATTATTTAATAAATCAAACAAAATAACAAATAACAAAAATGAACCCTTTGTTATACCAGTCAAACACAAACTACACAAAATGGGTTTGTATTTGATTAATATATATTGATTGTTCCAAATAACACATGAATGGACACATTTTAGAGTTTATAGTGTACAAGTCTAGAGATTCCTTCAGCTTTAGAAATCAACACTCGACCATGAATAGATACATTTCTTTGAAGCCATCAGTTGAAAATGTTTCTTGAATTTTGCAATGTTTGTGACATTTTTTGTGTTATTCTCTCTGACACTAATTTACTAATTACAATGCCCAAGTATCTAACTATCCGTTTAACCTGTATCCCCCAATATATTGGAGTCATCTAAATGATGTACTGTACTGACATAATTTCACTTTAAGAGTAAGAAATTGTTAAATTAAAGTCTTATAACTTAATATTTATAATTTGGGAACAATGTAAGATTTAAAGTTTCTGTAACTAATAAAAATAAAAACTGGGAAATAGGGCATCCCTGTCTAATTCCTCTTTAAAAAATAAAACGAAAAGTTGTACCACCGGATAAAGAAACACTGCTTATTATTAATATATTATTGAAAATAGTTATTAGTTAATTAAATATTATTGAAAAAAAGTTATGTTTAACTGTATCAAAAGCCTTATAAAAGTCTAAAAACAAAATTAGAGCGTCCTCATTTACTAAATCTGAATAATCTAAAGGATCTAACGTAAGTCTGATATTGTTTGAAATATTTCTCCCCTTCATAAATCCAGACTGGGTTATAGATATGATTTCCTCCAAACACGGTTTTAATTCACTGGCATAAATGGATGCTTTTAATTTGTAATCCGAGTTAAGCAGCTGTATCCGATGTAAACAGTTTCATAATAAAATAATTCACAATACAATGAGCTAATGTAACAAGGTAAATAAAAATGGGTTGATTTTAAACCCTCTATAACCTTTTATAATCTTGATCATTTTGTTTAATTTCTTTCTCTCCACTTTTGGCTGGATTTGAAGTCAATAAAATCAAAATAGATTTTTTTTTTTTTGTTTATTTTCACTTTTAGCAGATATACTGAAAGCTGTTGGTCTGTTGATTCTGATAAAACAATCACCTGCAGCTTATTAGAAAAGTAGCAAATAACATGTTTTTGGTTACAACATGAAAAATGTTCAATTAAATTAAAAATAAACAACAAAAAAAAAGAAAAGAAAGTATTAGTTAGAAATGTCATTCAGAAACATCTGAATACCTTCACTAAACATTCAATGTACATTTGGACTACATTTCTGCTGAAAAAAGCAGGTATAAGCTGGCATAGGTTTTAGCTGGTGTATGGTCTTCCTGCATAACAGGCATTCTCACCTAAACTCAAATTAATTTTGAAACCAGCGAAACAGACCAGCTTGACAAGGGTAGGCAAAACATAACCTGCAGGCATTCTGAAGAAAGTGAAGAACCACTGATCTACTGCAGATCAGCGTAAAGAACCCTTTTTCATGACATCAAACAGGAATCTGGTTTAATGTGTGTAAGAAATATCCTTAATCAAACATAATACATTATTCTCATGATAATCTGTCGTTCTTGCTATTCAGTAGGTTAACTCGATGGCACACTGAAGCTAAATAATTCTGTAGATTTGACACATTCCTTGTTTTTGGTCTTCCCTGGGATCTGTTAAAAGAAAGAAATCAACATCATGTCAAATCAGTCTAAATAAAATGTGCAGAGCAGCACAGAATGCATTTACTGTTAAATCACACCTGATTCATGAACTCACCTGATTGCACATAGCTTTTCCGGAGCGTACAAATGTGGCAAAGTGCTCACAATTGTGCGAGAAGAGTTTGTAGGTAAACTCTTTATCCAGTAAAGCATCTCGTCGTTTTCTTATTTCATCTTCAGGTGAAGGCTCGAGTTCGTGCTGGTCATTGCTCACTGAAACACGAGCTCCTTTTGGCACATTGACCTCAGACAGAAGCTGACGCCGTATCTTAGTTTCTCCAAGCAAAAGATCACCACAAACTGGGAAGACAGTCTGCAGACAATTACGAAACTTTTTCATCGCCTTAGACTCATCTGGAAAAGGGACATTTAGAATGAAACAGATTGTGAGACAGGTCTACGCAACCTGTGCAAAAAGCATGCAATATTTCATAATAACAACAAACCAAACCAAAAATGTTAAGATGTTCTGGCAATATTTGGAGTAAGCTATTATCTGACCAGTGTGCTATATTGGGTAGTATTGCATGATTATTGCGTTATAGAGTATGTATACTAAAGTGAACGTTCTCGTGCTTACCGGCAACAGCAAAGTGAACGACGTATCCATCTCCGTCATACACGCCCCAGTGTGAGTAGCCAATAGGGTACGAGAACTCGATCAAATCCCCGAACTGCGCGGTGGATACAACCTGCTCAACCTGCGCGTGATAGTTTTATTTTGTAAAGATTACACCTGATTACAGCTGTTACAGGTTTTAAAACAAGTTTGACAACATATGACGGCTGCATTTTTTTAAGGACGTTATTTATAACCGATTTACTCACTTTCTAGCAAAATATTAATTTGCAGTTGATAGCTTATATTATAAAACTATTCTAATAAACTAGTTATTAAACAGAACAGGATATTCTGAGATATTTCTAATAGAACGTTGTTTGAATTTGCAGTCTTTACTCCCAAATTGACATGAAATATAGGCTGGTGTTGAAATATTCATTTCTGTCATACGCGTTCAGTTAGTTCTGTAAATATGTGTAAACTTGCCTGATCTTCGTAATCCATCTCTCGCGTTGTTTAGTCGTTAAGAGCAGAAACTAAAAGCAAAAGGATTTAAATTATACTGCCAAGCCTTGTAGGCGTGGACTAGCAGAAGGACTTGTTTGTGAACTTGAAGGCGTTTTTTTCGGTAGGCACTCTACCTTTACATCTCCTGCCACCTCTGGGAGGTTATTTTTAATTCCACCGAATGCATTTCTTGACTTTAAAGTTAGAAATAAATAACCTGTCTCCTTTAATGTTGGCTGTCTTGTGATGGCATGATAAACATCCACAACACAATGCACTTTATTACAGTAATAATTGATGAATGAGTGACAATAAGCCGTCCAGAATGACAAACTGTGAATTTATCTCAATATTTAAAGATGCAACCCATGGAAACTAAGCAAATGAAGCTATTGATAGACATCTCAAGGAATCATCAATGCTGTATGTCAACTTAATTAAACAGAAAGGCATTTTGTGGAGTATATATTCATTAAAGTCAGCAGGGAATTACACACATCTATATTCAGTTTTAAATAGACTGGTTGGACTTTGACTTCCGTTTAAATGGAATCCATGTATCTTCTGAATTACGCCTCCATGAAAATGTTTATTCATCTTCTTCACTCCAATATCTTGATTTAAACAAATTATGGGCGTTTTCCTCTTGTTCTCCTCCTGGATTGGTTTTGTGCATATTTTTTTTATTTCTTGTGGTTGCCAAACTGTACAGCCATTTGGTCACTGACACAGCGGAACGTAGAGGGCTGCACCTCCCAATACCTGATTGGGTTGTCAAAGAGGCTGATGCCATTGTAGAACACCCTCTTCACTCCAAAACCCGTAGGGCAGAAGTCATCCACTCCAACATTAGTGATGTTGTTTGAATGGAGGTAGACAACCTGTAATGAAAGTGTGGTTTAGTTTATTTAGTATAAATGAACTGGACTTAGTAGGATCATGTACATAAGCACACCTGCAGGTACTTCAAATGAGGCAGTCCGGCGGGTACACTGGACAGACGGTTGTTGTCAAGGTGCAGCTCTCTCAGGTCGGTGAGGTAAGTTAAAGCACCGTGCTCAATATGGCGAATCTGGTTACTGCCGAGTCCCAACCTAAACACAGAGACAGAGGAGTTTTAGCCACTAGAGGACACCCAAAGCAAACTTTAAAGTCCATGTAAAAGTTCAACTGAGGGGAAATGTTTCATTTAATATCACTTTAGAAGCAAATACAGTCTGTTTACATATATTTATCACACCTAAATAAGTAGGAATGTGTAGGGCTTACCTCTGCAGTTGGATGTACTGGCTGAGATCCACCAACTCAATGGCCTGAATCTGATTACTGTCCAAATGAAGCTCGTTGAGACTACTGGGAAGGTCTGATAAGAATGACACACATTCCATATGGAACAGAATGAGTTACATTGTGTTTAGAAAAGAATGGGACACATTCCATGTAGAAAAGAATTTAGTGTTCTGTAACACAAGTACACCCCTATCCTGTGCTACTAATTAAAAATATGAAAATATGTTAGAGAGATTGGCAGGAAAATTTAATTTATATTTATTTTTGACCATCAATCATGTTACCTTTGGGAATTCCGGTGAGTTTGGCTTCAGAAATGCGCAAGTAGTTCAGTGTAAGGCCCATAAATGCTCCAGGTTCAAAACCACTGTTCTGAAGTGGATTACGACCCATTTCTGCAATATCAATCAGTGTTTTAGGCACAAATCAACTCTTTAGTTTTATTTATATAGCAAATTTTATCAGTGAATATTGTAAATAACCTCAGTGAGTAACTATATGATAAAGTCAGGGTAGTGCCATATTTCATTTTTGACAGGAATGAAAATAAAGCTGTGAGGGATAAAAGTACATATTGGGTTCAATGGATTGTGCTTTTGTTCAGCTGACAAAAAGTATTTTTTTATTTTTATGATAATAATTCAGTAGACATGAGTTGATATAATGTGATATGTAATGTATGCTATTGTAATAACTCTATCTGCCATGAATTCAATATGGCATCTTACCTGACAAAGGTCTGTCAGACATTATGAATCAAACACACAGTCTTACCAATGACGTGCATGTTGTGGAGGCCTAAAAAGCTATATGCCGGCACCTTCTTGATGTGATTGTCATGAATACGCAGCTCCACAAGTGATGGAGGCAGGTTTTTGGGGATTGAAGTCAGGAGGTTGTGTGAGATGTATAATTTTTGCAAACGCTTCAAAGGAAGAAATGCCTTGGGATGAACTTTGGAGATCTGGTTATACCGCAACACCAGGGCCTGAAACAGGACAGGGACTATGAGGGAATGCTGTACAAACTTTTATTAACAATAATCTTAATATTGCATTTTTTAAATTCATTCATAAAAAGAGAGCGAATGTGATTCTGACAGAAATGATGAAATAAAGATGTGTTAGGTCTCACATAGAGGTTGGTCATTCCTTTAAAGTCTCCCTCCCTGATCTCTGTGATCCTGTTGCTCTGCAGGTCCAACAGCAGTGTGTCTTTAGGAATATCATATGGCACGTAACCTAAACCTGTTGGGAAATCACACAAGAACAGATACATTTGTACAAATGTAGACAATCAATATTGTGGATCAAATGTTGTTTAAGCTTCATTGTTGCTGTGGTCATCATTTTCCACGGTAATGGAAACTCAACATGAAATGAAAATGACTCAATTTACTGGTAATACACTTGGTGTATTACACATGGGCTGGAATTTTAATTTATTGCAAAGAAACAAAAAGTTTATTTAAAAAAAAGTTTTTTATTTTTAAACGAGTTCTCTTTTCAGATGATATCACCAAACCCTCTTATTTTTCTGCCTCACCCTTCCACCTC
The DNA here is from genome assembly GCA_034779775.1 of Enteromius afrohamiltoni. Lineage (NCBI taxonomy): Eukaryota > Metazoa > Chordata > Actinopteri > Cypriniformes > Cyprinidae > Enteromius > Enteromius afrohamiltoni. The sequence continues at coordinate 4,626,597 of JAUYWG010000041.1, forward strand.
CAATATCACGAATAATGCTGGAAATATTTTAAGTAGACTATGTACATGTATGTAGCTATGAATATAAGTAACAGGGGCATGAGTCTACGGTGTGGTATGACCGGCATCGCCAGTCATCATCATGTGATGACTTAAACCTTAACAAACACACAACCTACACAGTTAAAAGACTGATACAGCATTGCCGTAAAAGAGCGATGGCAAATATGAGAAAAATATCCATCCGCTGCCTGCCAGAACTGACCAATCAAAATCAAGTATTCCAGAGAGTCTTAATAACAGATGCTAAATCCGTTGAACTAAAAAAGGAATAGGAAATAAAAAAAAAACATTATGATGCCTTTAGACAACAAGAAGGAAGTTCATAAGAAACAGTTTCTTCAAAACTACTACGGAGTCTTCGAGTGCACTTGTAAACTTTTCATCGGGCTATAATTTCGGAAATGTTTGGTAATTCTCTGGGCTTTGGGACTCTGTGTGTTTGCTGTGCTCTGTTGTTGTGTGCTAGCATTCCCTTCTAAGCTTCCCATATAATTAAGATGGAGCCAGATGACCATGGCTCCACGTAGCACATTACAACGTGGAGAGAGAAAAAAAGAGGAAAAAAGCTGTATTATATGAACTTTATAAAAGAGAGATAGGAAAGATGGAAGCTGTGCTTGGGTGGTACCTGGCATTCACAGAAATTGTTCATTTCTGCTTTTAAATCCATCATTCCTGGTGACCGACATCATAGTTTATGGCACGTTTGCTGTACCGAGTAGAATAACCAGAGTGTCTGTCTTCTCAGGTGACCGACCACACACCACATGTGCTGTCTGATGTGGATGGGCCAGATTAGCGGTGTGTCTGAATTGGTATCCGTTCTCAAGCTAAATTTGATCCTGATCTCATTCAGGCCTTTGATGTGGATGTTAAAACCTGACATTTCTGTTTAGCCTCCAGCCAAAATTTCCTGCTCACTTTCCCTACTTTCAGCCACAACTTTGATTTACATTTCATTTTGTTTTATATATAGGCCTATAACTCATAACTCATATTCAAATCATTGTGTTTCACGCCACACTCCTTTGTACCACATTTTAAAAAGGAAATATGATAGGCAGGCCTTTGATCTTTCCTTGATGTCACAGGCTAGTAATTTTGGGATAAGATGGGTGATATAAACGGGATATCCTTTAACTCAAACCATCCTAATCACAAGCCTAACTTCACCCTTTACACCAGTACTTACTAAATGGTGAGTTGCAGCCCAAAAATGGGTCACAAGCTTGTTCGGATGATGAAAAACTGTATTAAATAAAAAAATTAATAAAAACAAAAATTTTTATAAAATACAAATAAAAGAAAATAAAATAGTATACTTCATTTAGTATTTTTAAAAAAAACCTTGCAAGCAGCACATAGTAGTTTACATATTCTGTGCTTGCCATATACATATTTTTTGTGTCTATGCAATTCATGGCATTTTATAAAGTTTAGTTTTAAGGACATTTTTTACATTTGTGCAGTAAACCATTTTGGCACTGTTATCGTCCAATATAAAAATTGGGTCTAGGAGCCAAACCTCTTAGACTAAACAATCATTACAGTATCTTCTCTGTCTACCAAGACACCATTTCAAACACATATCATCTTAAGCCCACCTAAATCCGAGCACTGTACGACTCTGAGGTCGCACCGACAACCAAATGGACATGTGGGATGTTCCGGTTGGTATGGATCCACAGCTGACCCTTCTTCCTGGTCCTTCATCATCATCATCAGCTCTTTCACATCAATGTCCTTGCCAAAGTCCCAGAATCCTTTCTGCTCGAAGGGAAGGGCGGAAGAGTCTAGTGGCAGGTGGGCAGTGCAAAGAAACAAAAAAGCCACATAGACGGACAACATGGCTGCTACGTTTTTAATCTGCGTAAAAGAGAGAAAAACAGAAGAAGAAAGCTTTCAAAATATGGCAGAACAATTGTTTTTCACACTTTTATAAAAACCCATAAATCCTACTTTGCATCCAAAAGCTGTAAAAAACTATAATTTTGTGGTCTCATTAAGCTTTGAATATATGCTTGCGCATCTCTGACAGTCACAATAAACCAATCTGCTCTCCACATCGACAATAGGGAAAATATCTCATTGTTACTAAACTAAAACCTGAGTGAGACAGGGAAATAATTGTTTGGGTCAGATGCATCAAAGTGTGCAAATGTGTATTTTCGTAACCTGTCTTCATGCTATATTTACAGTGAGATTTTTTTCTCCCAGAATGGGTGTATTTGAGGGTATTTTTGTGTCCTTTGTCTAGATGAATTACAGCTGAAGCTACACTGATGCAACGTCAGTAGGAGATGAAAACCCAGTGCAAAAATATCTAGCTATTAAGGGTCTTTTTCGTGCATTTGATCATATGTCACCACTTAAAGAAACTTGTGACAGATGTACATAATTAATGTAAATAAATTATAGATACTTGACTCACTAATAACTAATAGCAGTTTCATCCTAGGGGAAAATTTAATTGCTCTTTCATAGTTCAGGGGATTTAAGTATCAACAGTCTCAGATGTTTAGTCTACAGTTTCTTAGGAGATATAAAAAAGGAAATAAATTAGGAAATTGTTGACATACAGCAAAGGTATAAAGCTATAAAATATGTGTGGATTGCATAGCTCAGATAATTTAGTGAAGAGTATCAGAGTTAACTGAAATTGACTTTGGCTTTTTGGGAAATGTAAGTACAGTTTGTTACATTTCTGAATTTGTGTGGGGAGAGACATGAACAATATTAGGGTGAAACTCCATTTATTCTCCTTTTAATCTCACTACTGTATATGAGAAACATTTTAGGTATTAATGTGTTTCTTTCTTCTATTAAAACTTAGACTGTTCAGTTAGTACATAGTACTATATACAGTATATAGCTAAAAGTAAAACTATTTAAATCTCGGTAGTTTAAAATTATTCTGGAAAAAAAAAGCATTAATATGAAAAAATAAACAACTAATTGAAATAAAATGAAAATGAAGACATACTAAAATTACTAAAACTAAAGCTGAAATAAAAATAACTGTTTACGTTTTAAGACAAAAAAAAAATAAAAATTACTAAAAAGTACTGAAATCAAAAAAACTGAAAATACCTATAAGAGCCTATTCAAAATACAAATAAATACTACAGTCGCCTAACTGCTACTAAAATAGATAATTCATATTCAGACCCACTGATTTATTAGATTCTGTGACCATCCAGATCTTGAGTAACTAGTTCTTTTTTGTGCCACGTGTTGCGCGTGTGGTTTTAAAGTGCCTCTGAGCTCTTTCTCTCTCTTTAAATTCACTCCCACACCCTTTACCACAAAATGGCAGAAGAACCACATTACTGGCAAATTTAACAGATTGTTTTTGGAAAGCCACCCTGATTCATGCATCGAAATACACCAAATGTACCAAAATCATATCCTCTGAAAATGACAGTAAAATTATGTAATAAACTGACAGACCTCATTTAAAAGCACACAAAATTGTAACACTCACAGCCTGATTTTACCACTGCCAGACCAATTCTACTAATGTTATAATAAGAGTACTAATTAATTAAATGTTTTTTTCAGCTTATAAAAGTTTGAAATAGTTTGCATCCTACATGAGCTTCTTCTTCTTCTCCTTTTTTTTTTTTTAAATAAGGTCAATATTTCTAAATCTTTATAAAAAGATGTATAGTATCCAGATGATGCCAAATGGTCAAGCAAAGCTGAATTACATCTTATATTAAAGAGATGAGATGGGCTAATTAAAGACTACATTACTGAATGTTGTCAAGATTACAGAGGTGACGTGGATGATGGAGTGACGCACGAAACTAGAACAACATTTCTAAAGAATTTTAAAACTAAGTTAAGCTGTAGTGTTTTTTTATGAGCACAAATAAGCTTTGTAAGCTTTTCAAAGAACTGAACTGGTCTCAACGGAAACAGATGAGGTAAGTTACCATGGAAACTCATCAGGTGCACAAAACTGGGGAACAGATCAGAAAGATAAATAAGAGCATTAAAGCATCTTACCTGATGTGTGAAATGTATTTAGAGATAATTTCTTCTTTTAAAGGTTTCTGTTGGCAAACTAATTTATAGTTTGATCATTGTTTTGGATGACTGTCTGTTAGGTCCTCAGCTGCCAGCGGTCACACAGCACTGAACAGTACCTGCAGTTCAAAACACAGGACAGCTTGCAAAAAGAGGGAAAAAAATGCGTATTTGAGACATTCCCTCTTAAGTTGTCTTTCCCTCCCACTGTTTTTCTCTTTCTTTTTAGGTGAAGAGAGAGAGAGAGAGAGAGAGAGAGAGAGAGAGAAAGACAGTTAGACAGTGTGAGTGTGTGAGCCGGTAATTCCACCAAAATACTATAGTTAAGACAGTTATTGTTATACTTTTAAGATATTTAATTTTAAAATCTGCCCTTATTGAACATCCAGGATACATATTATTAATGGAACATGAAGTATCCATACTTTTATCTATTTGCATGTTTTTGTGAAATGGCACAGACAGACAGACAGACAAAGTAGATAGATAGATAAAATAGACAAACACACAGAGAGAGAGAGAGATGTACAGTATATTTACATAGAAGTGTAGTATGATTCGCTAAGAGCCGCAATGAATACATGTTACCACAGACTTCCAGGTTTTCCCACTAAGACTGATGTTACTTAGGGACATGCTCTTTTAATATAAGGAAGTTTTTCTTCATGGTTTAGGATATGACCCACGCCCTGGAAATGAAGAGCAGTCACAGAAATATATACATCAACAGAGAATCAATGTAGGGAAGGCCCAAAGAAAATAAATCTGGGACAGAATCCTGCTGTGAAGTAGAAAAAGAAGCACTTGTGGCAGTGAGTTACCACTTTAAGCAGGACAGAAATAGAGCAAGCAGAGAGTGCCACTGCCCAGTGTGCTAGTCTACAGCGTCACAATACAGAATGATAAACGTGCGACTCAGCACTGACTGCGGCTGAAACAAAACAATATCAAACTAAGACAAAAAACTCCCAGTCAGAAAATGACTTTTTGGTTGATATATTTTTCACTACTAGTGAAAAAAAGCCAAAGAAAGTAAGGCTGACTTTAGACAGTAAGAAAAAAACACTGTTGAAGTGACAACGCAAATACTTGTCAATCACATTTAATAAAAGTGAGAGTTCTGCATTGAATATAAATGTAATTTTTGATTATATATATATATATATATATATATATATTAATGAAATAAAATGTGTAAAAATTATTTTATATCATAATATTTGTACTATTTTTAGGATTTACGTTGACTAACGCCCCCTAGTGGACGCATCGCGCGCAGAACATACGCTATTTAATCAACTTCTTCTTCAAACACTTCAGGACACCAGTACATCGTTTCCATCAGACATGTGCTAATAATATTATCAAACATGCTGAAAAATAAGTCTATTTTACACCAAAATAATTGTCACCTCTCATCTTTATTGTAGTGTGTGACAAAAAGAATACAAAAGCACAGACAACACACAGTATCACAAAACTGAATATAAAAGCCGTTGCTACTGAAAACTGTTAAAATGGTATTAAAATAAAAAATAGGATGCATTGCAGTTTAATCAAAAAATAAATAATGTATAAAGCTTATCTATTAAAAACCCTTTGCATACAGCTACTTTAAAAAAAGAAAGAAATCCTTACACAATACAAGTGTGCTTTATAAGAGATTGTAAATTGCAGACGTAGAGGTATAAAACAAACAACAACAGACATACACAAAAATATAACTGCAACAGGAAATATGCACATTTAGCACCATGTAAATCTGTGCACAAATCTGTTAAAGCATAAACACAGCCAATGCTAAAGTCAAACAACAAATGTCGGCAGTAGTTTTAGTTGCAGTAAAGCAGAAGAAATGCATGTGCATGCGTGATCCCACTGAGACAGAGAAGAGAAGTCAGAACACAACAACTAAACCACAACTCACACAGAATAAAAGGCCTCTGGTGTTAAAAAAAAAAAAAAGGGAGCTGCATCTCTCTCTCTTCAATTCACTTTAATCTCTGAATTAAGATTTGAATTCAGATGCACCTTAAAGTAAAAAACAATTTCATTCATGGTGCTCTTCGTATCTCTGGGGATGCAGAAGGATGCTCTGGTAGGTTTTGATGCAGGAGAAGGCTGTTGGTGGAATGAGGTGGCGGTCGATCAGGTTGTACTCCAGGTGAACAGACAGCAGCAGGGAGTCCTCACGGGCCGTAGTGTCACACAACGAGTTCATAGTGACGTAGCTACAGGGAGAAGATCAGTTTAAAACAGAAAAAAACACAAACAGATAGACAGATAGACTCACAGACTCACTAACCTGATATAGTTGTGATTCAGTCTCAGGTGCTGCAGGGTCTTTAGCTGTAGAATGCCTCGTGGGATCGATCGGAGCTGGTTATGGTCCAACAGAAGTTCAGTCAGTGTGTTGTACAGGCCGAGGAAGGACACCTCATTTATCCCGTCTTCACGCAGACGGTTGTATGACAGCTGCAGGGAGTCCAGACCAGGTCGCAGGTGGCCGAACACATAGCCAGGGATGCGCTCAATTTGGTTGTGATGCAAGATGAGCTGCCGCAGACCAACCGGCAGGAAAGAGGGAACGTGAACCAGCTTGTTGTGGGAAAGGTCCAAATATTCCAGGTTTCTGTGGATAAAGATATTTTGAAGACACTAATAGTGACACTAAAAGATTTTAGTAAAAGTTTAGAGCAGGGGTCACATTTTTGTGAAAAAAAAAAACCCAAATAATTAAAATAATTAATTAAATTATTAAAATGTAATATTAATTCATATTAATTTAATAATTAATCTTAATATTAAATTATTAAATTAATTTGGAAAATTAAGTAATTTATTGTCCCTCCCAAATGACCATTCAAAGGTTTGGGGCCAGTCAGCAATATGTTTTTTAATTAGATTTAATAAGGATGCATAGCATTGATCGAAAGGAATACAAAGGATACAATAAAGGAATGAATTACATTTTTAAATAAACAAAAACTGACAATATTTTTGATGTACTTTTCAATGATATATGAACAATGATAAGGGACAATGATAAATGAAAATTTTCCAAGTTGCATAAAATATAATTATAATGTACAGTTCTATGACTGTAACACCCTGGACTGTTTTGTTATTGTTTTAATTCCCCAGTGGCCTGTTTCATAAAACAAGTTTAGAAAATAAACAATAATAATATTTCAGTTAGTCTGACTTTTTTTTGTAACAAATCTACTGACAATAAGCCTGACTAAAACAAATAAGCTTGGCTTGTACTCTAATCTTGTTTTATGGAACAGGCCCCAGGTGCTCTGTCTCAGTCTGCCCTAGTTTCTGTTCATTTTGTCATTGTGTTCAGGTGTGTCATGTTTAATTAGCGTCATTGTCTGCCCTATTGTTAAGTTGTGTTGTTTCGGTTTTTCCGGCCTGGCGTCTACCTGTTGGATTGTTAAAGTTCGTGAACTTCATCTGCCATCCTTTTCCCCTGAGTCACACCATGACAACATCAGTAATGATTATTTCAATGTCTTAGAAACATTGTAAAGGGTGTATGTAAATGAATTTTTCTATAGGCTTGTCATCATGTGCCAGGCTTGAAAGTGCAACATCAACTTCCTTGTTGATCAATCAATCAGAACTGAGGTCTAACTTTTCAGGAAATGTTAGCTTTAAGCAAACAATCAAAGTTAGGTGCTTCTACGCCCTTGTTAATCAGCTATCGATTCCCTCTAATTTTAGGAATAAATTAGAATAAATTAAAGTAGAGTTAGGTTTAGGGATTGGGTTAAGACTTAAGTAACCGTAATGTTGATCCAGGAACATTCATAAAACTACTCCGTCTTTATTCACCATATAATTACAGTAACTGTCCACAAGATGGCACTTAACAGCAGAGAACTGCACTCTGAACTCACATCAAGTGTATCCATGCTCTTGGATGAATGCGGTCCTCTCGGATTCGGTTATGGCTGAGGTTCAGGATTCTCAGGTTTGTGGTCTTGTTGAGGAGCCCAGAATGGACCACCTCTATCTTGTTGTCAGACAGGTGTAGCTCCTGAAATTACAAATCAACAACAATCCATTATCTACTGCACTACATTAACAACCCAATACTATATCACTTGGAAATATATGTAGTAGTACATAGTGTACAGTATGTACTGCAATGTTTGAGACACAAAATATAACTGACCTGCACTGAAATAGGCAGACCAGAGGGAATAGCCCTGAACTTATTGTCATCCAGCCTGAGGTAAATCAGCCTCCTAAGAGGTTTGAAGGCTAGAGGAGAGACATTTCCATCGTGGAAATAATTATCCTCCAACTCCAGTGTCAGCAGCTGAGACAGACCTGAGAAAAAATAACAATAGATTACACAAAATATGTAATTTATGCTTAGTTTATTAGTATATACTGGTGTTCGGAAGGTTAATAGAGGTATCAGTTGTTACATTTACACTTTGGAATATTAAATGTTTTTTGAAAGAAACCTCTAATGTTCAAAAAGCCTGCATTTATTTAATCAAATTGATTTAATCTTGGAGAAACATCACTGATGATTAAGAAATGACTGACTGGCAAGTAGACAAAAGTTCTTTTTTAAAAGCCCAGACTGACTCCTAATACGAATCTTTTACTGGAGCAGAGTGTTGAATATTGAGTTCATGCAGACACTGTGGTTTTGTGTTTACCCTGAAAGCTGTGGGGAGTGAGACCACTGAGTTTGTTATCGTTGATCTTCAGCTCCACCAGTGAGGGAGGGAGAGCTGGCACTTTAGTGAAGTTGTTTCCATCAAGGTTCAACCTCCTGAGCTTCGTCAAGTTCTGCAACAGGCCGAGAAGATACTCATGACACTGTCAAAGCCAGACTGGAAACATTTCAAAGCTGGCTGCAAGTCACAGAAGCAGAAGTTACACAACACAGATATTTAGAATTCATCTGGCATGAGGAACAGACGTTTCTTGATCATGCTACCATGTTCAGGTAAACACTGAGATACAGTGAACATGTGAAAAAATATGTGTCATATATGTGTAATCTGTAAAACCTGTGCTTGACGCCCAGTAGATATGACACATGGATGAGAAAAAAGATAAATAATGATTGTTTCTTTTTAGGGGGTAATATCTATTGACTGAAAATTCCCATGTTCACTGCAGCATCCTGGTGAGAATTGTCTCGGTGATGTCAGACCTGACATCTTGTGAAAACACGTCATCTACTTGCTAAATATCAAGCTTGCACTGTACCGCACCATAAGGCCTGATAACTTACCACTGCAACAGATAACAGATCACAAAGCCGTCTCTATTTTCCAGATCTACTTCAATCTAATTATTAGAGTCTAAAGAAATACCACAATGATTGTTAAGTGATCCAAATGGAATGTAAAAACAAACAGTATGTGTTATGTGTCGGTATGCTTGCTAATATAAAAAGGTTTCTTTGACTTTTTCTCACTCGAAACACATCCGGTCCCAAAGAGAAATCATCCAGCTTGTTTTTGCTGAGGTCGAGCCACTCCAGGTTGGGAAGACCTGCCAGAGCATGTGATGGGATCTTGCTGATTTTATTATCTGCAAAATACCAAGAGTAATTTTTCAATTGTTTCTGTATCACAGTAAGCTCGGTTAACAATTCCAACATTTCAGTTCCCTGCTTTTGCATTGCCATACAGAACATCATCATATTCAATGGGACGCTTGTCAGATTATGTTACAGTAAAAGCATGCAAGAACATCTGTCGAACTGTAATAACAAAGACACCTATTTCCAGACTTTAAAAATACACAAAATCATCTCACAATCAAGCTGGTATTACACAAATATTGAATTTATATATACACATACAATATTGCTGCAAAGATTGATTGGTAGGATGCTTAATGTCTCTTACGCTCATCATCATAAATTTGATTTTAAAAATACAGTAAAAAAAAAAAACTTACAATACAATAACTAATATATTGTGTAATATATCAAATGTAACGTTTTTTTCAGGATTCTTTCACGAATATAAAGTTGAAAAGAACAATTTATTTACTTTTTGGTTTTTGCAACAATCTAAAAGTTATTATTATCACTTTTGATCAATGATGCATCATAATGCATCATTGCTGTATTTAGTAAATTCTTAAATAATTTAAATCAAACTGCAATTGTGTGCAATTTGATAGGTAAAAAAGTAACTTAAGAAAGTTACTAAAACTAATTTTTGAACATTTAAAAAAACTGAGTAATCTGTTTTTGCAAATAAACCCTTCAAATACACACCCAAAACTTCTGAATGGCAGTGTATATACAGTATGTAAGGAATTAGGTTTAGCCTAAATAAATAGAAAAAGGCCAATGAGGTAAGAAAATTCACTTAATTCAAGGCATGTTTTATAAAAAATAGGCTCTCACTTTATATTAGGTGGTCTTAACTACTATGTACCTACACCAAAATAAGTACAATGCATTTATTATGTCCATATTGTATTGCAAAACACGTTTGCTGCTATTGAGGTGGGATAAGGTTAAGGTTAGAGACAGGTTTGGTGGTTTGTGTAGGTTTACTGGTGGGTTAAGGTGTAAGGAATGGGCCAACAGTGTAATTAAAAATGCATTTGCACTAAATACTTACAGATTTAATAACATATATGTATTTTAAAAAAATATAAGTACAATTTAAATAAAAACATGTATATATACAATAAGTGTACGGTACCAAATGATTAATTTAAATGTAAGCACATAGTAGGTAAGGCCACCTAATATAAAGTGGGGCCAAAATAGATACAGTTATTATCTTACACTTATTGTAAGTATGTTCATATATTTTTATTTTAAAAAGAGACATGCAAATGACTTTCGTAGTGCATAATTTGTCCTCATGAGCAAGATGAACTGCTCTCATCTCACCTGTTAGAAAGAGACTCCTGACCCCTGCATCTTTGATGATGGGCATTTGGGTAAGGCGAGTGTTTCCACAAGCAATAAGAGACTCTGAAAGCAGGCAGCCTGCTGGGAGAGACTCCATGTGAACAGAGGTGCTGATGATTGGACGGCCAAAACCTCGATCCACTGGTCGCCCACTAGGGGCTGGCAGTGGCCTTCCAGTGGGCAGGATCACAGATTTTCTTGTAGGAAGAGCAAAGGCTGGCTGTGCTCGTGGTATGGCCGGTTTGAATGTGGGTGGTAGCACTCGTCTTTCTACTGCTACAGGGCGAACAGCAGATCTGAACACCAGAATGCTGCGGTTATCATCGTCATCATCATCACTGTCGCTGTCGTCCTCTAGATAGTCGTCATCATCATGGTCATCATGATCGAAATGCACTGGGCTCATAAACCGAGGTCCTGTGGGTATTACAGGGGTCTTAGGTGGCTTTCCAGGATCCAGACTCACATTCACCTCCTGGTTTTTCTTCACTTGCTTCTTAGAGACATTTGAGGGTGGCTAAATAAAAAACAGAAGCGTTTAACAAGAGGTAGAATCTGCTTAAAACTAGCCTAAAGGCTATTGTACTATTTCTAGCTGGTCTAGTTTGCTGGTTTTACACTCTTAAAATAAAGGTTCTTTTTTTGGCATTAATGGTTCCACGAGGAATCATAACATCCCTTTCCTCTGCACAAAAAGATATTATAAAACATTTATAGTTTTTTCTACACACACAAAAAAGGGATCTTTTAAGAACAGTGCTCTGAAAAGCTTTTTTGAGGAATTTTATTTTTTTTAATAAAATCCAAAAGCTTTCTGACCCTGCATAGAGGCAAAGCAACTATTACATTCAAGGCCCAGAAAGGTAGTAAGGATATTGTTAAAATAGTCAGACGTCAGTGGTTCTTCCTGAATTTTATGAAGCCACAAGAATACTTCTTGTGTGCAAAGAAAACAAATTTCTTCTATTCTGTGTCAGTTTTTGATGCACATTCACAAGAGTACTGTCTTAAGGGTTTGGAACGCCATGAGTGTGAGTAATTAATGACAGGATTTTAATTTTTGGGGTGAACTATCCCTTTAAGAGTGTAAATGGTTTACTCTGGCAAGCACAGAAGACTGACTGGCTAACCAGGTAAACTAGCTGAGCACCTGCATAGACAGACTAAAAGTCTTAAGCCAGTTAGGACCAAAAAATACACATCTAAATGAAAAGAAGTACAACAATGAGGAAAAAAATCTGTATGTCATGCACATTTACACTGTAAAAAAAAAAAAAATCCGTAAAAAAACGGCAGCTGTGGTTGCCAGAATAAAACTGAAAAATACAGCAACAATATTTTTAGTTTTACTGTTTTATGGTAAATTTACAGCTAAATACCATAATTTCTAATAAAAAAAACATATTAAGTGATATAATGTAAATATAATCAACCTATTAAAGTAATGAAAACTATATTGTACCTTTAAAAATACACTGGTTAAATACCAAATGCAGGTCATGATGAACCAAAGCTTATCATAAGAAGCTTTTAAATTGTAATATATTGAGAAGGTGCTCAGTGTCATTTACACAAACACTAAACACCATCATGGTAAGAATTATTAAACTGAAATGTGCAATAAATAATCATTTAAGAACATTACATGTAACATACAACCCTAATAAACATAATTGATACAAAAAAATTAAGAAAAGACATCAAACTCAAACTAAATTTAAAAAGCAATGCAGGGAATTCTGGGATTATCAGTTTACGGTGTTTGTCTGTGAATTTAACAGGAATTTTCCATTAACCATTTAACAGGTTTTTACCGTAGCATTTTCACAATTTTTTACCGTTAAAATCATTTTTTACAGTGTACATACTTCTTTTGCAGGGGTGATCACCAACTTGTTCTTCTTTGGTTTCAACTCAAGAACCTTCGTCGCCACAGGTGGTTTTCCATTTCCTGTCAGTCTGTTTTTCGAGCTTGTTTTCCCCACAGATCTTGGACTGGCCTTACTGGCCAAAGACTTCAGGGTGGGTGAAGCTAGACATGGTGTGGCAAACAGAAAAATCAGCAACCACCACCAAGCATCCCACTCCCTGATGGCACCTTTCCCAGCACTGCATTGCAGCACACTAAGAGCCAATGTTTTACATAATTCCCAGCCTGTATCACCACAGGGATGCCCACCATTTTCTATAGTTCTTACTACTATCTCAACGTAAACCCCAAAAGAACAATCAAAAAAGTATTAATGGAACATGCTCTTGATCTATTCAAAAGTTCGGGGTCAGTAAGACATCAGTTACATTAATATATTTATTTAGCAAAAACACATTAATTGTTTAAAAGTGGCAGTAAAGGCAGTAAATTGATATTTTTATTTCAAATATTTCTATCTAAATGCTGTTCTTTTGAGCTTTCCATTCATCAAAAGAGAAGAATTAGTGGTTCCCAAACCTCTGGCTGAGCAGGAGACGGTTCGGCAGCTTGCGGCTCCATCTTTACACTGGCACACACTGCAAGGCTCCGGAGACCAGACAGCCCCCTCAAACAGTGAAATCCCATTCACCAAGCACTGCCTGCTGCGCCCTGGCATGGATCCACATACACACAACATTTCAGAATTCAGCACACAGTGGCTCCAACAAGTAATTAGATTCTTAATTCATATTTAAAATGACACTGAATTAGACGTCTATAATATAATATAAGTGCCTATAATATAATATGGTAACACTTTCAATAAGGTTCATTAGTTTACATTGGTTAACAACATTAGTAAACATGAACTAAGAATGAACAATACTTCTACAGCATTTATTATGGATCTTAGTTAATGTTCATTTTAGCATTACTAATACATTATTAAAATCCCAAGTTGTGTTTGCTAACATTAGTTAATGCAATGTGAGCTAACATTCATAAATATTGAACAACTGTATTTTCATTAACTGTGTTAAATAGTGTAATAAATGCATTGTTCATTGTTTGTTCATGTTAGTTAATACATTAATGTTAACAAATGTCACCTTATTGTAAAGTGTTTCCCCTAATATAATATATAAATGTAACATAATATAACATTTAATTTTAAAATATTACAAACGTTAATTCATTAAAAAAATATAAAATAAAAATACAATTTATTTTTTAGCAAATTATTTCAGTTTCCTTCAACATACATATACATACACACATTATGTAAAAAATTAACTTTTTTCATCAGTAATTAGTGACAGAACTAATATAGATAGATAGATAGATAGATAGATAGATAGATAGATAGATAGATAGATAGATAGATAGATAGATAGATAGAT
>JAUYWG010000041.1:4641182-4664657 GCA_034779775.1 Enteromius afrohamiltoni
TAGATAGATAGATAGATAGATAGATAGATAGATAGATAGATAGATAGATAGATAGATAGATAGATAGATAGAAAAGAAAGATATATATATTGTTTTGCCCATTTTTTTGCTTCAGTACAAACCGAAAAATACATATAAATATAAAATCACAATATCAGAAAACCGTATCTTCTTTTCTTATTATTTCTTGGCTCAAATAAGAAAATGCTCACCTGGAAGGAAAGAGTTATCATCCTCAGGTGCATCCTCAGTGGATAAGAATCGTCTGGAGCTCCTCTGTCTCTCTCTTCTTCCCTTTTCTTGTTTTCCCTCAGCCACAAAAAGCACAAAACACAGACACAGACACAAAGCTAAAGGCTTGTACATTGTTAATGTGTGCTGGAGTCAGCTCAGGTACAATCTGCCAGAGACAGCTGTCTAAATGACTCTGAGGGCTGCACCGTCTGAAAGGCCAGTTATATTCTGCCTTTGGAAATCATGTTCAACCCATCACCCATCCCTCTGAGCTAAAAAAAGAAAAAGAAATGCAAAGGTGAGAGCAGAGAACGAGGAGGAAGGAACGGAAGCAGGGGAGAGGGAAAAAATAAAATCAAAACAGTTTCAACAAAGCGCCTCTTTCACTTGCCCTGAAGACCGACCAACCGCCTCTCCTTTCCCTCTCAACGAACGCCCATTGGTTTTGAGAGAAAAACAAACTATTAGAGCATCCTCGAGGGGAAAAAATCTTATCTTTTACACGATTTAATGTTCTGACGTCAACGGATGCACTTCTGGTGTGTGGGATTTCAGATTTATGTGTT
Source organism: Enteromius afrohamiltoni (assembly GCA_034779775.1). Classification (NCBI taxonomy): domain Eukaryota; kingdom Metazoa; phylum Chordata; class Actinopteri; order Cypriniformes; family Cyprinidae; genus Enteromius; species Enteromius afrohamiltoni. The sequence goes on from JAUYWG010000041.1 coordinate 4,641,983, forward strand.
GATGAATAAAACATAGCTTAAAGTCTCTCTTAAAATGCTCATTATTGTTTGTGTTTCACTGCTTAGTGCACATTTGATGGAAGAGCAGAAAAAAACATTGGTCTGTAGGGAGCCTGTTGATATGAAAGGTAGCTTTGTTTGTCCAAGAGCCAACGGCACCACGGCCCTGAGAAATTCTTCAAGTTCCATTGCCTTTTGCAACCTTGCTTGACCATGCGGCCTCTCTCTGTCCAGTGTGGCCATTTCACTGCATATTAGCACTGTTGCCATGACAACCACTTCATTACAGAGAATTTATGCCATTTTCTGAGCAGTTTTGTTATTAACAAACTAAATGATCTCAATGCAGAGATGTTTACATTTTTGGAAAATGATTCTAGGCTATTGTAGGTTGTTGCCAGGGTCATATTCTGGATTCCTGAATATGGTTTGGGTCCGTCCAGCTAGGCGAAAATCACAAGTATAATTGTTTACATAAACTAAAACTATCCTAAATGACTAGGGAAAAGTTCATATTTAGAAAATATCTGTAATCAGAAATCATTCAAAAATAACACAGATGGCTTATGCCTGTATTACATGCTTCTTATTAAAACACAGGGTAAATATACAGAACTGAAAACACCTGGGGAACACAGCTGGGAACTAATTAACACAATGAACTAATCGGGGACAGGGACAACTAAATATGGGCAAAGGCGGACACATGACAAGAAAAAAACAGGACAAAAGGTACATAAGTCTGACACAAACATTAGTAGATGTCTTTTAAAGTGCATACAGGAAAATTCCAATAACCATGAAGCATATAAACCTCTTTATCAAAATAAAGGCTTTTCAGAATATGGAGCTTAATCAGTGTAAGGAAATGTGGTCAGCTAACACAACATTAGCACACAAGTGTAAGCTTGTTTTGATTATATAAAATGTGTTTTTAGTGCAGGTTGGGACAAATAAGTAATTTACTTAATTCTGTTTGCATCTCCTACACTCCGGTTTGTTATAGCCTTTCTTTGTTTTTGCCTCCCACACAGAAAATTATTAAGCAATTTGATGTAATACTCCCCCACAAGACATGCCCAGAGCTTCCTGTCTTTCATTCAAAAATAAAAACTCTAAAAGCTTGTGAAGACAAACAATCATTTTGAACAGGTAAACACGTCACCCACACCTTCCTGTCTTTGGGTTTACCTCGTGCACCTGCTCGGAGTCCGTCCCAATAACAGATTAGACCAGGTATAATTGTCACACACAAATAACACAGGAATCGTTTTAGCAACATCCTTCATTTGTGGTCCGCTTTTGGAATGAGACCGTATGTGAAGACGCTTCCAAAAATACAGTTTGATAAACTGAAGTAAGTCAACCTCAGACAGCAAACAGTCTAGTGCGTTCAGTTTCTTCATGACAACTTGAGAATCAGTGTTTACTTTTTCCTAGAATTCCCCATCCGTCCACGCACATGGCTGGAGCCAAGCCTGACGACAACATGATAAATCTACAGCCCAGACTGTTTAGAGAACGTGACTGACTCTAGATAGAACGACAAGACAATAAATGACAGAATGGCATTACTGATTTAATGATTACTGACATTACAATAAATGACAGAATGACAGAACCAAAGAACGATAGATAATAGGCAGAATGATACAAAGCAACTCATGCAAAGACATGTATCTCTTCTGTTTATCTCTTCTCTAGCCGTGTGCATTTGGGAACAGATTGCTTTTCTTGACTCATTAAAAAGCCGCCTACCGCTAGATACTTCTCAGTCCTCTAACAACAGTGATTACTGTCTGTATATTTTTAGCGCTCAGAGGGAGATCTGACCCCAAGATTATGGTGCAGATTACAGCGATGCAATATAATCAACATTTTTGCTGTCCTTTTTTCTCGCTGTCTGCATCTGTAATGGATCTCTTTGTTATGTTTGGATAAATCTTGTTGCTCACTGGCAAGAAAACAACGGTATATCTAATATTTCTAGGCCTGATACACAGCTTGAGGCAAAAAATGTGCAGTGAGTTTGACTATTATTATTATTTTTATATTTTATCTAACATTAAAAATAAATCAACTCCAAGGATTGATGGACTGACTGATTGTATATATGTACTGTGTTGGGGGGTAAAGCATTACAAGGAATTTCAGTTACATAATCAGATTACTTTTTTAAGTAACTAGGTAAGTAAAGCATTACCTTTCAATTTACAGTAAAATATACTGTACTTTTTCTCCAGTTACTCCAGTTATTTTGTTTTCCCACGTATTCCCTAACAGCTGGTTACTGTAGCTCTGTATAAAATCTGAACATGCATTGCATTTGCATAGAAACAGATTCAACAGTATTCAAAGTAAATAAATCTGAAATGCAAACTCAGAATATGCAATAATTAATAATAATAAACTTAATAATTAATAATTAAATATGTTTATAACTGCACTTACATTTCCTTCAGCCTGAGGCTTATTCGTTTCACTTTTGGTGTGAAAGGGTTTTTACATATGCCAAACATATACTTTTTTATATAAAAAACATAAGCAAAAATATAAAAAAGTAACATAACTTTTCATAAAGAGGCAACTAAGTAATGCAATTTAGTTACTTTTTGGGGGCTAATATAATGCATTACTTCTGAAACTTTCCCCAACACTGTGTATGTAGCACGTTATTGAATAAATGAATGGCATTTTTGAAATTATGGTTAATATTTCATGATTTTGTTTTAGCCTGAAGGAATCAAAAAAAAGTCCAAGGACACAAAGGAAACAAATAGGTCATGATTACTTTGCCATTTATTTTAGGTTGTTTTTAAGACTGTTAAAGACGAACGAGCATGTTCATCTAATGCTGTCAATTACAAAAGGATGGCATATGAACCGATCTCACTTCACTCTCTGTGCCAAGCCACAAGCCAAGGCAGATGCATAATGATTATATGATGTGAAAATTACTTTAGACCCATATATCATAAATGATCAGTAAACTTTTTGCGATGCATATGGAGGACTAACATGACCTGTGAATCAGCGCTGAATATTCATCTACATTCGCCCTCTGGTGGAGAAAAACATATGAGCAACACTCGTCATAGCCCTTCAAGATGTCGTCATAGGGCTTCAACCAATCAGCGCGCAGATCAGCAGAACCTACGAACCAATCAGCGCTCACATCAACAGGAACTGCAACAATGGAGGCGAGCATGAAGCCCGTGGGTGTATGACAGCATGTCAACTGCAAACCAAGCGCAAATCCCCAAAAGCAGAATGCACGCTTTCTGAACGGACAATTAACAGTTTTACGTGTGAAATCGACTAAATGGCTTCGTGGTCGGAGAAAATGCTACAACTCCTGCGTCGAATGAATAACTTTCATTTACCAGGTGGGGAAATATTAAAAGAATCATATGACAGAACAATCCATATGCATGTGATCCAGCAGGAGCGCATATGTCATATATAGGTCAATGAAAACTTACTTGATGTGTTAAAATAAAAATAAAATTCAACTCGTGCTGACAAAAATTATATTTGTAAATAATATTTAATGTACATTTGTCGTCTTAACTTTTGTTTACTCGCATGTATTCAAGAAAAACATTTACATTCTTTTCCACCAGGTTCTAGTTTAGAGAGCTGTCTACGTTTTGAGGTGGCTGGAGAACAGGTTGGATGGATTTCCCCCAAAGTAGCATCAATTCTCGGTCGTTTTCCTGTTGTCTTCAGACCATATGGGAGCACTATAACCTTCAGCTCTGGTCTTGACACTTTTGAGAGCAGATCAGTGGCTGTGGATGAGGTCTTGCAGGAGCTGAGAAGAGATGCAACATTTACCTGTCTCATAGGCTGGAGAGATGAGGTGAGACAGCTCTGGTTCATTCTAGATAATTACCAGTTTTCATACTTTCTTCCAGAGTAGTTGTATTTTTAAGCCACCCTCGCTCTATCCTATAAAACAACACATCATACCATAAGTTTGCATTAAATAAATAAAAAGTAACGGTCATTGTTAAAATTTGTGGATTTCATACCTAAGGGCCTCCATTTTTTTACTACAAATAATTAATGAAATTTCCACATGCACCAAATGTTTTCCTAAATGCATCCCACTTTATACGTTGCAGTGTTGAGAAACTATTATAGTTTTTATTAATATTTTAAATTTTGTTTAATTTTTCCATTTTCATTTGTGTCGTTTTTGTCCTTTTTAGTAGTTTTTGTTTATTTTGTAATTTTATTATTTTGGCTGCGATTAATAACACTAATATTAATGCATATTGTTAATATCTATTGATCTTTGCATTATAATAAACATGAAAGTGGATTGGATTATTTACTTAATTAAAATGGGATTATTTTAGTTAATGGTAAATATGAGAGCAAATTCTCATGCCCTTAATTTGGAGTACACCTACAGACGTTTTCATAGTTCTTCTTGCTAATCCTGATATGTTCCTCACTTTTGATACAGGAGGAACTTCATAGAATTTGGGATCAAATCCGATCCTACAAGCGTTTTTTTTTTTTTTTTTTTTTGCATAATTATCAGTGTATTTTATTTTCAGCAATATGCTGTGATGCCCAGGTATTGCGACCCTCCGCTGATGTATATGGAGAGAGCAGCTACAAGTATGTTAATGAAATCTTAATTTCATGCTGCCCCTTTGTCACAGAGAGTGACACTTACAGCTTTTTCTTAATAATGGTCAAACACAGGTCTGTTTGGTGTGAAACGGTACGGAGTCCATGTTAATGGCTACACTCGGGATTCAAGTGGCAACCTTAATATGTGGCTGGCACGAAGATCTCTGACCAAACAGACATATCCAGGAAGACTTGACAACATGGTAATTTATTAATAAACGAATTAATCAGCTCATTACAAGAAGTGTCGCACCCCAGGTTGAATCATGCTGTTATTTTAACACTTTAATCTATGACTCCTTCACACTACTCTCTTATTTACCGTAACCAGTCAATATCATGTCATATCACTTGCCGTCAAAACTCTTTGCTCTTCAATACAGCCTAGGATTCATCCAGTTATGTTAGTACTACATTTGTACTGCTGCCATTTAATTAGATAACTTATTTTTTACATACTCAATACATTCATGTACATACTTTGTGTTGGGTTTTGTAAGTCTGATGTTTATGCAAATTACATTACACAACACATAATTATGATGTACCCTTTATATATAAATATTTAAAAAAAAACGTTAACTTTAAAGGAAGTTGCATCATTTAAACACGCACTTCTCTTCAGAAGTTTGGGGTGAAACAGATTTGCTTTAATTACTTTTATTCAGCAAGGACTTAATAAACTATTTAATGTAACATTTATAATCTTACAAAAGATTTATATTTCAAATTAATGATGTAGTTTGAGCTTTTTATTCATCAGAGAATCCTAAACTTTGTATCATGGCTTTTACAAACATAACTGTTTTTAACATTTAATAATAATAAAAAAAGTAATTAAAAAAATCTTGTGCACCAAATTAGCATATTTGAACGATTTGAAGACTGCAGAAATGGCTTCAGAAAATTCAGGCTAACCAACACAGTAAAAAAATTACAATTTAAAATAATATTAAACTAGAAAATGGTTATTTTAAATTGTAAAAATATTTTAATTAAATAAATGCCGTCTTGATGAGCATTAAGCCCTAGACACGCTGCATGACTGCACGTTCCCAGAATCTGAAATTGCCACGATTATTTCACAATGCCAGTCTTTAAAAAAGTTAATAAACCGATCCCAAACTTTTTGAACAGTAGTGTAAATGATTAATAAATAAATATACAAAGTAATCAATTTTTATGTCTTACATAAATTAGTACAAGGTGCTTTTAAAGATGACGTGACAAACACTGACTAAAACCAATCTCCTGTTTTAATGTAATGGGCTCTTAAAAGGATTTGATTTAACACTCAGGCGGCTGGAGGACTGGCAGCAGGCTGTAGTGTAATGCATACCTTGGTAAAAGAGTGTGAAGAGGAGGCCTGCATCCCTCCAGGCCTGGCAGAGCAAGCTCGTCCTGTGGGAACTGTGAGGTGCTTAATCCTTTTTTCTTTCTATAACACTATTTAGGTTAGGTCATTAAAGATAGTTAACAACCTATTGTGAAGCACAAAAGCACTTGCTACCTGCTGAATATTAAGACTAAAGATGCACGTTACAGTTTTTCTCTAGGTCTATTTCCCAGATACCAGAGTACATATAAACTCTCTCAACTCTCCTGCAAGAGAGTCTGATTAATACAGCAGAAATGCCAGAAATAGCTCCCAACTGGCAGGTTTCCAGAGAAATATTCTGTGCGCACAAATGAAGATGACCAGAATTCGAGTTTTGCACACGTCAGTGTGATCAAAGACATGAATCCCCGTCAGAGGCATTATTTCTGCCTGGTTTAATAAGTTTAGCTAAATTGAAAGGCATTCTGCAATCTTCAATCTTCGCCCTGTCTCTTTTCTCTGTAGCTACACCTACGAAGATGACGAAGGAATATTTCCTGAGTGCCAGTTCGTCTTTGATTTAGAACTGCCTCTCAATTTTCAGCCTCACATTGGAGACGGAGAAGTGCAGGCGTTTTACTACTATCCGATCGAGAAGGTGAAGGCATCCCGTTGATTTTAGGTTTGAATGCTATGTGACGTTTTATATCAGAATAGCTGTTATATACACATCTGCTTGTATGTCGCATGAAGAAAAAAAGTGTTTTAGCACTGAAAATGGTTACTTTGCTCTTAGGCAGATTTGGAAAATATCTTACCCCCTTCTCCTCTGTGTAATTTGTTGATTTCAGGTGAAAGATCTGCTGGTCAGTGAGGAGTTTAAGCCAAACTGTGCCATGGTAGTTCTGGACTTCCTCATCAGACATGCCATCATTGAGCCAGACTCAGGTTTGTACCACACTGGAGGTCAGATGTTAGAATTCGATCGCATGTACTTTTAAAATGAAAAGTTTAATTCGAGAAAATTATATTTTCCTCTCGTTTCAGAGCCCTATTATCACGAATTTGTGGCTGGATTGCACAGATCACTGTAAAAACTGACTGACTGTGTTAAGACTTCTATCAACCTGCAACAGTTTGGTATTTTAGTTATCTACCTCCGCTTTTAACTCCTTACATCGTCAGCATGTGTACTTGTTTACTGAAGACCACATCTAGCTGGTGAACACAATTTTACACAAACATAACCCAGAGAAGAGACACAGAATAAAGACCCAAGCAAAGTTACCCTATAAGAATTTATTTTTTCAATACAGTTCAAATGAGTCTGTGGAAATCCAAAGATGCACTGGTATACAAAATATAATTGATGCATCAAAGGCTCGTTTTTTTCTTACAACGAAATGCAGAATCTCTTCTAAGAAATGACTTGCATTTAATAATATGACATTAAACAGCTCTCTCAAAATCACATCTTCGCTACTTTTTTCCTTCTTTATTTCTTTTAAAACTTTGAAATTCTAAGATGCTAGAATTTGTAAAATATGCAAAAATGATATAGTATAAGCCAGTAGAATTTCACACACAAAAAAAAAACATTAAAATAAAAACATACAGTACAGGAGAAAAGGGAAATATAAAAAAAAAAAAAAAAAAATGGAGGGCGTTTCTCATTTATACAGCGAGATGAACAAATATCACTTGTATTTCCGCACACCAAATAAAAGCCTGTCATGCAGGCAAAGAGGAATACGGGCAAAAATAGTGTTGCTGTCACCTTTTATAAAACATATATATATTGCCAAAATCGAACAGTGTCTGACAGTCAATGTACAGAGCTGTGGTTTTGCTTTGAGCTCCACGAGGGCTAATTAACCCAAGGTTTCTTATTAATTACAATACATGAGCAAGCACATAAAATACTCACAAAAAAGGTGAATTAGTATGATCATTGCTTAATGCATCTTGCTTTGAATTTTATAGGCAAATGGCAAATGTACAATATATATTTAAATCTTAATTGAAATAAAGAATTATAAGACTACCACTATTTTCAGCTATTTTTAACCAGTGACTAAACCGCCAATTTTGCGAAAGGACAGGAGGGCACAGAGGAACCAGTTGTGTTAACCAACAGTATTAGCGTGTTAGAAAAAAGATCATTATACAGAAAAATGTAGGCATGAATGTTTTTCATAAGACAGCACTGGGTTCCTGGGAGGTGTATAAAGGGGATCACGGGAGTCAGTGTTGTGATCCAAAAAAACACCTCCCTGCTTGACTTGTGGCATACATGATGTAGGGTACTAACTAATGCCTTTTACACCCTGAATAATGCACTTGGTGCCAAAAAAGAAATCTTTTTAGACCAAGTCGTTTGTTTCTGTTCTTGCTAACGGTGCTGACCTTCTAAGCAGAAGATGTGGTACGGGCCAAAGAATACATCACATATAATCCCACCCCAAAAGCAATCAGTGATTGTGAGCCACTGTGAAACCACACCAATCTTTACACTATCCTTATGCTTGCGATCAGTCTGAAGGCTTAAGGTCAACTAATCTTGAATTGAAAGAGGACTGATGGCCATAAAAATGTTTAAGTCCCTTTTTGCCGATGCAGTTGTCCCTACAATCTTCTGTAGTTTCCTTTGGCCTGGATTGAAAATGACCCTCCCCGAGTAAATAATTAACACTAGGGGCCTTTCTTCCCTCTATTTGCAAACTTTTGTAGCTCTTTCATTTTCCTTGGCCTAGTTTGGTTACCCCTTTCCCTCCCTCGTTCTTTTTCTTTTCCTCTCTCGTTCTCTATAGCAAAGCGCAGGGATTCTTCTTGCCACGTTTTTTGGCTTGGAGCGCCGCTCTTGTGGCCATTTCGAACACTTCCCTCACGCCCTCCTTAGTTTTAGCCGAACACTCAAGGTAGCCGAAGGCATTGATGCGATTAGCCATGTCTCGCCCTTCCTCTGGTTTAACTGGTTCCTGTTCAAGTGAGAAAGCATTGATGGTACACTATGACTACAGTCCAGCAGTATCAGCAAACGTTTTATGTTATTACCATAAAAATATAGTAAAAAAAGAAATTGTTAGACCACAAACCTGCTTCATCTTCAGCAGCTCCCGTCGAGTGTGATCATCATTCCGTAAATCTTTTTTATTACCAACCAGAATTATTGGCACATTTGGACAAAAATGTTTTACTTCAGGTGTCCATTTTTCTGGGATATTCTCTGTGTGAATAGAGTACGGTTTTCAATAGAGTAACCACCAGAATGTGGTCTTGCAGTATATATATATATATAATTAATATTAAAAACTTTCCACTCCAGAAAATGATTATCTCACCCAAACTGTCAGGGCTGTCTATGGAAAAGCACATGAGGATGACATCAGTGTCTGGGTAGGACAGGGGCCTCAGCCTGTCATAGTCCTCTTGTCCAGCTGTATCCCATAGAGCCAGTTCCACCTGCCAACACATGGTTAAAAATTACATTATCAGCATAAAATGTTGTGTACACAATTATTGAACAACTTGAGCTCCTCGAACTCCACAAGTTTGTATAAAGTCTCCTGATCATATTTGAGAATGATCCAACTTGTTCAATTTAACAAAAATGTGTTATTTACAAAAATACTCGTATTTACAATTTCTTTATATAATTAACAACTATTAAAAAGTTTGGGGTCAGTAAGATTTTTTTAATAAGAAAGTAATATTTTTATTCAGCAAAGAATGCATTAAATCTGTCAAAAGCAACAGTGAAGACATTCACAATGTTATAAAGATGAGAAATTTTTAAGAAGCAAATCAGCATATTATGAATGATTTCTGAAGAAACATGAAGACTACAGGAGTAACCTTGGAATTTCAGTTTTACATTGCAAATTACAATAGTATAATAAAATAGAAATAAATTCTATTTAAATATATATATATTTAATTGTAATACTATTTTGCAATATTACTTTATTTTCAATCAAATAAATGCAGCATTGGTAAACATAGAGGTTTGGTGGTATGGGTAGGTTAAAGCGAACAGTTTAATTATAAATGTAATTACAGAAATTAATTACAGATTTTTTTTTTTTTTTTTTAAGTACAACGTAAAAACATGTATGTACACAATAAGTGCAATGTATCAAATGATTAATTGAAATGTATATGGTAATTAAGGCCACCTAATATAAAGTGGGACCGTATATTTTAACTGTTTTTCATGTATTTATAAATAAATATTTTTGTTGTATTTATAAATAAATATATTTATATAAATATACGCATATTATTATGATTGTAGTTACACACAATGCTTTAACACAAGCAAAGACAATGAATTACTCACTGTTGACCCAAAATAAACCCATTCATTACAAATGAACTACAGGAAGCACACTATTAAGAAGCTGATGAACAATCTGAGGAAGTTCAAATTGCTAGAGAAGAGACACAGGAATGCTGTTATAGAGCAGCAGTGAATCTGTGTTCGATGTTCTGAAACATTCTTACCTGTTTGGTGTCCACCTCAATATCAGCAACATAGTTCTCGAAAACTGTGGGTACGTAGACCTCAGGAAACTGGTCTTTACTGAAAACGATGAGTAAACATGTCTTTCCACATGCTCCATCCCCAACGATTACAAGCTTCTTACGAATTGCAGCCATCTGTCACATAGAATGAAAAGATCAGCCAATAATTGCAGGAGGCAGGTGGAATTGGCAACCATTATTATTATTACATAAAGCAAACCTTTCTCTCTTTTTGATAAATAGAGAATTGTTTGTGTATGTCTGACATCCAGTTTCATGTGGAAGATCAATTCTGAGATGGAAATACTACAGACATTCTTGAAAAAATATGGAAACTAGGCATTCAACCACCTGTGTTACATATAACTAAGCCCACTATTCACTATATAAATACTTCTCATATTATTAAAACATGTATTAAACACTTTCATTTAATTAACATCTATTGAAAGAACTCCCAAACCCATTGTTAGCTAACGGTAGTTGTTAGTTCCAATAAACTCTACTGATATTAATGACACTGCTTTTAACAAATGCACCTCAGAATGATTCAACAATCATCACTTTTGTTCCTACAATGAAATAACGTTAAGTGGGTAAAGTTCTTAAATTAAAAGCGTGTGCTGTGAGCGCAACTGGTTCAGTCATATGTGGTTTATTAACAACAACGGTAGTCAGTCGTGTAGAGTCAATAGCGTGAAGCCAACTTGACAAGGATCTATATATATATATATATATATATATATATATATACATATATACAGATTTCATTTATTTACCAACCGGTTTAATCACTTTGGATTCTGGATACTAAGAAAATATTTTATTTTGAGTGCTTCATATTAGAAAAACAAGCATTAAACAATTTGGATGAATCTACATCTTTAATGAAAGAACTATACAGATTGAAATGGACAAATATGGATGAAGGTTTCAGTATTTGACATTCAGCATCCATCTCCACAATGATAACAACGTTCATAAATGAAACGCTTAGAAACAGGGTTTATGATGCTGTTCTTTGCGAACCAACTTTTTTGGATTTCTTTTGGTTTAGTGTCGGGCCTTTTCGGTCTTACGTGTCAAAATAAAACATTCATATTTCAGCCATTTTAATGATCTGTACTCTGGGTTCTTGTGTCATTATAGCACTGCAGTATCAACCCTTCTCACACACACACTGCTGCTTTCGCAACACACCGCACCCTACTGAATTCACTGATCAGCGTCGGCAAAACACATATTAAAGCGTTACACATACATTTCGACTCACTGCGAGACAGCTGACTGCAGTCGGGTCAAAATATTGTCGCTCGAGTGGCCTTTTATGGCTTAACAACGAGACAACCGCTGATTCAATGAGACTGAAGGCTTAACGAAGGAACAAAATAGCCGTTTAAATGGCTGGGTGTTATATTGCAGAAAAAATTAGAGACGGTGATTATAATAGCCGCATGTCTGCGCCAAACTGGATCTGTCCCCGGTTTACTCCCTATGCTAACTGGGACGCCTCATCTCACGCCCTAATAAGTGTACAACGAGCACCGTTTGCCTTAGGATCGACTGAATCCACAAATCAACTCTAGTATTAAACTTTCCCGACGTGTTACAGTCGCGATCGTTTGAGTTTAACGCAATTATGAACTCATGTTCAGCATCTTGTTGTTCGTCCGTTTCCGTCATCATCACACCTAACGTTAGCCGTTTAGCACTGAGCTAGCCGTATATAAAAGGCATCCTTTATCTCGCTGGAGTGTTTTTTTTTAAATGCTAATCTGCTGTATTAGTTCTAGACGTTATGGGAAATTAAAAAAAACACGTCGATTGTAAATACCAAATTTGCTTTTGTGTGAGTATTTACCGTTTTTGTTTCAGATGTCCTCGCTTTCTTTATCTTTTCCTGTACGACCCCAAGGCCCCGCCCCGCAGACAGTGCCACGGCGCTAAGACACGCCCATTCTCGATCTTTTTCACCAATCAGGCAGAGACGCTGTGGTGACGTCCAAATTGAGGAGAACAGCAATATATTTTTTTGAATTGACTTCTTGGTTAAAATAGATTTTCTTCTCATATCTATTAATTTAAATTACAATATAAAATATAACAGAGACCTAATATAGTGCAAAGAATGTTGGGAGATAATATTGATGGGTGCAATTGCCAATGTTTCCCCATTTTATTTGAGATATATACATATACAATTTTTACGTTAAGTTTTCTTTTGTGTAGATGCTCTTTCATGTTCAACATATATAGTAGTTAACATCAAAAAGATCCACTTCAAATGCTGACTGCTATATATATATATATATATATATATATATATATATATATACACACACACACACACACACACACACACAGCATATATTATATATATTAAATTACTGATATATGTGGCTTCTTCATAAAATCAACAAGCACACTGTAAAATCCAATTAGTTTACCTTACTCAAAAAATCATGCAAAGCGATTGCCTTGAAAAAAACAAGTCAAATAAGACTTGTAATTTGTATTTACAAAGGTTTATTTAGTGTAGTAAACATACACTCAAGTTCTGCTTATTCATGTAACAGTTCCTGCAACTTGGAATTTCTTAGTTGTATTTACTTAAATATCAGTCTAATTTACTTGCCAAAAGCATGCAAACAGATTGCCTTAAAAAAAGCAAGTAAGCTTTACTCAAGTAAATTTGTAAAATCCATTACAAATAAACGATAACAATGTTCTTAGTAACAGACACATACAATTTCAAACCAGTTTAAGGTAGTGACAGTTCAAAGTTAAAGATAATGCTATTCAATACAGTTTTAACTTGTATTACAGATATTTTAAAATGAAGCAAACAAACAAACAATCTGATTTGGGAAACGCTTTAGAGATATGATTTAGTGTGGCACTGGGCTGGACACACAAGTTGTCAAGAGTGTTTTTCTATCACAGCTAGGTCACTGTAAATGTTCTTCACAGTATTTGATAATCCAAGTGTAGCAGTCATTCAAACGTAGCACAGGACAGTCCGTAAGCAAATGGTTGAGGCAGATTCTTTGCAGTACTTTCCTGAACAACGAAGAAATCATCATTGTTTATTTATTTTCAATTAAAGTTGAAACATACATTTTAGGAGTTGCAGGATGTGAAATGTCCTCTTAAATCTGGAAAATAAAATACAAGAAATATAGTGGTTACAGGGGCACTGCATCTGCAAATAAAAAGTGTAAATAAAGTGTAGCAGTGTTCATGAAGTAAAAACTGCTGGGTATAACAGCTCACCTCCAGTGTACCGAGGCCTGTGTGATGAGACGCTGCTCAGAGAAGACCATTGTCCTAAATATGAAAAATAATTCTTCAGTTAAAAGCAAGCTCCACAAGTGTTGTGACAATACTTATTTCTGAATATCTGCATGCTTTACAGAAAGAAAGAAAAGGGGCATTTCTATACACATCTAATTTGAGGTCTTAGCCATAAAACCAACTCAAAAGCAGCATTTTATATTATTTCTATACATATATTTAAAGCATCACATTGTTATAAAATTATAGGGGGAACACAGATTACCGTTGGTCTAAACAATTAACTCTTAGTAAATAAAAATATATCAGTTGGCACTTAAATATTGTCTTTAAAATCTGCTGCAAGCATGTTCTTGAAATATACTTTGGAATTTCTACACACACACACACACACATTTTTAAGCTTACCTTATTATTTTTGTATAGAAATCAGTCTTTATCCAGTGGCAGTCGCTCTCCTTCTCAGTTTCAGTAATCTCAGCGTGCAAATTCAAATGATGCTTGCTCTCATGTGCTCCTCTTGTTTTGTCAACACATTAGCGCACTGTGAATTAATTTCATTATTTTTGTTGTGGCTACCTGAATATTCTTAGTAAAGCTTACTCATAGCAGCATGTAAGTCATTTTACTTGCTAAAAATTACTTGTAACTTAATGAATCTTGGTAAGTATAACAACTAAGTGTATATAAGTAAGGTACACTATTGGATTTTACTGTGTATTGTAGACTGTGTATGAATTGTTCTGTTTCAAGACATCATTCATCATCTTAGTTTCTTAAAAAAATAGTCTAAATATATCGATAAATATAATAATTTAATAAAAGATGACTTTTTTTGTGCTTGATCATTTGAACTTGAAATGTCCAGAAAATGAACCTATTCTCTTTAGTTTCTGCATCGTCACAATCCTGTTTAAAACATTACTTTCTTGAAATTTCAGCCGAGGTAGGATACACTCGAAAAATATTTTAGGTTATATACCTAACATTATATTCTACCACAAACCCGCTACTTTCAGTTGTTGTACAGCATCCTTTTACCCATGCTGTGAAAAGAGCAATCACTAAAATAATAAAACACTCAACTTAATGTTGACCATATGTTTGCAAACAAAAGACTAATTCTACAGGTTAAGAATACCACAAAACACTATATTATAACATTTTTTATTACATTATAGTTGAAGGGAGACAAACGTACAACAAAACAAATCAACAGGATAATTATTGACAAAATATTGTCTACTTTTCAGAGGAGGGCAGAACAATCGTGCTGGGATCAAAATAATTTTCAGTCATGAGGGGAAGACCCTCGGCTTCCCTCTGTTTGATTAATCTTTCGGCTTCCCGACGAGCCCACTGCCTCATACTGGAGGAGAAAAACAAGACAGAAACAGAGATTATAGACATTAGATTAAAGAAAAAGGCAAGCCATTATTCCTTCAGATTAAATGCAACAACAACAAAAATGCACACGTGGAGACCAATGCATCCAAGCAAACATTAATTAGCCAATTAAATTAGGTCAAGATGGAAAACTTTTAAATTACAATGACATATACAATAATTCACCCTACGCAAATGTTTTATAGCTAAATGCTTATGAGATTTCAATCTTCAAATCAAGATTACACGTTTTCGGGGGATGTTTTAAAAACCTTTTGAACAATTATAGCAATCAAGAAGTTATCAAGGATATTATCAAAATCTTCTTCAAACAGACTTGATAATCAATGTAGATATTATCTGTCTCTTCCCAAGTATCTAAAGCAAAGAATAATACATTTCAAAACTTTAAGTTGATGTAATAAGCAAAATATAAATTGCATAATAGTAGGAGCTTAAATAAGCTTGAGTTATACATTTCGCGACATATGAAAACATGTATTAAGGATATTATGATGGTCAGTCACTGTATTCTGTGTCATTTCATTCATGCACTTACCCATGATCTGGTAAATAGTGGACGAAAGTCCCTCCAATAACAATGGCCAGAGAAATGCCAAAGAAAAAGACCAACCTCATGTTCCACTCATCCACAAAAGAGTCATGATGATGGAAGCCATGGAAATTTGGATTCTGGAAAGACAAACATAAACCTGCATTTATAAAAGTAAACACAAATATCACTGAAGCAACAAAACAGAACAGAATAGCTAGCATAGAATACAACGCAAACGCCGCAGACACAGCTTTGCAATATGCAATACCATGCATATGATAAATTAAATCACGCGATCGGATCTGGATCGTACAGCGAGTGCACCAATGTAAACACGTAACGTTACCTGTCCAAGCACGTCACACCTTAGAGTTTAGACTGGGATTTTATTGAGCAGCCTAAAAGTATTCAATCCCCGCGTGCCAATTAACCAACTGCTAATTACTTTCCGTGCATCATACAAATGTGTTTACTGTGCTCTTACCTTCTCAAACGGGCTGACCTCTGCGTGTCCATGACTGTGCTGAACAGCGGGAGACACGGGCTGCAGGTCAGACGCCACGGCCGCTCCTGAAGCGCTGGATTTCGGCGTCTGTGACACACAGCGGCTGCCGAGCACCGAGCTCAAACGAACCCGAGACAGGGTGGGCCAGATCCGGCTCAGGCGTGAAGCCATTTTCCCCCGATTCTCTGTACTGTTTCGAGACAGCGATTGTTCCAGGTTAATTTCTTCCGGGTTAAAATGAGGTTCAATAGGTTTTAGCGCCACGCGGTGTCGCGGGTGTATTATAACGCAAAACCGCTCAGTTGTAGGAACTAATTTCAACCAGCAGGTGCCTCCGTTTCGATTTCTTGAGTTTACAAATCTGAACTGGATCTGTAGAATCATGTATGTCAAGTATGACTCCTATTCTTAGAAACGCTTTAAATATTTCGTGCATTACAGAACTGCTGTGCAGTATATCATTTATTTATACCATTACAAACCCGTGTGTGCCTATATGCAACTCACTTATGTTTCTCATTTGTCACATTATCTGCGCACACACACACACCTCTGCACAGCATATTAGCTCTCTGTACATATACTTTTCATATGATCATCATACAAACTCTTCTTCTGTACTTCTGTTTTTTCATGTAGATTGAGTAACATAAGTTAAATTTCCTGTATGTGTGCGAAAGCACTTTAACAGGTTTTAAAGTAGCACGAAAAGGCTTTTAAACATGTACTTGGGGAATAGCTGATGTGCTATGATTTTATGATTTAAATGCATTTCTAAGGTACATGTGTGTGCCATTCAGTTGTCTTCATGGGTTTGTTATCTTACTGCAGAAGCAGGAAGTTCTCAAAACCACAGACGCTTCAGCCCTTCAACATGTTCCTCCCTCGCAAGAAATCCAGTTTACATGCATGAACTTTTGCGAACCTCTTTGTCTCATTTAAACACACGCGCAAACAAATTCTGGTGCTAAAGATCATCAGATTCCATACATATTGAAAAATGCTTATTATTTATTGAGTGTACATTTAGTCTACATAAGGTTTTGAGTAACTTAGGAGTTAATCAGATTTTTAACAACTACAGTACAATACTTTTCAAACAGTGTGAAGTGTACAAAACATTACTATTTAGTAACAAGCTATTAACAAACACGGGCAATATTAAACTGCATCTTTTTTGTAACGGTATGAGGTCTTGGCACCTAGCAAAAACTACTTTCCTTCATTCAAATCAGTCTTAACATTGAGGAAGAGAGATTTTATTTTTCTTCTGAGGTTAAGGTATTTCCATATTTCCATTTGTAGACAAACGCTTGTCAGAATCACACCCTCCTCGGCTCTCCATGTTTTCCTTGCTTTCCTCATCTGGCTCATCCGGTTTCTGTTTCAAACGTAGTCCTGGATCCTTCTGCGAAGGGATGCGAAAGCTGGAAAAAGAGCCGCCTCCTGAGGACCGTTTTTCTAGATGATGACACAAACGCAAGCAAACAAAATAGGGAAGTTAGAGGGAGTGTGTGCATTGTGAAATAAAAAAAAACAAGGGTGAATTATCTTAAAGTAGCTGTCTTAAGGGAATGAGGTTATCTGCATTTCGTTCTCTGAAACCGCAGTGAAACAGACCTAGATTGCATGCCACTCAGTCTTTGCATTAACCTCCCACTCAACATATGATGAAATGCCAAGTTACATCAAAGATCTTGATCGCATATATAACGTTTTAGATGAATCTTTTCAATATCAGCCAAATTCAAACATGAAGTATGAGAGCTGCTGAGCATTTAGGCTTGCTAAAAGTAAACAGTGTGGAACTAACCTAACCCTAAGGTAATATGCATACCTCCTGGTCCAATTGGATGCATTAATCTGTTCATCTGAACATTCCAGTGTTTAACATTGGTGCTGGCCTGACGAAGCTTCCTTTGAGCAGCCTGTCAGAACAAAACATTTAATGTCAGCATAAGTACTTTTCCTGAAAATATTACTAATGAAGCTATTGCAAAACACACTACTATTCGGAGATTTTGCGTTTGGTAAGATTGTTTCATATTTTTGAAACAAATCTTTCTATGTGCATTAATGCCACAGTTACAATTATTATTATTGGAAAAAAAGCATAAAAAAATTGTAATTCCTGTAATTCCTCCAGTCTTTGGTGTCACACAATCCTTCAGAAATCTGTCTAATATGCTGATTTGGTGCTCAATAAACATTTATTATTGCTTAGTATTTTGTGAAACATGATACATTTTTGGATTCATAAAAAATATTTTTCTATTAAATTTAAAGAAAAAAAAAAGTATTTAATATAACTTTTGATCAATTAAATGCATCTTTGCTTAATAAATGTATTCATTTCTTCAATAAATACATAAACAAGCACTTTAAAATGGTAATGTAACCACAACAAAACCAAAAACAAACTACAACCATATAAACTATAACACATAAATCTGAGCTAATCTCTGTGTCTTTGTTTAGATCAAAACACTGTAGATAAACTCACCACCACATCCTGGTCCACTCGGTGGCGATTGGCTCTGACCTCCTCCAGCTGCCTCTGTGCCTCCTCCAGAGATCGAGACTTATTTTCCATTTCCTGTTTGAGCTCTTGTTTCTCCCGCTGGGCGCGCTGGATATATTCCTCCTGCTCCTCACGGAGAGACATTAGGGCCTTCATCTTTTCCTCTTCCTCAGCTAGTAGCCTGTAACAATCAGTTGAGGTCATTGAGTGATCAAGCACAATGAAGGATAAAATAGCGATAGTGTGTTCAAACTAGACATGTTTTATTAGCATAATAATTTGGTAATAATGTTTATGTGAAAATGAAGTGCGTCAATGGATGGAAGAAAATCTGATGTGGCACAATTTAGCTTTTACATTTCATTAGTGACCTAAAAAGTACACCAGAATCTTAAATATTTTATGATTAGTTTTACATTTGTCATGTAATGTTACCAAAATCCTCACACTTTATATTCAGTGTGGTCTCAGATTAAATATGCACTAAGCTGTATATTAATATTTAAAGTGTTTTTTGCTAACAATTACATTGCATGCATTGCAGAATGAATAGATTTGTAACAGTAGTAGAGTCATATTGTATAGACTGAACTAGAACTATCATTATGATGCATTAATTTCTCTGGACAAACATATTTATGTTAAAAGAGCCTCTCCTGTCCATTACTTCCTCTGGTAACTTCCTCTTCATTAATTCCTGCATAACTTCATGCAAATTTTAAATGTGAGAGCTTTTAAAAATGTGTATTTCCTCCCTGAATAGTGCTAAGGTGTTAAAACATCAGTGTGTTTGTGTGTGAAACTGAGCATGGGTGCATTGCTCAACAGTGTTTGTGTGCTGCTGCTCACCGAGCCTGTGCATAACGGAAGGCCTCTTCGTCCTGCCTGGCTTTGATTTCCTGTTGTAACGCCTCCTCTAGCCGCTGCTGCATGTCCTCCAGTTCTTTGATTCGTGTTCTCTGTCTTTCCGCCTCGGCCTCCTTCAGTGCCATTTCAGCCTGCATGCTCGCCCGCGCCTGCACACAACCAAACACACCTGTCTTCATCCATCTATCAGAAATTCTTTAAAAATGCCTTCAAACTCCAATGTAATTACTGAATTAAAACTGAATTCAAATTGAGGCAGCAAACAGGATACAAAATTGCATTTTGTATTAAAATGTAAAGAAGAAATTATAATTATTTTTTTTAGAACAATTTATACAAAATTTGAACATTGACATATAAAAGCCGTAGACAGAGAGATAGATAGACAGAGAGAGACAGACAGACAGACAGACAGACAGACAGACAGACAGACAGACAGAGAGACAGACAGACAGAGAGACAGACAGACAGAGAGACAGACAGACGGACAGACAGACAGAGAGACAGACAGAGAGACAGACAGAGAGACAGACAGACAGAGAGACAGACAGACAGACAGAGAGACAGACAGACAGACAGAGAGACAGACAGAGAGACAGAGAGACAGACAGAGAGACAGACAGAGAGACAGACAGACAGACAGACAGACAGAGAGACAGACAGACAGACAGAGAGACAGACAGAGAGACAAACAGACAGATAGAGCGAAAGACCAACATGCCGATTGATAGACAGAGAGATAGATAGACAGAGAGAGAGACAGACAGACAGAGAGAGACAGACAGACAGAGCGAAAGACCAACATGCCGATTGATAGACAGACAGACAGACAGAGAGAGAGACAGACAGACAGAGAGACAGACAGATAAAGCGAAAGACCAACATGCCGATTGATAGACAGACAGACAGACAGACAGAGAGACAGACAGAGAGAGACAGACAGACAGAGAGACAGACGGAAAGAGAGACAGAGAGAGAGAGAGAGAGACAGACAGACAGACAGAGAAACAGAGAGACAGACAGAGAGACAGACGGAAAGAGAGACAGAAAGACAGACAGAGAGAGAGACAGACAGACAAAGCGAAAGACCAGCAGGCCGATTGATAGACAGAGAGATAGATAGACAGATAGATGGATAGATGAACAAACCACAGACAGATAGATAGACAGATAGATAGATGACCTCTTCAGCCTCTTTGAGCTGGATCTCCAGAGCCTGCTGGAGTTGTTCGTGTTGCTGTCGTCTGCGGAGTTCGTCCTGCTCCAGCAGTGCCTGCGCTTGTCTCTGTGCTTCCTTCAGCAGCTCCAGCTCGGCCATCTTCCGCTCGCGCTCCTCCTGCAGGGCTCGTAAGCGCTGCAGCTCCTGCTCCTTTGCCTCCCGCCTCTTCTCTCTCTGTTCCCGCTGCTCACGACGTTTCAGCTTTAGGTCCTTATGAAGAGAAGCTTTACCCTCCGCATGTAGCCGGATGGCTGTTTGGATAGCTGGCGGAAAAAAGGAATACAATAAATCCAAAATATGATTGAAAAATGTATTGATGTCAAGGTATTTTAAGATGTTTTTAACATTTCCTATGCAGTTGCTCTAGTGCTCGTAAGTCTCTATGATAATAGAGGCTCAAGTTTTGTGGGATTTTTTTTATCATCCACCAGGTGAAAGTTACTAGGTGAGTTAAAAAGTTTCGCTGTGAAGTTTCATCTAAGAAAGTCATGAAACACCCACTGAGTAAAAAGTCAACCTTCGAAATGTCACAGGTTTCCACTAACAAAGGCGTTTCCAAACCACAGTGACGCAGTGATTATTATAATTTAAAAAACAATATGTTTGAAGGTTACACAACAACAATGGCCAACTGTAAGTGTAAAGAACAGGGTCTGATGAACAAGGTATCTCTTGAAGAAAGGGAAACTAGACAGGGAAATAAACATCTTCAAACTCTCCCTACAATTTACAAACAAAACACTCTTGGCTAATTATTAAAATACTAAATTATAATGCATGCAGACCTGTAGTCCACTCTTGCCTCTGTTTGGTGTCAGATGCACTGAGTTCATAGGTCTTGGTGAGCGTCTTCAGACAGAACATACACCTCTTCCCATCTCTGTCAGGAAGAACCTGATATACAGAGCAGAGAAATAATTCACAAATGGCTCTGTTGATTACAGTAGTACATGTTCTCTTTGTATTGTGTGTTAATGGACAGCCAATAACCAGCTAAAAATGCTGACAAGTCTCATGCATTCATAAAGTGGTACAGTTACCACGCCACTGTAGAAATATGTATGCTTCTCTTCTTATAACACATGTAAACCACAGACACTTGTACCTTACCTCTACACAGCAGTTTCCATCTAGCTGAATGCTGCCTTTGCGGTCTTTGCGGTCCTCACTAGTGAAGTAAATTAAAGTGCTGGGTCTCAGGGTGAACCAACGCTCAATCCAGTTTCTTCTCAACTGACCTTTCTTCCACAGATAACCCTAGTGTCAAGAAACAAGGATGTTTAAAAAAAATAATAATACATCAAATATACTCACAGACACCTAACTGAACACAGTATTTGCTAAATGTTGCTGGTATTTATATATGTAGATATCACATTAGAAGGTTACTACTACAACTTAATTACATCCTTAAAGTTTATGTACATTACAAATTTTAAATGTTGTTTTTCATTGAAATTGTCAAAAACTATAGGTTACTACTGTAACCCTGCTTCTTACCCAGATAACATGAAGTGAATGTTAGAGAACTACAAGTATAATCGTAACGTTACAAAACCATTTTAAATAAATGCTTTAATTTTGAACTCTTTAACATAAATAATGAGAAGCAGTTTCTTCTGCAGCAAATCAGTATATCTGTATGATTTCTCAAGGATAGTGAGACACTGAAAACACTAAAAAAAACATGAAAAGCATAAAAAAAAATCTTTCAGACTCCAAACTTTTGAGCATTAATATATATTGTACTTGAAATAATAGGTTGATAATTATACATTTTATATATATATATATATATATATATATATATATTTTTTTTTTTTTTTTTATTTATATAG
>JAUYWG010000041.1:4664757-4686376 GCA_034779775.1 Enteromius afrohamiltoni
ATAAGCACATAAGCAAACCCATAAGCAGTTCTGTTTAATATAAGCAAGTGATAAAATATAGATGTTTCTGTTTGTCCTACATACTGGAAACTCTACAGACTGCCACCTGGTCATTTATTTGGGATTCTAAACAAAGAAGCTAAACACTGACATAAGTGGCAAGGTGGTACAGTAAGCAGAAAGAATTATTAGTTCTCATCACTGTTTAAAGATAGATGAGTTATCATTATCTTCTGTTCAAGCTTCACGTCAGCAAACTGAGACCACACACCTAGACAATGTCCAGCAGTATCATGGCTATAATTCTTGATCATGCTTCAGGTGACGAATATCCTGTATCTTTATATTTTTTGTTAAGCTTTTTGTTGACGGTTTGTTAGTTATTTTGGTGGCTGAAAAGATTGACAGCCTAGAGGGTGCAGACTCTCTGCTGCTAATTGCAGCTCCAAGTGTTTGATTCACTGTTAATTGAGGGGAGAATATTGTCATCAACCTCATACTTGCACCTTTAGACTATTCATTTATTTGAGCGTGATTCACAGAGTGAATACGCAGTGCGTGAGAACACATTTCTCTGCATGTGATCCTTTCTCAGCACAGGCTAAAAGCAGTACTCATGCACTGTAATAGATCCAACTGACCAGTTAATGTCTGTGATGTTTAAGAAAGTAAAAGGTCTTTCAACAGGTTTAATAGGACAACAGACAAATGTATAACTTGTATGGAATTTTGTCATGGAAACAAATTTCAGCTCATGTTTCTACTCCGCAGAGAATGCTGAATCAAAGTGCCTTAATTGTGCCGTTGCTATCAGCCGTCTCTCACCTGCATTTATGTTTATAAGCATTCCTTGCAATCTGCCGGTTTTCAGACCTCTACCCTAAAGGTGTGAGATGAAAATGCTTGTTCTCGTGTAAATATGTTCCTGTGGTAACAAACGAGCGGGAGAGAGATTACGGTCTTAACTACAGGGAGATGCCAATAAAATATACACAGAAGAAATTACACAGAGCAAATTGATATTGCCTCATTTTTAGCCACACTTTTATTCAATTTGTCTACCTTTGACTAAAAGACATCCTTCTATTACAAATTGCTTTTTCACCTACAACCATATTTTGTGTTTGCATGATCATGAATGTATTTTTGATACATTCCTCACATCCTGTGCTGTTAACTTCCAGTTTAAATGAATGTTGTGATATTTCTGACATTATGTTTGATGGATTTTTTGTTGCACTTAAATATACAAAAGCTGGTTCACGCAGTGAAATTTTTCGGTATTTATATTCATATTGGCCATGTCAACCTCCATATAGCAACTCAACTTCAATCTTGCTATGATAAATAACAATTGCTACCTTGCAAGGCAAATTTGTTAGTGGTTTAAAGCTGCAATGTGACTTAACCTGGTCTCATAACAAAAACGTACCTTGGTGCACTTTTTTGTGAGACAAGAAATACAAACAAATAAGTACAAATCACTGCGGTTAACAAAAGAAATGAACACTGGAGGCACTAAAACTTTTATTCTGTTTTTTACACAAATTTACAGAGTTTAGATTAACAAAACATAATTTTCGCACAATTACTTGAAGAATATCATGTTATGAATTCAAAACAATATTAATATGCTGGAAGATTTGAAAACTGATGCTTTTTATTATTAGCATCACACACATCCAGCATCATATCTATGGGTTTTCATAGACTGTATGGAGCTCACGGAGTATGGAGACGTATTTAACAGGCAAGGAGCTCTGGTTTGAATCCTGTGTAACTACAGTTCGACAAAACAATTCAAATCTGTGTAAAAGAACATTGAAATGGCAAGGCTGCATTAACAAATGTATTTTTATACCAGTTTTTTAAGGGTTGGATTTGGTTTAGGACATATTTCCAACACGATAGAGCATTAAAATTTAGTGACAGCAATATGTACCTATATCAACATAATTGACACATTTCTCCTTGAAACATATGTATTTTTATGAGACCGGGTTGGCAAAAACTTGGACAAAGTCAACTGATGAGTGGCTTATTTTGAGATATTGGCACATATTTGGATAAAAACTAAATGTTTTCATTTTATGTTTCAGCTGTGTTTGGAACAAAAATCAATATGACAGTCCGTAGTGTGTCCCTGAGTCCCTGAGTTTTTACATGAATATCAAAGGAATTTGAAATTGTATGGTCTGTTTATTATTTCTTTCTCTTTTTTGCAAACATGTCAGTTGCTGTAAAATCTGCATGAACACCAATGACACGGTGATAATGTGCTTTTCTCTCTTTGTAAGTATCTGTGCAACCCACTGTCATCTCTTACTGTGATTTTATCTCAGTGTTCATCAGTGGATACTAATGCAGCTTTGAATGCAAAATACACTAAAAATGAATCAACATCCATGCACCGCTGTGACTTAAATTCAAAATTAATATTAAAAACAAACAAGAGAGAAAAGGAAAAGGAAAGTTACAAATAAAAGAGATGGCATATTCTCTGAGATCTTGTATAACTCTGAGATCTTGTCCTTGCAGTAAACAGGGGCCAAAGTTTTGCATTAAATTTGCATTCAATTTAGATTCAGATTTGCATTTTTTTTTTGGTGACCTTCCAGAAGACATAATACCACAGAATATCAGACAAGCGCATTCATTAACATTTCTTTGCGCTAACGCATAAGTTTCAAAATATGAATGGCAAAGAATAACCCAACCCATTTCTTTAAAATGATAACACATTGCTTCTTCCAAAACTTTCAAAGCAAAATGTCGTCAGTGGACATAACATATGATAAACATCTGATAATCATAATAATCTGATTTATTGTTGTACTGTACGTTAAATGGCTGTTTGGAAAATGAATGTCTGGTGTATGGCAAGCCTATCCAAGCGCACCGGAAGTGTAATACTGTACCGGGTGAGCTACTAAGCAAGTTTACTACACCAGAAAAAGATGTGGAGATGGGTTTGTGATGCAAAGGTCAAAATGTATTACCTTTTAAATTATGAGCTCATAACAGTTTTGTACAGAAACTGATGTTTTATTCTCTCTAGCGCTTATTCCAACACGTTTTTAAATTAAACTAGATTGTTACAAGCTTTCACTAAAAAATACGAGAAGTCTTAAGCTAACAGTAAGCCGGGGTTGACCTTATTGCTATGGATGATGTCAGTATGCTTGTGCTACCGGTTGAGTCAATGTTGCTGTGCGAATGAAGCAAATCTCACGCGAATGAGTGATACTTTCCGAATTTCAGTTGTATTTAAAACTAAGTTAGAACGTTTTGTAACACTTTAAGCATCATACAATTCATATTTACTGGAGTTTTATTTATTTATTTGTTCTGTAACAATGTTCTTTTTCTTGTAGGAATTAATCTGAGCTGATGGCCACAGATGTTAATATTATGGCAGTTTACAGCACCCCTGTAATGTAATGTTTGAGAAAACAGATACCACATGGAGTCC
This sequence comes from Enteromius afrohamiltoni, assembly GCA_034779775.1. Lineage (NCBI taxonomy): Eukaryota > Metazoa > Chordata > Actinopteri > Cypriniformes > Cyprinidae > Enteromius > Enteromius afrohamiltoni. The sequence continues at coordinate 4,668,230 of JAUYWG010000041.1, forward strand.
TGATTGAACTACTTTATGAATTAATCTGACTACAAGAACAGAAATCTCCAAACTTTCCTGTTTTAGAAGCTAACAATGTTGTTCACTGCCCTGCGCTGGGTGGTACTGGTGGCCTTCATCGCACTGACCATTTGTGGAAATGTGCTGGTTTGTCTGGCCGTGGCCACCAGTCGGCGTCTGCACCAGATTAGTAGCTGTTTTATACTCTCCCTGGCTGTGACAGACCTGCTGCTGGGTTTGCTGGTACTTCCGCTCTCTGCCATGCTAGAACTACGCAATGGGAGATGGCCCCTCGGGGGTGTTTTTTGCAATATCTACATATCTATGGATGTGATGCTCTGCAGTGCCTCAATCCTCACCTTACTGGCCATTAGTGTTGATCGTTACCTGGCTATATCCAAACCTCTCTGCTATCCCAGGAGGGTCACACCTCGTCGAGTGGGGATCACTCTGACTGTGATTTGGACGTGCTCTCTGGCTGTGTCCTTTGGGTCTATTAACTTAGGCTGGAACACACCTGACTATAGAGTACAGAACCTGGACTGGAACATGTGGGATGAAGGAGAGGAAGGCAGGACCTGCCGCTATGAATGGAATAATAATTATGTGCTACTGAAGGCCTTTCTAATCTTCTACCTCCCTCTGCTGGTCATGTGTGGAATGTACCATCGTATATTCTGTGTTGCACGTGAACAGGTATGTTTCTCCAATAGTCAATAACATGACAGTGATTAGTAGGTAAATTAATAAATTAAGTACATTTTAAATAAGGTAAAGGTTAAAATAAGGTACATCTTGTTTAATTGCATCCCTCAGGGAAAAAAGTGCAATGTTCCATTTCTCACTCTCTCTTCTTGTCTTACTTTCAGGTTCGGCGTATACGTGCAACCACTCCTTCATTCGCACAGGCTGCAAACGCAGTTGCCACTGCACGGGAACACAAAGCCACGGTGACCCTGGCTGCAGTGCTTGGGGCCTTTGTAATTTGCTGGTTCCCATATTTCACCTACTTCACATGGATGGGTATGTGGGCAGAGACCCATCCGAACAAACTGACCCACTCTATTGTTCTTTGGTTGGGATACCTCAACTCTGCTCTGAATCCTATTCTTTACCCAGCTTTGAACCGGGATTTCCGTCGGGCATGTAGACAGCTTCTCTGCTGTAGACGTGTCAATCAGGGGGACTGCCGTTTGTTCACCTCTTTTAAATGAACAGATTAAAATTATTTTTGCAACAGTAATGACAACTCACCTGAACTCATTTCAAACTGCAGTGAATGCATCAAGTATGATACGAATGACCTGCTGGAGACTGATCAAGGGCAATGAATAAGAATATCAGACTCAGCAATATACAACTGTAACTGTCATTTTTTTATTAACCTATTGATATGGCTACGCTGTTCTCTGTGATACTTAAAAAGTATGTATGCAAGAATGAAAAACCTTCAGTTTTCAGTTTGAAAACATACCTGTTAACACAATGTTGTCTACATAAAATGGTTGCAGCTCATTTAAAGAATCTCTGGTAATGAATAAAATTCTTAGGAGCAACACACACACTCATAAAATTCATAAAATACATACAGTCAGACAGTAAGATAGAGAGTTATAAATGTATTACATTATATACAGTACATACATGTTTTGCAAAGGTTTTTACATACATTTTCATACATTTAAAAATATTTTACAAGAATTAGCACTGTACTGCTTAACGTTGTATTGTTTCACAAGGTTGCCAGGGTGCTTATTCAATTAGATACACTTTTACTAGTAAAAAGTTGTGAATGTTGTTCAAAAATAGTGCTGCCCTTCTGTCAATCACTTGAAAATGTAATAAAAACCAACTAATCTCAAATCCGATTGAACTAAACTGTAAAATGTCATTCATCCCGGAAAGTGATTAAGTATTCTGGGTAAGCTTGTACATCATTAAAGATTACAAACATGGTTGGGTTTTTAGCATTATCAGTCACACTGTCATAAAGATCAACACCTTCTGAACTCCTTTTTGGAGGAGTACGAAGACCTTTTTTACCTTCAGTAAAGTCACCAACAAGCACCCTGGCAAGGTACATGCATTTTTGTCCCTTGGAATCAGGTTTAGAGTAGCCTTTTGCTGAATACTTTGGATCCACAGCAAAATATGTACCATTCCCATACATGGCTCCTAAAAACAGACAAAAGTTAAAATCTTAAATCTGTTAATCTTAAAATACAAACAACACTTTTTATTCTGAAAAGATTCTGGTACGTGTTAGCTATACCATTAATGCCAGCAAAGCTGCGATTGAACCCCTGATTGTTTATCTGATTGATTGTATGTGGGCCAGTTCCATGGAAGAGACACCTTTCATTGTTTTTGTGCTTGTTTTTGTCTTCCAGTTCCTCCTTTTTGATCATGTAGTTTCTCCAAAGTGCACAATTCTGGACTCTTTCAATCTGGGTACACCACAAGAAATAAATATCATGGCACACAAAAAAAAATGCTGGGATAAAATAAACAGAATAAACAGCAATTGGATTGGTTTGACCCAGAAACTGAAATGTTTAACCCAGCCTTCTTGGCAGTAACCCAACTTCTGAGTCAAATCAATCGAATGTCCAAAATTACAAACTTTTATAACTACTTTAGACAGATTAGTTATAAAATATAAATGTCTTAGGCGTACTTTAACGATATTGCTGGACAGTCCAGTTTTTCTGAATTCTTCCTCCACTTTTGTAAATTCCTCTGAGCTGGTTTTGAGTTCTATAAGAACTACTGACTGTCCTTCCATGTCCTCCCAGGTTAAAGGCAAAGAAGCTAAAAAAGAAAAAGAAAAAAATTAATTAAATTTTATATATATATATATATATATATATATATATATTTTTTTTTTTTTTTTTATATATATAGGGTTTGTGTGTTAATGGACAGCCATTGACACACAAAGTACCTTAAATATAGGGTACTTTGAGGTCAGGGTTGCCAAGTTTGGAAATTAACCACCCAACTGGAAATCAAAACTAGCACAGTCACGGACAAAAAAAACCCCAAATGGTTTCTTTGGAATCAAAACATCCTCCTGCGGGTTTCCTAATTTGGAAAAAAACTTCATGGCTACAGTTTCAAAGTGGCTACAAAATGCGTAAAAGCTGTGGACTTGGCAACACTGCTTGGGGTAATGGTTTAAGAATCAACCATAAACAAAATCATTCGATTTAAAAGATCAATGGCTCAGTTTCCTGAGAATGAAAAAACAGACATGATTACTAAATAAATACTAATACAAATCGCTAAAGCAAATACCTCTTTCAACACATCACCCACTATTTCCCGGTACACCTCCTCTATTGCCATACTGATGGTTTCTTTAGCAATGCCCCTCGTTAGTTTCCCAGAATTCATCATCTCTAGAAAGGCCCATACAGTGAAGCCGTTCTGCTGAACAGAATCTTGAGAAATAAAGTCTTCCAGTTCAACACAGTTCAGCTCAACACTCATAGCCATGCATAACTTCTTCAGTAAATATTCAACCTGTGAAAAGAAAAATAAAAAAAGCAATAATATTTACATATGATATTGTGTGAAGATAAGAACAGCTATCTCATGCTGCTGCGGTGCATTTACCAACCAGCTATAAAATACTATGTTCACAGAACTTGTTTATATTAACACTGCTGCTTCTATAATTTTTATAGCTATGATTTAAGTTTGTACTCCATTGTTTTTTATCTCATCTGCTGGGAAACTGTTACATTTTACAAATTGTTGCAAAACAGGCCACTGGAAATCAACCAAGCTGCAAGACCACAACGGCGTAAATATACAAATTTAGCAAAGACATAACAGACAGAAAGAGAAAAAAATGCTGCCGTTTTAACCATGTAAATACATTCGCCAAAAATGGCATCTTTATAACATTGTAAGTAGTTTGTAAATGTTTGGCCTTGGCTGTACTATTTTATTAGCTAAATCTTCCCAGTGATAGCGACATCACCCTTGTTTCCTGACAAAAGCTATTAAAAGAAAGCAAAACTGCAAGTTTGAGGCACGTACGCAAGCAATGTGTCTTGCATGATGAAAAGCAGACAGGATACCGATGAATTGATGAACATGACAAAGGCTACTAGCAGATTTGGACCTATGATTATATCTGAAACTGAAAAACCTTCAGGGCAGGTTGATGGTAAACGGTTTCAGCTGAACGGGAAAAAAAAGAAATAAGCAAACAGGACAGAGCCGTTTTGATCCTGTGGTTTACGTTGCATGAAATGATTTATACCTGACTTCTCATCAGAGCCAAAATACCATATTCTAGTATCAATAGGAGTAATTGAAAGGCTCTATAAGCATTTGTAGAGCAACATGTAAAATGGTTCGACATTTTAGCAAATAAAATGAAAGTGTGAAATATAAACTTTCAAAATATTGAAACATCTTACCTCATTAGGGATCATGACCAGAGGATATCTGTCCTCCGAAAGAAATATGAACAGGCACCAGAGCCGGAAGGCGTCTTTTCCAGGTAAAACACACTTTCCCTCTGGTCGATAGTTCTTCTTGGCAGTAAGAGTCCAGCAGAGCTCATCCACATTTTCTTTGACAAACGTGCCTTCCACCACCTTACAGAGACGAGACAAACACACAGCTGGGAACTGACTAAAGAAGAAATGCAAGGATGTTTATGATAAATGTTAGAGCAAAATTTAGTTCTAGCTTGAGTTATACTGACCAGCAGATATACACAAACCAAAAAACACATAGAATACACACTTGCAAGAGAAAAGAGCGTACCTTATCCAGGATGTATTTGTTGAGGTAGGGCATGTATCCCTGACTGGAGACTGGACCGTCGTCATCATCTCTGAAGTGTTCCTCGAGAGCCGCTGGGTCGTGAGGGATACACAGAACTGTGTAAAGATTATGAGATAAGACCTGCAGAGCAATAGCACAGATCTTAAACAACCACAAAATAACATGGGAATCTATTGACATTTTCATCCAAGGAATTTATTGACTTTTACCATTCCATTAAGGAATAATTCCCCCCAAAATGAAAACTGGCTGAAGAATTAGGCCATCAAAGATGTACATGAGTTTCTTTCCTCATAGGAACAGAATTGGAGAAATTCAGCAATGGTGAATGGGTGCTGTCAGAACGAGAGCTGTTAAATACATCCCAATAATCCACATGAGTCCAGTACATCAATTTGACAAGCTGCATATTTTTGTAAGAAACAAATTCATCATTAAGATGTTTTAACTTTGGCCTGTGTTTGTTAGTAAAGAGTGCTCGATATGCACGTATTTATGTTTAGTTTTTTTGTTCAAAAGAAGTTAACTGATTGACTGGAGTCATGTGCATTATTTTGTATTATTGTATTCTGATGGCACCCATTCACTGCTGACAAATCATTGAGCAAGTGCTTTAATGCTATACTTCTCCAAATTTGTTCAGATTTTGAGGGTGAGTTTTTACTATTCCTTTAGGTTTTAGACCATTTTGCAGTTCAGAACAGGCCTGACATGAAATTTTAAGAAGCATAAATATTTCATGCATCACTACAACCTCAAAAGGAAGGCCACAGGTAGAGGTCTACTCCACTTATACACACGCATTTTAGCATTCTCAGCTCAGACAGAGGTTTGATTTAACCCACAATCATAAGATCAAAAGTCATAATTATTTACCGCTTTAAAATATTTAAAATAACACCAGGAAGGATTTTGAAACAAATCATTTGCAGATAGACTCACTGCAGCAACAGCAGGGGTTACATTGCATTACTTCTCCAACTTTGCTCGGGAACTTCTCTAAATGTTTCTTTGAAAATGACAAAGATGACGTTGTGGACTAGAGATGAGTAGATCAAACCATGATGATACAAAGTACAAAGGCTGTGATCTCACTACACACATCCGGTGACCACCGTTCTCAAAGTTCATGATTCAAATTAAAAAGTTTGAGCCCATTTACAGCTTTAAAACACAAAATGACCAAGAGTCAGAGATGCTCTACTGCAGCTGGTCAAAACCTATGGGACTAAACCCAAGCAAACAAACAAAAACCTGAGTGCAGTCTTATCTATGTGGTATGAAATCAGACAAAACCTTTAGAAATGCAGAAAAAAGAGGAGCAAATGAGAAAATAACAAATTACTATTGAAATAATGTGATAAAGTCTTATAAATGAGCAATTGTTAAAGAAATCCTGTGACCCATATGTTCAGCAACATCACTATAGACCATGTGGCATAACACACAGGAAACACATCGCAAGCAGTTACAGCAGGTCCATGGCATCTTTTAAGCATAACACAGGAAAGAAGAAAAAACTTGTGCACAAGTTGATTACTGATCCTACATTCTGTTCTTTCAGATCAAGGTATATGTTAATAAAACACTGAGATCTGGGCGTCGTACAGGACCCATGTTTTCAGCCTCCAACATTCGAAAGTTGTATCCTAGCCCATTTATGGATTTGCAGCTCACCTTGAGTTGAGACTTGGATACCTTTCCACTCTTCTCCACATCTAGCGCGGTGAAAGCGTACCAAATGGACTTGAGCAGTTCTGAGCGCAAGTCCATGACTGCAGCAATTTTACTCTTCGTTTTTCCTTTTTTCTCTTTCTCTCGCTCTGCAGTTCAGGGCCACCCACACCCACAGCAATAGTGCATCCTACAACAGGCAAATCACACCCCCTGCTGGGCCGAAACTCAATCAGAAAGAAGCAAGGTTCATTACATTTCCATTGCAACTCAAAATAGAAGACATCAAAGCAAAAAGGGGTATATAAAAGTACTTTCTTAGATCAATAAATAGAAATTTTAACACTTCCAGAAACCGTCCTAAACTTGACATTTTGGAATAAAACCAAAGTGGTCTGTAAAAAGCAAATCCCTTTTCTAAGTTTGTACACAGTACGTATCAGGGTTTATTTATAAGCTATGAAAGAGGAAGCACCCAGTTGACTTTGTGAAGAACTAACTCAAAAAACAAAAAACATAAATATAACACATATGAAAGCATGAACACCAGAAAAAATGTAAAATAATAAATAAATAATTATGATTAATCATGAATAATCATATTATAAAATACATAGTAATAAAGAAAAAACTTTCCGGCTGAATTTGAAACCATTTCAGATATTTCTGCCCAAATTCAGGAATAAAAACTTGGATTATTAAAATGCATTGCATCTTTGACATTTTCATGACAGTTTAACATTATCACACATTAAATAAAAAAATAAAAACATTATATAATTTAAAAGATAATTCTGGGTGATGAAAACTATAAAATCAGTTTAACATTATCACACATTTACCCAATAAATAAATTAAAAATTTTATATATATATATATATATATAAATAATTTAAAAGATAGTTCTGGGTGATGAAAACTATAAAATCAAAATTAAGCTTATTGAAGACCATTAAAATTCATGACAGTTTAACATTAATACACATACACACACAAAAAAAATGATATTAAATAAATACCTTTTAGTATTTATCGAACTGGATTTAAATTATGGAGGTAAAAAAAAGGGGTAAATCATCATAAGAATATGCAGGAAATGTGCTTAAATCTCATTGAAGAAAACAAAACAAAAAACCAGTGGGTTGAAATATGACCCAGACACTTTGTAAAACTTTCTTTGGATGATATTTCACAGAAAATCTTCTGCCTATCCAAACATGTATTAAAGCCAGTTTTTCATCATTGGTATCTGCAGATCGATAAATATTAAATTGAAACATCAAATAAACCGTATGCCAGGATAACGCTGCCATCCCAAATGCACAATCTTCTGATTAAAAAAGGTGAGAATCCAGCAAAAATCACGACCCGTTCTTTAAGAACTGCACAACTAGGTTGTTTATTTTGTGATAACTGATACAGGATAAATGTTATACATTCTTTTTTCAAAACACTGATATTTTGTAATTTTTCTGTTTTAATATGTAAAAATTACACCAAACAAAAGCAAGGATTTGGCGAGATCGATATGATACATGATCTGGATGTTTAACAAAATCGACTATAAATCATGAGCAGTGATTGACGGGCGACACTGGCGATCCTCTGTTCAGTTATAAGAGACGATGAAATCAAAGAACACAAAACAGAGAACTAAAACAAGGACGTTACGGATAAGATACCAGTGTGCGCCAGAGAAACATAATTTTTCCAAGTCATCATTCATAGCCAAGAAAATGCACACAGAATAATTTTTCTGCTGTATATATGCAATTGCTCGAGCTCTTGAGTCGACTTTACTGTACAAAAAGACAAACAGATGTTGAAGACATACTTTAAACCTAGTCTCTCAATACTTCAGTATAAACAAAACAAAACTCTGGTTTCAGGAGCTAAAAACTACAATGGACTTTCTTAAAAAAAAAAAAAAAAAAATGACATTCACATTTCTGAAACGTCTGGTAACTGCATCGATCATGATGGACTAGTGTTGAGATGTGATGCTTTCCAATGAGGCATTCCCTCCTTTCAGCAGCTGTCTGTCCTCAAACCACTCCTGTCTGTTCGCTGTGTTTCAGCCAAGCGTCTTTAAGCTCGGCCATTTGAAAGAGTGAGCGAGAAAGAGACAAAGAGAGAAAAGAGAGAGATCACCAAAATCCATCCCAAGGCCTGAGGCTGTTACGGTGAGGCGGGGGCCTTGCTGTTGTAGTGCACCTGGTACCTGTTGACATGTAAGCCTTTGACCTGCATGGACACGCAGGTGGTTTTGCAGGGGATCATGTCCTCGTCCTCTTCTCCCATGAGCCAGTCCTGAACGCTGCGCTCGGCGCCGGAGGACACATGCTCGCTCAACCAGCCCCGGTGCCACTGCTCGAAGCGCTCGTGCTGGGCCCGTGCTACTCTGTGCTGGGACTAGAGGAAGAGACGGGACAACAAGGAAAAAGAATTAAAAAGATGTGACTACATGCGGTTTTAAATATCACGCTGCAGACCAGTAGTCTGTAATATCTGTGAGGAGAAAATACTTTTACATAGTTTCTTTTAAAAATGCCAGGAAGCTGGTGCTTTTGGCCAGTCAGAGTACACTTGCATCACTGATCATTCCTATAGAACTGTTTCATACCCTACTCTAAAATAGCTTCCCAAATGATGTTATGCAAAATAAATATGGCCCTAATTCCGACAGTGTGGAAAGGTCAAAATTGGGAACTTCTGCCAATAGTTCTAGGAACTACAAAAAGGTTCCTCTGGTGCAAAAGTCCCTACTTTCTAAAAGATTGGTTAATGAGATTGCTTTTTCTTATTCAGGAAGGATGCATTGAAGGGTTTAACATATTTGACGTAATCAGCCCTATTTACGTCTGAGGCGAAATCACGCACAAGTACATAATCTTACGGGGTTTGGAACGACAGTAAAGGCATTGAGAACATAAAAAAAAGACCCATTTCAAATAAATGCAGTTCTTTTTTTTTATTAAGAATACTGTGCAACTACTTCTATCTATAGATTTATTATCTGATGAAGTACTAGAACAAAAATTGTATACCAAATATAGAAATATTCAGAATCTTTATTTCGTATTTTATTAACATGAGTATTTTACAGGCTTACCCTCCGAGCCTTCACCAGGGCCCCTCGGCGGTACATGTAGTCTTCGGAGTTCATCACAAACACCATCTTGTGAGTGTTTAGTTTGAAACGGCAGTCCAGGTTCCCGGCTGTCTCCACACCCATCTTCCGATGCCACTCTCTCCGGCAGCGCATGGCTTCCACCTGCTTCAGCTGCCAGCCACGGAAATGCCTCAGATTCCTTAAAGTGAGGTGCAGAACAAACGTTAATCTGGTTTCACCTTAATTTGAAATGCATTCGATTTAAACAAGCCCTGTTTATATCGCAGTGTGCGACTTTATACTGAGACAATCAGCCTCAATTTTATACACAATTCATTCCAGAAACAAGGTCAGATAATATGAGTGGTCTAAAAATAATGAGCGTTGCTGATAGAAAAATACAATTCACACAGCTCTAAACAAATGAGCAATTAACCTCCTGGAAACAAAAGAGAAAAAACACTCATAAATATAAAGCACGTTAAACAAGTGCAAACACTTTTTACCTGGGTAGAAACACAGGCTTGAAGTAGTATCCTTCTGTCTGAGAGCACACAGACTCAGTTCCTATATACTGCTCCATATAATTAGACAGGTTCTGAAAAAAGACAACAAATATTAATGCACTAAAAAACAACATTACACTCCTGCCTCACCAGTAGGTTATTTCATTTTATATTATTTACATTTTCTTAGGAAAGAACACATTTCAGAAGTATTTTCTGTCATAAAAATACAAAACTTTGTTTGGAGTTACCTGAACATCCAGAGGGTCATCGCCTTGGGCCTCCTCTGTGTCCAGCAACTCAACTGTTAAGGTCACCTGACCTTTGTTTTGAATTAACATGACCTGATGAGAAACAGCCAAGAATTACAAACAAAAGAAGGTAAACAGAAAACAAGAATGACAATTCATAGGACTAATGCAACTGAGGAGATGAAGATCGCAGATTTCCACTTAAATTAGGTCAAGCACCTTGAAGCAGTTCTCTTCAGCCATGACTCTCTCAGCCTTCCATTGGTAGCTGGCCTCCCAAGCGGCACGGACACACTGGGATGAGAGATTGCCACCAGCAGCACCCCTCTTCCTCTCTGCCAGGTACAGCTCAGTGACTTGCAGACACACCTCATCACTGACCAAGTGCTGAAGCTGTTGGAGCCAATCAGAGAGAAAAAAGATTTTATTTGCTGTTTTGAAATACAAATGTACTATTACATTCAAAGCCAAAGAGGCCATTCACACAATGTGTAAAACTGCTTTTCCATTGTAGACATTCACTAGACAAAAGTCTTGCACAGTCTCGCATTTTTAAGATGCCATGTCAATCTAAAAGAATTTCAACTTTTACTTTCGGCACCATTCTTCAATGTCTGTTCCAAAACAGTGGTTCTATCAGAAATAGCAAGTCTGTCACAGCAATCTTTTTATTTTATAGAAACATTCTGCACTGTGCTTTTATTTAAAAAAAAAAAAAACAATACGCAGATGTGATCTGTGTGAATGGCCACTAAGCCTCCCCTCTAGGTCAGCTTTATGCTTCAGATGCCATAATTAGATGAATTAAAATAAAACCAAAAGTGCATTACAACTAAGTGTGATCATCAAATGAAATAAATTTACATATAAATGGCTATTTAATATCTATTTAATTGAGATAATTGGTGAATCAAAACTGAAGGCTGAAGAATCGAAGCTCTGTGTAATGCAACTCTTCCACCCACCTGTCTTACGATGTTCTGAATGAGCTTGTCGACGGTAAATCCAATGTAAGCGTGGATGGTGAACATCTCTCTCAGAGTGTCCTCATATTGAGTGGACTCCAGGTTTCCATCCAGAAGACTGCGTACCATGTCTAAGAACGCTGGGTAATACTCCTCTAACTCTACTTCACCTGATAAAACAGATGTTAATTATACAAAAATTGTGCAAGCCTGTTCATTTAGTTGGCAACTACACCAAAGCGAATTTTAGGGGTGCATCCAATGCAAAACTTGTGCAAGTGTATATATGCATCGTTCAGGAAATCTACTCACTGGGCTGTTTTAGACGCAGCTCCATGGCCAGGTCGTTCGCCTTTTCTCTGCGCCCCTCTCCAATGAGCAGCCGTTCTCGATTCTGCTCGGCCCTGTGTTCCAGTAACTGTCTCTCGGCCTGCCTGTAGACTTTTAGCAGCCGTGAGCACAGAGTCTGGTGCAACCGCAGGAAGAAGTACCAGTTATTATTGACGAAGAACAGGTTGTAGACTCCATCCAGCTCCTTCTGGTGCTCCGCCTCTGGGTCCCGCAGATCCACCACCTCCCCTTCTGGATTCATACTGTGGGCGACCGTAGGCGTGTCCAGGCTCTGAGGGGAAGTACATCGTCTTCGCCTGGAATCACCATTCAGCTGTTGCTGGCCACCTGGTGTTGAGACTCCACTTCCTGGGGCGGCACCATCCTCGCCCTCGGCTTCCTCGTCCGTGAACTCCTCGGTCTCGCTAAGCTCTCCACGGCGGGCAAAGAAGAGGTCGGGAACAAAGTGCTGGATGATACGCTTGATGTGGTCCTTGTCGTCCTTGTGGATGGTGGGTTGCCGCTTGACATGGTAGATGATGAGGGAGGCGGCGTCCTCCAGGATCTGTTTGTCTTCATAAGTGAAGATCATGTGAGGTTCGCTGGTCGAATTTGTGCCTGAGCCGTCACGACCTTGCTGGCCCACGCCACCCTCTTCTGTGCTCTGCTCCTGCCGCTGTAGATGGGGAAAAAACAAAAGCAATAGTTATCTGCATGACATATGAGACTCTTGTAGCAAGCAACCTGAGATGAGATTTCACACGGGGTACTCTGTTTTCATTCTGTATTCCTGCTCAATAAAAACAGTGACGGTGAAGAATGTGTAACAAGTTTTTGTTTATACACATTTCTTTATTTAGCCAGTAAAGAAACAGATCTGTGTGCTTTTCCTGACTTAAACTGCTGTTACAAGAGACTCACTCAGTTCAACCCATCCAGACGATTGTGTCATTTATAGTGAAAACAAACTAAATATTCTAAATGTTATTTTGGCAAAAAAAAAAAAAAAAAAGATATCTGGTCTATTGCATTCCCTAAGAAACATTCTCACAGTTATGTATGCTAATAGGGATCAAAAGAGAAAAATTAATTAAATATGACCATGAAACTAGAGGAGGAGAAAGAAGAAAGGATTTGTTGAGTAAAAAAAAAAAGATTTAATATGTAGTAGAGTGGAATAATTAATGAGATGTTGAGCGACTAAAATATCTCCTGTGTTTTTTGCTTTGTGACAGAATAAAATGAAAAAGGGTGCAAAACAGAGCTTGATAAGACATTTTACCAAATAACAGCAACAAATAACAGCAACATGTCAATTTAAATGCTATTATACAAGCAATGATTTAAGTTTTTTTTTTTTTTTTAATTAACGAGTAGAATATTCACTGCACTCACACATGTCAGTTTTGGCCCTTTATTAATCTCCATAAATCCCCATTTAGGGCTGTCTTCAGCTAAGAATCGTTCACTTTAAGCCTTATTTGACCAATCGCACATTTATTAATAAACCATTCAAACAATTATAATGAGACTTAAATTGCCTATAGCCTAATAAGAGCTCAATTACACACACAAAGCTTGCCACAGCGCAGTGGCAGAAGTAATGACAATGAACGTGTCAGTGAAAAATAGCAAGGAGACTGCATTAAGATTTTCATAATTTGATAAACTAATCATCTCGTTAGTAGTGATGCGCCTGTATGCATGTTTCGTATGGATTACACAATCTGAGAATATTTATTTTCCATTTGAATTGGTTTATTTGAAAAAAAGACATTTTGCTGTCTATAGATATATTTGTAATGTCTACTGTAATGCAAAGATATATGCTGTGTTTCGCGTCAAGTCAAACTGAGACGGCAGAAAGCACATCCTGTTTGCTTCCATTATTTCCCAAAAGTGTGATTTTTTTTATTTTTTATTATGAGTGCACACCAATAAACAGAGTCTTTACTAATTAGAAATATGTGTTACTCTTATCTGTACGACCAAAAATGACATACATTTCGATGGGTTAACATTAGATTAGCTGCCATGTAAAGTTGCTGATACATAATTACATATTTCAGATGATAAGCTATATTTGTGGTAATTGAATAATTTTGTATTTTCAGCCCAGATAGCAACTGGTTAGCTACAACCAATATCACAGAGAAGATTATCAATGTCAAGTCTGGTCCACTATGCAGTATATTTTGGTCAAGAACTTTCCTTTTGTTATAATCTGCCATTTAGATCAGCACAAATGTCTGTGAAGCATTTGTAGAGAATAAACGAGCGTTTGCACGTCCTACTCAATGTACTTTATTACACTAGCTATTAAGAACCTGTTAGTCACAAACTGCTGACTTGGCCTGTGGATTATTTTTCTCTGCAACTAAGTAAGTAATAAAGATTTGGTCAACCAGCCATTTCTGGTCAACTTACAAATAGTCGACTACTAGGGGACAGCCCTAATGTCATCATTAAGTCAAAAATGACAGATTGAAATGATTATTCTTACTGTTAAAATAAAGTAGTGTATGAAATTACAAGCCAAAATGGTTCTAAATGAATAATTCGGGGAAAAAGCTAGATCCTGAGAGTCGTTAGACCGTCAGAAACAGAAGATCAGCTAAACTCACCTCGTCATAGATGCTTTCTATTTCATTGAGAAGACTCTTGGATCGAAGAGCCTTCATGTCGTTCTGTTTGAAGTTGACACCCTGGTGATCCAGTGATTTCAGATACGCCTTCTCATATTGCTCTCTCCAGATTTTGTTGAAGCCCTGCTGGGCCTCCCTCCACTCCTCCTCTTTAGCTTTCAATCTATGGCAAGAAAATCATCCATTTTTTCTTCTTTAAAAATGTTATATCTGCTAGACTGAAGTGCTCTTCATAAAAGCAAATGACCACAAAATTGGGGAGAGTATTAAAAATAGCTAAAAACATGCTAGAATTATTAACTCTGACAGAGTCTTGTAGACCTCAACGATTTTTGCCCCATGTGAGCAAAGAGTTGCAATAAGTTGTTGACCTCTGAGCTATTAACTTTGCTGTCAAATGTAACTAGAGATACCCTGATTGTCATTTAGACTTTGTTAACCTTTTGAGTACGACAGGGACTGCAGTGGCTGGACTCCTCTTTAACCCCTCTATGATTTCTGGAGCCTTGTCGCCGTAGATACGATAGATTGCACGACGCTGGATGACTTCAGAAGTTCCACCGAGACAGTCGTCTAATCGGAAGCGCTCTTGATCCTCTGGCGAAAGGCGGGACAATTTCTTCTGCACGCTTTCCAAAACTCTTATTGTTGCCAAATTAGTCTCAAGCACAACATCCAGCTACAAAGCAAAAAAAAAGAAGAAAAAAAATCGATACCAAGTTTCAGTTGAAACCTAAACCTCCTGATATTTTTCAAAGACATCATCTTACCTCAAACCTCTCATCCTCACAGCGATGAAGCTGCTCTTCATATGGTGTTTTCTTGGAACTCACAAAAGTGGAGTCTTCTGACCAGGAAGGGAAGGAGACCCAGGTATCATTCAGCACCTATAACAAAACAACGAGCTTAAAACATTGTACTAACATCAGGTTTCTGACCCAATGACTGAAGCCTTAGCCATATTTGGTTGTCATTTTTAAAGATGTCTCATACACCAGCCACTTCAGATTTGGCATGAATATCTAGCTTATTTTCTCCATACTAAATTATTGTTTACAAACAAGCATTCAGCGACGACACCTCCAGGTTCTCCAGGCACCCTGGCAAAATAGCTATTCATGACAAGTGCTTCCATTCAAATTCAGCTGAAAAAAAGAACAGTGTGGGGGCTGAAACACCCCATTTTCCAAATGATTCATGGAGATTTGGGCTTCTGTGGATTTACACCATTATTGTATTTACTGTTGTAATATTTGCAATGTATATGACATTATTAATTATATTAATAATAGTACAAACATTACATTGCTTCCATAAGATTTCAAAATGTCAACTATTTCTGAAATTGCAGTACCTCTTTGCATATAGCAGTTCTGCCACTGCATTTGGGCTGCTGGTACGTCTTGGGCAAGGCTCTGTAGCTGGATCCCAGGCGTTTACAGGAGGCGTAATCCACTTCTCTGCCCCCACCCTCCATGTAGCGGTCGGAGAGACCCGTAACGGCATGAGACAGCTCCTTATCACCCAAAAATGACTTAAACTGGGTGTACAGTTCTGGAAACTTCCTACAAAATGAGGCATCAGTGGCATATGACTCATGACTGACATGAAAGGGCTGTGAAATGCACCATATGAAAACAAACGGGATTAAATAAACATGTCCTATTTAAATCTTTCTTACCCCAAGAATGGAGTCACAAGCTGCAAGAGTTCGGCCCCTGAAACCACTTCCTGATTGAACAGAGCTATACAGCGTAAGAAATTCTCGTACACCTCCTGACTCTTGAGCAGACGGCGAACCTAAAAAAAAATAAATGAAATTGTTCAATGGCTGTGACTGCGTAATAAATTCTATGGTGATGGCTGACATCCTAGCACTTACATTTCAGAGCAGTTATGTTTATGAAACGCACCTTGTCAAAGAACGTGAACTCCCGTAAAACTCCATGCTTTCCAACAGAGGCAAAAGATGGGTCCTTGGAACAGGAATACTTCATTTTTTTCTACGTGGATAAAACAAATAAATTGTTTAAGCGCAAGCAACCCACATATACTGGAAGGTTTTAGGACACAGATGCATATGGTAACTCTTTTGAACTCTGACCTTCAGAAGGGGGGTCATGTGGGGCAATAACATGGGTCTAGGTCTCTTCTTGCTCTGTTTATTCATTTCCTCTTCCTCTGCTTTCTTCAGACTGTCTTTGCCAGGTAAAGAACCTCCAGTAAACTGCAATTAAAGACACAGTTAGAAATAAATTAATTAATATTACCTCCACCTTTCAGAAGTCTTGGGACAGTAATTGTTTTAAGGGTTTTAAAAGAAGTGACTTAGGCGTTCCAAGATTAGTTTGATCAATAATAATTTGATGGCAAAGCTGAATTTTAAGCAGCCATAGCCTCAGTCTTTTTTTTTACAAGATCCTTATTATTTATGGATTTGGATATTGATTTATAATCAGCAATTTCGAAAACAGTTGTGCTGACTAATATTTTTGTTAGCAACTTTGACACTTTAAAACGTTTAAAGGAATTCATAAGAAACAGAAATGTTTCATACCATTTGACACGTTTTACTGTCACTTCTGATCAATACAATATTATCTATCCTTGCTGTATAAAAAGTTGTTGTTTTTTTTACTTTTTACACGACAGTGTAAAAAAACAGAAAATGTTTAAGGGAGTTATTTTGTTGCAAATCGATAAGTGCAAAACACAATACATTTTTTAAAAGCAGACAAAAGGTAATTTTCTAACCAGAGATCTCTTTGCATCAGGCAAAAACTGGCCAAACTCTGCAAGCAGATCCTCTTGACCTTTAAAAAGGCTTGCCACTTTGGAGAAAACCTCATCTTCAGTCATTCCTCCAGTGCTACGCCCCCTGCTCTCCTTCACCTCCAGCTGCTCCTTCTGCAGATGGACACAGGACGCACAAATCAATGAACATCGATAAGTTTACGGGATGAGTAGAAGAACAGTCCAAGAGTCTATTTCCTTTAGCTATAGTAGGTATTAGCCTAGTTTCAGCCTCAGGCAGGACACCCACGGATGACCCACAGTCCGTTCATTGACAGTCTGGTGCATACTGCTTGAAAAAGGCAGCCATCTGCTAAAATTCAGCTCCAATCTGATTGGCTTGATGAAATCCACAAGCAGAAATGTATATTTAATGTCTGTGAAATTAATAGGACTTTTACAGTGACAGAAATTCAGATCACAAAGGCTACAGACACTTTTGCTGATCTAAGTCTTGCTCTCACCTGGTATGTATGTAGAATCTCCAGAAAGGCCCGGTAGGTTTCTGGGTTGTCCAAAAATCGGTTTTTGATCTTATTGACATAACTGATGGCACTATCAAACTCCACAGGACTGGGCTCTGATGTGGGAGGGGACAC
This sequence comes from Enteromius afrohamiltoni, assembly GCA_034779775.1. Classification (NCBI taxonomy): domain Eukaryota; kingdom Metazoa; phylum Chordata; class Actinopteri; order Cypriniformes; family Cyprinidae; genus Enteromius; species Enteromius afrohamiltoni. Next base: position 4,685,911 of record JAUYWG010000041.1, read on the forward strand.
CGACGTGGTGGCTGGCTGTGATTGGCTCTCTCGGCTGGGCAGAGGAAGTGACAACCTGCTTGATTGTTCCGGAGGTCCAGATGATGAAGCAATGCTCTCCGGAGAGGTTACGGCTTCATTCGGAGCTGGTCCTGCTTCAGCCACTGCTGATGAAGAGGCACTAACCACAGAGCTACCTGTGCTTCTTCCTGGTCCTGGAGAGACCTGAGAGAAAGAAACCAAAAAAACGGCTTTACTTTAATACACCAAGAAAGCCAACACCTCCACATCGACAACATTTCATGAATGTTTTTGAAACCAATGCTCACCAAAGGTGCATTTATTGAATGGAGATGTAACAAACTTTTATACTTCTTTTTCTAATGTACAAGTCTCTTATGCTTAATGCTACATTTATTAATTCAAGATTCTGATATATTATTACAATTACAAATAACCCTTTACTATTCTAAAATATCATTTATTT
>JAUYWG010000041.1:4693623-4722479 GCA_034779775.1 Enteromius afrohamiltoni
GATGATCAGATCAGATCTCTGTGTGGAGCGCTGACTGTTGTCAGACAATAATCTCACTGCAAAAATAATGTTAGGAATAATACTCTACTGTCAAAGATAGAAATAACCGAATCTGTTGCTGAAAATACTAGAGGCCTAAAACAGTACTGTATGTGCCAATAGTTTTAAATAAATAGCTGTGACTCGGTCTGTTACATATGTGTAACAGTAGCTGCATATTACACCTACATGATTACAAACTGTAAGTACAAGCTGTTCCAGAACTAAGTACATTTTGCTCTATGTAAATACAATGACAGTACTTGCTAGGTAATTAGTCTGCATTATGGAGACCTTAAAATTAAGTGTTATCTTTATCTGTGTGTGTGTAACCTAATGCAAAACTGCCCCAGAATTGTTGCCCTAAATTTCATCTGCTACATTTTCAACATTTGAATAGGTTTAGTGATATTATTTTTAAACTTGAATAAAGTCAATTAGTTTTATATTTGTAGCATTTTTGTCAGTGAACTGGATTATATGTTTGTTTATAAAAGTTCTTTAACAGCAATTTTATATGAATATGAATTTTATACAGGTGTACTAAACAAAGCTGCCTTCTTATAACTCTATGAAATATGTATGATACATCGACAATATAAAAATACAAAATAAAATCTAACATAAAAAAATCTCTTACTGTGAGGATAGCAGAGGTCGTCGTAAGGACAGGCTGTAGCTCCGTTTCCAGCTCTTTTTGCCCTGCCTGTTCCGGACTCCATCTTCCTGGTCCATCATCTGCTCCAGCAGCGTCTGGTCATCAGCGTTTAGAGGAGCCACAGAGATGTCCCGTACCGCTCTGAACTCACCGCAGTTATTCAAGTGTTCATTCTCAAGTCGGAAGAAGTTCCACACGAAGCGTCTGCATGGAGAAAACAATCCAAAAGAGAGAATGTTTTACAAGAAGATTTCCAAAAAACTGTCTTTGTGAGGGAACTGGAGGAGGTTTGTGAGTTCATGAAAAACTAATAATCACTTTAAAAAGACATATTATGTCCATTTTTACCATATGTAATATACATTTCTTGTGTGCCCAGAATGTGTCTGTAACTTTTCAGCTCAAAAACAGATCTTTTTTCTATCATTTTAAAAATGCCTATTTTGAGTGTAAGCAGAAACAGGTGGATTTTCGTGCCTGTCTTTATAAATGCAATTGACATGCTACTGCCCCCTTTTCCATAATAGCTTTGTGCCATTGCAGCTCGTACCTACTAAAAACGTCTATTTTGATTCTGATATATTAGTTTCAACTTCTGATTTGTTCGTTCTCTGAGTGCACATATCTGAAGGTCATGGACAGAAAGTGGCTGTCAGAGACATGTTGGTACTAAATTAAGTTCTCATTCACACTCAAGTTTTCATTAAAAACACAGCAGTTACAAATACAGTCACTTAATTATGTCTGTGAAGGTAAACAGCAGGGAAATAAATCGGATATTAATATTAGATCTGTGGGGCAGCAGCAATTTAAGTTACAGTAAATAAATAAATAAATCCACGGCTCTCCTGTCTCCTCTGAGGCTCTGTAAGCATGTTTTGCTAAGATTTTCACCGTGGCATTTGAACTGGAACACTGTTGTCACTTGCGAATTCAAAATAAAGTTGCCTTGGGTGGAAACTTACAGATTAAGGGGTGGTAGTATTATAATGAGACCCCTTTTCAGAGGCTTGCAGAAAAAGTCTTACTAAAACAAAGTTACTGGGTTAATCTAATTCATGTTTCTTTGGTTGGTAGATGGACCGGGGACCTGGTTTTAGCACTTAAAACCTGAAAAATGTAAATTTTCACGATATGTCACCTTTAAATCAGAAAAATGTTAAATAAAATAAGTACAACAAAAAGAATGTAATAAAAAATGAAATAAAATAAAAACATTGAAATAAAATAAATTATTGAAATAGTAAATTAAAATCTGAGGAGTATTTTAGTGTATTATTTCATCTCACCTAAACACTTCCAGAGGAGCTAAAATGGTAACCACGATGTCCTCGATGGAAGGAATGGCAGTCATGGAAGTCAGAGAAATCTGCAGCGTCCAGGCGAAGCGCAGGAGCACATCTTCTATAATGGCACAGTAGTAGTAGGCCTAAAAGAAAGAGGAAGTGACATCATTAGACCTGGTGGTACTGATAAGTATCCCTGCTGAAAATGAAAACATCTTAAACCAACCAACTTAAGCTGGGCTCCAACTGGTTTTGGGTACCAACTAACACAGCTTAAAAGTAGCAAACCAACTAAATAGCAGGATTATTTTGCTTTGCTCCTCAGAAGGTTTGAACCTACAACATTGCTCTCATCAAAAGATATTTTTGACCATTACACAACCCATTTTATGTTTTGACATTCCATATTGAGCATTTAGTTGGTATATTATTTTCTGCCATGTCTTACTTTATGTGGGTAAACAATCTCCTCTCTCAGGAAGGTATTCTCGCCTGCATTGCGATCGAAAAGACCCCAGTCCATCTTTAGGTCCCAGATCAGTGTGTAGAGTGAACTGACGACTGAAGACAGGATCAGCATGTAGAAAAACACCTCAGCGTCGGTGTGTTTCTGATCTGAAACGGAGGAAGTGAACTTGATATTACCACTATCTCCACTAGAGGGAGACTGTTTACCATCCATCCATCTTTACTTTGGTTGAGTCCAGACACTACATATTTTGATTTTGTTTGAGATCAGCAGTTTTTGCAGTACTAACATGGTTATTCAAACCAGGTTAAATGATCATGTAATATAAGAATATATTATATTAAATTATTTTAAAATTATTCTACTACATTTGTGATCAGATGCATGACTATATATTGTGGTGACAGTACATATAAATTAAACCTTGGTGAGCCTAAAAGGAAAAGAACAACGTAATTTGATCAGCAACTATTTTTGCTTCAACCAAGACCAATATTACCAATAACACATCCCTTGAACATAAATAACCCTGAAGTAGCTGTGTACAATCTGTTGAAAGTCAGAGAGGATAAAAGCTGCATGATAAAAGGAATTAGCAGCTAGTATTGATGATGAGACATGAGAGAACATATGGAAACATGCCAAAAGATATCTATTTTGCAATACAAGGGCAATACAATACAACAACAGGGTAGGCAGAGCTGAAATATAAGAGGCATCCTGCAGTACCAAATTAGTGCATCCGTGCAAGTTAATAGGGAGCAAGACATTTATCAGATAGTGGAATAGTGCAGGTTTCAGGCCAGTGAATGGTTAAATCTCTTAGGCCTCAGACAGCAGACGGGGCTGAATCTGGAACAGGCCCATCAGTCTTAATAAAGCCTTTCACACGCTGCCGTGCAGACGCCAGGAAACCAGCGGACGACATTTTTTACCAGAACACATAATAGCCCTGTCCATCCTATTTCAGGCCTGATCTATGAGTGCCGTGTTGAATATGGTGTCCTGAGATTACCCCGAAAATCCAGATGTTTACCCCTTTAAGAGTGCAGTGCAAGTTCACAAAGGCCAAAGGCAATCTGAAGAAGCTTTGGGTGATTTTCAGTCTTTAAATTAAAATTAAATTTAAATTATATATCCTGTAATTAAAGGTACAGGATATATATTTACATATTCATTCATTAATTCAATCATTACGCAATAACAGACTTGTTACAAAAAAGTATGGTGGCCCCTACAAAATTATTAAGCACTACAAATAAAAAAGTTGAAGTGAAAAGTTAACTGCAATGTTTTACATTTTATTCATACAGTATTTATTCACATTATTTGTACCATATTTTTGATCCAATAAATGCAGCCATTGTGAGCATAAAAACCCCTAATTTTTGAACAGTAATGTTCATTGAAGTATTTGACCCATTATATTTTTCCTTTCAACAAGACAAATGTATATTTATCAGATGGGTATGCATATTATGATCAAATTGAGCTCAACAGCATTCACCAGGCCAATAAACAGAAGTGTTAGTTCCTTAAGGTATCAATTCCAAACTCCTTGCAAACTAATATACATTTCTATTTTAAATGCAGTACATATTCTATGAAATATTCAATTTAATTTGTCATCAATCTATATCTAAATTCAGGCCATCTGCCACCCTACTCTTTAGGCATTAGCATCAGCCATTAAAAAACCCATATCAGTCGACTGCTACTGGTAACACTAATCTTTGGGTTAATCTCATTAATACAATGGCAGATTTATGTAAACATGAACCATGACGACCCAAACCCATTTCCCAGAGGACCACAAATCCCTCTCAACATCTCTCCAAGTGCTCGGACACAGAAGAAACTGTTTTCATCTATTCAACACTGACAGCTTTTAGGTGTCTTTGGTAATAGAGTACAGAATGGGGAATAGAATGTGTCAATCTCTGCACCTGACCACGCTAGCTACACGACAAAAGAAAAATAAATGCATAGAATAAAAAGCGCATAACTGAATTTAAAGCCCATTGAATTTAAAATTCCAAACTAACACCACGTTTGCCAACTGATGAATATGTACTAAACAGTAATATATGTGCACATGCTGGGGGTTAACATTAGTGCAGTTTAAAATCAAGCTGTGATTTGTGACTACATAGTCAATCATTTCTGCATTCTCCATCTGGACCTTATGCATTCCTGGGGTCCGCATGAAACGGTTTAAACCTGTCTAATAAAGCCATCAGAGCAGGTAAACACCTGTCCATGTACAAATCTCTACAGCTCTCCTCTAAAATGCTTGTTTTGATCAAAGATCCAGGTTTGATACAGAGTTAGAGAGAAAAAAAATCCAATCATATTTCAGTGCTTCAGAGCTTCATCATTATTCTAGCAATACACTCACACCGTTCTGTCTCGCCACAGGCAGGCAATTACAGCTCAACCTCCTCTGGATAGTCCATTTTCCTTCATTTCCTCTTTTCTTTTTCGCTTTATATTTTCTCTCTTTTAAATGTTTCTTAGTGTTCACATAGCATCTTCTGCTTGCATTTTGCTCTGTCTTTGTTGGATTGAGTTCTTCAGCTGAGATCGACATTTCTCATTAAAGTTTAAATGAAACCTTTGAGGATATTGACTCTCTACCATTTCTACAATCACTTCTACAATGAACCAGAGCACTAAATATGAAAGCAGGGTTAATGGGGTTATGGATGGATAAAGGCAGGGTAGTCAGAATGCACAATAATCAAAGTTCACAAAGGCTTACAAATCACTGGGACTGAACCTATAACTTTTAGGTAGCAAATCTAGATTTTAATCATTAAGCCACTCTGCATGTCAGTAATCCGTAATGCTATTTATCTCTATCACTGATCTTAAATCTCACACACCTGTTCGGCTCGTGTCTACGTTAATTTAAACATTAGTTATGCTCAGACATGTTGCATTCCTTTGGGATTCGCTTACATGAAAAGAAAAATAAATTGAATCCACACTCATTTAACTGGGCAGCTTACTAGAGCGAACATCAGTTTCAATCAGGGCACAAATGATGGAGGTGATTTCTGATGCATTCATGTATTAAACAAGCTCTTTGCCAGGAACGTCTCGAGCGGATCCTAATGAATGCATCAAATGCGTGGCAAGGTTGCCATGTTGGATTACATGCGGCCTCTTTTAGTCATATGAGGCAGATGCTCTGGGCTGCGGTCCAGACTTCATCTATATCACTGATACAGAGATGTTTCTAATGCGCACTGAAGTCTAGAATAAAATGTGCCCATGCTTGATATTTAAACACTGACATTTGAGGGAAATAATCAGAAACGGTTGTGTGCATATAAATAATGAAATGGACGAAACGGCTTAGCCGAGCGCTTTGAGATCGATTTGGGCTGAAGTTGTCTTTCTGAAGAGATACGGGAAGGCATGTTTGATAAGAGAGAGTGAGACAGAGAGAGAAAGACATGTTTGAGCAGCAGTCTTCGCACTTCAGATGGATTTCAGTGGCAGAATAATCAGAGGGTAATTGCAGATAGAGACGTGGAATATGTCTGGAATCTTAATGGCATGCTTTTAAACTCTTTAAGAGTTCATGTGAACCAAATGTTGGATAATTACTGCAATCGAATGCATAATGTGGTTTTTGGTGACAAATTAGTTTTTATAAAGCAGGCGGCCCTTTTTTAAATGCATACAAGTAATTCCAACCTATTTCCTATACAGCTCTTATTAGGTTATAAAATTGTCTTTTTGCAATTCATCTCTAACATAAGACCTAGATGCCTGTTGTTTAAGTCTCTAAAAGACAAGGACAGGTTCAGGGTCATTTTTTCTTTCTCTGCTATTCTCACAACATGCTTTGTTGCCCATTCATCTTTATCTGTAGGCAAACAACGGCACACAGGTGCTTTCTTTGTGCTGAACATTTTACATCAGAGTCAGTGCTGGATTATAACAGCAATTTCCACAGAACATTAAAACAACATATTCATTCTAGCAATGCAAACAAGCTTTAACCAGATTCTATCAACGTGAAACTTCTAGAGTTTTTCTTTAATCTTCTTGGTATAGTTATAGCTCTAATTTGTCTTGACAGAATTACATTGACCAAACTTGGCTCAAACAGTTCATACTATTGTTTGTCAAGCTGATTATAACAAATGTAACATGCTTTGATAAGTAAATGTACTGAATACATAATTATGTAACATTTGCAATTAATTGCAGTTTGTTTGTTTTTACCTTTATGAGTTCGGTAAAGGGCTGCAAATGTGACCACAAAGAAGGTGGTGGAATATTTCCCAGCATTCACCAGGTGAGGGAAGGCCCTCCGGGTGTCACGGTAACGGCGCAGACACTGAACAAACCGCAGCCAGGCAGGCAGACAGTGGATGATGGCCCGAACTCCATAAGAATAGCTGTTACACCTTTCATCACCTGATGACAGTTACAAACGCACATTGATATTTCCAAGACTGTACTCTCAATATTGTTGTAATGTTAAAACATACACAAACATAAAACCATGGTTTTTTAAAATATGTATTTCTACAAATTAAATGACTATAAAATAGAACAGGACTTCACAATTAGGATTTTGTCTTTAAACCTTATGCATTTAGTTTTGATAAACTGAAATATATTTACATATATGCAAATATAATTAAGTAAATATGCATATTACAAATTAAAGTTGAATATAACATACAAGAAATTAGTAGTAATATAATTTTCCAGCATTTTGTGTTTTTACAAATGTTATCTTTTATCAAAATTATATTAAAATTATGTAATACTACTAATACAACCACAAATAATATTATTATTTAGTGCATTCAAAATCATTTTTGTTTACATAATATGTGTGTACAGTGTATATCTATTATGTATATATAAAGTCACACACATACATTTTATATTTTGAAAACAGTTACATGTATATATTCAAATAAATTATATAATATATACATATATTTAATATATTATTTTTTCTTAAATATATACATGCATGTGCTTATATTCATATATGCATAATAAATATACACAGTACACACAAATATAATATGTAAACTAAAACTGCATTAATCATTTGACAGCACTATTATTATTATTATTATTAATAAAAATATAAAAGTATTAACTTTACTAAGAAAAAACACCAACATATCTAAATATTTTTTGCTTTGTTGCCCACATTCTATCACTCTCTTTCCCTCTTCTTCTTTCTCAGTATTTTCCTTTATTTCTGAGCTGGTGTGACACATTTCTGCACCATTAGAGCGCAGTTGATGCTCTGAATTTCCTGGTCCATTTCACATGATAAACTCCACTGAACCTGAAGAACTCCTGTCTATTGTGACACTGCTAGTACAATCTTAATTCATGTGAAAGCGCAACTAATCATAACGGGCCATTCATCTACCATTACATCTAATGCTGAAATTAGGATGGTTCAACAGAAATGGCTCGGTCAGTCAAAACTTGAATCAGTCTAAAACAGGATGGCTTCATTCTAAATCAATTACCAAATTTGTAGGGAAGTAAACCGCTGCGATCTCCCCACTGCAGCTCCATGCTGTAGTAACAGACCAGATACTCCAGATCAGACAGCACAATGACCAGAGAATTGAGTTGATCTGCCAGCCAGAAGTCTGCAAACTCCACGCGGTGGAACGGGGCGGTGAACACACGGAACTACAAACACAGAATATATGAAGTTTAAATATTTATACATTATACAGTGCATATGGTAAGCACTGAGGACAATAATAAACAGGAGAAATCACCACAAGTACTTTTTCGTCAAGTATAACCGCTCATCCATGAGGCAGCTAGTGAAAATCCTAATGAGAATTCAGCTGGATGAAAGCAAATCAGTGGGGTTTTTATTGGATGATCATCTGCAATATCATCAGCTCATTGACTAACCAATACACCAGCTTAAACTGTGTTTAAGAAATTATGGGGTTAGATGTGTTTTACCATTAATTTAGTTAATTTATTGTGCATCATGTTTGTCATATAACCATACATTTATTAATGCACAGCTCAGCTGCCTGTGATTGAAAGATGCACATGATAGTAATAATTCAACCATTTTTATGCTAAACCATTTTAAAATAGGTTTTCTGCCATCTTAGGTTATTTGGATATAGATACAGTTACATTAGGTTATTTGGATATAGACCATGAATTATTGAATGAAGTATTTTCCCAGTATTTTACTCCAGGGTAAACAGTACCCTTGCCTTCAAATGTAGAAAATATTATTAATACTGAAATACTAAAAGGTTGACTAAAAGGTTCATTTAAATTTTTTTTAAATTATAGTAAACTAATATGGGTTAACTAATAAAAAATGGACTTTATCCATGCATGCACAAATAACTTTTACAAATAGAACTATTAGAACAATACAGCTAAATTAAATGAATAAATAATTAAAAAATAATGTATTACAGTGAAATAAATAATAAATTCACGTTTAATAGTAAATCTACACACATAATAAAATACTTATATTAAATAAAATAAAAATGACACAATTAGACAAAAGACTTTTGTTAGAGAAAATTATGAATTATGTTAAGAAAAATAAACAATATATTTATAATAAATAAATAAATTTAATGAAATAATACATACATACATGATATAAACATACAGGCTACATGCTAACTTAGGCAAGTTACCTTTGTTGCCCTTGAGTCACATTGTTGTTGTTTTTCCACATATATCTCTGTGGCTCACTCACAATACCTTATGAAATGAAATTTTACCTCTCAGCCTTCAGGCAACTGCTGACATTTCCCAGCGACACAGTTTTGCACTACACCGATCTATGCCATCATTCTCTTGAGGCTCAAATTCCAGTGAAAAACATACACCCTGATCAGTTATTTTTACCTTATGAAACAGGTGAAGGCAGTCCACAAAAATGCTTTTAAACATACAGGTCTGGATGTGAGGTACATTTCAAGGTTATAGCTGCATGTGTGATGCACAGCTTGAGTGTGACAGTGCGTTTGAGCTCTGGGAGGAAAGCCACCCACGGTTTGGCCATCAGTACGTGTCGGTTTTAATCTACAGGAAGTGTGTGTGTGTGTCAGCGTGTGCTCCAAGGAATAAGGCTCCAGTCTAGGTCAATTAGATGTGGGGAGGGCAGTGAGACAGAGGCAGGCGGCTGCTGATGGCTCCATCCCAATAATGATTGCACAGGCACAGTCTTCACATCCGCAGAGATAGAGCTGCAATCTATTTTCCCTCACCTCACTGCCCCGTGCCTCACACAGAGACACACACATAATCACATACATGTATGCGCAAAGACCTCACTCAAAGCTTTGTACACACAGTTTGGGGTCAGTAATATATTTTTGGAAAGAAATTAATACTTGTATGCAGCAAGGAACACTAAACTAGAAAACAAGTGAGAGTAATTATATTTATGTCACAAAATATCTATAGAACTTTTTATTCTTCAATGTGTTAAAAAAAATAATAATAATAAGTTATGTTTTTTGAGTTCCAAATCAGCATATTAGAATTATTTATATATAGAATTATTATATTTCAGCTTTGCCATCTAATAAATAAATTACATTTTAATTTATATAAAAGTAGAAAAGTTATTTGAAGTAATATTTCACAATATTTGACTTTATTTGTCATAATATAAATGTGGCATAAAATAAAAAAACCTTACAGACTCCAGACTTTTGAACTTTAATGCACACAAAATCTCAAATGTTCACACAAGCCAAGGGGAAAACAATTGTTACTACTATAAAACTACAGAAACAGCCTGAGAGGATAAAAGGCATGAAGCAGCTTGTGCGTTGAAATGAGCCAATTAGCTAATTTAACTGAATTTGTTAGAAATGTGTTAAAACAGGTGGTTTTGTTATTAGCAGAGTGATTGCAGGGAAAACATTCAAATTTAATCATCTTACACAGGACATGATGATTGCAAATACTGTTTTTAACCCACTTTGCTTGTAATCTGACACAACTTAAACAGGATATTTAATGAGAAGAAACTGGGACTTTTTAAATCCATCTGGAACTGATTGGATCATAAAATACGGGTGTTGCATATCTGCGTGGAGCCAATTAACAGCATGCAATAGCCATTACCGCCCACAATATGTTGGCATAAAAGGTTTTTTTTACCTTTTTTTATCATTAACTCTTTGAGACTATAGAAGCTGTATTTTTATTAAATGTAATAGTTTTGTTTCTCACCAGAAGTTTGATAAGCCAGAAACGGGATTTGTAGTAGGCAGTTTTGAAAGGGTTGATGAGGAACAGCGCCATGAAGCCGTAGAGGATGAGTGGGTTTGCCTGCATAGGGAGCCAAGTGTAGTCCGCAAATAGACAGGATAGGATGCTGAGACACCACAACACCCCCAAAAACCCAGCAATCTGCAAGAAGAGAAAGGAAAAACAAGATCAAATTGAACATCCAGATGCATTATTATTCATTTTTCAAAACCTGATTTTCAAAACCTGGACTTTACTTTCCTAAAATTTTATCTGTCAGAATACACTGTCCGTATAGCTACACACTAGTTCAAAAGTTGTGGCCAAGAAAGATTTTTTTTTTTCAGTTTTATTCAGCAAGGATGCATTAAATTAAATTAATTAGACTGCCATTAAACATTTATAATGCTATGTAAATTTTCTATTTCAAATAAATTCATTCCTTGTGAAGTTTCTATTCATCAATGAATTCTGAAAATAGATATATTGTTTTTAACAAAGATTGAGCAGCACAACATTTTTTCAACACTGATAATAACTAAAAAATTTTTTTAAAAGTCAGCATGAAAATAGCCTAGCTTTCGTGACTATTAAGCTCATAGGAGCTTAGTCTGGCAAAGCTACCTTACTAGGCGGGCTTAACCTGAGTCCATCAGATGCCTCTGTATACTACTGGATGAATCTACAACCAATCAGACCACTCATTCCGATGACGTATGAGTAGCGGCGGAACCTGAAGACACCGTAACCTTCATTAAAGCAGTAGGAAAATGTCTTTACTTTAATTACTTCTGCTCCGTTTCAAAGAAAAGCTTTTCTTAAAACAGCTGCAACAGCAGAGTCGAACGATTGTTGCTGCTCGGTACACGCCATGTTTGAAATGGTTCTCAAACGCAAAACTGGCCAACTGGCCAAGCTTGGCCAGACTAACTTTGCTTGCGAAAAGAATGTAGCATCAAAGGAAGTATGGGCGGGCCCAGGCTACATGTAAGACTGATTTTTGAAGTATCATATGACAAAAAAATTACATTAAAATAAATAAAAATAGAAAACCTTTGGAAATTATAATAACATTTCACAATATTAGTTTTTTTACTGGATTTTTCATTTAAACGCCCCTTGTATGGGTTTTGGTTTTGGGAATTAAAAAACAAAACAGGTACACATGCATGCAAGGTCAAAAAACACTTTCATTTTCTTATAATGTGCATTTATTTTGACCTTATTTGTTCATAGACTCCCAAACAATTAATTTGACATCATCATGAATCGGATTGGGACACATTTTAAAAACGACTTTTTTAAATGATTTAGAGTCTACTCTTTCTTTGGAGAGACAGTAACTTTATATACTGTGCACGTTCAGAACTTGCAGGATGTTTTCATTAATTTAGAGAGTTTCACACTGCATTAATGAAAAAAAATAATAGGGGCACATAAAAAAGAAAAAAATCTAGCAGACCCCAAACTTTTAAAGGGAAGCAGTGTATATACAGGCTTCCTCCTACATGACGTGTCTCACCTCAAACAGATGTTGATGTGAAAGATTGTTTCTGGGGTTCAGCTCAAAGATCAGAACATGATTGACACCCGCCTGCCTCCAGCCATACGTGTTTATCCCCAAGAGGAAGAGAAACTGAATCAACAGGAAACCGCCACGGTAGATGCGTACCAGGGGCCAGATGTTCTGGTTACGAACGAAAAAAGCACCTGAGAGGGAAGGATCAGTCAAACAGCTGGATTATTAACAAGACTGTATAAATTACAGCATATACCAAAAATGAGTGGTTTATCAGCATAAACACTGGAATTTATACATTATAAAATGTTTGCAACAAGGTGCATATGGACTAAGTGTCAAACAAGGTTAAAAAACTGTACCAGTAAGGACAAAGGCGACAGCCAGGACAATAAAGACCCCACAATACAGTCCCACACGAAAGGTGGTCCAAGCAGGTGCAGGCTGAGAATGAGAGAAAGGACATTTAAAAGGACATCCTACAACATTCCTATGGGTAAGTGTTAAAAAACATCTATTTTAAGTCACTGCAACTTAACATTTAAAGTTCAGTCAAAGTGTACAAGCACATCATTTTTATATTTATGTTATGCAAAGGACAGAGACACACACGCTTTCTCTCTATTAGAGGTAAAACAGTGTTTTATTCCTGCAGTGTATTGTACTTGATGTTCCAGGCACAGGTGTATCTCTCCTCCCACGCTGCCTTTTACATTATATAGTTCCTGAGTACTTACACAACTGTGATTGACCTAGAACTAAAAGTACTGCATGAAAAGACACTGCTGACATGTTTTTCATTGGCTGTTTGCTATTATGTTATTCCTCGGATAGCATATTTGCTGCTTTCCATATGGGTATTGCTTTAGTATTTTGTATTTGCCAATAAAGTAATTGTAAAAGACAACTTTATGCACTTTACTGAAAGTGACATTTTATTATTCTATCAATAATAGCTGTTAATTGCTGCATGCATGTATATGTGTGCGTCTGCTTGTACTACCTGAGCTGCTCCAAGAGGTGGAACTCTGAGCCTCTTCATGGCCTTCTGACGGTCACCTCCTTCCAGCTCTGTGGTCACGAGAGCCTGGGTACACAAGGGTCAAAAGTCAGGTACCATTCTTTAGTTTAGTCATTCCTGCCCTGAATTCTACTTCATTCTAATGTGCTCTAGGGGTTTAAGCATCATTTATCAGTTTCAGCAGCGCCTAAAGCCAACACAATTAGATCATGATACGAGCAGGAAGTCAGAGGTCCAAATGTGGAGTCAGGCAGTCTACCTCGGTCTCAGAGATGAGCTGTGTGATCTTCTTACAGGTGTAGAATGGAGCCACCTCCACGTGAGCCACACGCCAATCAGCTCCACGCTGCGTGTCCAGAATCTTGTCATGTTTCTTTAGAATCTTACGGAATCCGGTGAAGTTCAGATTCTGGATGTGATTAGGGTAAATCAGATGTGAAAATAAGAATTCTTGTCCTTTTTCTACAAACCTAAAACAAGATATTTTTTGTTGTTTATGTTGAGACACATCTACCCAGTCCTTATTATTCCTGTTAGAACAATGGAATAATACATTTTAGAAAACAATTTATGTAATAAATTTTTGTTCTGGTTCTGTGAACTTTGGACAACCCTGGAAATTGGTCTGTGGGTTGATTAAAAGCTAAAAATTAATTAACAGTAAAAAATATTAAATAAAATAAACTAAATAAATGAATAAAGTAAAAAATAAATAAATAAACCCTATATATATATATATATATACACACATATATATATATATAGGGTATTATATATTTGAAGACACAACTGGATGCAATTTAAGTATATATACAGTTGGATAGTTGATGTATCAATGTGTGCTATAGCTTGACAGAAGAGATAAACCTCTCTCTTATATTTACTTAGTATATTTGCCTGGGCTAAAGTGGAACTATTGCAAGTATACTTCAGGTACATATTTCAAATTTAAAGTGACGATGCTATACATTCCTTGTTAAAGGTAACATTAAAATGCTAATATACAAATATCAGACCTGGTAGTTCTGCAGGAGGATGAGGCTAAGGTAGAACTCGCTGAAAGCCAGCTGCAGGTCTTTGATGTTGCGATGTTTGTTGCGCTCTTTATTGGACAAAGGCAACACCGTTTTGCGGCGGCTGCGCAGCCCTGGAGCATTGCTCTCACGCTGGGCATCCAGAGACGTCTGCAGCTCATTCTGCAAAGTTGCAAAACGTCGCTGTGCCTCAGCCAGCTTCTCTGTGAGGAGACAAAAAGAGAACACAATATTAATAATTCAGTTTAATGGACAATTATCATTTTATTTGATTTTTGGCCTGGTTGTGACCCAGGATGGACAATTTATATCGTAAATGTATTAAAAACTATCTGACTACATCTACCGAGAGACATAAAGGCTGCTTAGCTTACAAGCCTGCAATGAAATGCACCAGAATCCATTTTGCATGACAAATAAATCCCTCATTCTACCCATCAACTGGAAAGTAAAGCAGACAGATATCCTGTTAGAGATGAGCCTCTTCCTGTAAGGGCGATATCTCAGACAGCATTATCCATGCTGGCCTGCATCCCAGCACAGTTTGGTGAACAGGACCCTGCTCTCCCATCTCACTTTCAGAGGAAGGAAATGGGATATTATGTTCATCAGACATGTAAATACTTGGAGTCCTGTTGGCGTATATGTTATATCCCTCACTAAGAGACTGAGGAGTCCAAGATCAAAAAGGAAGTGAGGAAGAGAACTGTCACACTGACCCCCAGGAAATAATTACAGAATTATCTTTACTAATGTGTTTTTCTCAGAGCAGTCTACTTCTAATATTTCACTGGAGTAAATAATAATTATTTTTTTAATGTATATGAAGGATTTTATTATTATCGTGTGTTTATTGTGTTTCATTGTGTTGGTTATCTGTATTTTTGTTATTTTACTTAATCAAAATAAACCAACTGCAGTTTGATTGAGATTGGATTAAAAAAAAAAAAAAAACTCTTTCATTTATTTAACTATAATTTTAAATACCACTATAAAAATTATGTAACATTTCTATAAACGTTCATTCATGTTATATTTCTATTCATATCACATAGAAATGTTTTTTGTTTTTTTTTACTGAATACTTGAAAACATTTATTTAATATTATGTATTTTCAAAATATATTTTAATATACATTTCCACATATATGAATGCAATATTTGGTCATTAAATGGAAACTGTTTTCCTTACAGGTAACTTCAAGACAGGAATAAATTCATTAACATAAATAAGAGACTGCACGTCCTTATTTTCCTTCGTGTAACGTGAATATAGTGTCTAGTCAACTATAATAGTCTGACTGAGGTCTGTGCTTCAGCAGGCTGAGCATGGCTAAGATGGTGCTAAGAATTTATGTGCTTAGCAGATCTTGTCCACTGGGACAAAGACTGCATGTACTCAAGGTTTAGAAGCTATGTTGTTAATTCGGGACCACTCAGGGGGGCGGCAGGGGTCTCAGCCATAACACAGTCTGGGTCAACTAGAATTAGTTATAGTGCACTGCATCCTAATAAAGGTTTCAGTTCTAAAGGCCATCTTATATGATAACATCTACATTTCATTAAGTAAACCTTTAAACCTGACCTGTTCATGGACAACATTATCTGCAGAGCTGAATAATTAAACTAGTGTTTATGTTTAAATATTCTTCCCTTTCTGAGCAAATGAAACTTTGTTTTGCTCTTATTTAGTCCATGTGTTTTTCCACAAGGGCAAAATAAAATAAAGGGGTCAGAGATTTTTCCAGCTTAATGTACTTGGCAGCTTTCTTTTGCTGAGTTTATTTTGGTCCGTCTGTCAAACCTGCAGCACTGATGAATGATTTTCAGTGGCACCTGGAGGATAACAGACTGTAAACACTATTAACACTTTCCTTTTATGTTCAATTATTAATGTACATCTGCTTCTTTGTTTCAGATTAATGATGATCCATCCATCTCAGCTCATTCTGAGATTCTTATTTAGAGAGGTTATTAGCTAGTGTTATATCGCAATGCAATGCAACAATGCATTAACTAGCAAACAAAGCATTAGTCTTACATTTTAAGCACTTGTTTGTTATGCCATCCCCTAACCAGCCACTAGAGGCAGTAGAACTCAGACATTCCTGCTTCCCTGAAGTCAAAGCAACAACACATCTTATGTTGCAGTGCTTATATCAGCACTCCAAAGATAGTCTATTCCCCTTGACGCATGTCAAAATGACTACAGCAGGCATTACCTATTACATCATGTTCCCAAATAGTGCTGTACACCCAGACCTCATGCACAGGGAATCCCTTGACGGCATTTAGCTGGCCACTGAATCTATCTCTCTGATATATATTTAGATTTGAATTGAAATTTATTTAACAACATAAAAGTCTTGCCACTCTTGATTAGTGCATCCTGGTGAATAAAAGTATTAGAGATAGATTGATATCCAAACGACATAATAAAAACTGTAGTATTTAAAACATAATCTATAACATTACACATTTTAAGTAATATAGGCAGACTACTTTTTGATTACTTTTGACCTAACCTTTTTGACCTGTAGTCTGGTTCAGATTATTTTAAACTTTAATATAATCTCATTTTTATAAGTATTTAATTGTTGCAATCTGATTATGCAATCCAAATAACAGGTAACCATTTTTTTAAGGCATGTAGGAAAACAATACCTGAATAGAATGTGTTGATCTTGGAGAGCTCCTTTTCACATGTCTGAAAGAACTTCTCTTCAAACTTGGCATAGTACCGTTTGACAGTGTCTTCATCTGTGACTGAAAGAGACAAAACACAAAGACATAAATCTGTGTTCATGTTCATATTCAGCATTGGGCACTAATCCACTCAGACACGCATCCCTAAATCCACACCAACACTTACAGCCTCCATCCCTTATACTCGCGTCTCAAAGCCAGAGGGAGTGTTTTGGGCTTCAAACAACAAATCCTAAATTCCAGATTTCGAATGTGACATACAGATTTATGTTAAAATGCAGTCAGTAAAAGTTAAAACAAATGTTTGCTATTGAAACATGTTGTACAGTGCAGCTGTCTGTCTCTTATACTCTGCTGACTTTTACACAAAGAAGGATGCCTGAGGCATTTGGCTGCCAAAGTTGTCTCTCTCTATAAATAAGCCACAGTCAGGTAAAAGCTTTTAGCGTCTATTACAAGAAGATGTTAATCAGATATATCTGCTCGTATCTACTTAACTATTACTGACAAACAAACAAAGCACTGAATATACAAAAATGGGAAAATTTCATTTACAGTTATTTTAATTCCATAAGAACACAGCAACTTGACAAATGGAGTTCAAAGAATTTACTAGTATGTATTTATAAAGAGACAAAAATAACCCAGGAAGACCTCCGGGCCCTTTCATCTCTCTGTGATGTATAATAAAGAGATACAAAATAGTAATTCTCTACAACATGGACACCTATTCCTCTAAATGACACCTTCAACATCCAAATAAAACACAATATTCAAGTTCACCATATCTCCAGTGTTCATGATAAATCAGATGTCTGATTTATTGTTTAGCCTTAAAAACTAGACGAAATCATTTAAATGCATGTTACTTATCTACTTGTCTCTTCTGCTGATGATACCAAGGCTGTTATGTCTCGTTGCATACATTAAATAAGACATAAATACAATTTCACGTCACCTTGCCAGGAAATTGAAACAAATAGCACAGCTTGTAAGAAGAAAAGCATGTATACTCATTAGGTCTGGGTTGTCACGGTAACAGGAGGAAGCCCTGTGTGATGTCTTAAGTGGTGTCTTCCTGCTGTTCACTGTGAGAGCCCTCGTTAGCCTTACAATGGCTTTATGGCTCTGTCATGACCCGGTCACAAAGGAGCATGACTTCGGTAAGAGACTCACTTTAGAGAGAAATGAGAGAGGAGGAAGCCAGACCAAAAAATAAAATAAATAAGAATCGCATACATGCAAACACACTAAAGGTGCAGTGCGGGTTTATCAAAATGAAAAGAAATCAAACGTTTGAAAACTGCTGTTGGACCACTGATGTCGCTTGGATTATTTTGAAAATGTTCTTGCTACCTTTTTTGAGCCTTGAACATGTCAGTTGTGCTGCTGTTCATGGAGGGTCAAAAAGCCCTTAGATTTCATAAAGAATATCTTACTTTGTGTTCCGAAGATTAACAAAGGTCTTACAGGTTTGAAAGTACACGAGGGTGAGTAATTATCGACAGAATGGGTGAACTATCCCCTCAAAATCATTCGGCTTTGTTGATGAATGTCAATCCTTACAGGCATACTGTATTGTACTTGATACACACATTTCAAAAGCCTGTAAATGATGTTTTACACACTATCTATATACCTTATGTTGCCTGATTTCTATACTATACTATCTAGCCAATTAAAGCTCTTTCATTACATTCCTAAAAATGTCAGTGACTCTTTGGCTCTTTTTTATTTTTTATTTTTTAAAGAATAACATACATATTGATAGTAATTTTCAAGTTAAACACATATTTTAATAAAGCTACTTCAGATTACATGATTATCCATACAGCACTTTTGAGAAAAACATTCAAATCTAAGTATCAAAAGATATATTGCTTTTTAAAAAAAGCAATATGGTTATTTGGTTATTTTAACATATCTCAATCATTCATGTATTGCACTGCATTATGCGTTGCCCCAACAATATTAACCACAGAGCTTTAATCAATAAACTCTGATATTTATGTGCATTTTATGCATGTAGTCTGTTATATGGTTACAAAGATCTCGATGTACATTGCAAGCTATCAGAATTACATCTTACCATATAAATATCAACAACTGCACAAAATGCACACTAAATAATAATAATTCTTGAGTAATCTCAGTATTTGGTATTATCAAACTACAAATACTAAAAAGAAAAAACATAATCCTGGGGCCAGTTGCATAAAAGGTGCCCCTATTATACCTTTTCAAATATGATCTTTCATGCAGTGTGTCATGTAGCTGCATGTGAACATAAACTATCTGCAAAGTTGTGACGCCGACAGTGCACGATAAATAAAGTTATTGTCTATCAAATAAAAGAGTTGGCTCACATTCGCCTAAGCGAGTCGTCAGCAATTCTAATCTTTTCCTGTTAAGGATCCACGTCACTAAGAAACATATTTGCATAATGTCCGCCCACATTCTACGTCGCAAACAGCTTGCCCCGCCCATAAACAGTACAATTTCCACGTGGACTGCATCATGTCAAGAATGTAGCGGTAGACCAATCATAAAGGACTGCACCATCTGACCAATCACAGCAGTGAGGGCTCACGGAATGGAGGGGTTTAGACTAGAGACCTGCACTCCTGCGGGAGTACCAAGTGCACCGAGTGCGGCACGGGACAAGATCTGATGGGTGAATGCGGGCGCGGGCGGTAAGGTCCTCATGTTAGTCCGGTATGCAGGAGAATATAATTAAATAAATAAAATGGATTTCTCTTAAAAATTACTTTAATAAAAACAAATATTCTGTTACACAAAAGCAACAAGAACAAATAAAGTAAAAACAATTTACAGGCGCAAGTGTGGAAGCGAATTCTCCCATCGTTCATGCGCGGAACTATAGACCCACAACGAGGCACAATGTCTGAAGAGCATGACACAGATGGAAAAAGGCAAAATATTTTATTTAATTTTTTTAAAGGGAAGCAAGTGAAAGAAATAATAGATATTTCTAGGTCTTTAGTTTAGACAAACTGAGTCTTCAAACTGCTTCACACCAGCAGACTAGTCTTAAAAGTTAGTCAGCTAAATTTTTCTTTAAGACTGGTCACAGTTTTTAAAAATTCAGTTACATAAAAATGCACATTAGTCTAAGTTGCATCCAAAAAATAAAACAGATACTCTTGTCTAACTGCTAGTTGGTCAGAGTAGCTCTTAACATGAAGGCTAAGTTTATGCAACTGGCCCCTGATGTTTTAGATAAGTGTTTTTTAGATTTTGTCTAAAGGTGACCTAAACTTTTTAAATATATAAAATTATATATATATATAAGATTTTCTGGCCTAATATTTCATATGTCAGTCTTTAAAGGGTTAAATCTCAAACTGACACTGCATCGTATTCGTGCAAAACCAAGTGTGTGCTTTAATTTAGAAAGTGAAGCACAGAACCCTGACACAGCACACTTTTCCTGACTAAGGAGCTTGCTATCTGTTAAATCCTGCACATAAATCCTATAAAGCTGCAACTAACACTCTTTTGCTTATCTGGGGTTATTTCTCTCTATCATACTCTCTCCTGACAGGCTCACATGAATATAACATTTTCCCTCTGGGTGCCTAGATTTACCAGACCGAACTGTGCACATGGATCAAGGGATCAAACTGTGCATTGTTTTACCCAAAAAGCCCTGCAGGAAGAGGATTCATCTGTCTAGTCTTTCGGAATAAAAAGCTAAAAGTTTTTGTTTTTTCCTTTCCCAATTCTTTCCCACCAGGATTGCAATGCAAGACGGTAAATTTCAACTGAGCATATACATGATTTCACAGCAGACATAGAGAGAGAAAGCTTTGCTTGTATTGTCCTGTATTGTATGGGAGATATCGTCTCTCATTAGAGGGTTACTGGTGGCAAGCAGCGATTCCTCGACCGACAGCTGTACGACCTCTCATTTTACAATCCATTTAACCGCCTCAATGCAGTTTATCGCCCTCGTCTTGTTGTTTGCATTGTCACGCAGCTACAAATAAGGATGCGAGTCCCTTATCTCCCCTCTACACGGAGATCTCAATCATCGCAGTTGAATTAAACTGCTCGCCTGGCGGCAATAAAGAGGCACGGGAAACGCTCAGTTGTTGGAGGTTTTTACGAGGACCCGTTATCCTGAGTAAATTAGAGAGGGTGATTATTCGCTCTCGCTGGCGCGCTCTATTAAAAGGCTGAAGTGTGTGGGTGGGATTGCAGGAGGACAGCAGAGCGGCAGAACCCGTTAAGCAGGAATGATGCATGCTGGGAAAGAGACACAAAGTGAAAACATGAAACACAGCACATAAAAGCCTCTCCCAACCATCCGTTCGCCACCCTGCCCCCTTGCTAAGTTCAACCAGATCCTCAGAGATGAAGGAAAACCCTCGAAGCTGCCCCGGTCTCTCCACCAGCGCTCTCATCCCCCAAGCCACAATTAGCCCGGCCAATCAGGAAGCTTCTTGAGGTGATTAGCAATGCACATTAAGTGGCTATATAGTCTACATAGTGTAAGTAACATGTGCCATGTAAAAGTAAAGTAAGCATGAGGGAGAAGCTCTCTGAGGTCTCAGTCTAGACTCATTCATCAGAGATCTGCTCAGCACACTGAGAGTGTAAATCTTGGTTTCTGTAGGGTAGGGAGCGGGGGTGGGGAGGGATTCCTGGCAGCATCCAGACCGGCCGAATGCATTAGGAAGCATGGTGGATGACACAGATGGGATGTGAAATGGGTTGTGGGGTATGAAATCTGAGCAGGTCTGAGACATGACGCTGCCACTGAGTTGGTTCACAAAAATGACACAATGAAATATTCAGCTGAACATGTCATTCTGACAAGATGCTTTTAGCAAGTGCCTGTTCACTTCTTCATGTAGCCAAAGTAAGATTTGGATGCTCTTTCACTCAATATATATATACTTAAATATACGTCATAAAATAAAATAGTTACAATTAAAACTGCATTATAATTAACAATTCTTCAAAATGTAATTTAATCAGTGATTATATGTAAGGCATACAATATGCAATCAGCCACCAGTCAAAGCTTAAATTAATTTTTTTTTTCATACATTACATGCTAATAAATAAATAAATAAGAATGTGATGTTCAACTAAGAATGGGTGATATGATCTCACAATTTTTTTTACATATCAGTCAGCATTGATAATTATCCCAACAAATGTCAAATCTTTATAAGTTATGTCAAGTATAAAGGCAGCCTTCCGAACAGCTGGCATCTTAACATGCTATCAATGTCATATGCATGAAATGAACCAGAGAAACTCTTATTAATGGTCAATAATTTCAGCAATAAAATCAAAAATTGCTGTTTTGGCTAAAGAAAAAAAATGCTGACGAAATTTTGGTACATCCCTTCATTGTTTCAAGCATATCTCAGTCTCAAAAGTCAAGGCCACTGACCATTGGCTGAACGTCGGATGCATATTGCAAACAAAATTAGAAACACTTCAGGAGTGTCAAAGTCATCGGATTGGTTGAATTATACTGGATTTCTGGCAGATTAACGGCAGATAACTTTAAAGTTAAATAAGATGTGACATAAAATGAAACATGATTGATTGCTTTTCCTGTCAGTCATATAGTTACTTGGGTGTGTCTTGGCCGATAAAAGCAGCCAAGGTTCCCAGACTTTCTGCTGTCAGTTTGAAGCTCTGGCTACATCATGCATTAACATTACATCCAACATTCATCCGATGCGTTTTAGTGTTAAATAAAATTATATTATGATAATTATTGTTATAATAGTATATATTTTCAAGAAGCCTCTCAGCGGGATTTTATGAATGGATGAATCCAAGGTTGAAAATATTTTAACATTTCAAAAGGTTAGTTAAAAAGGTTAGAATTCAGAAAAAAGGTTGTGTTAATAGTGTTAATACCTTATATATATTATATTATTTTATTAATTTTACATTTTAGAGTTCAGGAATGATTTTAACAACCAAAAGTCATGACCTCATCTGAAAGCACTCAAGTACATGAGCTGTCCGTGGTTCTGAAGCTGTGTTTTAACTGCAGAACGATCCCAAAAAACTATTTTAAACTGTTTATTTAGAACAATCCACTTTTAAACTTCTATAATGAGACATTCAAACTCATTCTCAAAGCACTGAGAGAAAAGCTACAATTAAGAAGGCATTTGTTCCACACAGTTTGACCTAAATCTTTCAAACTGCATCACAGGAGCCCTCAAAATAATAAGCTTCAAAGTGCACAACTATTTGAATGTAAACTTTGTTCTCATCCTCCCGACCGTTATTCTCTGGATATCAGATGAGAAAGATCTGCTCAGTCTTGTCAGATCAACACGGAGTCATTATTAGAGAACAGTACAGACAGGATATTCTCCTGTAACTGTGTTAGAGATTCCTGGGGTGGAAACAATGCATGAGAATTAATTGGGAAACATTAAGACTGGAGAGGTTATTCTTACTAACCGAGCAGATTGAAGGACACATTAACAGACAATCTGAGTGGAAATAATGGAAAAAAGTTTAATAAGACAAGAGCCCTTTGTATAACTACAAATGCATCTCTAAAAAAGAATCGTCTGCTTATCTCCTCATGATCCCTCATAACACACACACATAAAAATATTCAGAGACTCAGCCAGAGATCGTTTTTATTTCCGAGTTCTGTCTTAAAATATCTCTGTCTTTAGCTGATGTGGGAATGCAAAGCTGACGCTGAGATTGGCAGTGTGCCGACCCCGCTGAGCATCTCAGCTGTGAAGTGTTATCAGTCCAGCTCACAGTCAGACACAGGCCAGACGTCTGCAAGCTCTGCCTTAAAAACAGCTCCATCACGGCCCTGTGAAGATTGTACTCTCTCTCTGACTCACAGGAAGCTAGAAAGGTCACTGATAAAACATCCACTGAAGATTTGTCTTCTTTGTTTAATTCAGTTACTTATTTTAAATGCCATGAGTTTAGGATCACAATGCCTGTCTGGCAAATTTGTTCAATACACAGGTATACTGATTATATATGAACTGCATACGGGTAAGAACATTTCTAATAAAAAAATTCAATAAAACAAAACATATCTAAAATGATAAACAAATATACCTTAGTGCCATACTAAGGTATTTTTTGTATATACCTTACTGTTTAGTGAAATAAAACACTAAACAGTAAGGTATATACAAAAAATACCTTAGTATGGCACTCAACCCAAATCTAAACCACTGTACAAAATGTTCTTTATTTCAGAACTTTTAATTAAAATCTAAGTGTGTACAAAAAGTCCATTTAAAATACACAGTACAATGCTTTCGGCTCATGCAGCACATCTATATTTAGTCCTCTTTAAAACTACGTTTTCTTGAATTAAACATGACATAAAAACATTGTCTACCTCAGCATGCATTCACAGCAGAGACATCTCACTGCACTATGCCTGAACCAAAATGGAGTAAGCTCCATACTTCTTTCACCTGGATTTCTTCAGATGCAAAGTTTGTTACAAAGGCAGGGCTCCACTGTGACGCGGCAGAGGTAATGTCACCTCTGAGAATGGCAGAACGGGGCTTTCAATTATCTTCAGGCAGCACGTCTACAGGCCAAGAGGCTTATGAAACAAAAGGCTTATTAATCTCGTCCCCAGCGGTGAGCTCTGTCCTCTGAATTAGCAGGGGTGCATATTTTAGCACCTCTGCGCACAAGTGCTGCATCTCATCTCTGCTAAATGTCAGAGAACTGAAAGAAAGTATACGTTTATGTGAACTATCCACCGTTTCAAAGTTTGGGTCCAGTATGTAAGTCTCTTATGGTCACCCAGGCTGCATTTACTGTACTTGTTTAGTAAAAACAGTCAAATTGAGAATTTGTTTTAAAACATGATTGTAAAGTAAGACTACTCTAGTCTGTCACATGATCCTTAAAGTGCATCTGTTATGGATTTTTGAAAATGACCTTTGATAAGTGTATTAAAAGATCCTGCAAAGTTCTGTCTGTATAAACTAAAAAGTTATTGTCTCTCAAAAGACAGAGTCGACTCTGAATCATTGAACCAGTCATTTTTAAAATAAGTCCTAAGCCATTTCATGTTGTCAACATGAAACATTAGCATACTGCCTGTCCGCTTGTTGTTTGTTTGCTTTGGTTGGATGAAAACAAATTCATTTTGGAGCATTAAAAGCTCACAAACACTGCTTTAAATGAAATCGACCAATCAGGGGAGGAGTTTGGAAAAATGAACGAATCGCTTGGGAGTCGTTAAACAAATAAAGTAAGAATAAATGAATATTAAAAGAAAAAGAGTGTTTTTTGACCTTGCATGCATGTCAACCTGTCAACTACCAAAGCTAAAATACAAACTTCTCATAACCCAATAATAGGGCTAATTTATGAATGGAAAGTTCAAAAGAACAGCATTTACTGAAGTAGAAACTTTTTTTGGCATTTTAGTTGTCTTCAATGTCACTTTTGATTCTTTCCTGAATAAAATATCCTAACAAATATTAAAAACAATCTACGTTTCAGTTTTATATTACAATATAAACACAAACCCAGCTCATTCCTGTCACAGCAGGTTGCATTTGGACAGAAAATTGAGCATATTTTATGCTAATACTAAAAAATCTTGTTATAAACCACATAAGTCTCTTTTCAACCTGATTCTAATAACACTATGAGACTTCATAACAGCCATATACAAGGTACTAACATATAATCTTACATTTTACAACCAATTAAAGCACAGCTATTACCTTAATAATCTTGCTAATTCAGAGATTACTCTAGTGAATAATGAGCTAAGTTAAATGCTTTAGGCAGAACGAACATGAGTGGGTGTTTTAAATCATGTGACACATAACTACTCTCTATTCTCTCTCTCCTCTTCAAACCTAAATAACATGGCTCATTATCACCTCCTCCCTTTAATATCTTTGCAAAGACAGTAACCAGTTTACGAATACATTCCACAGCTCTTTTAAGGCCCATTACACACACACACACACACACACACATACAGGTGCCCATACAGCTCTATTACAGCTGCAGAGGAAGAAAAAGAGCTGGGTGGAAGCATTTTGACAGGATCTCAAGATACAGAGGACTCCGATAATGCTTGGAGCCGGATGCAATGGCTCCAAAATTGGATCCAGATTTTTAGTGGATATCCTACCTCTTATGCCTCTGAAAGGAATTTAGAGTCAGTGATCAATATGTTTGGTCTATTTTCCGGGAACAGAAAGACAGTACATGAGTTTATTTGGATGTATGCATGGCATAATCATACTTTGATATGGACTAAAAGCAGCAAACCCCTTAATTTTGCTTAATCCAGTTCAACTTCTAGTAATCTTTCTTACTAGAAAAAAATAGTAAAATATTTAATAAATTGATTTTTATTCAAGCATGCACAATATAATAATAATAATGCACAATAACAAGTATGGCATTGTCAACGCACCTGTTTCATTACATGATAAAAGTACATTGTTTTCAGCATAATCAAAGTCTACATGATACATGCAATCTAGACAGATTCACTGATTTTAATGGGAGCAATGACATTCTGATGGGTGTTAAATACACTCTTTTTCATTTTTGTTCCATGTCACTTTACCCCCCAGTCCATCAACACCATATGTCTTCAGCAATGGCTGTAATAATATAAATCTGTCTTTTATATTGTAGAATAGACATGTTGAGGTAACCTCTGTAGTCATTTGTAGAACAGGAAAGCGCACCACGCTCCATAGTCTTGTTGCTGATGACAGTCATAAGCTGTCTCACATCTATAGGGCACCTCAACAACACATTCAAACAGCGGTTAATGAGATGTCTCGCATTTCTGCCTCCTCAGGCCCTCTTGAGACCAGCACAAGACACACAGCAGCTGCTCCCTGCTTTCTGAAGACTCTCCAAATGTGAAAGAGAGGGAGAGAGACATGTGGTTGTGTATGGAGTTTTTTATTTTTATTGCATGAGACAAATCTAATGTTGTGTTACATTGCAAAGGTGGCAAAGAAGCAACAATTTACAAGCAATAAAATATGAAATTGTTAAAAATTTATAATGATAAGCTATGCTGCAGACATATGCTACATATAATTACATAATTTATAGTATTCAATGTATATATGTGTGTATATATATATATATATACATATATATTATATATATGAAATGACATGAATATATAATATGCGTGTATATATATATATATATATATATATACACACTTATAAAATGTAACAACTGTAATATTATTTTAGACTTATAGATACATTTTTATTAAATTATTTTATCATTTTAATAATATCTACTTTATAAAAAATACAATATTAAATAATTAACATATTTCAAAGGGTAATTTATTACTATGATGGTTGTAGAATAAGTAGAATAAGAATTTTAAAATATTCAACATTATTTTTTACATAAAGAGTTCATTTGTAAAAACAGGTAATTCACGTAAAAGGTAAAATCATGTTTTTTCATTGTGCATGCTAATTCATCTCAATCAAACTCCAGTTGGGTTATTTTAAATAGGTTAAAAATAACAACGTTAAAACAGCAAACTAACACAATAAAACACAAAAACCTCATGATGACATAAAACATGAAAAAACAAAACATTATTCACATTATTTAACATTACTTATAGTATACAATAAAACAGTGCTTTTAATATTTTTTCCCTACCTACTACTGCATCGATCTATCTTTGAGAAAAAATAACAAGCATAAAGTTTATCACTTATTTTCTACGGAAAACATTCTAAAAACACTTGCCAAATATTCTAGTCTGTCTCTTTCGATTTCTCATCTGTTTTCGTCTGAAATAATGACATAGCCTACCAAAGAGCAATTTTATGTCATTTGTGTTTGTTGGACTGACATCGCTGTTATCGACCCGTCACTAGGCTCCCGCCGTTACCTTGTAGCCATTAGCAACCGCCACCAGGAGAACGGCCTTTCAACTGCCCAGCCAATTGCTTTCACATGAGTGTGTGTGCATGCATGCGAATGAGCAGGTGTTTGCTGAGTGTGTGTACGTACATGCATTCCAGCATGTGTGTGTGGGAGTTGGAACCGCAGTATTGCGGCTGTCTGGCACTTGTTTCTTTTGTGTGTGCAATGTTTTTTTCATTTTTCAATTTCCTATAGGCGACGAAGCATAGCTAACATTTATCCACATACACAGAAGGCATGCATTTCAGATGCTCCTTAAGCTAGAGCTTGTGGAAAGCAATCAGCAGGCAAACTAATCAATGCAGCTTTGATTGGGAAGGCCTCCTGCCTTTGCGCTGCCTGGCATCCACCCGCCTATTGATTATGCATATGCCGTAATCAATAATACACCCAACTACTACCATTCATGGCACCATTAAACAGCAGCGCATAATGAGATCAGACAAAATCTCCATCACAATGTGTGTGATGATACCAGTGACCAGGCAACACAAATTATTTGCACTATTTAAAAATATAAACAAATAAGAATATTATTTTCTACACTATCATTCAAACGTTTTTTAAATGGCACTTAAATAAATGTTTAAGCTACATTTATCAGTAATGCTACAATTAGTCTAACAGTCTTTAGTGTCACATGATCCTTCAGAAATCATGCTGATATGATGATTTGCTCCTTAAAAACACGATCATCAAAATATTATGCTGCTTAACATTTTTGTGAAATCTGAAACTTTAATTCAGTAATCTTGGATGAATAGAAAGTTCAAATGCAACATTAATGATAAAAAAGTTTGTCTAGACAAACTTTAAATTGGCTTGAGAAAGCCCGAGATAGAAGGATAGATAGATAGATAGATAGATAGATAGATAGATAGATAGATAGATAGATAGATAGATAGATAGATA
>JAUYWG010000041.1:4725065-4737228 GCA_034779775.1 Enteromius afrohamiltoni
TGGTATAATGCTAATGCCATGACCTTAGGTATTGATTGCTCTGCTTGTAATGCCGTCACACACACACACACACACACTTGTTAAAGGCCTTACTCTCTGGAGTGATTTCAAATGAGCAGAGACCGCAACCCCCCTCCTCCGCCCACTTATTGGCAGGGTCCAAATGGAGATTGCCCGCTGTCCAGACGAGGATAAATTTGGCTCATAAATCGGTAGATTGGGGTGTAGTGAGTATGTATGGGCGCACTCAGAATGGGGGCAGAGAGGCAGTAAAACCATTGTGAGTATATGTGCGTGTGCTTTAGCTTACCCGGTGAGCTGTCTATCACAGCGATTCAATTATTTTTGTTATGTCTCCACTGGACTGAGCATAATCAGGAAGTCCTTGAGCCAATCTGATGTTAATTAGATCAATGCGGAACTAAAGAGTATGAGAAAGTTAGACAGAGAAACAAGAGAAAGAAACTGAGGAAAGTCTTTGTTTATATCAAGAACAGAAGAATGAAAAATTGTTTCCTTCACATACTACACCCTGGTCATACACACTATTGCTCAAAAATTTGAGGTCGGTCAAAATACAGTAAAAAAAATTATAATGTTATTACAATTTAAAATAACCTTTTGTTTCTTATTTTCATATATTTTAATATTTGTGTGGTTTTCAACAGCCATTACTCCAGTCTTCAGTGTCACATACCAACATGCTAATGCTGTTTCTATGAAATATTATATTTATACCTAATATTTTCTATATTATTCACCCACATTAAGCACAGCTCAAGTCTAGTTATTATACATATCATATACATAAAGCTCTAAAAATTCATAATAAGATTTGAATCAATGAATCTAATCTTCCCTTTAAATCTGTAGCATTTGTGAGAAACATAAGGTGTGAAATGGAGATGAGTGATTTAAATTATCTGGTTGCTCACTTCACCTGCATTAATAAGAACAGCTAGCAGTGAATCATCCTGATGTGGGCGGCACATTTGCCATCAACATATGATACATGCAATCATGATGTGAACTGCTCCTATGTTATAAGGTCAAAGGTCAGTTTTGTGTGTGTGTGTGTATGGCTGTAGGTGAAAATGAGCAATAAGGGAGGAAATAAACACATCACTGCAAACAATGAGAGGTCCTGAGAGAGCGGGAAAGAAAAGAGCGATAGAAAAAGTGAGAGAGGCTCACAGTTCAGTTCACTGGACAACAAAACAAACACAGAAGATGAAAGTCCCAGACTGTCAGAGGGGAGAGTCTGAGTCCAGCCACTGAGCTCAAACACTATTGTTTCATCTGCACATCCATCAATACATCCCCTTCAGTTTCTCTCTTACTTTCATGCCTTCTCTTCTCTTTTAAACACATAATGCACGCACATACATACTTACACATGAAACATACAGGCACTGTTCGTGCATAAACAGTTTATAGCTGGTTTAATGAATAAACGAGCTTCAACGAGCTTCAAACTCTTCCTGCAAGATGTGCAATGCATCTGCAATACACTGCAAACATCCTCTATGAACAGAACCCATGTAACATCCTAAAACACTAGCGTACTGCTTTCTATTCACTATACAGCACGTTAAAGTAGTTACAGCATGATAACGATAAATGTTTTAAAAGCAGTGAAGTCGTAATATACTACACTGTTGTCACATAACCCCATTATGCTGCATGTTTTATAGAAGTCCGAGTTTCGATCTTTGAAATAATGCAATAAAAAACACTTGTCAGTTCAAGAAAATGAATACAGTAAATGCTTCTAGATGAAAAGTTATGGCAAGCGCATTGCACTCAGTATTTCATGCAGTGTGCTCTGCTGTATAATGCAATTAAAATACATTTATTTGGACAGGCGCCAATTCTCACTACTGACTAGTTGCTTATTAGCATGCCTATTATTAACATATTGGCTGTATATTAGTACTTATAAAGCAGACCTTCTGCGTTCTACCCAATACCTAAACTTAACAACTACCTTACTAACTATTAGTAAGCAGCAAATTAGATGTTTATACACTCTCAGAAATAAAGGTACAAAAGCTGTCACTGAGAGAGTATGTTGGTACCTAAAGGGTCCATTTTGATGACTTAAAGGTACATATTGGTACTTAAAGTGTAAATATTTGAACTTAATAGGTACAAAAGGGTACCTTTTGAAAAGGTACCGCCCCAGTGATAGTGTAGGCAAAAGTCGTAGTTAACGGTTTGTTAATAGAGAGAATTGTACCTTAAAATAAAGTGTGACCAGAACATATACTGCTAGTATGTATAATACTTTTTTATTACAATAAAAACAAACCTAACAGAAACCCATTTTGTGGGACCCATCAGACTTCAGCTTGGTAGCAGACATTAGCAAAAATATTAGTAGTAATAGTAGTATAGCAAAATGTCATTCCAAACATAGCCAAACACTTTCTTTTCACTTTAAGTGTGTGGAGTCACTCAAATCTGTTTCCACAGACACTTCACTATTTATTGTGAAACCCTTGACTCCTTGTCTGTTTTAAGAGCCGTTCTTAATGCCTAGATCAGCGTCTCTCAATCTCAACAGCCCTTATTCTCCATACCCTCCTCTGTACTTAATTAGAGCAGAAATTCATATCATCTTTTTGACTGACAACTGACATGATCAAATTATAGAATTGATTTGTTTATCAATCCATCTATATGTATTCATCTCATGCTAAAGCTCCCACAGGATTAACATATTTTGCTAACAAAGCAATTTTGGATTATAATAATAAAAGATGACAGAGAATGAACACATTTCAATGATATGATGATATGGCCATGTGGGACAAAATAAATTACACCCACAACCAGCAAAATACAAAGCAGCAGCAAACCGTTTCTCAGTTATCAGTAGAAACCTTAAACAAGTCTCAACGGATTTTAGTTTGAAAATGGATTATAATTTAAAAAAAATGAAACACATTCTCACTTCCAGGTGCCGCAGTGAGACTTCCTATTGCTAAACAATTTTCTTAATGTCACAGAAGCTGAATCAGTTTACTGTTTACTCTCCTCTGGGTCACGGATTTGCGCTGTGGACGGATCACAAGAGTTATCGGCAAAAACCACTCTCCGCTCTCTCCAGCCGGGCATCTCAGCGCTCTCCTCAGCTGGCAACAAGCCCAGCCTTTTGCATTAAATTAACACACCAAATCCCAGCCATAACCCCAACAGAACAACAGCCAACATTATGTAAACTCTGCTCTCTATGTTCTCGTCCCAAACAAGGTGGAGATTGCTTGGCAGTGTTTTTCATTGCACTGAATTTCAGCATGCGCAGAGAGACTTGCTTGAAGTACCGTGTAGAGATACTAATTATGCTAGAAATGATTGGCCAGGAGGGAGTGTGGAACGCATACATTTACATCCATAATAATGCTACAGGTGTCATACTGATTTGAGGTCATTCACATCAGTGAAGTCAGTGCGCACCAAAGTTTAATATTGATGATTAGGGGTTTGTTCAGATTTGTTCGTATTAGTTACATTTTACAAGATAGAATTGGAGGCCAATCAGCATAACAACACAGCAGATAGTTTTCACATTTAGCAACTGAAAGCTGGAGAGTGACAGTGACGGCTAATTTTACAAAAGCTCTTTGCTTTGGCTTGAATTTGCATAATTACGGCACTTATCACGCCATCACACGGAGAGTGAACAGTTTCGCCCAGAAAGGACTGTTGGCATGGCAACAGAGGCAAGAGTTCAGCAGGGACGTGATCAGTCCTTGGCGAAGGAGGTGGAGAAAGGGGCGGGGATCACCAGATTACTTGTTAAGGGACACGCGAAACAAAACTCTTAGGTGTGGTTGTGCGATAATGACGACTGCTAAAACAACTGAAAAGATGGCTTTTATAGTGTTTTGTTATTTTCGTGAATTATTTGAAATCTTTTAAATTTGGGAAAATGGCTGACTATTAAAAGACTACTCACCAGCTGATGACAAGTATAAATCTTTTTCAAATCACTTCAAACCTTTATTGTCTCTACAGAGAAAATGCAAAATGAAATGTAGGAGAATGCCAGCGAATGGCATTTTCCTGATATAGATATCTAACATTAAAACAGCAGATATTTTGGTCCTCGGTTCCACTGACTTCCATTGCATGGGCAAAACATACTATAATAGTAAGTTAACTATAACCAAAATAGTTTATTATCAAACATTCTTCAAAATAATACATTTTGTTCTCCACTGAAGAAATGATGACATGAAAGTGAGTACACGTTAATTTTTTTAGATGGACTATTACTAAAGATATGCATTTCTTTCATATTCAGTACAAGGTATTGTTTTGAAGCTTTTTTTCTATACTATAGAAGTCAATGGCTACCATTATGGCTACTTATATACCTATATTTTTCAAAACACCTTCTTTTGTGCTCAACAGAAGAAAAAACTAATGCAGGTTTGGAGCAACATGAGGGTAAGTAATTGATGGCAAATATTTTCTTGGGGGTGAACTACCCCTTTAATGCTAATAATAAGTCTAGTATATATCACAGAACAAGACGCTATTCCTGTTACAAGGTTGAGCAGTGGCTGTGACCTATGTTTCACCCAGAGTTCTTTCTGTGAAAGTATAAACATAGTTTACAGCGGGCCCCTAAAACTCAGTTTACCGTCTAAAGACTGCAGCGAGGTGAGTCATCCATCCAGACCGTGAATCAGAGAGCAGAGTCTGGACCTCTGTATCAGCACACACTGCCTTCATAACCGATACCAAAACACCCCATAATAACAGCACATAAACACACATAGTCATAAGTTTACACTGACAGACAGAACAAAGCTACTCAAAATATATAATTACTGGCTGCTTCAGGATGTGTGCTCCTCGTTCCTCAAATCTCAAAGCCTATTGACAAAATGTTCAGAGTGTTAAAAAAACAACAACAACATCAAAAAACATTACTATACTGCTAGTTTTTAACATTTCTGTCAGTCTATGAATTGCTTCTGTCACTCTTTATTCAATTGGGATAGGAGAACATATTTTAACATTGATACACTTGAACTTTAACAGGAAAAGGTGAATCAGTGTAAATCATACATCTATCTATCTATAACACTTTATAGTGTTACTAATTGCCTAACCAAAGAATATATATTTTTATTAAATCACAGAATAAAAACATATGGAATAAGTCAGTGTTAAACAAATAATATAAAATAGTATTGCATAGTACTAAATCACTGTATTTTCCCTGAATAAAAACATGAAAAAAATTGTAAAAAAAATAAAATAATGATAATAAATATATATATAAATATTTGTACTAGATCACAATGCCAAAAAAGCATGAAAGAGCTTTTAATGTCAATCAATCTGTTGAGTAACTTTGGAAAACATGATTAACATGATTCTATCTGTACTTAAAATATCTATAATTCATCTGCTAAAAGTCCTTCATGCTTGGTGGAGTATAAAAGTGATGGAGTCAAGATTACACAAAAAGACTTAGAGGTTGAATGTAAATAAAGAGTGCTAGAGAGAAAAAGAGAAGAAAATAAAGAAAGAGTCAGGTGAAGACAGGAGGAGGTGGGTTGCTTATTTTTTTAGAGCACTTACGATGTCAATCACTTTCAAGGCCACTCTCACAATATGTGAAACTGCTGTTACCAAGCAACACTCCTGAGTGCCTGGATAGTTACAGTAGCTCTCATCCATCAGCCAATCAGCAATCAATGCCGACATCCGCAGTCCCAACGGACCCACTGACCTTTCAAAGCATCTCTGCTGCACAGCTACCTATGCATCTACATACGACAGCCCTACATGTGCAGAATGTGTATCTAACTAGCATCCATCTAAATATCCCATCTACATTCTATCCATCCATCACTCAGTCAGTACATCCACCAGTCAATCCATCCATCCATTAACCAAAACACAAGAGCATCTCGACAGACTAAAACAAATCGACTGATTTGCTAATGGTACATTTTATAGTTGAAATGAATTCACTACTTTAAATGTAATTTAATGTACATTCCAGTTCTTAAAAACCTTAAACTTGCACTGAAATTTTTTTACATATTTATTTTTATTCTCATCATTTACACTATATAGAGTATAAAATGTAGGCAAAATATCATTATATACAGGAGAGTATTGATAAGTGTTAAATACTTTTGAAATCTAGCACAAAAAGACTGATGCTAAAACAAAACAAAACAAAACGTAAACAATTTAAGAAGAAATCGTAAAAAGACAGATTGTGCATCCCTTGCAGTTGAACTCATTCATTCTCAAACATGAAGATAACTGCTCACATCTTCATGAAAGAAAAATAAAACCCTCATAAAACTGTAATTATAAACGAATCTGCATATTTCAAACAAGGCAATCAGTATAAATATCACAAAAAAAGGCATTATCTTAGCAGATCAGGTGAGCCATTCCAAATCAATCTGTGCAATCATACTTTAATGCACAACACCTTTCTGGCATATGCTTCAGATCATTTCATTTTTTCAACTCAACAGATCTTCATCTTGCAGTGAGGAGCATTGTTTCAACGAGTAAACACGGGGAGAGGTCTCAGGCACTCTCTCACTGACAAAAGAACAGAAACAAGCCTGTCACTGCTCATCTTTGTACTTTAACGCTGACAGCCCTCTGCTTCACAACTTTAGCAGAGTAAACGGTTCTCTAAACAGCCTGTGACAGCCTCTGTGATGTGAGCTTCAATGTGCGTTTGATCCTGCAGGTAAAAAAAGAATTTGCAGCTCCGTGGGAAATCTCATTCTATTAGTAAGCCGTACGATATCCGGAATATTAACAGAGATGTTGGTGTAAACTCCAGACAGCCATTAGCACTAAGAAGAGCATCAATAATGCAACGCATCAGCCCAGTATAGCAGGTGAAACATAGAGTCCTGCAACCTGCTGCCGGGGTTTATGAGGAGATATGACTACCCCATGCAGCTCAGGGGTCATAAACGCTATACTAAGTGTTGTGTCAATAGCCTGACCAGAGGACATTAATCTCAACCAAAGTGTCTTGGCCACAGTTCAGTGACGGAACATACACAGCCACTGCCAACAATAAGAGATAATGACAGTACGCTCAGTACAGCACACCAGGAAAAACAAGATATAACCGTTCAAAAGTCAGTAAGAGAGTTTTTATATCCTTGAAATCCTTTTATATCCTTTAATACTACCAAGCTTGCAAAAATATATGTAAAACAGTAATACTGTCAAATATTTCTACGTTTTAGAACAACTGTTTTCCTTTGATTACAAAGTTCCATCAGTCATTATTCCAGTCTTTAGTGTCACATGACATGATCCTTAAGAAATCATTCTAATTAGGGATGTCCCGTTTTTTTTTTTTTCCCAGGAGTCCGAGTCAATTGACTGAGTATCTGCCGATACCGAGTCCTGATCGATACTTCTATAATACATAAAGAAAGCATAAAGAAGAGAGAAGAAACAGATACTGGATGTTCATTATTTTTTTATTTAATTCAACATATTTTAACATACAACTCTGTTAACGAACAGAGCACTTCTATGAGCTAGCTTGAACTATCAAGTATAAATAATTTTCTTCACGTTTGGACTTTAGTCCAATCATGTGATCGGATCGGGACATCCCTAATTCTAATATGCTGATTTTAGCATTTTTACAGAAACTTTGATGAACAAGCTCAAAAGAACAGCATTTACTTAAAATATAAATGTTTAGTAATAATGTAATAGTCTGCTTCCACTTTAATCAACTTAATGCATCCTTTTTTTGAAAAAAGGTAGCTTTGAAAAAGCAGTGTATGCTACCTTTACTTTTAACAAGCAATTGTAAACATCCATGTAAATTTCCAGTTGACCTTGCAATAAACCACAAATCTTAGTATCCAGAATCCAGAGATTCTTACCTGTAACCATTTAGAAACTTTTTTTTTCAGGGCAGTAATAATCACCTGTGCACCCTGACTCCTGAAAATTGCATGTGGGCTGACAAATATGTTACCAGACGGCAATTATAGGCTTTATTTGTGCGTATGAGACTGAGATCAATGTCCTTCAAACTAAAACATACATATTCGTGCAAACATTTCTCTGATGGACCAATTTGATAATTTGCTAAATACAGTATACATAAAAATCTAAATTTCCTCACGTTTCTGGACTTGTCAGATTCAGCCTGTAACTTTGGAGATGTTAGCATTGCTAGCGTCTCACCTATTGCCAGCTGCAGGCTGATGATAAGGAGTGAAACCCAGGGCTTTTCTTTGAGGACAGTAATAAAGTAAGTAATGGACACGCTCACGCAAGCCTGTCTGAGCTCTTTGTGTGACAAACAGATAGGAGAGAATGCTGCTCACCACAATGGACTAACAGGCATGAAATGCCAACTTTAAAAACATAATTATTTATTTTTTCTTGCAGTATTTCACCTGAAGTATTGGGAAAAATAGCTTGAAAATACAACCTGAGACTATAAAAAAAGTAGTAATTTTCTTTTTCAATGTTGATGGGTAACCTCAGCAGGTCAAACTAAATATTACATGACCTCTTTTATTTTATATGAGGTTTTATGCCCCTCACCCCTCCACCCAAAATTGGGACACGTCTCAAGATGTTCAACTCCACATACAGTACATCAAAGGGTTTTGATGCATTTTATACTCAAGTTCATTTACATGCCATGTTTATAAATGACAAAAAACAAGGTATTTATGATTTTATTCCCAAGAAGTGTACCCTCTTGAAGAAGATGGCATTAATGATGCCAAACGAATCCTGTACACCAACACAGACATACATTTGCTATATACACAGCATTGTCTTCCAAGTTGAAATGCACCCATTTTTTAAATTTTGAGAGTTTATATATGCTTCCTTATATATGCTGACACAACAACCAAAAATAAATCTGTCCATAAATAAAACAAGCTTCCTAGTGATTATAATCCTGTCATATCTCACAGACATGTGAAAGCTCCTGCTGCAGTTTACGGGGGTGAGAAACGACAGATCCTCATTGGCACAAATCCAACTGTGTCTCTTGACATCTAATAAAAGCACCATCCAATAAAAACCACTCATTATCCAAAATGGCATCAACATGAGGTGGGACACAGGACATGACTTAGGGATAAGGAATGGATGGGCTAGTAAAAAATTTTGACAGGGCAGTCAATGTGGCAGGCAAATTGTTTAAATGAAACAGCCTTCATTAAAAGTCAAGTGCAATATTTTTAAGTAAGACTAAAATAATAATAATAGTAATAAAATAGTAATAGATTTAGGAAATGATGCTGAAGCATGCAATACCTTTTAATAAAGTTAACATTTGATTATTGTTATTGTACAGAGGAGAATAATCCTATTAGATGTGAAGCGGATTGCTGTGCTAGAGGAGGTGGCTAATTTTAGCATTCTTAAGAATCTTGATTACAGGAAGTCATCTCTAAAAACAATTCTTACTAACATTTTTATCCTTTAACAACTCTTCATTTCCCCATGTTTCCTAACAAGACATTATAGGTGAGCTGTAAACAGCACACGAGCAGAGATGGAAAGCTCTTGTCCTGTGTCATTCCTGTGCCTGTTTTGACACAACACAGAGACATCCTGACTGCCTGGTGGTTTGAATCCCACTGCTAATGCCCTTAAGAGTTCCTCTTCTATCATCCTGACGCAGGGCCCTATATACGGGAAGGCTTTACAGCTTGATTTGATTATGAGCAATTTCCATGCTTGATTGAATAATACAACATTGACCTTGGCGGTTTCATTTATATTTTTTCCACAATGGCACGAGTTGGATGATAAAATGATTAAAATGCATAATCTAGAATTTCAAATATTTAGCAAACCATTTGCCAAAGAAAAGTAAACATTTTCACAACTGAGTAGTTGCCAGGGTGCTATGTTTTCGGTAAGCTTGTTTTTAGTGCATTGGTTATGCCCACTTCAACTGATTTTTCACCAAATTAGCCATTTTACATTTAAAAAATGCATTAATATACACATATTAAATAGAAATAAGCAAGTACTATTCTTTTTAGATACACTGAAAAGGTCACCTCACAGTTATCTTTCCAAAATACAGCGGCTCTATTAATCATGACAGTTACCCTGACTAAATTAACATTTCATTTGCATGCAGAATGCATATTCATAACCTTATATTTCTAATTATTAAACAAGTCATTAACATGATCATTCTGATGGCAAGAGCTTCATTTTCATAAACAGTATGAACGTCACATAAACTAGACGTAAAAAGGTCAGATCATGCAATGTCACCAGTTAATGTCTTTGGCAAGTAACATCTCTGAAATTGTAATTATGATATATAAATAAACAGATAGATGTCTAGTTAAGACACTGGGAAGCTACAGGCTGGTTATGTGGTAAACACTATTTGCATGTTGCTAA
Organism: Enteromius afrohamiltoni; assembly: GCA_034779775.1. Taxonomy (NCBI): domain Eukaryota; kingdom Metazoa; phylum Chordata; class Actinopteri; order Cypriniformes; family Cyprinidae; genus Enteromius; species Enteromius afrohamiltoni. The sequence goes on from JAUYWG010000041.1 coordinate 4,735,491, forward strand.
TAAAAAAAGTATATAACATGACTCTCATCTTAATATCACTGACCCCGCCTCCACTCCTCTTATCATCATATCTCTCTCCTGTTATCTACTCCTGTCTACCTCCTCCCTCTGTCTCCATCGTGACTTCCCCAGGGTTTACGTGGGCCATCTGTACGAAGCGTGAGAGACTCTGGTGTTGGATTACAATTAGGTTATAGTGGTAATTGGTGATTATTAATACTCATCTCGAATACATTACCCGCAAGCCGTGGATGTGCTGAAATATGCATGCATCCTCAGGCGAGAATGTAAATTGTGGATAATCACTGCATTCTGCGCAAAGAATTACACAGTCACTCTCTTTACCGGCAGATGTTGAGGTGATCTATTAACACGCACATATATCTGGCTTAAAGATCCCAGAGAATATTTACTTCTTATGATAAATAAAATATAATTTATTTAAATCCTGGTCTGTGGAGCCGTGGGTGATTTGCATACATTCATCAGAGATATTCATCATAATCACAATATAAACCGTAATAAAACTAGATAATAAAAAGCTTCAAAACACATATCGTTTACTTAATCTGACAGTTGTGTAGATTTTATTTCATCTCCAATCCAATAAAATCAGGGTTAAAATGCTGAGTTGAGCTTGCATCTCACATCTTCTCCTTTGTGAATAATTTATCATTTAATATAAATCAAGCTGACCAGGAACAATAACCATCAATAATTCATATAACCATTTCCCTCAGAGTGTCTGGCTTCTCAGAGAGCTCCTATATGATTTATATCTGAAGGCTCCTGGAGAAAAACATTTCTTTAAAGATTTACCCTGTTTATTTCAGTGATTAAATACAATGATGATCATTTTATGTAAATTAAATGGGAGAGGGCTGTTTTGTGATCTTCTTGTCATAGACTTGGCTAATGAGAAGTGCATTAAGGGTGTTCAAGTGTAAAGAAATGAGCTTCAGGACTCTTCATTCTTCCTCTAATGTCAACCAATGCCTGTCAATGTCAATGGAGTTTCTCCAGTCTGTACTTTGCTCTGGGCTACGGTACGGCATAAAAGGATCCAAGTCAACACGGGAATACACACACACCACAGTACACACACACTCACCCAGAGGGGCCACGCTCAAATTAAACCCACCTGCTTTGGCACACAAAGGATAAATTTAGCCCCTATAAAAAGTACAATGTTTCCTACACAACTACTAAATAGGTTCTTGATAAGAAGGCAAATAGGCCAAGGTGACAAAATTGGATGAACACGATTGCTAACAGGAATCCAGTAATCCTCTGAGAAACACAATTAGACTACAAAAGATATCTACTGTTAGCCAAAAAAGCCCATCAAAATGTAAAGCTACCCTCATAATTCAGCACTTGCAGGACGTCCTGTATAGATCTGCTCAATTTTCTCACATTGCTATGGGGGTGTTGGCACCTGTAAACTCCCTGGAGATAAAGCCCATTAGAATATAGATTAAAGATGAATGTGTTGAAGACAGCAGACCTCTCAGCAACACAATCTGTTCTGCAGAGACACACCAGAGACAGATCAACCAATCAGATTGCAGCTATCAAAGTGCAAGGGAGGATGCTGATGAACATGGTCTGATTTTTTTGGTAGCATAAAGGAGTAGGAATGTCCCAGGATAACTTTATAGTAGTGCTGTCAAATGATTAATCGCGATTAATCACATCCAAAATAAAAGTTTTTCTTTACATAGTATATTTGTATGTA
>JAUYWG010000041.1:4737365-4766006 GCA_034779775.1 Enteromius afrohamiltoni
CAACACATATATTATGTAAAGAAAAACTTTTATTTTGGATGCAATTAATCGCGATTAATCATTTGACAGCACTACTTTATAGGGAAGGAAACAGTGTGTATATCAAGCTTAGTTGCTGAAATGTAGCTAAACAAACTATAATTAATTATTTCTATCAAATATAAAGTCCCTGAGCAAGGTCATATGTGTGTGTGTGTGTGTGTGTGTGTGTGTGTGTGTATATATATATCTTTTTTTGTCTAACTTTACCAACTAATCTGTGTGAACAACTCCAAGGTAATGTTAAAACAATTTTAGTTTCCTTCTGTTTTGTGAACAGACACTACCATTCACTGCCAAAAAAGAAATGTTTATTAAATGTTAAGGATGCATTAAATTGATCAAAACGTACAGTAAATACATTTATAATGTTCTGAAAGATTTCTATTCTAAATAAAGCTATTATTTTGAACTTTCTATTTATCAAAGAATACTGAAAAAATGCCTTGGATAAGACTCTCACTGACCCCCCAAAAATTTGAGCAGACAAAACAAGAGATCACAAGGCTAAGACACCAAAACAAGAGGAAAATGTGCTTTTGAATGCGTGGCAGAAATTTGAAATACCTGAGCATATGGTATCACAGCCGCCTCCTATAGTTTCCTTTCAACCTCCTCCCTTAGACACTGTACCCGCATATGTGCATGCATATAAATCAAAGAGAATGTGTTTGACAAAACAAACATTACAGAGCAGCTTATGTCTCTATTCCCATTTGACATCAATGGAAAATGAATGAACTCAACAGTCACTTGCAAAGGGAAGACATAACCTGCTCAATGTCAATGTGTCATATGAAAATGAAAATACTTGATAACACATTTGATGATTCTATCCATCGCTTTACTGCAGTGAACCCTTCGTTTTTGAGCTACACTTAAGCAAAGTCTCAAATCACTTTCTGCCCGCACTTTACCGTAAGAATAAGTAGGTGCTAAGTCTTTTAATAACAGATCTTTCCATTTATCTTTATGGCAAACATTCTGTGGCTTCTGGATATTGAAACATCGAGCCATACGTACATCCATCATGTGGTGTCTCAGATGTTTAAAAGCTTAAGTGCACATTGTCAAATAAGACCTTGACTCCCACTGCCTCCCATAACCTCCTGTCCTCCCCTCCCCCTGTCCTTCTCTGCTCCTGACAATCCCCCACACCGTTCGGCCTAGATGTAATTCACAGATGAATAATGGATGGACTTTCATCTCTCCTGGATTTGGGGTTCACTGCTCTAAGCTACTGTAGCTGAGGCCACTGCATTTAACATGAGATGTGGGATTCTCCTACAGTTCGCCTGACTCTGTTGGCTGTCAGTCTGTGCGCTAGTTCAGGCTGTCAATAGCTGATTTCAAACCATCCTGTCCTGTTCTGAAATCTTTTACTCCAGTACAGGAGGAAGAGATTTGTAATATCTTACTATACATAGTCTTTTTGCTCACTCTGTTTTTTTCCTTCTTATTATGTCTGTCTCTCAGTAACCATTTTTGCAAGCTTTCATTTCACTTAAATGCTCATCTCGAATGCTTTCAGTATACAAGCTCATGACATTTTTTTTTTTTAAAGGCAACATGAAATTAAAATATACTATTTCCCACATGTCTAAATGCCTAAATTTCCTTAAGTGTCTATGGTTTTATTCCACAAGGTTTATCAGTTGAACTGAAATAAATAAATAAATAAATAATGGTAATAAAATTACTTTTCCACCTCTGAAACAACTATTTTTACTATAAAATATATAGTATATATATATATACTATAAATAAATAAATAGTAAAAAATAAAATAAATAAATTTAAATAAAGATAAAAAATAAGACAATAAACAATAACATAAAAAATACATTTCTTAAAAATATATATATTTTATCCCCTTGAATTTCTCTTTAAATATATATTTAAAAATATATATATTTAATTTATCAAATCCAGATAAATAAAAATCATGTATTTCCCAATGAATATTCTGTAAATCCCACTGAATTTCCACAGAAGTTAAACACACTGTTAATTTACGCACATAGCATTTGATAATATGCTTATCCCCCTTACAAATATCCCTAGCATAAATGCTTTTCATAAACAGAACAAATGTACTACATTCATAACAAATGTAGTCAACGTTTTTTTCATTTATTCATCACAGTGTTTTTGCGTGTTTGTTTGTCCACCAAGAAGGAAGTTCAACCCAGCTATAGTGCACAATTAGCATCGAGCAACACATCTGAGTGGCAGCTTGTGAAGAAGTCCATCAATAATGCAGAGTATGGGGGGTTGGCGCCGTGCTGATTCTGCCAAGCTAGCAGCCCCCTTGAACGTGGCCTCTGCCTGGCCTCATGTCCTTGGGCCAGCACAACCGGGGAACAATGCACTCCCAAAGCTCCCGGATCGGAATCTGTGCTAATCAGAGACTCGGCACCTCCACACGTGCGCTGAATAACAACAACAACAAGACCTCCTACACTTAAAATAAGCCACCACATGTCTGTCAAAACAGCAGGCGAAACAGGACGGAGGGACAGAACACTGAAAATACACCTCCGCAAGTGCAAGAGCTGATAGAACGAAAATGCCATTATTATTTATGCAACGGTTTTAATTAATTGGGTTACATGAACCGTGTATTCAAATGTTCTTTTAGGAATTGTAGGTGGCCCAGATGGTCTGTTAAATGGCTTATTCATACCTGATTAATTAGCAAACAAAAAGCCCAATGAAAGGCAAATGTGGTCTGATCTTTTTGAATACATGTGCACTGAATCATTTGTGCATCAAGTGTGCCTGAATAACATGAATGGATAATAAAAACACCATGAACCAGACAACCAAGGTTTATCATAACTTGTGTGTGTGACAGCGTGTGAACTGTCCAGACTCAAAAAGTGGAAGTAAGAGAATGATGCCGTTTGCAGCTCTTTGATCAGAACGAGCCCCAAACACTAATTACGCTGGCTGCTCTCTCAGCAGGCAACAAGCTGTTCACAGCTCCCCATGACAAGAGCCCTACTCAGCTTTAAATGAGCTGTGGGAGTGTAATGTACAACACACACACACATACAAACCACTGTCAAATACATCCTGTCATAATCAATAATAAAATGTAAAGTTAAATATAACACAATGTTCGACTCTTTACATTTTCTCACAATGTCCGCCTTATTTTGCAACATGGAAATAAGTTATTTTGTCCGATACTATTCATTAGCTGCTATAGGCATATAAATACACTGCAAAAAATACAACAGCCTGTGACCTACAGAAGACTCAAGGTCACCCAGTTCTTTTTATTCTTGTACTATAGAGAGCAGTACTCTATACTAGATTTCTTATGTCCCTGTGTTCATTCCAACAAGGAAGATCACTTCACTTCTTCTCTCTCACTCTAATGGATTACCGGAGGTGTGCCCGAGCAGCCAAGCCAAACAGGAGCTTAACCTATAGAGTAGAAGAAGATGCACACAATTGCTTTTTTGCTGCTATTGATTCAGCATCATTAAACCTTGAAAGGCTGGAGGATTCAATAGGAATGGGTCCTGAATCTGTCCATTTAAAGACAGAAACATAAAAAGAGAGATTTCTGACACTAGTGCATGAAGGGATTGAGGAGAAATATATACAGAGTTGATTTTATTTGTTTGATTCTGGAACTGACTGGACTGTGAAAAGTGATTTCTATATGACAAGCTGAAATAATGTCAGTATATAAAATGGAAAGAAACTGTGGATGGTAATGTTACATCATTCATACAGCCTCATACTTTTTAAGTACACAGTTCCTAACCAAAATAAGCACAATTTTCAATGTGGTCATACACAATGACACTCATATTCAAATATAATCAAGTATCATTAAGTGTAGAAATTTCTACACTGGTGGCTTGCTATGCCCCTGACTTTCACAAGAATAAATTGCACTCGCTTTTGTCTGTTACTGTAGGTACTGTGTTTGCATCATTATTCATTTAGGTTGTTTACATAGAAAAACAATGGAAATATAGCGCAGTGTGAAGAATGGAAAAATGTGTTCTGTGTGAACTAGCCTCAAGGCAGCTTAAAGGTTTAATGATTCACAAGAAAACAGGGAGATCTTTGGTGATTTCGTTACTAATCTCTCACTAGAATCAAATTGACCTCAACTTTTATATGCCTTTTTTATTTTTTAACTTGAATGCGACAGAACTGAATCCACAAGATAGCGTATCATAGTCAGCGAAGGAGTTGGAATCACTGGATTCAGATGTGCAATCTTGCCTTCCCTGTATGCTGTCCAGGGTTGCCAGGTTTTCACAAAAAAAACGATTGCTATTTAAAACTAGCCCAGGATCCCTGGTAAAAACCGGGGGTAAAAATCAATGTTTTTTTTGGATTTCAAAATTCAAATTTTAGGGGCTGAATATCTCATTACTGGGGTTGCTTAAACCCACGGACATGAAAAACAACATGCGGCAACAGTGTTAAAGTAGCCCAATTATGTGGGCAAACCACCGCTTGGCAACACTGTTGCTGCCTTTTAGGAAGGATTTTTAGGCTTCCATATGCAAACCTTAATCTCATATTTTAATTTAATGTTTTACTGCTGTGTCAAATTACATTCCTCCTATAAAGATCAATAAATGCATCTACATCCACATCTACACCAGAAGCAGAGAGCAAGCAAGCAAGAAATTAAGCAAGCAAAAAGAGAAAGCTAGCGCTCATATTTCCTTCACTGCTGTCTCGTCTTTAATTAAAACCTCTGGGCTCAGACAAAAGGCCCGCAGTGCAGGTTAAATACCGCAAGAGACTCCAAATCCATAAAAGTCTTGGAAAGCGCACACAAAGGCAATCTGAATGCACTCCCCTCAATTACAGCTAAACTGACGAGTCTTAAACTGGCAAGCTAAGCTGAGAGGCAGGACTACAATGTTACTATGTAGTGGGAGTCAGATGACCTTTAGGTAACCATGGGTGAACCATTCCTGTCCTTTACAACAACAAAAAAAATAATGTCCTGGCAAACCCCTCTGGCTCCAAGTTCATATTTACACATGCTAATGAGCTTTGTTTGCCACAAATCTGCTCACAGTTTATTATGTTGGCATGCTGCTAAGCTAATGAACCATTTCTCAAATAAGCAAAAAATGAAAAGAAATAACAGTATTTAATATTTTATATTAGACCCAATCATTTTTTATCACTGCTTTTTGTATTGCTTTTGTATATCACAGAATTTGCTTTACATTCAGAGATTACATTTTTTCATGGTTCCCTTTGCATTGAAATACTGTTAGGTCAGTGTTGGTACACTTTGTCACAAAAAAGCGTTCTTGCTTAAAGCAAGTTTACATGAATCTTTCACACTTTGAATTTACAAAAAAACTCTCACGTACCTGAGGCCCATTTGGGACCTCAATTGCTAATTTCCGCAGCTGCACAAGTTAGCATGCTGAGTCCATCCGTGTTCCTGTGTAAGGGAATGCTGACACTTTGAACTGCCCCTCTTTCTATATTGAGCTATATCAGATTAGGCCAGAGAGAAAGAGAGAGAGAAAGAGGGTCGTAATAACCCAATAAATTGCTTCCCTGGGGCACCAGTGTGTTCACAGAATATCAAAACTCCTCTTTCTTATACTCCACAGACTTTGAAGGGGAAAAAAAGAGCTCCCTCATAAATCTAGCTGTGGTAATTAGTGTTTCATGGGAGGTTTATTTAATAAAATCATCACTTGATCTCAACAGACTGTGACATTGCAAACCTATATGTGAAAAACGACTGTGTTACATCTCACAAATCATGTTAAGAGTTTTGATAGACAAGAAACTTAATATAAAAGCCACAAGACAGGTGCTTCAATAAGTCTGCCTATTCCTTTACTCTATTTTCCTCCCTTTCATTTTCCATCAATCCACTTTTCCTGCAGAGGGACATCAAAGTGGTTATAAAAAGAAAGAAGAGACTGGGAAAGCGAATGCTGGGAAAGCGAGAGAGCCATTGATCTTTATGGATTAATTCTTATCTGCTGGATTTAGACACTGGCATTGATTATAATACCACATACAGGCCACATTATCATTAAGACTTAAACTAGCTTAATCCAATAGTTACATGATATCACAACTGTTGTTTAGTGGATCTCCTCTTGTATTTAAAAAGAAAAAAGCGTGCAAAGTATTCAGATCCTAGGTATTACTTGAGTAATTATATGTGTACCTTCAGTTTAAGTCTATGGTATTTTTGTCTAGAGATAAACCAATATAAAAAGTATGGTTTATACGACAAGCTTGTGATTATTTTCAGATAAATTACTGCTATTAAAATTCCTAAACTGTTGTATAAAAAAGGTAAATAAATACTAAAAACTAAATTTAAAAGACATTTAAATGTTTTGTGAATCTGAAGTGAACTTATGCATTACAACATTATAATGTACAGTACATCGTAATATATATTTATTATGAGATATAGATTACATTTAACAGTGATATTAATTATTAACTTTAAGTTAGTGCAGATGACAACAGAGATCATCTAAATATTAAAAATGGTGAAATAAGCATTTCCATTTAATAACTAAAAATAAAAATTCAAATATTTATATTGCCTATTAACCGTTATGGTAGAGATATATTGCATGTCTACTTATTCACCCATTTTTCATCCTCCTGGCAAACAAAAATGCAAGTCTGATTGCTTACTAAAGTAATAGCACACTCTGCAATAAGCTGCATGAGCAAATTTGTGGGATGAATTATATGGCTAAGTTCAAGCTCAAATGTCTAACCCTAAGTGTAAGGTTCTTGCCACAGAAATGATCACTAATAATAGGAATGCATGTGTTTGTTTTGAGTAAATCACAGTTATAAGCAACCTGTGGATTAAAGTAATGTTAAACCAGGGTGACTACATGGTATTTGTATGCCAGTAAGGCAAGCAAAACCCAGTTAAAATGCAGCTCAGCCGTTTTCCTCTTTTCCACCCAAAACGTTTTAAGCACAATAAATCTGTTATCCTGACGAACAGACATGCCAACTTTGCTTTCATATCCCACATCAACGAAACCCTGAATTCCAAAAACAAGGTCAAAGTGGCCTGCCAGACGCACACACAAAGTCTGACAGAGACATACAAAAGCACTGACTGGAAAGAACATCTCTTCTTTAGTTTGACAGGACCTTATAAACACACACACACACACAAACATCTCCTGAGGGCTGTTTGTTGTTAGTTCTCCAAGGGATGGATGCCAAACCGTGTGGACCTTCTTCAGGTGTCTGGCACTGTTATGAATGGCTTGCTTAGTCTTGTTTCTGGCAAAACATACATCCAAACATTCATGATCCACCTCAAAGTTCACTTTAAACTATAATTCATACTCGCTTCATATCTTTTCATGTCATGGCAAAGCATATTGTGTCATGCTTTGTCATGTAATTTAACGCCACACGAAACCAAGACATAAAACTTCATTATTAATTTTCTTTAACCAAACATTCACCTTAAAACATCCACGACATAGGAAATCAGAGGTAAGGGACTCATTTAAAAGCATTAGTACGACATCAATGCTGCGTCACTTTGAGACTCGATAACCTGAAACCCAAGAACTCTGTTTACTTCTTTGCGACATTGCCTCAGATAAACTATTTTCCCGTCGCACCCTGTCACCCTCACGCCTCGGCGGACATCTGACGTCCTGTATTAATTATAGCTATGCCGAGCTGCCCCACTCTTGCGAGAGATGCAGCAGTGCTGAAATTTCTTCTATTTATAGTAGGAGTTCATTCTAGGGTGGTGGAAACGAGTACAGAATGGAAAGAGGGTTTGATCGGTTGCGTGTTTAGAAGGGAGTTTCCTTACCTTCTATGGATGGGGCCTGGTCCTGGGCCGCATAGAGCATCTCCTTGAAAGCCTGTGACAGAAAAATAGATACGGTAGTGATGAGATCACGGTCTTCTTGTGCAGGTCAATAGGGCAATGATGTACAGAAGTCTTACATAGCCTATTAAGGCAACTTGTCATGGCTTGGCTGGATATGTCTAATAGAGGTTACTTCAAACAGTGATCTAGCCTGTTAAGGGCATTGTTGTTTCTTTAAAGGTGCATTGAGAGAATATTTTAAATTGTTCTCTGATATGTACATAGAAGGTATGTAGCTTAGGTAAGGCGAAAAAATGCCCAGAAACGGTTTTACAGGTCCATTTACAACCCTAGAATTTGACCCTAGAATGAAACAGTCTTTTTTTGCCTTATTTGGAAGGTTCATGAATAGTAATGAGGAGGTCTGCTCTGATTGGCTGTTTCAAAACAAAGCACAAACATTCAGAGATTGCACATTGACCCTTCTGAATGGTAAGCATGGGCGGGTATATGCAAATGTGGTGAGCGTAACTATTACGCCTCTAGACTGTTACGTAACAGTCTGTGTTGTGTTTTGCAAACACTTGATTTATATAAGACGTAGGAAACTATGGTGTCAGAGACTCACAGTATGTTATGTCAATGCAATGAACTGTTATTATTCAACCATGCCAAGGTAAATTCAGTTTTCCATTCTATGGCACCTTTAAGAAAGTCAATTTCAAGAATTGTTTGTAAACCCATCATAAATGTTAGACATGCATTGCTGTAACATTTTACAAAGTCTGAGAACTATAAATTACTTAGTGGTGAAGTTATACCAATTACAATTTTTCACAATTTTCATTAGCAGGATTATTGGGCGGGTCTAAGTCGAAGCTCGGTGACGCACCGAAGCCACCGAGCACTGACCCTCCGGCGAAACTATAAGAGCTGTGTTGGACTTGAAGCAGCTCTGACTACACAAACTGATCACTGTAAAATCAGTACAGTGAGAGCTATAGAGAGCAGACGCTCATTATGCGGTACTTTGATGTCAAACACTGATCATTCTGCGCAGTGCTGCTTCAAGTCAAACACACACATAATAAATAAAGCGCATAAGAATCAGTGGTTTGTCCGTTCAGACATGAGTTACTGTCATTACTGATTGATACCACAGCCTACAGTTTGCCTTTGACATGTTATGTGGTTGCTATAATTTACAAAACAACTGAGCTTGGTCTCATTATTTAAAGCAAGCTGTTTGAGGAAGACAGTAGAGAGGAGATGGCAGCTTTGCCATGAGTGGGCTTGGTTTCGGTGAGCGGACACGCCCCTGGCGTTTGAGAAGACGGCTTATTTTTTAGAGATTTTGATACCTTATTTTATTTACTTTGCTCTTTTTTTTAGCGTTCAGATTTTCCTGGGTGGTTAATAACACATTTGTCTGTGGTGTGACTCAGAACACACATTTAATATTGACTTTACACAGACTTTAAACTCTGTGTGAAATGGTGACTTTCAGTTCATTGGAAATATGGTTACCTACTTCTGTAAGCATGTCATTCACCTTGCAGATAATGAAAAACATTGGACAATTATGCATAGTCTGTTTCCAGATACTTCTGGCTGTGAAACATCTAACTTAATCCCAAAGGTCTCTCATAGATTCTTCTATAGGGCTGCTTTAGTCATTTCAGTGTATTTAATTTCATGACAGCAAGGTTAATCTCAGTAACTGGTGTGGTTTCATTCACTTTTTTTTTAAGATTAATGCATCATTATAGAAAAATTGAAAAGCACCTTGTCATCAAGTTGATTGGTATGCTTTAAAACAAATAGCAATACTAAGGACAGTTAAATCCATTTCAATTTGATCTGAAGTTACATTTATAATAAATTATAAAATTTACATGTAATTTAAAATATATATTTAAAACATTATACATATAGAGCAATTTTGGCAGGTAAATTTAAATTTGCTTCATAGACTAAGTTAACCGGTTTTAGTCATGTAAAAATATATTTTTTGATATGTTGAAATGAATGTAATATATTTAACACAAATACAACAAGTTAATTCAGTCCATAAAGCATTGTTTTATTTAACTGATAAAACACACTTCTACAGTGGATATTTACAGACTCACTTCTTTATATATTAATATCTATCGGATGTAGTCAATATAAACATACAGTATAGCACACTGGAGCTGAAACATTATCTGCCAATTTACTACACAAGCTGCTGTCAGTGAAGGGAAGTGCAGAGTCAATATATAGCGCAGATTGAAATGCATATCTAGACACAACAAAAAAGACAAATCAGAAAGAACATTTATTTGCTAGCTAAACATCAACCAAAACCAATTAACATGGGGCTGTACAGATTCTGTGAACACTTCTTTTCACTATAAACAAATCTCACACTCAAGGTCAAAGCCAAGCCAGTGTGTCAACCACTGAAAAAAAAATCGTCAAGATGGCGGCACTGCCATGGCAATTGTGATGATGACACAAAGGCTAGATGTGCTCTATAGAGTATTCAAGTTATAGTTATACAACCAAAGACTGTAACCAGTATACATTTGCCCATCCTCCAGAAATATGTGTGCATGTGTCTGTGTGAGGTTTTGGGCAGATCTTTGCGTCCAGCGAGCCTGACAGCAGATGTCATCCCAGTGGGAGAGGGAGCGCAAGTCCCTGTGTGTATACGTGTTTGTGTGTGTAAGTGTGTGTCAGTGCATGTGTGAACAGCAGGTCTGTGAAGTCAGCCAGCAAGATCCATACGTCCCAGCCAATAAGCAGACCTGCTGCTTTGAAGAAATATACTGTATGCATGATCAAAACAAGCTATATTATATATTTGGTATGGCATGCATCATTAGAAATATTGCTCATGGTTCCATCATTAGTTTTAGTGATTTATTTCTATAAATCCTAAAATTGCTCCCCAAAACCTGACTCTTACTTTTGTGCTACACAAACCACACATGAACTTTACCTAAAACTGGACTAATATTTTCCACCGGAACACACAAAAAAACAGGTGAAATTAATCTTGCATTAAAGTAAGCAAGGTTGGATGATATAACATTAAACACAATTAACCAGTATTAATATGTAGGGATGTAACAGTATCAAAATGTCACGGTACGGTAATACCTCGGTATGAATGGCACGGTACGGTATTTATTGAATCATTTACATAAAAAACAAAACTAATTAAGAGGCTCAAAAAAAAGTGCCAGAAGCATTTATTAAACAGTTTACATGAACACTGAACATATCAATGGCACACACATTAGCCATCTATCTGTAAACTTTGAAACAGGAATTTTAATAACAAAAAATTATTAAACCTTTCACATCCGATTTAAAACCCGCTTTAGATTGCTAGATGACGTCATATATCAATTTACATATTCATTATGTCAGTGCATCATGTTATCTTGCTTCTCTGTGGTCACATAATGTTATTCAATGCACCCTAATTCTCAATATAACTGATATTTTTAATGGTTTCTGTTGTCAGAAAAACGGAATGAATATGAAATAGTGACTGAAATGCACGCCATTATAAGGCCTACTGAACTAGCTCTACCTTATACAAGATGTTAATATAGATTCAAATCCTTATTTAGAATTGTTTATAATTATATAATCATATTTATAATTCATAATAATGAAACCAAGTACACATAAGATATATGTGTTTGTAAGCATACTGGTTTGATTTTGATCAGCTCAAATGCAATCAGCATTTATTTTAATTTTATGCCAAAATGCGGGTCTTTAATAGGTCTTAAGTAAAAGCAAACAGCAGATAAAGAAAACACACATATAACAATGCATCAAGGCAGCTCAGATGTCTAATATTCCTGCTGTCTGTCATTCATGTTAATCAAGCAACAACAGAGAAAATCTGTCACTGCTCTAGACTAAAACTCTTTTGTAACTTTAGTAAGAATAATATATATATTTCATTTACACTGTGAGGAATCTGCAGTGTTTTGTTTATTTGATTACGTTATACGGCGTGTGTAGCATTTTTTAAAAGTAGTTCTACTGTAGTTTTTGTATCCTATTGCTATTGTAATTTGACTGCACAGATAGGCTTCTATTTAAACTGAACTGAGCTGGATGATGACATCACTGAATTCAATGATGAACTGTCTTCAACTGAAAACTGAGGGTTTTACTATTGTCCTTTTGCATATTGACATGCTATTTACTATTTCATTCTGTAAAGCCGCTTTGACACAATCTGTATTGTTAAAGGGACTATATAAAGAAAGGTGACTTGACTTTCGTATTAGTTTCTAATTCTTATTAAATTGCAGGCAGTCCTCTTCAGTGAGTCTTCAGTTTACTTGCATTTGTGATAACTGACACTGGTGACAAGAATCATGAAATTTCAATGGTATCAAAATTTTGCTATATCAAATACCTTATTTAAAGAAAAAAATAACTACATCATGAAATATATTGCTATTGTGAAATCAGATTTAGGTTCCCTTGATTTCCTTAAAGCAAAAATAACTGTACTGTGATGTATATTGTTACCATGAAATAAAATTATTCATATCGGGATTTAAGATTTTCCATCTTTAAAAGGAAGTACCAAGCCCTGATTAGGGATCACAAATACTTATTTTGCACTGTGCAAAAGCCTAAGATTTCTTAGCAATGCCTAGAAGAGAATACCAACCACACAGCAAAACACTAAGAACATCTCAGAATATTTAGCAAAACAACACCTAAGAAACTGCCAAGAACAACATAGCAACCACAGAGAAAACCACTCTGAACACTTTAGCAACTGGACAGAATACTGCAAGTAGCAACCTCCCAGAACACCCTAACAACCAACTACTTTTAGAGCACTTAGGAATGCATATCAACACCCCAGCAATCACCTTACCATTCACACAAAAGTGAACGTGTTATATATACTTCCCCATCCTCCAACACTCATATTTTCTCTGGTAGAGAGTGGTATTGCTTTTCTATAATTAAGCAGAAACGAATGAGCACATTACAATAATCAGTATTGACATTAGATGAATCTCAACTAGATGATACTGCTAAAACATATATTACGATTGTTTAATTGAAAAGCATGATTATGTTCCTCTGGTGTTCAGAGAGAATGGTTGAATACCACCATCTTCACGGTCACTTTCTCCGCTCTTAGTCAGCCTTAAAAAAAAAAGATACTACAGCTACTCAAAATGCACATGCTGGAGTGTAAGACCTCATTAATTTATCACTCAATCAGTTTGTCGATTTATCAACTGGAAGACTAAATGTGTCATCAACCTTCTTTCACCCTTCTATTATTGAAATGACATGCAAATCCCTCAATAAAGTCACTATATTTTCAAGGTCGTTTGCTCTTGAAGATGCTTGAAGAGTTTTAAGGAAAGGACTAAGGAAGCTTGTCACATTCTTATTGTTTATAAGGTTCCTAAAAATCAGTTTATGGACTCGGTTTTATTGCGTAGAGCCTATGGGGCTGCTTCCCATTGACTTTCTATGGCACTGAAAGCCACAGGCAGCAAAGCAATAGATGAGCAGAGACCGATTCCATCTTGTAATCACGACTTAACTGCTCAAAGAGGGACTTCATGACCAAACAATAATAAATTCTGCTTTTCTTCGGGATACACTCCATAAAACACAGCTGCAATGGATCATATTGTATTGACTGTAGCTGAAAAAAGATGTTTGTCTTCATCTTGCCAAGAGAAAATCAGAGCCTCCCACTTCTGCACAATCTATCACCGCATGTAAAGAACAGAGACAGACAGTTCATTGATAAGGCTGTACAGTGCTGGAAAGGATATTGCTAATCATATATCTCTGTCATGAAAATGGTGTAAATGCAGCTCGCAGATTCACACATCCATATCAAATGAAGGGTGGATCTTTATGAATTAAAATTTTTCCTTGAGTCCTTTGTCTTGCCCTTGACAGATCAAGCTGGACTCTCACTGCAGTTCATTTGCACATGCAAATTGGCACATGCAGTTAATAACTGAGGTTTGACAACGAAAGTCCACCCAAAGAAGAATGAGATTAATCTATCAATCTGAGATGCAACAGACATAGAGGCAGCTTTCACTAAAGCACCTGAGAATATCTGCAACAGATCCATTTCTATTAAATGGTCCGAAATTAATTAATCTGCCATGCTATGTGAACATAGAAGATTACTAGAATGATTCTTTATAGACAATCACTGCAGTTTTCTTGGATAAATGCGTGTTGTTTATAGTTTTTTACAGTTCATGTTTGTCTGGGTTCTGCGTCTGATTACGGATTCAGTGCGCTAGACAAAGGATTTCTCCTCCTTTGCGCCAAGACTGATGCTGAAGCTCTGACCATCCACCAACACACAACAAATAGCATTGATTTATTGTCTAAGGGTGCAGTCAATAATTTCACAGAACAAAAACCATAAATAAACCAACATCAGATTAAAATCATGCTTAAAATCATTCATTATTCAACAGTTTGAATGACCAGTTCAATATTTTCCATCCATTCCTGTTTAGAGGTCAATTAAAAAAGCATAAAAAAATAATTGCACATGATACTCTATAAATACTTAACACAGGTAATTCTTAAATCATTTGAATTGAGAAGGTTTCTCTTAATTATATTTTATTTTCAAGTTGAATTATACTCGCTTGGTAGTGGGGCATGTTATATTTAGTGATGGGTATAGCATGAATCTCTCAGAGCTCTTTCCTTTGTTCATAATTCATAATACTAATGGTAGTTGAAAACCTTGGAAGCCATGGACTGCAGCTGTGTTCAACCTTTTGTGAAGGATGAAAATGAAGTGCATTTAAACCTACCTCATACAGCGGGAAATATCACGCATGATATTGTTTTCATGCTATATCAGATATCATGACTATTATATGCTGTTCAAGTCTTGTTCTAAAATTTAATTTGCAATAGAAAGAGAACAATTTTTACTGCATTTGAACTCCTACACTCAGCAAATTAATTGCCGCAGACATAAAGTGGGTGAGCAAACTAATTACATCAAATGACCTTTCTGGCTAAATCCCAAAAAAGAAAAACTCAAGAAAGAATTTAGGTGAGTTTACATAATGCAGCTTTATAATTCTGCTATACAAAACCAGAATATAATATATAGATTTTAAGGTGATTTCTCCTAGGCAGGTGTTTGACAATGCTCCAGATTTGTGAGGGTGTCAAGAAACAAGAAAAAAATCATTACCAACTCAAATATAAAAAAGAAAAATACTAATAAAAACGTAAAAATGTCTGAATGTAAAAGCTGCCAATGGATCCCTTATTAAAGAATACACGAATAGACAAATGATATATATTATGCATACTATATTACTAGACAATCATATAACATGCTTCGATGGAAAAATTGCAAGAAATAGTCTAAATGAGTAAGTAAGTAAGTAACTAACTAACCAAATAAATAAAAAGTATTTAGCAATTTATTTTCCAGACACATTATTGTTTCACCTTAGGTCTGATACGTTGTTTTTAATATGGACACTTAAGCTTTTAAACTATCTTTGATAGCTTGCGCATTATTTACAAATGCAAACTATTCCATTTAAATAACCCGCCTAAGTTTTGTTCATACTGGCACCTCCGAGTTGCTTCAACAATCTCTGGGACGCAACTACGGACTACATGCAGCAATAAAAAAAATCATAAATCTCTTACCTCGTACTGAATATACTGTTTCCTCCATTCTGGAGTAATATGGGCAGAAAGGTGCTCCGCAAACTTCATGCTGGCGGAGCAGATATCCACAGTCGGACTATAATAATATCCTCGGGTCGGGCAGCGTCTTCTTTTGGGGCTTTTGTTATTTCTGTCACCAAGTTACAGAGCCGCCTGCGTTGTCTAAATCCTGTCCGGTCTACCACAGTCCACTATTCCCCGACCCCACATATTACCCCGCTCAAAGTGAAACAGAAAGGGACTAAAAGTAACCTTCTATTACTTCCCAAAACAGGTGCCTCGATGACAGCGCTACAGCCCCAGCGCGGGCGTCTCTGGGAGTGACTTTCTCTCTCCGGACTCTCTGAGCGTCTGTGAAGTAGCTGTTGTCCGCCATCAGCGCGCATTAAAAGACGTATGTGCGTCACAGCGCGCCATGAGGTGCTTTCAGAAATAGCTGTTTGTGATTAATCTTGTCGTGTTTTTGTCTTGATATTTTTATTCTTTAGTTCTATATAATATTGTAGCGTTTTCAGACAAGGACGAGGCGTTTTGATGCAAAATGGGTGTTTATTCAGGCCACGCCGTGCAAACCCCGACTTAAGAGAAAACCGCGCTTGAAACAACGAGGCACTCTACAACACAAGAACATTCTGAACACTTTACAATATACTTTATTATATCACGAACACGTTATAATATTCTTTCTCTGACCATTTCTTACTAATTCTTTATTTTACTGTGTCTAGAATGATATTTATAGGCATGAAGGACACATGTAGCTAACGGCAAATACTGAAAAAGTATTCATTCTGATTTCTTCTACTTGCAAATTAATCTCGTGATGAGCCTTGCTCAACTGCTGACAAGCTTTTAGTTCTACATTGCATTGACATCAGGGGTGTAGCACCAAATTCTGGGCCCTATGCACAAGCAGTGGCCATGGGCCCCGTAAGCTCGAGGTTGACAACTACCTCCATTTAATGCATCAATCAACTGATGCATTTACCCAAAATATTAGCATTTATATTAGTTAACATTTATTGTGATCTTAAAGTTATATTTAAAGGAAAATAAAATGTGGTAATTTAGTCCCACTGTTCACTGTTTTTTGCTGTTATAACACTGTTAATACTGCTTATGACATAATATGTAAATATAATATGCAAATATTATATAACACTATGTTTTGTCAAATAGTATAATGGCACTGGTTTATTTCTTGGGGGGAAAAGGGTTTTCTTAAGTTCAGTTGTTGCCATACTTTTCTCATCAGTGCTACTAAACAAATGGATATTACTCAGAATTAAAATGGCATTGACGATTCAAGTACACTGAGAAGCAAAAGTAAAACTAGCCATCCAGCAGTCCCCCTGAGCCCTTCACACTAGTTTATGTAGAATCTGCTTACTTACATTAAACTGATATATTGCTTGCTGACTCAAAGCCATAGTGAACTGATTTATGCTCCTTAAGAGGCCTGCATTCCTGCTTTATGTTGTTGTATTTTACAAAACCAAGGTGGTACTTATAGCTTCTGGGCAACACAGGGAAGTATAAATAAAATATATTGCACTACTACTACACTCCACGCCAGAAACGCGCAAGGAAATGTAAGAAAGTTTAATCACTCGGAGCATTTAGTCAGAAATAGCATTAAAGTGAAAGGAAACGAGAAAGGGGCAAAGCGCACTGTTGAACAGGAATAGAACAGAAGTAGGACGCGTAATAGCGAGATTCACTCAGGAAAATGGGATTTGTGTGCCATCTAGTGAAGAATATCTGCAATGTAAAATAAATCTCTGTTTAGTGTTCAAATATCAGCAAACCAATAAGGTTTGTTGCAAACCACATCAAGTAAAATACATTTGTATGTCTTTTTCTGTGTTTAAGATTAAATTCTTTTAAAGTTTTGAAACGATGGCCAATACTTGATATTATGTAGTAATATAGTATAGCAAAATATATAGTGATATATTTAATTACACATATGTATCTAATAGATAACACGCTTAAAAGTTATACTATGGTAGCAGTATTTCATGCGTCTGCTGTAAAACTGTTAGGACCTAAAAATCGTTGGAACTGTTAGCAGCGGTCGCAGGACGCACTCGTGCCTGTTATTGTGACGTACCATTCACGGACCAATTCTCAAAACAAGTCCGACTGAATCGGATTACGGATAACGTACTGTAGTAGCCAACTGCCTGCGCTGTTTTTATTATAAATTAGTGTTAATTAAAGAGAAAGACTGTTTATTACCCCTATAAAGTATCTTAGTTCTTTTCTATGGCGTCTAGATCTCCGTCCTCCTCGCCCGACTCAGCGACGGGCTCCGGTACTGATCCAGCCCGGCCTGACACCGGAGAGCCGCTCGGTGGAGGATCCGATTCGGATTCAGATTTCGGATTAGGGAAGTTTGATTGTGGTGGGGATACAGCGCTTCGATTAGAAGGAGACGATCTAGAGAATGAATTTGAGTCGGCAGCGGACCGGGTCAGAGATCTCGTCCAGACAGCCAGCAGAGAGCAGCTTCTGTATCTGTACGCTAGGTTCAAACAGGTAAAGCCAACCTTCTTGTTAAATACATAGCTGATATTGTAAATGCATGATACATTCATATGAGATCACCTGCAAACGCGATATATGCATGGGGGGTTGCCTGACATTTACTTGCTTGCATTTAGTGATGGTTTGTATAAAGTTGGGACAGTTTATGTGCCAACAGCAACTGTAATAGTGTTTTCATAAACATGAAATGGTTAGGTTCTGTGAGGGGCATGGAGTTCTGGCACATGAAAATGCCTGTTGGTTCTGGTGTATAAAACATCTGGCACTAGAAGCATTTATTTGGGTATTGTACTAATTATTATTAAGTAAACATTAAGAACATCTCGCTCTCTGATGTTTGGGGTTACTAAAAAATAGGTTATTAGTAATTAAAGATCCACTCTGCTTATAAATAACAAAATATCCAGATCTATTTTGTGTACGATTTAGTTTGGTTTATAGGCTACAATATTTGACATCAGGTTCATTTCAGTTATTTGAACATTTTGTTATTATTAAGTAAACCATCAATATATATTGGAAATTTTGTTTGACAGGTGAAAGTTGGAAAGTGCAATACAACAAAACCTGGTTTCTTCGATTTTGAGGGTCAGAGAAAATGGTAAGTCTCTTAACAAACCATGCATTTCTTGATAAATCTGCAATTTTGATTTGGACATTGCATTGTTGATGTCTCTAGAACTCTAGAATGCTAATTCCTGTTCACAGGTCAGCATGGAAACAGTTGGGGGACATGAGTGCAGAGCAGGCCATGCAGGAGTATGTGTCCTGTGTACGTGCCCTGGATCCAGAAGGCAGCCAGAAGGTAAGGATTAAGCCTACTGTAGGGGCCGTTGCAAGATGGGATATAATGCAAGATTTTTGTTTGTCTGCTAGCTTGATGTACTATGTGTTGGCATTCACATGCACACAAGTTCCAGTCAAACAAATTATGGAAAACAGATCTGCATTATATTATTTTGAAATGAGATTTTCATTTCAAAACTTGACTTTTTGGTTAGATGAAGCATAATGTGTATTAATATGTTTTTGATTACAATTACACTATATATTACAGTAAGCGGATCTGCCTTTTGGCAAACAATAGGCATTGTTCTGTATGCCACTGAATAACATGTCCAGGAGAGGGCAGTCTCTGATTGTACATTAGTTGTGGTTGAGTTTAAGAATAATGCTTAAAGGATATCAGAAATAGTTACATTTCTATGTAGATGATTTGTGTTTATTAAATATGTTTATTGGGAACCATGCAATAATTTTTAAGCAAACCTTTAAGTCGCCATTGCAAAGCTCAATTGAATCATGGTGCTTATGTGAATGATGCAGGTTTAAGACCACAATTTACTAATTTTCTTCCTCCAGTAAATTTCTTGCTACTGCGTAATAAAGACACAACTCTACCTTTATATAAAATGATATCCAAATATATTTTAAGTCAAATTTAACCATTTCCTTTATGCTTAATTTTACTCTAGTTTTACTCTCTCTCTCTTTCTCTTTTGCTTTTGTATTTTCTCCATACCTATCTTCCCTCTGCCTTATTGCTTTTTACCCATAATCCCTATGTCAGAGCAGCCACATCCCTTTCACTGATACTGCTGTAGGTAACACAGTCTGACTGCCATCCAGACAAGCACAAAAGCACATAAACAAACTCCCCACCTTCAAGAATGAACTGATTGTGTTAGTGTGTTAAAAGAGGGCAGGAAGCTCCATTACGAGATGGAGATAGAGAGTTGGAGAGGGAGGAGAGACAATAGCTTGTTCCTGACCTCCCGTGCGCCTGCTGTGGAGGAACAAAAGAAAAGTGCACACATTTACGGTGTTTTAATAAAAGCCTACTAGTCAAGCAGAAATGCAGACGCAGCACTTTTCTGCTCAAAACTGTATTTTTTTTAAGTCGTTGAATTAAAATTGCTGTATAATAGAGCTGGCTGACTGCACAAAGCAATTTTAATCTGTTCCTCAGCGGGTTTGAATACCCAGAGTCTTTTGTGCACTCTCTCTTGCTGCTGCCAAGTGCTGTTGTCTGAAAAGAGAAGGAAAGCTAATATAACAATGCCAAAAATACAAAACCTGTCTAGCACAAGTTTAGTAACATGTGCAGCGTCCTGCCAGTTTTTTGTCATGTTTTTGAAATTTGAAATCTGCTGTAAAGGTACTCGCCCTAAAGCTTTTTCCTCACTGAGTAATTTAGCATTACATCACTTGCACATCAGTGCATCCAAATGGATACAAACAGCTGATACAAACATCACCATCACCCCCAATTAATCCACACAACTCCAGATGATCAGATAATGGCTTGTGAAGTGAAAAGTTAAGTGTTTTGTTATAAACCAATAAATGTTAATTTGTTGATTCTTCTTAAAGTGCCCTTATCACGAGTTATGAAAGGTTCATATTTAGCTTTTTGAGCATCCCCTACAACGGTTCGCTTGCATTGCAATGTCAAAAAACACATTTGCTCAACCATTCCCAAAAAATGTTTGGCTCTATGATTCATTTTTCCTTTGTGTGACGCTGATCTGCGGTGATTGGTCCGATTTCATTTAAAGTAGTGTTTGTGAGCGGCACCTAGGGGCAAACATTTTTTTTGCTGAATGTTTTCATTCACGTTGAGTTGCGTTACACACTGTTTTGAAGTTTTGTTACACTGCAGTTTTTCTTTCCTTTATCCTAGTCCTCTATCCACAATATTACATTATCTGGTGAAACAGTTTTTTTATCTTAAACAGGAGATTCTCATGTCAGAAGACTTAAATTGATGGACTGGAGTTGTATATATTACTTATGGATTATCATCTGTGTGGACTAGGAAAGTTTCCTGCTTCTAATTCTTTGTGTGTTTCTTTCAGTCATCAGAGAGAAGAGGAGAGAGGAGAACTGGATTCGGCGGGCCAGCAGTTAGCTCTCTATACCAAGAGGAAAAGATAAGGTAACAAGTCCTGCTGATGAATGTGATTTATTATTATTATTATTTTTTTGATCACTCTTGCATCAATGTGCCGATTCATTTTCTTGCTCATGAAACACACATATACCAGAAGCCCCATTGCTTCTTCCATTTAACAAGACAAATTAAGGGCTGAATTCACATGGTTTTACCTCTTAAATTAACAGTATTAGTATGCATGCATAGGGGGTGAAGAGGCCTCAGGAAGCGTTAGAGTTTAATTACTTTTTTTATGATTATATCGATGATAAGAATGTAAAATGGTTTCAGGCATGGATGGATGAAAGAAATATATGGAAGTATCAATGCAACAGGGGTTCATTCCCCAAGTTGACGTGTCCCAGGAGAATGTGAGTCGTTCAATGGGGACGGAAAAGCAAAGAGGCAATTAACATCCTGTTCCCCCTCCTCCCCTCCTATTTGTCGCTCGCCGAGCGGCCCATTTCGGGCGTGACCCAATCAGACTGCCATGCAGACTGCTTCGCTGCTTTCCAATTTCCAAGCTCGGTGATTGAGAGCCCTCCTGCATATTCAAACCTCTCGTTAGCATTTGATTAGAGTCTTAATGGCTTCTGCATTGCCCGATTGCCAAACCAGACGGCCTGTAACTCCAAGGTCATATCTTTTTTTTTGTTTTTTTTTAAGCTCACTTGGGAAACAACAGCTGATAAGTTGCATATCTCTGTGAGTCATGAATGAGGAATCTTTCTCTCCTGAAGAATGTGTGATAGATGAGTTGTTCTGTGAGGATGCCTTGGAGAAAGATGAATCGGATTGATCTGATCTGATCTGATTGATGGGAGCAGAGGTGTCAGATTCAGAATATCGGGCTATTTTGGAGGGCAGTGCTTTTTTGGAAGCTGTGGCGTGTGTTTGTGTGATCACTGATTGATGGTGTTAAAGGAATAGTTCACTGCTGAATGAAAATTCTGTAATTATTTGCTCAACCTAATGTTGTTCAAAGCTGTATGACTTTCTTTCTTCATCTAGCAAAAAAAAACTAATAAAGTTTCAGGTTTCCATTGGTTTCCATTGTTTGGAAGTCAGTAGGAAATGAAACTGTTAGGTGAGCAAAAATGTTGAGTAAATAATGACAGACTTTTCCTTTTTAGGATATCTTTAACATGGCCTGGTGAGCATGAAAGTCTCATGCTGTGTATATAATTTTTTTTTGTTATATTGTAATATCATATCAAATAAAAAAAGAATACCACGTAGAATGACCTCTGTAGTAATCTACATTTGAGTCTTTGTGTGTAAACATCAACATAGATCTTTTGTTTGATCTTTCACTAGTCAGAAAATGTTGATCAAGCGGTGTGCAATGACAGAGTAGCCAGTGACCTTCCCAGCATGCTCAGCGGCATCGCTGATGCCATGTCGTTTATCAGGGGGCTATTAATCAGGTGTAAGCGTGCACTTGTGTGTGCGTGTGTTCTTGGGCTTTAGGAGCACAGGCCAGCATCAGTCTGACGAATGAGCAGTTTCATTGATTAGTTGCCCCGGGAGACGAATGATGCCCACATGGCACAGACACACTGGGTCACGGTAAGACCACACACACTCACATATTCAGCCTTATTTACTACAATGGAGATAAAGCCAGGTTTACTGCACACATATATAGGCATAAGCCAATTTCCATGATAACTGTGCACTACTTTTGTACCATTACTTTTTAAAACACAAGATAGTGTTTGAATTTGTTCAGATATGTGACCCAAAATGTGAAGCCAAAATGACCCCGACCCTTTAATGGTGATTTTGGCTTGTCACACCTCAGAGGTCTGGACCTTCATGAACACAATAAATAAAATGATTATGAATATGTCATAAATTGTAACATAGTCTGATGTTAATTTCAACTAAATTTCCTTTAAAGTTTAGCATATTAAAATTTAAGTTTGAAATTAACTTAAATTAGTCTTACTGCGAGTAGTTTATATTATGTAGATTTGTAAATCAACGTATTTATTTATTTTGTTCAGAATATGAAAATAAGCAATTCGTCTGATAAAGAAAAACTGAAGTGTCACATGGTCCTAAGTATTCAGACCCTTTCCTCAGTATTTAGTAGAAGAACCCTTTTGATCTAATACAGCCATGAGTCTTTTTGGGAAAGATGCAACAAGTTTTTCACACCTGGATTTGGGGATCCTCTGCCATTCTTCCTTGCAGATCCTCTCCAGTTCTGTCTGGTAAGATGCTAAACGTTGGTGTACAGAGCTCTCCAGAGATGCTCAATTGTGTTTCCAAATGGACCATTCAATTACAGTCACAGAGTTGTTGTTCTATCTTGGTCTCATCAGACCAGAGAATCTAATTTCTCACCATCTTGGAGTCCTTCAGGTTTTTTTCAGCAAACTCCATACGGCTTTCATGTTGCACTGAGGAAGGGCTTCCGTCGGGCCACTCTGCCATAAAACCCCAACTAGTGGAGGTCTGCAGTGATGGTTGACCTTCTACAACTTTCTCCCATTTACCAACTGCATCTCTGGACCTCAGCAACAGTGATCTTTGGGTTGTTCTTTAGCTCTCTCACCAAGGCTCTTCTCCCCCGACAGCTCAGTTTTGCCGGATGGCTAGCTCTAGAAAGGGTTCTGGTCATCCCAAAAGTCTTCCATTCAAGGATTATGGGGGCCACTGTGCTCTTAGAAACCAGCAGAATTTTTTGTAACCTTGGTCGGATCTGTGCCTTGCCACAATTCTGTCTCTAAACTTTTCAGACACTTCCGTTGACCTCATGATTCTCATTTGCTCTGACATGCATTGTAAGCTGTAAGGTCTTATAAAACAGGTGTGTGGCTTTCTTAATCAAGTCCATTCAGTAAAATCAAACACAGCTAGACTCAAATAAAGGTGTAGAACCATCTCAAAGATGATCAGAAGAAATGTTAAATAAATGAGTGTCACAGCAAATGAGTGAATACTTAGGACAATGTGATATTTACATTTTTCTTTTTTAATTAATCTGCAAAAATTTCTGTGTTTTTCTGTCAATATGGGGTGCTGTGTGTACATAAATGAGAAAAAAAAGAACTTAAATGATTTTAGCAAATGGCTGCAATATAACAAAGAGTGAAACATTTAAGGGGGTCTGAATACTTTCTGTACCCACTGTATTTATTATTTCTTTTGTGTCAGTTTATTGATTCTATATCACTGAAATACTCTGTATTGCACTGATTCACTCTCAGAAATCAGTTCATTTAGTCTGTTTCCTGTATCTCTCAGGCACGTAGGTGCCCCTGTAATGAGAGTGAGGGGCGGCCACACAATAGTGCTCCAAATGCAATTAATCTGCCATCGTGCATGGGCAAGAGGGGCAGGGGTAAATCTCTTAATGAGATTTCTCCAACCAACTGTACTTCATCCCCTATAACCCTTTTCTTTCTTTCTCTCGATCTCTCACTCTGCCCTGCCTGGCTTGGCCCAAATGCCACAAGGTGATTAGGGAGGAAAATAATTAAAACTGCTGTGGTGGGCACCAGGCTCTTGAGAATGTGCATCCACAGAGGTGAATGAGTGTGTGACCATGAGACACCTCCCAGTAACATGATTTTGGTGGCACCTGTGCACATCAGTTCAGCCCTGTTTAGTCTGGCAGTACCTTCCTTCTTCACGATCACTCAGCAGTATACATTTATTGGGCCCAGAATTTCCCCAGTTATGGAATATTTAAGATTAGACTAATGATTTTAAATGCCTTACTATGATTTAAATGCTATTTCTAATGTTTTTAAACTGATTTCTGCAAAATATTTGAATTTTGGTGTGATTATTGCTTTCAGAATTTTTTTCTGTTGTTGTGTTTGACTTTAGGGAAGAGGACAAAAACATTTTCGACTACTGCAGAGAGAACAATATTGAACATGTCAGCAAGGCCATCAGCTCCAAGAAAGTGGACGTGAATACAAAGGATGAAGAGGTAGGCTTTTATTTTTTTTTATTTATAAAATTAATAAAATAATACATTTATAATTTTTTTTTAATATATAAATGATTATTATAAATGAAAAAAATGTCATTTTAACAGCGTTAGATTTTTTCTAAAGGAATATATGACTGAGGACTAGGAATAGTTGCTGCTGAAAATTTAGCTTTGCTATCACGGTAATAAATTACATTTTAAAATATATTAAAATTTGAAAACTGTTACTTTAAACTGTAAAAATATTTCAGAATATTTTTGTTTTTACTGTATGTTTTGAACAAACAAAATTCAACCTTTGAGCAAGACACCTTTAAAAACATCCTACAGGTAGTATCATTATCTTTATTTTAAATAGAAGTATTTTTATTATTGTTATTTTTATTATTTAATATATATTTTTTATTATTCATTTACATAAGGATACCCAAAAAGGTTACACATTATTCAAAGGTGCCCTTGTTATGGTGTATTTATACATTTAAGTACTGAGTAAAATTATTTAACTACATGTACTCAACTATATGGTTAGGATTAGGGTCAGTTTGTTTCTAAATGCTGAATGCTGAATTTATTGTACAGAGAGCTGTGAACACTGTGTAGCTTCTCTCTTTCACCCTACTTCTCCATGCATTTCCCACACAACTTAAACTCCAAAGGTCACTGGATGCACCATCCATCCGCTCTACCCATTTTTATTCATGTATCATCGTGACCAACTGGCCCGTTTCATTTCTTTCAGCACTCCAATTCTAAAAGTGGGGAACCAGTTGGCTCACCATCAGGTTGGCCAGATGGCAGCCATTGTCAATCCACCATTGTTTACCCTGCTAGAGCAGTTCAACAGATTAACCTCTAGAGGGCACTATTGAATTTTAAAATCTTCTATATATATTTATATATATCTATATATACATGTATGTTTCTGCCATCTTCCCATCTTCTACTTTCCGCTTGTGATCAAGCTGCGGTACATGTTCAAGGTCAGACCTGTGAGGAATGAGGCCTTGCTTCCAACCCAATGGTGTCGCATGGCTTTACCTCACAGTAGCATTAAGATGTGACATGCGCGCTCTGTTTTGAACATAATGCCGTTTGATGTTTTCAGCAGAGGCTGTTGCCAGTGGTTTAATTTGGGCTAAGATGAGCTTCATGGTTGCCATTTGACCTCCTACCCCTCGGCCCGTCCCTGCAGGGGTCAAATACATTACCCTTAATGTACAACAGCAGCTGAGTGCAGGGCAGTGAGGAAATAATCTCAATGATGATGACAATAGATCAGAATAAACTGGAAATCTTGGAGCTATTCCAAGCACCCATTATATTGGGTGCTGGGACCTGGGGGATACCACACGCTTTAAACTTTACTTCTGGAGAGAAGGTAGAATGGATTGCACAGCCATGGCCACACACTGAAGGTGGATGTGATTGTTTAAGTTTGCCCTTGTGTCTTGGAATCTGAGAGGCACACTGACTGATTATGCTGTAGTTTCACATGATCCTTTAACCTGAAAAATACTTTTTGTCTTAAAAATACTTGCTCAGATTGATCTATGCTCACTAATATTTCTGCAATGACGTTATGAAGTTATTCATATTGAGACTTTTATTATTATTATTATTATTTACTACTACTAAAACAATGACTGCTAATGTTATTTATGCATGACAGCTTAGATGATAAAATTATTTTTGGACATGTAGAGTGGGGTGCAAATGTTTGAAAAAATATTATTTATGTTATATTATAATATGTATTATTTCAATTTGAAACAATTCAAGTCAGCTCTCTTAACTTCTAATAAGGGAATTTATTTGTTTATTGATACATTAGAATTTCTTCCCCTATAATATTACATGCAATGGAAAAAATGCAAATAAAATAATTGTGATTTTAGACTTTTGATGGTGCCATAGTAATAATAATAGTAATAATAATCAGTGCAATATACAGTTGGGTCCAAATGTTTTACATTAATTATATTATCTAGAAATTTAAAACAATTAAGGACATCTAATGTCTATATTAAATTCGTTTTTTAATTCAACAGTTTATTTTAAAGAACTGTGATATTACAGTCTCATCACTTTACTAACACATTTTAAAATAAATTGTTTCTGAATGAGTTATAATGTTAATATGTTCATTAGATAATGTTAACTAAAAACAACAATGCTGTAACTCATGCACTTATATCTGACACATTGAAGAGTTTTCCTAAATTGTCAGTGTTTTTTTCTGCTGCTTTGTTATGACGTGTGTCATGTTTTTTCTGTCTTATAATGGTGATGTCTTCTATGCCCTGTGGACGACAAGTCTACACAAGCCTCTGATAGGCACGAGCCCCTCCGCCTGAACAAAAGAGGGCCGGACTCATTTGTGCAAATGTCCCAAGAATTTCTTGCTTTCCTTTTCTCTCTCTGTTTGTGCTGGAACAGCCCCATCAATTACAGGCAATTGAGCCGGCAGCTCTCCACCCTCTTTGGCAAGGACATTGTAAAGCAAGAGGTTTCCTATTCATCTGCACTGAGCCCTGCTCAATGCACCGCCCCGCAGTAGAGTCCATGCCTGTCACACTTAATCCACAGCTCTCACTCGGGACAGGAAGGTGTAATCAGTGGGATTTCTTTATCTTCACTGTTTCTACAGCTCTTCCGCTTAACTTGGAGGAAATTGGGGAAGATGATATAGGTTTTTTCCGTTTGTTAGTTATGTTTTCTGAGACATTGTCGCTCACACTCACAGGATCTCTCACATCTTAGAAGAATTTCTTAATGAGTGATTTCTCAAAACCTTTTTTTAATGTTTCTAAAGTGTCACCAATAATTGTTGACACTTCATTTATTAGCATTTATTTGATTAAAAAGAGTAAAAATTAATATTGTGGAATATTTTTAAATAGCTGTATTCTATTTGAACCTATTTTAAAATGCAATTTATTCTTGTGATGGCAAAACGTCCAGATGTAATTCTTCATTGTTCATTTGATGCTCAAGAAATATTTAAAAAAGATGTGCTTCTAAATATCTTTTTTGAAACTGATGCTTGCTAGATAAAATTATCATTTATATATATATATATATATATATATAGTACTGTGCAAAAGACTTAGGCCACTAGTACTTTCAGCAACAGAAAAAGGTTTTAAGTCGATTATTTCATCTTTTGCGGTAGCATGTCTGTTTGAAATATCAGTTTACATTTCCCAACATTATTTTTGTCATTAATTGTAATGCAGTGAGATTATTGTCTGACAACAGTCAGTGCTCCACACAGAGATCTGATCTGATCATCATCCAGTCTGTCTGAAATCACATGAAGTAACAGAACAAACTGAGACAGACTCAATCTAGAAGAACTGTGGCAACGTCTCCAAGATTAAGGAAAAAATCTACCTGGAATATATAAAGATTATATATTCTTTATTATACATTATACAAAGATTTTCAATTGGATTTAGGTCTGGAGACAGGCTAGGCCACTCCAGAACCTTGATATGCTTCTTACAGAGACACTCCTTGGTTTTCCTGGCTGTGTGCTTTGGGTCATTGTCATGTTGGAAGACCCAACCACGACCCATCTTTAATGCTCTGACT
>JAUYWG010000041.1:4766106-4796682 GCA_034779775.1 Enteromius afrohamiltoni
AAATCATACAATGTGATTTCTGGATTTTTCTTTTTAGATTCTGTCTCTCACAGTGGAAATGCACCTATGCTGAAAATAGTAGACCCCTCCATGATTTTTAAGTATGAGAACTTGCAAAATCAGGGTGATCAAATACTTATTGACCTCACTGTATATATATATATATATATATATAATAACTTACTGACCACCAACTTAATTATCAAACAAGCTATGATAAAATAACATGTGAATTTGAAAACCTCTTTTTAAAACATTAAAGTTGTTATTTGTATCTTCTAATAACAAGAAACAAAGTAATAATAACAAAAACATATTTGATAACTCTGTTCATTTGGTTCATTCAAAATTATATAATACTAATGATGCAATAGTAATAATAATACAATGGTGCCCTAATATATACCATGCAATTATTTTCTATTTACACAGTGCTTCGAATTTACCATGTGTAGAAACCATGGTATTATCATGGCACCCTGTCTAAAAAGCCATTATAGTACAATTTGTTAGTCAAGGGCTACGGATCCAGAGAATGGAGAGTCTTGGGAGGAGAGTAGGAGAAAAGAAAAATGTTTGGCTATATCTCTGATGAAAATTTGACAAACCGTCCAAGGGACACCCTCCTCTCCAAAAAAAGAAAAGAAACTCTTGTGGTGTAAGGCTTCAGACTCCCTCATAAATATCCATTTTAACATGCAGCAGTAGAGATCAATATAATTTCAGCCATGGAATACGACTTAAGAAGTTGGCTTTATCTAATTGGCCTTCACTGAAAAATGAACTCTGCAGCCTTGATAGGGACAAGCGGCTTCAGGCCTGGGGGGGCGGCGCTGGTGATCAAGGGTCTGCTCTCTTTTTGTCCCCAGAACCACATCAATCACTGCTAAAGAGTCTCCCGTCCCACTGCAATTTGTTTCTGGAGCGCCCATGATCTTTCCCTCCCACAATGCCCTTCTCTCTCGCCTGCACAGTGGCCAGAGAAGAACTCATCCTGTCAGCACGTCGTTAAATAGTTGGGTCTAAAGGCTCTGAGTTATAAATTGTTGTGCATAATTTATTTTTTCTGGAGGAGAGAAATCTATTGTGAAGTTAACTTTATAGAGGTCCGCATAACAAAAGGGAATAAATGAATGTGTTCGAGGTGAAGAGGGATTCATCCATCTGAAGGAGTCGACCCGTGGGTTGTGTGGTCTGTGGACATGTCTATGGTTTTGGGTTGCAGAGGTCCTTTGCAAATACGGGATGTTATTGAATATTCTCCACGCCTCTGGGCTGGTGCTCATTTTTATGCACCGTATCGAAGCCAGAAAGAGAGTTTATTAAATAATTGTATCTAAATCAGAGTAAGGGATTGAATTATGGGATCGAACGCCCTAGACCGACTAAAAGATGTATTGTGCATTGTCTGAAGCAAAACTGAGCCGAGAAATTGAAACTGTAGTCACAGAGATTTTGTTTTGTCATCCACCATGGGATTTTTTTCCCTATGAATTTTTATGGTAATTGTGTTTCAGGGCCGGGCTCTCCTGCACTGGGCATGCGACAGGGGCCACAAAGACCTGGTGTCTCTACTCTTGCAGAACAACGCTGATATCAATAGCCAGGTGAGTCTGTTAACACCCATTAAGAGATTCTGGCTGATCCAAAATGACCAGATCATTTTCATGCTATAGCTGAGAACTGATGTGATGGCAAATAGTTTTTTTGTCTATTGGAAAACACAGATTGAATTTGTGAAAACAAATGAAATTGCAAAATGGATTGCTGTGAACTATAAAAAAGAAATGGATTTATGGAATAAAACAAACAATATTTTGATATTGGTTGGTATTTAATTTTTAATGGTCCCTGCTCATTTTTAACATGTTTACATTTTAGATTACTATGCATTTATTTAATTAGCTTTGTTTTTAAGATGTTTATATTTGTGAAAGCAGTTTCTTAAGATCACCTTGTCTGCATTTATTTTTTTTCAAAAATGCTAAAACAGTCAGCGCCGATAGCCTTGTGGGCAGTGCACCGACATACAGTGCCGTTGCACTTGTGCGTCCGCTGTTCGAATCCCAACTCGAGGACCTTTCCCGATCCCACCCCCTCTCTCTCACATTACTTCCTGTCAATATTGATCTGTCCTATCGTAATAAAGGCTACAAAAATGACGAAAAATAAATCTTAAAAAAAAACGCAAAAACAATTATGGTCCAGATTTACTAACAGCTCGCATCAACGCAAACCTTGTTTTGGTGTTAAAATTGTGCTTTCATGTTTTACACGCTATGATGAATTAGCGCAGAAAAGGCATGGACATGGTTATTTGTGCTCCTGACATTATTGAATATGCATTTTTAGGTGTTTCCCATTCAGATGCAACATTTATGGGAGTAGCATATTGAAATCATGCAACGTGTTTAGTCAGATTACTGGAATTTTTACCATTTATTTAATGGCCCAAAAAACATGTCTTAAACAATTTTGCGCTTGAAATAGAACCACAGGGAACATGTAGGACGTGGTAGAAGGGTGAGGATCTTTCCACAAGTATTCTTTTTTTTTTTTTTTTTTGAATGCCAGAAGAACATAACCCACACATATTTTGCCAAGCCAAGTTATTTTTAATGTGGTTCAGAAAATAAAAGACAACTTTGAACCCTCAACAAGGAGTCACGCAATACCAGGTCTATCAAAACTTAACAACCTTCCTTTTTTGGCCTCTGATTCTTTTCAACGTACTGTGGCTTCTTTATTACTTATTCGTGACTATGCTAATTTGCGGTCCGCTGGTTATATTGCATTGGTATGTAAATGAGATGTTGTGTCTGTGTTCTTTAATTTGAGTATTCTTAGTAAATCACCTGCACATATTTCCACATCCATTGGCACTCTCTGGAATTGCATTCTCGTGCTAATTTGACCTGTTTAGTAAAACTGTTCCTAAGTGTCTTAATCTTTTTGCTCAAGAAACATTTCTTATTGTTGTCAATGTTGAAGACACTGAAGACACGTTTTTGCTGCCTAATATTTTAATGGAAATTGTAATAGACTAACATTTTAAAGTTGGTGTAAGAAAGAGAAAAAAGGAAATTAATATATTCATTCATTTTCATTCAATTGCAAAATGGATTGCTGTGAACTGTTTGACACGTAATAGGTTTAGGTTCAATGGTATGGATAATGAAAACAAAAAATATAAACTTCTCAGATTAATTGAATTAATTTAATTAATTAATCCGGATATTATGCAATTAATTAATTCATACTTTTTTAAATTTGATGGTCCTAATATTTGACCAATATTGAATTCAAAATAATGATGAATTTAGTGTGTATTCGGGTGCATAATATTTTGATTATAAGTCAATATAAGGGTTTTCTTTTATTTATTGTGCATGCTCATTCCCAATTTTAACTTTCTGATGACCCTCATCATCACTAATCTAAGAGAGTCCTGCAACCATCCTCCATCCCTGAGCTTAGCAGCAACTGTACTTTAATCATTTAGAGATATCGTATCAGCGTCTCGGTGGGTGTTAAGCAGCACACTATAAGCAGGTAGCTGTATTTAAAAAAAAAAAAAAAACACTACAGGTCATAATGGCAGATTTGGCTTTGTTTTAAGCTGGCTGAATACTGCATTGGGAAATTAATACGGTGAAGTACAGTTATGCGGTCACTGGCTTGATCTGATTCTCGCTAAGACAAATCAATTGGAAGTAATCAGCCAAATTGTTTGCATTATACAACCCATATAATCAGAACATTTGCAAATGACTCTCTTTTTTAATTATTTATTTATTTTTTTGGTGGCTGTGGACCTTAATTGTGTGGGTGGAGAGAAAATGCTTGGCCTGGACAACAATCAATGCTGTTCTATTGTTGTATTTTAACAGTTAGACTAATGTCAAATCCCCACTAGAGCTGCAATAGACAGCATAACTTGATGTGGTATATATATAGTATGTGAACATAAATAAATAATAATACAAACATGCATATCTATTGGAATTAAACACTGTATTTCTTTAGAAAAAATAAAATCATTATATAAATTTGGACATAAATTGGTCTGTTTTTGTCACTTTCTTTTTTTTTTTTTGATCGACCTTGTAGAATCTACAGAAGTTCTTTTGGGTTACTGCACTGACCAGCAGAAGGTGAATATTGCTGGACTACAGCAGGAGAATTATTGAGGGCAGATTTATTAAGTAGCGTTCAGGTGGCATGAGAGAAAATATGGCCATATTAAATCATGCTTCTGCTTCTGCCAAAATTATTATCCTATGTTAATACTTTCAGGAAGTGTGATTTGATAGCAATATAAAACTTCGTAGCCACTCATTAGGTTCAAGTGTGAGCCATGACTGCGTTTGAAAAGCACACAAAGAAAAAAACAATAGCCCAGTTTAGATGTATTTTCTTATTCATAGATGTATTCTAATACTTATACGCTCAAGTGACTTTCATTATATAAAATCTAAGACTAAAGGTAGAATATTATTAATAAAAATATCAC
Organism: Enteromius afrohamiltoni; assembly: GCA_034779775.1. Classification (NCBI taxonomy): domain Eukaryota; kingdom Metazoa; phylum Chordata; class Actinopteri; order Cypriniformes; family Cyprinidae; genus Enteromius; species Enteromius afrohamiltoni. Next base: position 4,770,620 of record JAUYWG010000041.1, read on the forward strand.
AATAGGCCAATGAACTGTGAGCGAGGGCAGCATTTTCACGCATCTGCCCTATGATCCGATTTTAGCTTAGTGTTAAATAAAGATAAAAGTGGTTTATATTTTTAATTTGTTGATTGAAAAGGGGGGAAGGGAGAAAAAAGGCTATTATGTCTTCAATGAAAATTGTATTGAAATTAATCAGCTGATGGATGCGGTGGTCGTGGAGAGTGTAGTAGTTTGAATATGGTGGTGTTTTGGTGTAATCCTGGATCAAGGGGAACCACAATAGGAGCAAAAAGTCCCCTTGTTCTCTCAGATTAGCTCATATGCCACCTGTCAACAGCCACCTGGACAACTTCACAATGACAACATATATTCATCTCTCTCTGCATAATTGAACAGAACTGGGACACATGGGAGAGTTTGGGGGGATTCACGCTCATAGAATGTAGTTCATGTGTGGTAGAGTTACACATATACTGGTATAGTCTGAGTTCATGAGTTCATGCATATGTTGTTTTAAACTGCACTGCAGAAGAAGTAGAACATCGTCGACTATGTACATATATTAGTTTATATGAGGGGCCTGATGCATCAAAACCTTAGTATTCATATTAAAATCAATGAAGCTGTCCGTAATGAAAGCAACCCCTGTGCTTCATCATGACATGCTTTATTTTATTTTATTTTTTCTGATGTCTGAAATAAGTTGGATTTATGTACAAATATCACACGCGTTGATAGTTTTGCATAATATAATTATTTTTAAAAATAACTTCTAACCATTAGTTTTAACCATATACTGGTAAAAAACTGTTTTTTGCAAGAAATCTCTCTTCCTCACCAAGAATAAAAATATACAGTAAAACAGTAATATTATGAAGTATTATTACAATGTAAAATAATATACTTTCAATTTACAGTGTAATTTATTCATGCTTCCAATTTAAAGATGATTTATCAGCAATCATTACTTTAGTCTTCAGTATCACATGATTGTTTAGAAATCATTCTGTTGCTGAATTGCTGCTTAAGATACAAAAATTATAAATGTTAAAATAGTTGTGCTGCTGGAAACTGAGCGGTTTGGAAAATATAGTTCTAAAGAATAGCATTTGTCACTTTTGATACGTTTAATGCATCTTTACTGAATAAAAGCATTTCTTTAAAAACGTTTGAATGACACTGTATTTGTTTTGTAGCAGTACCTCAAGCTCACAGCTGATTGGTCCATATTATTGAGACTTTAGAGGTGATGTGCAACTTTGATTTGCACTTTTTGAACCTCTGCTGATACTGATAAAGGATCCAATCTGAACACAAACAACATTTATTAGAGATTTGATTCATAGGTGTTGGTCAAGCTCAAATGATTACCGCAATTATGCACCTCCTAGCTGTATCTTCGGTCTCAAAATGGATGTATACAAACACACACCGTTCTAAACTGCTCTTCGTTCATTCAGGGGCAGGTGTTTTGCAAGTAATTTGCATGTTAAACAATGTAAACAGTTTTAGTGGCATGATCAGAAATTAGAGCATAGAGCTTAATGAGCTTAACACCACAAAGCATGTTTTGAGTCTCAAAGGCCTGACTAATGAGCACTATTCTCAAACAAAGAAGCATGCTGCAGAACAGAAAGCCATAACACTTTTGAAACTTCTGTAAAAGTATAAAAAATTATGTATAATGTTTATTTCTTGCATTGTTTGGAAGGCAACATTGTAGACACTTCTTTCCTATCTATTCAGATTAAGTTGGCTGTAAAAACTGATTTTTCAAAGAAGCAAATTCAACTTTTTGGAATATAAGAACTTTTTGACTTCAAAATTTTATGTTTAATTTATTAGCAAGTTCATACATTTTTTCTACAAATATTCTGTCACGAGTAAAATCTTTCCACATTTCAATTAAATTAAATTAAACTGGTTTATGTACAGACTAAGTTCAAATATCGGTTTGTAGATCATTTCAACCTTTGGCTTAAAACTTGGTGGTAGACTGATACAAAAATATACATTTTAAAAACAATTTCAGTCATTCTTCTTTAAAAATTAACTTTATTTATGTGTTACTTGCCATTTCTTTGTAATTGTGAAATGTACTAGCAATTTTGGAATGGAAAAGGTTTATACACCAATTTTATTCTCATTGTAAACGTTTGAGATTTGAGACTGAAGATTCAAAATTTTTGGCATTTGAGAGAATTTGAGGAACAGACAAGCTTGTTCATTAATTAATAATATTTTATAATAATAAAAAAAATTGTGCTATGTTTTGGAAATGCAAGCAAGATATAGTCAGTTTGGCATTTTAACCCATTTGCTAGTCAGACGTATTGCAGACTTTTTGTGAAACAGTTTTAATATTGAGCCACCGCTTTCTGTCTTTCTCTCTCATCTTTGTCCTTCCTCTCTCTGTGCGTTTTCTCATGAAAACAACACGAGCCGCCAGCAGTGGAGGGTGAATCCCAGAGCCGCTGTGTCTAATTAATCCACTCCCCTCCTTGCACGGCTGCGCTGGCCGCACGCTCTCAGTCCATCAGATTGAAATTCATAACTTAATTGAGGTCAGAGCCTGGAGCCGAGAGAACAAAAGGCCCTGGCGAGGACCAGGTAGATCAATAGTGATAAATATCTGCCTGGGCTACTAGTAGTTCATGGTGAGGAATTGTTTGGGACAGAGAAGGGATCCTGTTTATTTACAGGTAATTTAGTAGCGCTGTGGAAATGGAAAGATAATATGAGGTTTTGCGTTCATCCTATAGTGCCTGACAGCAGTTTGATTGGTTTTTATGTCAACTGTTGCATAATTTTATTTTAAAATGATGCATGAAATTATATAGCTTTAAGACTGCAGATTAGGTAGGTTTTGAAAAAATGCTTGCGTTTCTACACGCTTTCTTAATCCCAGCCACTGTTTAAAATTCCCTGTTGAGAACATTCTTACACATTCAAGTCCTTCTGCTGCTGCCACAGGTCCACTATAACAAATGGTTCCATCCTCCACGTCATAACAAATACCCAAAGCAATCTGTCATAAGACTGGCGAGGAGAGGCGTCCAGTCGCCAGCTGCATGAGAATGGGGCTCAATGGTGGGAGGGTTTAGCCGCATGGTGTGAAACACCTGAGAGTCATTCAGAAGAGTTGTGCTTCTGATCTGAGGCAGGTATTGCTATACAAAAAGCAATCATTGTAGGGTAACATTTGAAGCTGAGAGCCGCACTAAAGGGCAGTCAGTGCAGGGCATTTTGGTTTCTCTAGTGTTGATTGCGAGTACTGTGAAGTTCAGTTAAATTCAGCAATCTGTGCAAATCATTGTTTGACAATGTTCCTAGAAGTCCCTGCTCTGCATTTTGTTTTTTATTTGCAAGTGAAGTGTTTTGTGCTGTTCATCCCTTTGTTTTTCAAGTAGGTGAAACAGAATTGATCAAATATTTGTTCAATTGACTTCCAGCATTCTCCCTAGCAGACAAGTGATTTGCAAACAATCAATAGCTAATTATTAACTTTTATGTCTGGCACCATTTCAAGCTAAACCCGTGATTTTAGTGTCGCCAGTGCTATTCTTCGCTTACAAAAATCATGCAAGCATTAGCATAATCGTCATTCTTTCCGGATTTTATTTAAATGAGGTTTTATTTTAGTTCCCATTGAATTCCACTATAAATATACAATTGAAGTCAATAGGAACCCGAAATGGTTTATCAACACTCTTCAAAATATGTTTTCAGAAGAAAGAATATCATACCGGTTTGGAATGACATGAGGGTGCGTAAACAATGACAGAATTTGCACTTTGGGGTGGAATTTCCCTTTAACATTGTTTAAAGGAGTAGTGCCGTTTTATTTAAACAACTGAATGTTTGTAGCAGCATTAATTAGTGAATTAATAATTCACTAATAACTAATAATTCACCTTGTAAGACCTTTTTTTACAATGTTCATACCGCTTTACTTTATCTTAAACTGCTGATACAGCTCAAAAATAGACCAAGGTGCCAGCAGCAAAATCTGTATTGTGTGAAGCGCTAGATAAATAAAGTTGACTTGTATAAAAGCATGAGAAATATACACATGCAACTGTGTTTAAGAACAAAAACCATTGCTGCAATAGTGCCATTTACGTCCCATTAACGCACACCATAATTGCGCAATTTGGTACCGATTTTTTGCGCCATCTCCCGATTTGCATAATTCCCTCCGTGAATCGTGTGCTAAAATGCAGAAAGCACGTGAAAATAAACGACGCTATCAGCGGGTTCAATTCATTCTCTGCGAAGTGTTTCATTCTAGCCGCAGGCAGCTAAAGTCTGATGAAAAGCCTCTCCAGAACCATCTGTTTCTCCCTCTTCCTGCCGCCTTGCCACAATACGTACACTCAACAGTTTTCTTCCTGTTTTCAAACCATCCACATAAATTGTGAAGGACATTAAAGCTGTCCACAGCTGTGTGCTGAGAAAGAGGGAGAGAGAGAGAGAGAGAGATTGAGCATATTTCCCAGCAGGGGCAGAACTTGCCCTGTGGTTTATTAGTTTTTCCCCCACTGCGATTTAGCTGCGCCTGCAACATTGATTTTCATATTAGAGCGGTTTATGCATTTATTTATTTTATGTATTTCTTTTTGAACTGCTCTGATGATCCTGGACTTGCCCATGGTAATTCTCCGCCACTCTAGGCTCATGCGAAATTGCTTAATGGATCCTAAGACGTCCCTTGGGGTGGACACTGAGACGCAGACACAGACAAGAGGGGGGCGGGACGGGATTCCCCGAATGTGTTTTGTTTTCATTTGCGCTTCTCTTTAAATGCTCTGCGTTTACCCAAGGACTGTCAATGGGAGAAGAGAGTCACTAATTCAAGAAGAACAAAAACAAAACCCAGACAATGATTTAATGCGGTTGTAGGAAGGCGTGAGTGCTGGTTATGCAGCTGATTAACATACGTATGCTCTTGTGCATTAGAGAGAAGAGAGGTGAACGCTGCTCTGCCTCCAGGATTGACTGTAAAAGAAAAAAAATCAATCAGTCGTGCTGCTGCTAATCAATCTCCCTCTGAATATTACAGCCAACTTAAACAGCCCCGTCCTTCGTAAGTGTTTCCTTGGAAACAATGTGTCTACGTCTTTCTATATCTCTCTCAATACATTTTTTTTTGGTTACACTTTATATTAGGTGACCTTAACTATTATGTAAATTAATAATTTGATAACAATTTGATACAGTGCACTTATAGCATGCATTCATGTTTTTACATTGTACTTTTATTTTTAAAAATTCATATGTTTCTGTAATTACATTTAATTACACTTTCGGGCCATTCCTTACACATTAACCCACCCTTAAACCTACCCATACCACCTAACCTCAATAGCAGCAAAAGTGTTTTGCAATACAATATGACCACAATAAGTACATTGTACTTATTTTTTGGTGTAAGTACATGGTAGTTAAGGCCACCTAATGGTTTTTTATTTGCAGCTAAGGCAGAGATTTAAGTCTGTTGGCCAAAATATATACATGCAGATAATGTTGTATATTCAGTTTAGGTGCATATTTATTCTCAGGAATAAGGATTTAATTAAATAACAAAAGAGCTTTTGTTAACTTTGATGTTTTTAAGCAATAGCAATAACAGTAGTATGCAGTCATAGTTTAATAAATAATTACATTATAACTTCGAATTCATCGAATAATAAACTTCATTATGCAAAGTGTGTATTGTTCATACTGTATGTAGACTCTTTAATTCAGAATTGATAACAGGTGTATATTTTTAAAGTCGTTCCAAACCATCCAATCAGATTTCACATTCTGTTTTATTGTATGATATCCACCATCTCCATTATGTTTATAATTGACTGTGGTGTGATGGATGCCCTCAGTGAAGATGCTCGAGTGTTTTGTGATGGTACTGTGAGGGGGAAAAGCCTGACCTGATCTTTACAGAGGGTTTGTCAAGGACATTTTGGGATTGAGTGATATGCAGTGACAGGCTAACCCACACACACACACACACAGACTGGCTGGCAAGGTTAACACACTGCACATAGAGGTGAAATAGATTCAATTAGGAGCGGTCCACCCGCCTGATCCTTTTAACACAGCTCTCCCAACGAGAAAGTACCCTTGTGTGCACACTCATGAGTCGGTCCTACTATGCAGTATTTTGTGTCGTCTTCATATATGTCTATATATATTAGTTAAAATATTAAAGTCAGTTTTATGGTTTTTTATTATTCTTTAGTTTTCTGTAATCACAGTGTCACAAGAAAATGTAGGAGTGTTTGTTTTCTACTGGGGTTTGAAAAGGTGTTAAGCACTTATACCAGCAATTTATTAAGATATATTCCAGGTACTCATTAAGGTAATAACATTTTCTCTTTCTCTCATTTAATATTTCCAAACAAAGTCGTTTATGTGACCTTGTACCACAAGGGTCCTAAGGGTCAATTTTACAAAATGGACATGTATGCATAATCTGAATAAATAAGCTTTTTAATTAATGTATGGTTTAAGATATTTGGCTAAGATACAACTATTTGAAAATCTGAAATCTGAGAGTGCGAAAATATGAAAACATCAAGAAAAAGTGCTTAGCAATGCATTTTACCAATCAGAAATTAAGTTTTATTATACTTGCGGTAGGAAATGTACAAAATATCTTAATGGAACATGATTTTTACTTTTTGGCATAAAAGGAAAATCTATCATTTTGACCCATACAATGTATTTTTGCTTATTGCTACAAATATATCCTTGCTACTTATAACTGGTTTTGTGGTCCAGGGTCGCATATTGTTTTAGTTGCTAATGTATAAAGGTCCTTAATTATACAAGCAGGAAACTGCTGAATTTTGGGTAAGAAAATGTCACAAACATAATAAAAATATGTAAAAAAGTAAGTTAACAAATTCTTGAATGTTTTGTGGTATTAATTATTGTTTCTCACTTTCTGTAACATTTTGAAAAGTCATTCATGCTCACCAAGGTTGCAATTATTTGATCAAAAATACAGTTTAAAAAAATATATATATATTAAAAAATATTTTAAAATTTTATTATTTTATTAATAAAATATTATTACCATTTAAATTTTATAAATGCAATTTATTATGATGGCAAAACTGAATTTTCTGCAACCATTACTCCATTCTTCAGTGTCACATAAAGCTTTAGATATCATTCTAATATGCTGATTTGGTGATCAAGAAATAATTTGTAATCCAGTAACATCAGTGTTTAAATTATGAATGTTAAAAGAATTTCATTAAGTGCCTAGGTTTGAGAAAAAAAAATCTGTTAATTATACCATAAATACCTATTATAAAAACACCTTCTTAAATTATGGACTAAAAGCTAGTCATTTTTAAACATGCTAAACATTCTAAAGATGCCACATAATAACAATAACCATACATGCATGCAACCGTTTCCTCTTTACAGTTTGAATATCTTCAGTTTAATAAATGAGAAGAACAAGAACTTCCTTGCTGTAGTAAGGAACCCAGATATTCATAAATCTTGTATTATATCTGTGTAAGACTATAGGTGTTATGATCATGCATACGGCTGCATTTTCTGCATGCTCTGATTAATGGCACCTGCTCATCATAAGCGTATCTGCATATGAATGCCGTGTGGTTATATCGATTTACTCCTCTGTCTATCCCTGTCTCCTCCTCCTGTCTACTTCCAGGGTCATTAAAAACCCTGCGCTCCCTGCATACAGTCATCATAAATCATAATTGCATGTGCATTTTTCTCCATTTGTTTAATGTTTCTGTCCGGTACAGCAGAGGGAAAGAAAGCAAGTGAGAGAGGGAGATAAAGAGAGAAAGGGTGTTCCTGTGAGAGATTTAGTCGTGCTGGATAAAGCTGTGACGGTGGCTCCTGGCACACCTACCATATGCCGCAGGGAACCGAGGGGTTGTGCTGGTATGAAAACATGAAAGCTTTTAGTGACCTGGTGGGCAGCGTATGTATGCCAGCTCCTGTTGAAGCATACACAGATGGTACGACTGCACAGTTTCTACCACAGACAGTCTAATCCGTTTTGCTAGTACATTTCACCTCGTCTTTGCTACTTCTCTTCCCTGATACACTGTCCTTATTCCACTAATCGCTTTTATATTGTTGTTTTCACTTTCTTCCTGTGTCTTTCCCCTCTGTGTTGTCATCAGATGGCAGGTTTGAGGTATTCCTCTGGGTTAATCTCATTAGACTATGCTCCCTGAATGGATTGAAATACAGTAATGGGAAAGAGAAATGTTCTGGTGCACTTTTGAGTGTATGTTGATGACGATTGTGATTGCTCGTTGGTGTGTACAGAGGAGTTTAGGTTTTATAAGCCTGTATACTTTGTCAAAAGTTTGGAGTGTTGGTGAGATTGCTTAACTGTGTTTTTAAAGAAGCCACTTAAGCTGAGCAAGGTTAAATTTAATGAATACAAAAATCTAGTAAATCAGTACTATGGTGAAATATTATTACAATTTAAAGTGTTTTTCTTTTTAGATTTCTTGAAAATAATGTATTACTGTAATGGTATAGCTGAATATTTAGGATTGTGTCGCATGATACTTCAGAAATTATACTAATATAAAATAGTTAAAAATAGTTGTGCTGCTTTATATATTGTAGGGAAATATGACTATTTTTAAGATTATTATTCAAAAGAACATTGGTTAAAACATCATAATGTCTTTTGATCATTTTAATGCATCCTTGCCAAATAAAAGTGTTACTTTTAAAGGAAAAAAAGATTTAATTGGTAGTGTATTTTGTATTTAACTTACTGCCACTGTCAGCATAGAAAGAAAATGTAATTTATATTTTGCTTCATAGGTTATCATGGTGGACCCTACTGAGTTTTTTCCAGTATCTATGATTAGGGTGCGAATTGGTTTTTGTATAAAATATTTTTATATATGTATATTATTTTTATTTATATATATTTTTATAGATATTTTTTCTGTAAAGCGAAGGAAAAAACTTTTTCAGTAGTAATGTGTTTTGTACAGAAGTACACTGAATTTAACTTCCTGCTATTGTCAGCATAAAAAGAAGAGTTGGAAAATGTAATGAAATTTTGAATCATGGGTTCTCATCGGGGACCCTACTATAGTAGTGAATATTTGAAGTGGATCAAAACATTTTATCAAAGTTGCCCTAAGACAAGAGAACATTTTGGTTTTAGGTTTTAGATAGCTTTGGTTAATGTTTTTGATCCACTTCAAATGTTGTGTGCATATGTGTGCGTTTTCTCTCACACGTGTCACGGTTTCCTTGCGTTGTGTTTTCTGCAATGCAGTTTCTTTCTATGTAGTTTCCTGATTAGGATGGAGTTTGCTTGGGAAAAATGCTATGCTGGCTTCTTACTTGACTTCTACCTTGAAAACCAAATGGAGGACAATCCAATTTATGCCTGATTCCATCAGACTGCTCTAGAGACATTAGTCTCTGACCCTTTTTCACACACACACACACACACACACAGAAATACTCACACATACATACATACATACATGAACACATGCACTCACACACAGAGCTGCATGTTTCTAGTTTACAACATTAGAAAATCTGAATTATTTAGTTTTATGGTGTTGTTTTTTTTACGACTAACAGTAAGGAGAAGCATCCAACAAGCATTCAGCATACTTATGAATCTCTTCTGTTTAAAAAACACACCAGGATTGAACAGTGTACTTAAAATATTACAGTAGATGATTCTGCTATCATTGTAAAAAAAGAGAAAAATGTTGTATAGACTTTAACAGCTGTATGTCTATATCCATTCCCCATGAGTCATAGCAGTTTCTGTTCTAGCCAACCTGTTTGTCTGCTGTCTCCGACCACACACTGCCTCTTGTGTCCATGCCCCAGAGCTCTGGGCAAATGGGGATGTTGCCTGAAACACAAGATTAGTGAAAGAAGATTATGTTTCGTAAAGCCCTCACTGTTTAATTATGGCTATATGTATTTATGTGCGTCTCCATATCATGTATTCACCATTGCCATAAACATCTGCCACTCTTTATTCAATTGAGAAGGAAAAAGACTCATTTATTTTCTTCTGATTTTTAAACAGTGCATGTGTCATAACAATAAATAATACTAAATAATATATTTTCTATATTTCAAAATGTATTTATAATATGATTTTAAATTGCAACGTTTCCCTTACCATCATGTGTTCTGTCCATATAACATGGTTAATATTGTTGCAACGTTAAAATCAAACATTAAATGACCAGATTTATCACAGTTGCAGAAAAAGTTGTAGTAACTATAGAATTTTTTATAAAAACCATGGTCAACATGGTGAAAGTGTTTTGTAATATATATTATCAAATTCATGACAATTAGATTCTTATCTTTCTTGGATCACAAGAAAATGTGAAAATGAAAACAAGCAAAACAAAACCAGCTGTCTGTCTGTTTGTGTTGTCACATCTTATTATGTTAACCGGTATTCAAGTACTCTGTATTCTGTTCAGAGGGAAGTAACTGTATCAGAGAAGGTGAGGAGATAGACTGCATCAGTATTCTGTTCGTCTAGTGGGATTTTAACCAGCTAATCCAATCAGAGAGCCCCTGGAGTCACTCTCTCGCCTCTCCATAAACAATAGCATATGACTCTAGGATCGTTTGAGAGCCCTGGCCCTGGTGCGATGAAGATTTTTGTATTAGGAACAGTGGGATTGACAAGGCCATCGACCTTGGCTCACTACTTTGGAGAAGAAATTTCACTCGGTTGGTTACAAAAGTTCTGAGCGATAGCATCACTATTGGATAACTGATAATGACTGTTCTTTAACCTACTATTTAAGGTATTTTAAGGCATTATAGGTTCTCCTGGTGCAAAGCCTGTTTCAAAGTAGAATCTGACGTTCTGTTTCCAAGAACGTATTGCAACAAGCTCAAATGGCAGACAGAGAAATTTTGCAACATCATATTTTCCAGGACATAAAACACTGCATATGTATTTTTATATTCCATACTGTATTTTTATGAAAATACCAGAAATGGCTTGAATAACACAGATAAACCATTATTATTATTATTATTTCTGTGATGCATATGTATAGTTTCCATCTGACGGTTCCCTCTGGTGTCCAGTATGAAACTGATTACATATGTTTAGCACTCAGTGATGTGCACTGATATTTCACATGCTTTTTTTGGGTTTTTTTTTTTTTAGGCAGAGTTAGTTTAAAGGAACCGTATGTAGAATTTACATCTTGTGGTTGAACTAGGTATTGCAGTCCAAATTCAAAATACCGGACGCACACTCAGGTTGCCATGATTGACCACACCAACAGGAACGAACGCACATGACAATGAATTCAATGAAATGCACTGTATTTTCTGCCAAGCAGGCAACCTGGATGACGAAACCCTACTGACTTGGTGATTGGGAGATAGATGGAGGGTGGCGCTTCAGAACAAAACAAAACATGACAACATAAACATCAGCTGAGGGCTGCAACTGCGCTTTTTAAACGAGAATATCCAGGCTGTACTACTGCTGTCAGCGATATGGGCACTTGAAATTAACATGATTTCTTAATACATATTTCTTGAACATAACAGAGACATTTTATGATCAGTAATTCAGTTTCAATATGAATGCATTTTTTGCATTAATATTAGGGCTGCATGATATATTGCATGTGCTCGTCAGTAAAGCTGGTTCTGTGATTAGCAATAAATCTCCATCTTGATAATGAATGTCACTTAATATATGTAATTTTACAATAATCTAATCATTTATACTCAATTTTCTAAATCTTTTCTATTATGAATACTGTTAAATTTGTGAGTAACTACAAAAAGGTTTGTTGTGTTTATAATGTTTAATATTAGGTGTGCCTTATTTTCTAAAAAATATGTTTAAATGCTACTGTTAACTCAATACTGAGAAACATGTTAAGTTCAGTATTAAACTGCTCTTTTTCATTTAATAATCCAGTATTTTTTTACTTGTTAGTGTTGCATTATAAGCTTTACAACATGATAACAAGCCTACTGTCAAATTTAAACACGTTGCATAACCTGTAGAGTCTGTTTAGTGGGCTAATGATATTGTCAATGGAAGATAATGCAGGCTGATGTTGTGTCAGAGTGGCAAACGTGCGACATCCCATAAAAACTTTCTCTGTACTTCTCATTGGGTTCTGATGATCTCCACCAACCACCCAGCCAAAACAATAATGCCGTTTGTCATCATTATTAGGGTGAGAAGGCACTTCGAAGTAGCAATCAAAATATAATTTAGCCCAATGACACTTGTCATCCTCAGAATCTCCACACACGCACAAGATCCTTAATCCTTGCCCTAAATATGGCTTTCCCTGCATCGCACCTCTGATACCACAAGCTGTGGCAATTTGTCACCAGCACACCAGGCAGATTGGGCCTATTGTATAAGCATCTATTGTTGTGTGATGCCCTCGGTCCCCACGGCTAATGCATCGGACACGGTCCCTGCAGGGGACGATGAATAGATCATCCTAGACCTTTATACACATACAGCATGATGGCCTCATAGCCTCGTTGAGCACGCAAGTCAAAGGTCTGTTCATATTAAACTGGTTTATATGTCCATCTAAACAAAGTCCTCAAACTCCTTTAATCCTGGTTATTCGTTCAAAAGTCTGTTTTGGAGGTTAAGGGATCTAATTGTTTATCTGACAGGAAATCAATGTTTAATCTGTTCTCTTAATCCTTTCCAAGTCGAAATCACCTGTTTTAGGCTGTGTCATGTTGAACTCAACAGGCAGGCCTCACACTTGAACATGTTTGTTTATTTTATGGTTCTTTTTGGAATCTAAGTCATTATGGAGAAAGATTAGAAAGTGTCTAAAGAGTTTCACAATAGATGAGTAGTTGTAATGGTAACTCTAAACGTCTGTCTTTTTCTTTTACAGGATGATGAAGGACAGACCGCATTGCACTATGGTAAGAACAGAACTATGCTGTGCCAGTTTTTTATTCTTATACTTTCAAATGGGAGTCATATATGTTAAAGGAATATTTTAGTGTAATCCAAGTTGCCATGCTGGCAAATGAAAATAAGAGAATCTAACAATTTCAGTGCATTTTATTCCGATGGATGTCCCAGAAGCAAAGCACTACATGGGGGATAATTTGTTTAATACACTGTAGAAAAACTACAGACTATGGGGTAGTTTCCCGAACAGGGTTTAAGACTAGTCCTAGATTAAAATAAATGTTAAGAGCCGTCTAAACTGGAAAAAGCTTGCACTGAGATATCTTAAAATACAATTTTGCCATTGTTTGGTCTTAAAATGCTCACAGATAATGCATTTGTGCAAGACATGTTTCTAAAAATTCTTATTTCTTAAATTCCTAACCGGGAAACCGGCCCCTAGTGTTTAAAATCCTGGTATCTTAATTAAATTTTTAAATGAAAGCAGCCATAATTTCAACCTGCAGTGTCACACTGATCTTTCAGAAACCATTCTAATATACTGTGTTTGTGCAAAAAACATTCATTATTATTATCAATTAACATTTGTGCTGCATCATTTTTGTGGAATTATCCATTATTATTGTTTTCAGGTTTCTTTGTTAACTAGAAAGTTCAAAAGAACTGCATTTATTTGAAATATAAATCTTTTGTAACATATATATTAATGTCTTTATAATCAGTTTTGATCAATTTAATGTGCCCTTGCAGAACAAATGTATTTTTTAAAATCTGTATGAAATCTATATAAAATGGTTCCTGAATGAGGTTCTTATCAACCTCACCTCACCTCACAGGTTACAGCTGTGTGTGTGTGTGTGTGTGTGTGTGTATGAGCATGGGTACATTTGTCCACAGCCACACGTGTGGTAAATAGGACCTGTAATAATCACCAGTTGTCCCAGAGGAAATCAACAGTGTTCCTCTGTCATGTGACACTACACATGGGCGGCCTCCAGGCCCTTGTTCCCTATATGTGTGTGTGTGTGTGTTTGCCATCTGTCCTCAAGTTGGTCGCGTGGCAGGGTGGACGTCTGAAGATGAGCACCCCTTGGGGAGGGGGAGCAGAAAAATGATTGGGGGGATGGGATATAAAAAAGTGACTAATAAACATAAGCGATGAACTCAGAGAGACGAATAGCACAGAATGAAAATTCATTTCCACCTCTCCCTGTGTGGGGCCATGCGCCTGACACATGATTAATTGAGGGGTTTACTGCACGCTGTAAATTGTTCTTCTTCTCTACGGCTCCCCAGAGGCGCTAGGGGCTTTACTGCCCAAGGACCCGCACACGTGCCGAAAATAAAATACAGTAACCAAAAAAAAAAAGAACTAGGGAAAGAAATCTAAATGATTTTCTTTTCTGATTCCTACGTAATGTGACAGTTAAAATGAAAAATCTGTCTTCATTTACTCATGTTTTCTTAGACCTGTAGGACTGTATGTAGATATTACATACAGTGAATGTAAATGGGGACTAAGGATAACAATGATCTCCATTCATTTTGAATGTTGGACATTCTACATCTACTTTTATTACACACAGAAAGGAAGGTCATATGGGTTTTTCTAACAACATGAAGGTGAGTAAATGATGATTGACTAAAAAATTTTTGCTAGTTTGCCAAGGCAGTCATCTTTATTACTACATTTACATTTATTTATTTAGCACACACTTTTATCCAAAGTTATTTTATTAAAATTCATATATAATTAATTGTCTTTACAAATTTACTTTTTTACTTAAGAAATAAATTACTAAAAATCACAAAACTCCTGTTCAAAAAATTTGGTTCAGGGAGGTTTTATTTTTTTAAAGAAATTCATATTTCACAATTATACCTTAAATTGAGCAAAAGTGTCAGTAAAGGACTTTTACATTGTTACAAAAAAAATGATTGACTGACTTTCTATTTATTGAAAAATTCTGGAAAAATATTTAGTGGCTTCTGCAAAAAAATTATTAAGCAGCATCACTGCATTTAACAATAACAGGAAATGTTTCTTGAGAAAGGCAGCATATTAGAATGATTTCTGAAGGATCATGAGACACTGAAGACTGGAGTAATGGCTGCTGAAAATTCAACTTTGCCATGTCAGGAATAAACTACATTTGAAAATTGAAAATTAGCAAATTGTTATTTTAAAATGTTTCTACTGTATTTTTTATTAAATAGCATAAGAGACATTCAAAACCATATTAGCCCCAAACATTTAAACTGTAGTGCATACTTAAGTGGGACTTGATCCATGTATTATTAGATACAATAATATCAGATAAAGACATATAGAGCCCAGGCACTCTTATGACTTTGGCCAGTAAGAATCTACAGTATCAACTACTTGGCAACATGCTCAGAACACTATTCAGTGCTTGCCTTCTCTTTTACTATTCTTCACTCTTATTCTTTCTCATTTCCTCTCCCTTCACTCATTCTCTTGTGATCGGGGGGGGTCTGAGGTTAAAAGCCACTCTTGTCACTCAGGGTTTTCCTGCTGACATCAGGCACTCACCTATAAGAGAAAGAATAAGAAATGCGTTTTCCCTTCCTTTTTAAAAGAAGGCAGTAGTTGACATAGACGTGAAAAAGCACTCAAGCTTAGAGGAATGTCCCTGCATCAGCGTAGCAGGCAACACTAACAGGGTTACAGGAGTGCCGCCCCTCCCGGCCCTGCAGCCTCCTAATGGGGCACAAACTGCCAATGGGGCACAAATGCAAGTTCAGGTGCAGCTTGCGCATTCAGTCTTCATGTGTACTGTAACAATTACTTTAAGTGTACGGGATGAAAACAGGACTGGATTAAGTTCTTTCTAAAGTGGCATGTTACCTAAGAACTGGTAGCACTGTTGTTTTAGTATCAGTGAGGTTATTTGTTTCATATCATTAAAAAAAATATATATATTTTTTTTTTATAATTTTAGTTTTAGTACATTTAATAATTGTTAGCGTTTTTAGAAATATGTTTATAGTTTTTATAAAATTGTATTTATTATAAATGTTTTATACGTGTTTTATAAGTAATAAGTATTTAGTTAGTGTTTATCAAGGTTTTTTGGATTTAATGAAATAGTAAGACGTTTTTGTTATTAAAAAAATATTTTTTATTAAAATTATTATTGTTTAAATACGAATCACCTATAATTACTACAACTAATTATCTACTAACAACCTATAATAATATGTATTTTAAATTATGAAAATATTCTGTTATTTATACACTATATAAATTTGCAGTTATTGTGATATTTATATTGTTCTGTTTTGTTTTTTTCCCCTGTTCTATCCCTTGCACAAATTGCAAATATTCCCAAAAGTATTCATATTTTTTCTTGTGTTATCTGTCCCTCTTTCTCTCTAGCCTCAGCTTGTGAGTTTGCAGAAATAGTTGAGTTACTCCTGAAGGCCGGAGCTGACCCGTCAATCAAAGATCAAGAAGGCTCTCTTCCAGAGGAGGTGACAGAGTCTAGCGCTATCTCCTCTCTGCTGCGCCAGTACACTGCTCCAAAAGGCTAAATCTTACTCTGTGATCTAAATCTCACTCCACAAAATCAAACCAAACCCACAAGTACATCCAAACGGTACATACCTACTGTCAAACTGACACTAGTTCCAGAACTGAACTCAAATCAGTTCATCATTGTAGAATTGATTCCATTTGGCTCTGAAGCACAGATGTTATACTTTCAAACTGTTAATTTCAGACAACCTGTCCTCCCCCATCCTAGAATGGTACATTCCAATGAATGTGTTAATGTTGTTGCTATTAAAGACATGGAATCTTACAATGGTGTCTCATTTTTTTACTTGTTTGCTACTTGTTTTAAATTGACCAAAAATGGTTTTAAATTTACCAAAAATGGTAGATGTAAAGCAAAGTGCTGATTATAATATAAATTATGTAAGTCATTCCAAAACGTTATGAAATGGAGGTTTAAGCATACAAGTTTTTTTCCCGATTTAATTGATATTACAACTTATTTTTGATTGTCAGTTTAGACATTAAAGATGAAAGAGTTACATAAAAATTTAGTTAGTTTGTTCATTGGAACAGATTTAGAGAAATTTTGCATTGCATCACTTGCTCACTAATAGATCCTCTGCAGTGAATGGGTGCCGTCAGAATGAGAGACTAAACAGCTGATAAAAACATCACAGTAATCAACAAGCAAATGACTCCAGTCCATCAATTAGCATCTTATGAAGCAAGTTGCATTTTTTTTTTTTTGAGAATTCCATCATTACAGTAACTTTACTGTAACAGTAACTATTATGTTTGGCCAAAATTCAAAAAGAGATGGCACCCATTCACTGCAGAGAAATCATTGGTAAGTGGTAAATTTCTCTAAATCTGTTCCAGTGAAGAAATAAACTCTACATCTTGAATATCCATCAGATGAGTAAACTTTTAACACATTTTCAGTTTTGTGTTAATAATTCCTTTAATAGTAAATGTAACCCACTTGAAGTAACTCTGATCAATGTCTTCATGCTGTTAGTTTTGGTTGTTGAATCTTCATCTTTATAAATCTTTCAAATTGTTATGTTTTAAAACAACAAACACACTGGGTGATGTATGTTTTCTTAACATGTTTCTATCAATCAACACATAGGAACCCTCAAACGTAGTTTTACAGCTGATGCATATGTGTTCAAAAACATGTCTCAGAGTAAAAACAATGCTCAAGTGGAGGAATGATAACCATTAGCTGAGTTGGGCGCTACAGAGAGCAAGATCCTCTGTCTGTCGCTTTAGATATACCATAGACAGGCTGGAATTATGGTATTGGTTTGTTTGTAAAGGCTGTTTGTCCCTTATTCCGGTAATTTCCATAAATCCGCTGGAGTTGGGGGAGGGTCAATGCCGCTGACGGCATCCTCTGTGGGCTTGTCTGCACAACAGTGACACTAAGCCCATTACGTTTCCATTATGTGCCTCAATTTCCCCCTGAGCTCTTCACTTTTGACACAGACTCCTCTAAAATCATGTCCCATATTGCTCAGCTTTCTTTACTTAACGTTTATGCATTTTTACAAGTCGCCTCTCTGGATGCTTCCCTAACACCATTAGTGGCAGATGGTGGAGGTTTGTTACTCTCACTCTTTCTCTCTCTCACTGTCTGTCCCTTTCACTTTCTCTCAATTTGTATGTCTCTTTCTCTATTCAGCCAGTTGTCCAGCTAATGGAATGGCATGTACTGGGCTACTTTTAATGCAATGCTTTACTCCATCCTCACTTAGAATCTGCCAGCCAGCAAAATGCTGAAAAATATCCCACTAATATCTCCACAAATAAAATCCTGTAGTAGGCCGATGCATTTTTGTAGACCAACCCAAAAATGAACGTCACCCGTCAACCCAATAGGAATGACTTTTGAACTATTGCAGAAAATAAGCTAACAGACATTTATGATTCTTACACGTTTTGTTCAAATGAACACAACACAAAGGTCGCATGGCTTCAGTGTCGACACCACTTAATAACTTTTCAATCTTAATCTCAAAAACATTTGAAAAGTTTGAGTTGAAACAGTTTGCAGCGCACAATCATAAAGATAGCGAGGCCTAATGAGTAAATTACTTTCTTTGTTCGGCGTTATTACGTTTAATGTCACTGACGACATCTAAAGTCCCGTTTAGCCACTTACAGAACCAAAAGCCCATTCAAGAAACCCACTGACTTGAGCGATGGAACCAGAAGTGCTAAAATACAAACTGGGTTTTATAAAAAAAAAAAAAAAAAACTGGCTTACAAAAATGTCATCCCTGCAACTACTCAATAAAGAGTTTGTCCCAAATGGCACTTGTACACTATGTACTTATGCTCTATGTAGGCTACTTAACCATGTAGTGTATGAAATAAGTGAGCGTACTGCAATGCTGGATGGTGCAATGACCAATCAGAATCAAGTATTCCAGAGAGCCAGTAATAAACAAGAGTTCTAGTCAATCAAAGGCAGAGGTCATTCTGATGCATAGATCAATTTGAGCACAGGCTTCCTTATTACATCAAATGCGAATTAGAATACTGCCCACTACTACACCTCTACAGTAATAATAACACGTGACCGTTTGTCCTTGCAAAATGACCCTTTCTTTATTTGTATGGCTGTTGAATTAAAATGCCAAACAAGATCCCAGTGAACGCCATCATACACAGGAGAAAATGCAGCCCAGATTAAATTTAGGCTGAATAACTATTTGCATGTTAATTTATTCCTTCTCACCCGGGAGGCTGGTGAATCGTTGCCTTCAGGAAGTTCGTAATAAAAGCTCGCAGATCGATGATAATGGCATTTGCGCTTGTGTTTGTCATCTTTGCAAAAGCAACAGTGCAGGAATTTGCTCAGATTTATATGTATACTAGTGCTGTAAGTGGCGTGTAAATTATCCCAACTGTCTTTGTCGCTGTTTATCTTTGTAAGACTGAACTATTAAAGGCCGTACATTAATGGCCGCGGCAGCCCCAATCAATGGCTGAGTGAAATCAGCTCGTTTGTGGCGCGTTTCTCTGAGGAGAGAGCCTGTTTTGCTTTTTTTTTTTTCTTCTTCTGTGTTAAATATTGCTTTCATACCAGCACAGACAATATAAAATATGTGCCTTTTGGGGTAAACGCAATGCGCATTTCCTTACCAACCAAATCCTCACGTCAAAGTGCACGTGTCCAAATTGTAACTTACTATAGCCTACTTGTTGCCTGTTGTATCGTACTCACAGTTGTGTTTTGTGGCGGTTGAGAACGTCAGGCAGCCGGTTTGTCCTCATTTCACAGAGCAGTTTACAATTAGGTAACATTAGAGGATTAGGGAAGGTTTGACTAAACAGCAATCTGCTACAGTCTATGGAAGCAGAAGGATGAGCGTGTGGAGGCGAACAGATGTGCGTCTGATGAAACGTCCACATGTTTGTGTGTGTGGCGGGCTTTGCAGAAATGTTATTCCTTTGTTCCCGTAAATCCAAAATGCATATACGCATAGATGTTTTTTTGTGGTTAATAACCGTGAATTTAGCATTTGTTCACGTGCACAATACCACCAATTCTTTAATTGCCTGGGATACGCAACGTGTTACGTGCGCTCCTGTGGGATATATAGGCATTGCTAATACAATGAAGTAATTAAGCTAGAACCCATCATGTTTAAACCCCATGCTTTGTCAGTTCCTTTATATTTTGCTAGCAAGTGCTAGATTTAATTGGACGTCGTTAAACACATCAGTTGAGTTTAATGACGTAAACCAGGTTGCTCAAAACAAAGCCAGGGCTGTGTATATATATGTAAAATTTGTGACGTATGCTCTTTGTTTATTTAAATGGGAATCAAATCATTTACTACAACTATTCTGATGCTGTTTAACTTTCAACATTCAAGATTATTAAAAGCATGCGAAGTAATGTAAATTTAAAAGAAAGAACATTGCAGTAACCCAAAGACAATTCGGCTTTATTTCTCCATATAGATTTGACTGTACACAATTCATACCATTGGACAGAAGGCATATAGGACTAAATTCAGTGCTCTTTTTTCAAAGATCCATAGCAATAAATAGTGCTCATGAAACAAGACTGTCGACACTTTTTGAGACTTTACAAAATTTACAGCCATTAAGACTCAACATAGATTCAACAAAACATTATTTCTGAATGGTTATTTTTCTTTTTTCCATGTTGCTCTTTGTTAGCTTATATGTTCACTCTTTCAGCATAGCATCATCTTTACTCAGTTTACCATTATGTCCAAATTTTGCCACAACAAATTGTCCTCATGTTTACAATTGTACCACCAGTTTTGTAGTTTTACATCAACCCGCTGTACTATCTCCCATGATCCAACTCATCATAATACTGACATTGGTACCCATAACAGGAATAAATAACACTATATCCTCATAGCTGTTGCTTAAATGTGTCAAATAAGAAAAAAAAAACTGTAAATTTCCCTTTCACATGTTTTGCTTGATGATAATTGGTCAGGCCGTTAAGGTACTTGTGTTTGTATAATAGAAATCCACTTGTGATCTGCTCTGATACCCATTTTTGCTCATGAGTAGGAAATAAATGGCAATTGCAAACATGGTTATTTTGATGATAATATAAACCTTATCAATAGCAAATACACTAAACCGTATTAGAAATAAATAGTAACTTTAAATGTAATCTTTTAAACAAATTATTTTCTTTCATTTTGAGCCAAAATGTGAACAGAAAAACACTGAACGGACAGGAACCATTGACACAGAGCTTTGTATGACAACTCGGAGCAGTGCATGCGGATTCATCTTTATTAAAAATAATTTTTAGCTCTTCTTCAGACCTGATGTGAAGGGCCATCTCTGGTAGAGCTGTTTAGAAAGTTTCAACCATTAAAATCCCAAACCCTTGTAAGTAGGAAAGATACACTTGTGCCACTTGTTTAAATATCTCTCCTTGTTCGGTGCGCTCCTCTCTTTCCCATATTCAGCCTGCCGTGTGCAGTCGAGGAGGAACATACAGTAAAGTGCGTCGCCATTTTTGAACGTGGACTGTTCTCTTCCTCATTCGGAAACATGCATGGACCCTCTTGTTCTCAAAAACGTGGTGGATCGTGATTGTTTTTCCAGGGTGGCCTGGGGTATGAACGCCATTCGCAGCTGCACGCCATTTCATGCTGGAAATCGTCCAATCCAGTTTCGAGAACAATGAAAAAATATGAGTTACAAAATTATGATACAGCGCAGACATTCCACGGCGGGTTGCTCGTATCAGCGCGCCATTCAGCAAGCCACCATGTTAAAGTAGGTGCCGTTTTGGGCCTCGCTGCACAAACGTCACAAGTTCTGGGAAAGATGTCTATAAAATCTTCAAATTTCTTGTCCATAGTACTGCACTTTCTATTGTGACCTTTGACCTCAGAACTGGGAGTGGTCCATTTCATCGAGCCACGAGGCAGGGCTGGTGGGGAAGTCTGGGTAGCCCGTGCTGCTTCCTGTAGACAGGTCAGAGGTGGGTCCGCCAGCCATCGCTCTCAGAGCTTGACCTACGTTGGTCTGACCACCCTGACCCATGATGCCGTCCATGTTGAAGCCTAAGTTGTTAAGCAGAGGGGTGTGGCCTGGGAGGGAAGTGATGGATGAGGGGGACTGTGGCAGGCCGTAGGGACTTCCTGCCCGCAGGTCATGGTACGGCTGCCCACCCCCCTCCAGGGAAAAGCTCCCGTTAAGCATGCTCCCATTCGTGACGTCCCCTACGCTTCCGTACAAGCCGTTAGCATGGCCGAGGTCTGACAGGATCTGGTCTTCTATTGGAGAGAGCAGACAAAATCAGTTTCAAGACTGTTTCTAAAAATACAATTACACTGGAAAAAAATCTTTTTTGGGGCTTATGATCAGGGTTAGGTGCTTCTACACCCTTGTTAATAAACTATAATTTCTTCTGATTTTATGAATAAATTGTGAGAAGAGTTAGGGTAGGGATTGTATTAAGTCTATATATCTGATAATTCAGCTTTTCCTTCACAGGAATAAATTAAAATATATTCAGTTATTTCAAAGTGTGATTATGTTTCAAAATATTATAATTAATTGATCAAAAACATTATTTAAAAAGCTTACTGACACCAAGCTTTTGAATGGGGGTGTATAGATGCTCTCACACAGAATAAGAATTGCAGTAATGACAAAGACCTCATACATATCCATTTTAAAAAGAGAAATACATGCTTCTTGAAATATCTGAGACGCAATGAGCATTTGCGATTTACTCTCCGTGAGCACTGGGGTGCAAACAGACTGTTCTTTCAACAACAAAGGCCCTGTGTGCTTCCTCTCTAATCGACTAAAAGCTTCACCAATTTTATAGAGTTTGTGCATCGCTGCTTTCATTTCTCGTAAACACGGCTTCCCTTTGAAAGCGGCTCGAGACTTTTATGAGTTCTCAAAACGGCCAGACAAAAATAAAATAATCATAAAAAAACACATTGCAGAACCAAAAACCTCATTTGAATGTTCCAAACAATCCACTAAGTTGCATATTTTCAAAAGGCTGAATGTTTCTGAAAAGAGTACAAAGAGGAAAGAGTAAGACAAAAAGCAAGGCATCATGGGAGATGTAAAGAGACTCACCTCTGAAACTGAGCTCGCTATCACTGAGTCCTGCATCATCAGCTGAGCTCTCCTTCTCCGTCTTACTGGACCCTCGATTGCGTTTGACGCTTTTGTAGAACTGACCCCAGCGGTGTCGACCAGCATCTTTCTTCAGCCGTTTCTCTTTTGCTCGCCTGTTTTGAAACCACACCTGTGGACAGACAAGCCCCAGTAAATACGCGGACATCCATTTATATCATATAAGACACTTGAGCTTTTAGTCTGACTTATAGTCTGACCTGGACTACTCTCATGTCCAGGCCCGTTTCTGATGAGAGCTGCTCGCGCACATGTCGTGCAGGCTTAGGTGAGTTCTTGTAGGCGCTTTTGAGCGTCTCCAGTTGTTTGGCTGTGATGGTGGTTCGTGGACGCTTTGCTCCTGTTTCTGAATCATCTGTAACGATCAAATTTAAAGAACTTAATTAAAATTGTGACTGTGCTGCAATTTGTCAATCTGTAGCAAAAGACAACAATACATTGTATGGTTCAACGTTTTTCTTTTATGCCTAAAATCATAAGATAATAAGTAAAGATCATGTTTCATGTAGTAAATTTCCTACTATATGCATTGCTAAAGACTTCATTTGAACAACTCAGGTAAGGTAATTTTTTTAGTCCAGATTTTCAAAATAGTTGTATCTCTGCCTCTCTATCTCTATAATTATATTATTTAAATCATATATAAACATATTTAAATATGTGTATTGCATATATACACACATACTATGTACACAAGAAAACTTTGGAAACGATTGATTGTTGCCCAGCATTAATATTATTACAATTTAAAATAACTCTTTTCTATTTAAATACATTTTAATATGTAATTAATTCCTGTTATGGCAAAGTTGAATTTTCAGCAGCCATTACTCCAGTCTTTAATGTGACATGATCTTTTAGAAATCATTCAAATACATTAATACAGCGCACAAAATATGTTACATTATAAATGTTAAAAAACCAGCTGTGCAAAAATTTTTGTGGAAAATAAGATATGTTTAGTTTTTAAGGATTCTTTGATAAATATATATATATATATATATATATTATAGATATGTTGATTCAAATATATATTTTACGGCATAAAATGTCGATCCATTAAGCAATAACACAGTAAAGTGTGTTCTAAGAAGTGCATCATATTTCTTAACTGAAATAACTGTCACAATCACAAGAATAAAGGTGAAAGGTAGTAATAACAGGACTAAACTGAACTCAAAAAAGTGATTCTGAATTTCTCAAGCATGAGGCAAAATGTCAGGAGCTCATCTATTGTGAGGCACGAGTAAAGAAGAGTTTGTGGGGTGCTTCGAGTGGAAGTGCTCACACATGGTCAGTCGATACTCTCCTGAAACTGTCACACTGTGGCGGAAGAGGGAATAAATCTCTCCTGAGAATGGCATGCCAGTGCAAGTTATTGGGGCCCTGCCGTAAAAGTGCATTGCATCACTTAATATAATCAATCAACAGCCCACAGAAATCTCCATAAATACAGCGTGAGGGGCTTTCAGAGGCAGATCCATAAGAGGTCAGATCACAGAGGGACTTAATATGCCAGACACTGAGACCTCACTAGACTGTAGTTAATGATGATTTTGTCTCCTTACTACCATCCTACTGCCTCCTCTGATCTCTCAGTGTCTCGGTATGATTGTAAAAGAAGAAGTTAATTACACCATCTCCACTCCTGAACTTTGCTGTCAGAATGATTTCCAATTCGGGCAGAAAATCCAGCAAGGGTGGGCAGAGTCTGGGACAATGTTTCCTTCTATCTTTCTGTCTGCATAAACACATGTAGGCCTATAGATAGATAGAAATACAGATATACTGTAGATATAGATATATAGGTGTGTTGTAATCAGTGTTCTAATTGATGAATTTGATTACCAAATTTGGCTTTTCATGATAAAAAAGAGTTAATTCCTTCATGACATCAATCTCTAGGAAGGTCATTTCACTGTTCTGTCATGTTTTGTGATTACGTCTCTGTGTAAAAGCAATCAAATATTATTGCTGCATTATTGAGCATATTTCTATAGTTTTGATTTAGTCTGCTTTTATAGAAATACTTTCTCAAATTATAACACAAATGTGTTACAAAGTTCAATATCTATTGCTTAAGAGGAACGATCTATTGTTGGTTCCGGAGGGTATGATTTACACTGATCTGAAAACAACAGCTCACCGTTTTGTTTGGCTGTTTCGTAGTCCTCCTTGCACACGAGCCTCCCGTCCTCCATGAGGTAGAACTCATCACCGGTGGCCAGCTGCCTGCTGCACATTACACAAGCGAAGCAGTGAAGGTGGTACACAAAGTCCTGAGCTTTCCGGACCACCTGCGTCGGGGGAATCCCCTGCTGGCACGATGCACATTTTGTCCCAAAACGCCTGCAGGTACAAATAGAGACACTTCAGTTTGTTACTGATTCATGTTCAGGTATTATGACTTTCACCAGCAAAAGCTTTCATAAAGTTTTTCTGTTGAGCTAGATACAACCATTTATTCAATGATTTTCACATAATAATGAAGATATTATTTTTTGACCCACTAAGAAGAAGCAAACATGACCAATGTTTTCTACATCTATGGGTGTTTTACTATGTCCAAACAGCAACAAAAAAAAAAATTACAGATCTAGTAAACAAATGCTAATTTATAAACTTGCTTATGTAACACAGGTGTTTCACTGACATTAAATTATCTGAAGATATTTCCCCACTCCTTTGCAGATTATAAATTAAATACACTTTAAATACTTCTTTTTATCATATATATATATATATATATATATATATAACATGAAAAGTATACTATTTTGTTAATATACATATTTTGTTAATATGTATAATATGTATATATATATATATATATATATATATATATATTATAATAATGTTAATTTGTACATATACATTTTGAGAATGTTTTTAAATATTCAATTAATTATTCAAATATGTGGAAAAATACAT
>JAUYWG010000041.1:4796760-4818595 GCA_034779775.1 Enteromius afrohamiltoni
TGTATATCAGAAATAAATATATCAAATACATATAATTTTTTAATGCTACCTTTTGTGCATTAAATCTGACACGTGTATCATTTGAAAAAGGTTTCTTCTTTGTGAAAAAATATTTTTTTACTATTATTAAACATAATTAATCAACTATTATTATTTTGCAGTTATTAAAAGTTGAAATGAACGTTAGTTAAGATTATTTAATGCTCTAGAAGCATTATTAATTCTTTGTTCATGTTGTTAACCAATGCTAACAATTATAACCTCATTGTAAAGTGTAACCCAAACTTGTTTTAGGATTTAAGCATCATTTCAACTTGAATTTAACTGTGGCTATTTTCTTAAGCAATCTATTTATAACTGCAAAGGCTGTAATAAGTTAGAAAAGCTGGGAATACTATAGCAGGCATCTTTGTTTGTGCTTGTCATGTCCCTGGAGTTGACAAATGGTTTTGATCAATGTAGCAGAGGCAGAGAGATTCACAGGAGAGAGGGAGAGAGACCACTAAATGCACGTACAGAAGGCCTCATAAAGCACTGAGTCAGAATAGGCTGTAAATCACAGTGTGAATACTGCTAAATAAACCCTCCTTTTACTTAACCAAGGTGAAGTTTTTGCAACATTAACGGGAAGGCCAGCCCCCGCCCCCCTCGCCTGTGAACATCCAGCATTTCCTCCTCCATCCCCCTCTCCATCCTCCTCAACAGCAGCACCAGCACGGTCTTAACATTAGAATCCCTCCTTTTGTCCCCACGGGCTTCCTAATAAAGTTAGCCTCCACTCTGAGTCTTGCTAGCGTTTTAGGTCTCATTGAAGCCTGTGACATTAAAACCTCTCAAACATGATTTGGTAAAAGGCACTACTGATCCTCTTTTGGATAAAAGTCAAACTTAATTTCCTTTCTTAAAGCCAAGGGGAAAATCCAATCGCAAAAAAGGAGAAAAGAAGAAAGAAAGCAAGGGAAGACACAGGGAAGAAGAGGGAAAAAAATGCAAAGTTGCTTTCTTAAGTTCTTATATATAGCACTGGGAATTTAATTTGGGAACGTGCGGTCTTTGCGGCTGAGTTCCAGAACACTGTGCTTCCTAACCTGACACGAGAAAAATGAAACTGCACTTTATTAACCATGACAGAGAATCTATGTGCCAGCCTTTCCTTGAACATACTCCCACACTGACACACACACACACACACTAGTGCCAAACAGCCTTAAAAAGCACAAGGAATCAAATGTGAAACGCCTCTGTGTGAAGAGATTTGAAAAAGCTGTTGTCTGAAACAGGCTGGTTCTCCAGTCCTTGATAATTCATGCAGCCAATATGGTGACCGAAAAATTGTCCAGAAATTACATAACATCTCTCATCGTATTATATATAATTATGCCCTGGCCTACGTAAGATTTTGCCCGATTTATGACTTAAAATATACATTTTTTTAATTGAATAAGCAAAGCTCGACTGTCTTTATTTGCTTAGTTATGTGATGCCTAATCTAAAAAGAATTCATAATAACATCAAATTTTGCTTTGCATTCAGCAATAAAAGTATGTGCTTACAATATTTATGGTAGCATTTATGGTTCATCAAATATATTAAATGAGAATTAAACAGA
This sequence comes from Enteromius afrohamiltoni, assembly GCA_034779775.1. Taxonomy (NCBI): domain Eukaryota; kingdom Metazoa; phylum Chordata; class Actinopteri; order Cypriniformes; family Cyprinidae; genus Enteromius; species Enteromius afrohamiltoni. The sequence goes on from JAUYWG010000041.1 coordinate 4,798,370, forward strand.
GAAAGATTAGATAGATAGATAGATAGATAGATAGATAGATAGATAGATAGATAGATAGATAGGAGCATGAACACTTGATGGTGGGGAAAGGTAAATGTTAACAGTGCAAGAGAGCATGGACTTACTTGAAGAAATCCTCTTTACAGTAGACATTCCCCGCGCGAGAGAAACACTTGTCCGCGAGGAGCGCGTGACAGTCGGCGCACTTGAGACATTTTGAGTGCCAATGTCGATCCAGCACCTTCAAAATAAACTTATCCAGGATGTGCTGACTGCAGCCTGCGCACTGGGGGATCTCTGGAGAAACAGAAAGCAGTTTGGGTGAAATGTAATCTTAATATTTAGATTAAGTAACATTTGCTCACATTTCTCATTTTAAGTCAATTAAAAAGTATAGTATAATTATATAATGCTGGAAAGTCTTTTCAAATAAATAAAGGTGTCGTGAATTGTCATCATTTAATTAAAAAAGCAATTGTTTGGGTTGGGCCTACAGAAGCAGCAACGATCATAATGTTTAAAGTTCTTATATAAAGTGACACGAAAAAACGAATCAATCGCAAGGTGCTTGACTCGAAATAATTTCAGCATGCTCGAGCGCATTATTAAGAAACGTATGTGTTAAAGTAAAATGAAATAAAACCCTAGTGATGGGGAAAATACTTGCGATACCCCTACTTTTTAAAACTGTAATTGATATTTAATATTTGTAAAAAGTAAAGGACATCACAAAAAAGCTGACTGAATGAAAAATACAAGAAAACAAATAAATGCATAGGCCTACTAATAATATCATGTGCATTGAAAATTGCATGCAAAGTAAGACTCCTATAAAATTGTTAAATACTGTTCCATATTAAAAATATATAAATGCTAATTATTAGTGCTTAGTAAGTGATTAACGTACGTTCGAGATTATTGTGAAAGCTAATTCGGAGTACCTTCCACGAGACAACCTATGAGACCGGTAAACGCTGGACAGGTGAGGAAAGATGTCCATTTGTTGGTAAATAATCAATATTTCAGAAGAAAACAGGCGAGGACATGAGGACATTGAGATTGAAATCATATAACATCGATCCTTTAACAGAGACAGTTATGTCACTTCAATTACTGTTGCTCAAGAACAAGTGCTCGAACAAAACAAACACAAAAATTCGAAACAAAGATAAAAATGCAATTGATCGTGTTCCTTGAAATCGGGTAAATCCGTTTAAGCGTTCAGAGAATATAAAAAATGCTCGATAGAATTTCCTCAAATCACAGTATCATTTAATATCGATATTTGACCTCTGATCCTCTTTTCTTTCTGTCGGCAAGTTCTCACACGTGTACTCGTGCTGTTTTAATGGATTCAACACAAGCCAGGATTCTAATATGAAGCAAGAGGATACCATTATTATTATTTTTTAAATAATTAATTTTAATTTCAGCAGGTGCTAAAACGCGTAATCACGTGAACAGCGTTTTGTGCGTCATGTAAACGTACCGCAAATGTCTCAAAGTTCATCAAAACTGACCTCTACAGCACCATAGCGCCAATAATAGGCTACATCAATGACAGACAGTGTTATCCACACAACCACGAATTAACGCTGAAACAATGCCATAAACGTAAAAAAACACTGCAACATAAAAGGCATAAAATAAATGCAAATAAAATCAAACATTAAACACACACAGTTTAAACGTAGCAATGCGAACAAATGCGATTCTGTGAATGACACCCTACTCATAAAATAACATTTTGTTTATTTTTTTTTTTCAATTATCGCCTACACCATTTTTACTTTAAAAGTGTACGATCTAAATATAGATATTTTTCTTTCAGTGTAGTATTTTAAAATATAAAATAATGTTGTGTTAGCGTTTCTGGGGTAAGTTGTTTTACGGGTAATGAACTGTTTTTACTGTAGCATTGTCGTTCTGTGTGTGTGGTGCTGAAGGAACAGCGCCCAGCGCAGCTTCACTCACTCAGCCGTCTTCAGCTTTTAACGCTCATTTACTCGAAGGATGTATTTGATTAGTCAGTCAATTAAAAGATGGCTACCACGACTGGCCTTCCTTTGGCATCAACTTACGCATCTGAAATATACCAGTTAACTCTACTTTCTTCTAATACTGGTTTTAAATCTGTTTTAGCATTCAACGCATTCTCCCTTACATCTTGAAGACTTGTATTCGAATGTTTTCTTTAAAAAAGTGATAATGATAATTACCCATATGTTTTATGAAAAGCATTTTATTCATTTGAATAATAATATTTAGATCCATACCGCAAAAACAGATTATTCTTAAAATAATCCTCACTTAATCCATCATTTATACATCAAGGGGGGTTGAGTAGCAATATCTTTTAATCTACTACCATTTAATGAAATTAAGCATTCGCCACTGACAGACCTATACTGCCTACTTAACCCTTTGGCCATTCTTTAAAAAATAATCAATAAATAAAGTAGTTTTCTTTCTTTAGTATTTTTATCTGTGTTCCGTTAAATCCTTTTTGTTATTTTATTATGTATGGATAGTGACTAAAATTGCAAGAGGTAGAAACCAAGTCTGGTTCAAACAAGATGGGGTCCATCTGTACATTTCTGAAGCACGACTGTGAATAATTGGGTCATGAATTTATCCAATTCAAACTCCATCTTGATTGTGAGATCAGATTATATAGGCCTAACGCAGATTAATTTGCGACTGATAAGGACCAGATGCGAAGATAATAGGCAATGCCGTTTTTTAATATTAAATGTTCATGTACTGCTGTATCTAGATGTCTTGTAATCTTTATTTCATTGTGACAAATAACATGGTATGCACTCCGCTCCATTTATCCAGTGTGTTATAGAAAATCGGATTAGTTATTATAGTTATTATATTTGTTTAGTAGCACCTCTCAGACTGTGGTTGTCAACACAACCAACAGAACGTATTAAAAAGATGCAGTACAACTATTCTAACCAGCTGTGCGATCTAATATTAGTTTGTCTAATCAGCAACCAGTCTGGCAATATACATATATCTTTACATTTAAATTGTGAGATTATAAAACACTGCACTTACACCAGACATATTTTTACGCAGCTATGGCATGGATTTTCTTGCAGATCTCAGTTACCACCGAAGAGCATTCGTCAGTTATCACCATAAAATAATGTTTAGGATCTAAAGCATGAGATTTAAGCGGAATGTCTGATATACAGTTAAAGCTATTTAGATTAAAATAATAATACAGCTCTTTGCGTCTGATCTTATTTTTACCACACATGTTGTAGTTCACGAATAATTTCACAGTGGAGTTTAATTAAAAGCTGCATGTTATTCAACAGTGGTGGCCTAAAGACGCCCGGAGGAGGCCTGCCAATTTTCTGATGAACTAATCAATATAAGCAGAAGAAAAAACCCTTACGTTGCAGTGGCACTCCGAGGATGTCCGGCAGACCCTTCACCGCGCTCTCGCCGGGCAACACAGCCGCACTTTGCATCATTTTCATCCAGTCCGATAAAACGCGCACATGCACCCGCTCGCAGAGGTCTGGGAGTCTCAGATGTGCGTAAAATATTTTTCTCCCCGTATAGTGTCCTCTTAGAGTCCTCGCGCCTGTGGTTATCCTCGTGAAATAGCCGCGCGTGAGTTCGGGCTCGTGGGTTCTTTCGCTGTGTGTCACACAAACCGCTTGATTCATTCACACTGCAGGGGCGGCCCTGACGTCACTCCCCCGGGGGGCCAATCGGAGGCGTGGATCGGAGCAAGAGGGGCGGGAACTTCTGCGGCTCGCGCTCTCAGGTGAGTGGAAAAAGCGATAAGGAAGTGATGACGATAAATACAGTGCCGCTACTGCAACCGCAGGATCTGAACTGTTTTTTAAACCCTTTTGTGACCTGGCAGGGGTCAGTCAAGGAAGTAACGTAAATATTAGGCCTACGTGAATATTTAACACCAGCGTTGCTTTAGTGGATAGTCTGCTTCTGTAAACGCATCGAAGACATTGGAATGTACTGGGATAGCCTATTTAGACATAGCCTAGCTAGACTAAAGATATTAATAACAAAAATAAGTTAAATGGTACGTTACCTGAATATACATTAGCCTTCTGCTAATAGTAGCCTAAAAAACATAAGCTATTATTTTTTTACTGTAAGAAATTGTAAAAAAAAAAAAGAGTAGGCCTATGAAATACAGTTATAATTTATCCTCCACATTCTGAGAAAATTCAACAATAGGCTATAGATAACTTACTGTTAATTGTTAATTATTAAAAAAAATTGTGAATTCAATTCTTGCACTATTATTTAAAAGTAGGTTGGTTTCTTTTTAATCCATCTTTTAATTTGAGCTTTTTTATTAGCCTACATGTCAGGCTACACTCTAAAGCCTCATAATTTCGCCCTATTGACCTAAACAGTTCCCAGGACAAACAGACTCCTCAGTGTGTTTGCTACAATACAAACTCAAGTGAGCCTTTACGTTGTATATCAGCAGTCTCTACACATTCGATCCTGGCAGGATTCATTTCATTCGAGCTTTTCTCCCTCCGGAGAGAGCGGAGTTCAAGCGAGATGAACTCAATCTTCACTTCCAATTCTCTTCACGGACACTATAATGCGGCGCGTGAGCTCGCGAGCTCTGACAGTCACCGCTTCATGAAAACAAGCTTCAGAATGGAGCAGTCAGTCTCATCATCGTCAGTCTGGCTGCTTTTCCACGTAACATCACGTACGTCTTTCGTGTTTCTTTTCTAACACTTCACTCTGATGCGCGTTTTTACAAACAGCCTAAGTACATTTTATATTAGGTTACAACATGTTCTGCAAGCTCTGTGAGATGCATATTAAAAAAAAGACAAATTAAACAGCTGCTCCGCGAAGGACACACTGTGCATATAGGCTACTAACTACCTGCAAAAAATAAAAATAAATAGATTTTTTTATAAATATAATTTTGTAAATACTATTTATAATGTATAGGCTTATATATAAAAAAGAGGTTAGGCAAATGGCACATGAAATTCAAAATTTCATAATTTTATTCAATTCTAACAGAATGCATTATGCAATTATGCAAGGATTATATCCAACACACAGCAGATTTTATACCTATATAGTCAGTCTTGTTGAAACCAGTTAATGCCGTATTTCAAAACACAATTAATACCCTAATAAATGAAAAGCATTAAATTATTTCACTTGAGACTGCAGGCACACAAAGTAACTTCTAACACAGATCAAATCATCTCGTTTAGATACACAACCTGTTTAAATCCCCGATTATCTTGCTTGCCTGTTGTAAAAAAATAAAAAGTGCATAGAATTCTAAATCATGGACAGCAATGCTACAAGGATATGTAAATAAGAATTGCATGTCATCAAAGTCCGATTATCCCAAGTTTTAAACAACGCAACCCCGTCCACAGTCTTGCTTAATGGCTCCGGTGTAATTTAGTTAAATGAAAGTGATCATCAAGCTGATTAAATGGTGGCAAACACAGCAGCCCTCAAGCTTCACCAGATCCCCTCTGCATGGGCCAATGGTGGACCTGGGAATTATCCCGGGCCACGCTTTCGATTTTCATTTTGATTATAGCGAGGAGTTATTATGCAGATTATTCAATTACGATGATGGTCAAGTGAAAATGTGAATTTAGTCTTGATACAGAGGAGCGAATGCTTTTCATGCTCAATGTTTTGCCACAAGATTAAATGTATTAATCCATGGATACGATGCGTTTTCACGAGCGCGCAGCTCTTTTGCGTCTCAAAGTCAGTTTGAATCACTATAAAATGCACTAAAGAGCACCTGTCCGAACAACGAGAGACCTGTGCACTATAATTCAGCGAAAGGGTGCGACTCCCACTGACCCGAGCACCTCTAATTACTGCCAGTATTTCACAGTACCCGCGTTCTGACACCACGAGCTGCTGCTCCATCATATCAGTGAAATGCAGAAACGCGATCATTAATAGATCACATTTCAACCCCTTAACCTCCTCACGCGAGGCCACTGAGCTTACTTTACAAATTCACGTGAATATTACAACTATACTGAAACTCAGATGAAAATAAAATGAGGATCATATCATTATAATCAAATAAAGCATCTCAGTTGAGACTGTTCGAAACACAATCAGTTTAAATAATTATTAACGCGGGAAATAACTATTAGAATCAAATAATCAAATATTGTTTTTGTTTTGTTTTGCCTATAGTTTATAACGTGATTTATAATGTCAAATAGATTAATAAAAATCAGAAAGTCTAATCAGATGGGGAGAGTTTCCAATGTATTCCTATAGCTTACTTGAACCACATATACTGCAAGCATTGGGATAGTGTATACATGTACAAATATTTCTATTTGTTTTGACCTAAAATCTTAAAACTAAATTACATTACTAGAAATAGTGATGACGATTAATGTTTAACATTTAAAAAGTCCATGTTTACAACCCACTGGCAACCGCTCTCTTTGTACCATTTAAGAAGAAGTGGCCAATCTCTAAAAATCCATTTGTTGCACAAAAATACGAGAATATTGTTATTATTTTCACAAAGAGTTACAAACACACAGTTAATAATTCTCACTCTCCCACGCTGACTAACAGCCTTATAAGTCAAATGCTGTTTGTTCTCATGTCTTCTGTTTGTTATTATAAAACATCTGAGGCAGTTTCATGAGCAAAAACATCTTAAACAAATATGACACGAAAATAAACAGTGTTTGCGCGCTAAAAGAAGCCCATCGCCTCTCAGAGAGCGTCATGCAAACCTACCGACAGTCGCGTGGCATGTAAATATCTACGCTCTCTGCGCAAGCTGGACAGCGCTCGAGCTCGCAGGAAGTCGATATAAAATTTTCGTTCCACAAATACAAAGAAAGACGACAGAAACGTTACCTGTCTACATCAGTCTGGTGTTTTCTGTTCCTCGACAAGAGTAAATAAAGGCTGCAACGTCAATGTCAGAAGCCGTTCCCCCCATTTTCCCAGCAAAGGAAAGACAGAAAGAGACGAAGAGACCTCAAGAGAGGGCAACAGAGAAAATTAAATTGCACTTGGGGGCAAATTCTATTAGGGAATAGTTATTGTCTCTTGACAGGTCCTGTCCATTTACGTAATTAGTTGAAGTACGAGGTTCGGCATTGTTTAATCAGAATCAGAATTCAGGTTTATTGGCTTTGTAAGTTACACAATTACAGTTAACACGCTATATCAGTCAGTTATCAAAAAATGGGAAGTATACCGACAATATATATTCAATATATACATAGTAGTCAGTATTGTATTGTATAGTCAGTATACAATACAATAAAATGCTTAATGGTGTACTGGATGATTGTACAATTGTATAAATAAAAATTAAATACTAAATCTGACACATGCAAAACTTAAAAAGTAAACAATGACCCTCCAGAACAATGCAACACTGATGGCTGGCCATTGTAGACCAGGGCAGAGATAATACATTATAATTGTCCATTACATTATAATTGGCTAAGGGGTAGATCCTGCTTAGGTTAGAAATTCAATTAAAGGCGACAGTGTTTCACCTTAAGCTTACCATTAAACAATGAAGGATCCCCTGTAATGTTTTTACTTGCTTCAGCAATCGATACCTTTATTTATGTGTTTTTAAGTGGACTCTCATGAAGCATAATGATTCTGATCTTATGCATGATTTGTTTTTGTGTTATTCAATTGAAGAAAATACCCTAAAGTGCACCTCTGATAGTATAACTAGATGTACACTGAATAATAGTAATGCACACCATGCACTTTTAGGTCTGATTGTTTGTCTTTCTGATAACATGAATGCACATTGTAATTTCTGTAATACATAAAGCCTGTTACATGACACTGTAATGTTGCATGAATAGTTCAACTAAAAATGAATATCCTCAGTAGTGAATAAGTGCCATCAGAATGATCTTCCTGAAAGATATTTTTAACTTCAAACCTTTGCTTCTGGCAAAAATAGGAGTCCTCTATCCATAATATTGCTTCCTCCAGAAAATAAATTGTTTGATTCAAGAGAGAAATATGCACAATCAAGCACTGTTTATAAGCAGTAACAGTCCAAAACGTATTTGTTTTAAACAAATTTATTGGTAGATTTTTGACATGAGAGTTCAACAGGGGATGGACTTTATTTCACTAAAAAGCATCATTATGGATTATGGACTGTTATTTTGGCGGGAAGTGCTGGTTTAAAGTAAAATGTGCTGTTTCATTTCAGAAAGTTATTTATCGATGGACTGGAATCATATGGTTTATTTATTGTTATCAGCTGTTTGGACTTTCATTCTGACGGCACCCATTCACTCACCGTTAGTGAGCAAGGGATGTCGTGGTAAATTTATCCAAATCTGTTCTGATAAAGAAACAAACTCACCTATCTTAGAAGGCCTGTGCGAGTATACATTCCCAGCAGATTTTTTTATTTTTAGTGGAAACTAGTCTTTTATTTATTCCCAATACCACACAAGTTTATTCAGACCAAATAATAAACCTGTTCCTTATTTACAAAATTTTAAACTGAGGTGACTTAAGACAGATTGGGGTAAAAGAGAAGGGCATTTAGCTAGTAATATGTAATTGGTTAAACGACACTGATAAACATCTTTGAAACATCTTCATGGAGATTACATTTCCTGTGTTTGCTGACAAGACTGTTCGTTCTGCTTCATTAACGCATGTTGATGGACATGCTCTGGACGTCATCCAAACTCATCTTATTGACATCTTATTGAGAAGAATGTAAGCTTTCAGGATAGAGGTTAGACTCACGCTGATCTCTATTTTCACTTTATTCTGCGGTCTGTATACAAGGACCAGTAAGACCGATCTCAAGTCAGCAAAAGCTGTGCATGTATCTATTTGCTTTTATATGGCATTTGATCAAAAGACGATAATGTAATACACCTGTATCTTTAATGTTGAAGCATCACGGTGCTCCTGTGTGCAAAGCAAGGTTTAAAAGGAGTGATTTATTGAGCAAAACTTTACAGAACTTCAGAAAAATCCAAACCTGAAATCCATCAGAACAATGAATGTGAACTAACATCACTGCCTGACCTTGCTGGTATGTCTGAATTGGATCAAATACCTGCATTCATGTTCAAAAACCTTCACAGGAGAACATAATCTGTAAACAGAAAAGACCAACTTACAAGTTTCAATAAAAGAGTACCACAAATCTTTGGTTGCGTAGCAAATAAAAATTGTAACCTTTCTAAAGACCTAGACATTATAATGTAATCTGTTTATGTTTTTTCCTTCTTATTTAACCTTTCAACCAGATTTGGGGGGCTTATATAAAAAATCTCATTACATGGATTCAGTATGATGACGTTCAGATTTGTGCATATCCTTTGTAATTCATAGTTCATATACGTGTGTGTGTGTGTCTGTGTATTTATTTATTACAATTAACACACAAATAATATTAAGATAAAATATATACATTATAAATATATAACTTTTTATTTTATTTACATATATTTATTTATATTATATATATTTTAAGTAGTAATATAATTACATTTATAAAATTCAAATTCTGAATAATAGTTATTATTATTCAATTACATTACAGCATTAATAATATAATATAATACAAAACAATACAATACCTCAACTACTTGTTTAGCATGTTGTGCCTCTTCTCACCTGTCAGCAGTCCATCTGTCCATTCTGACTGACAGCATTAAAGCTGAGAATGAGGCCTGCATCTCAAAATATGTATTATGTACAAGAGGAGGAATGCTGGTAGTAAAATGAGATTAATCTGACCTGTTTGGCTCCTGCTTTAGGGCTAAATGTAGCATTCAGAGGTCAGAGTATAAATGAGCTACAGTAACAGAACCATATATTAACCCTTTTCCTCTCTTCAGAGAATTAATTCACTCTCACTGTGTGTACACACTCGCACACCCTGTGCACACCTATGGCAGAAGCTTTATTGTATTATTAATATCAGAGTGGTATGACAGCAGAGGTATCAAACCTGTCCGGCATTTTAATACCAGTATATGCGATAGGTCATAAACACGCAAAGTACATGTTGGAGGGCCTCGGCAATAAAACCCAGCATTGTCTAATTTATGGAACACAACACACTGCAATACAAGGTGATGTTTTACCCTTGCTTTCTGCCGCTTTTGGTTGGGGGCTGGGGATGTTGCTTTTGTTCCATTGTTCTCACGGAATACACAAACAGGTCCCTCACTCAGGTCTGGCAGGCAATAGGAAGCATATTACGAGTCATACAGTCTGATTTGTACAGAGAAAAACTGGCAAGGATGGACGGAGAATCCATGAGTTTATTGTAAAGTTACTGGGATGTATAAAGCTCTGTCAGTTCTGCAAATTTAGATGTAATCTGCAGGGAAATCTAATCCAAAAAATGGTTCGAATTTAAATGATCCAAGTAGGAAGTACATTCATTTTATTTTAATTTTTAAAAGTATTGGTGATTTGTCAGAGATGCTACTTAGATGCTTGTCAGTGCAAAATTTACTATTACACTATGCCAGGGTGTTTCTTTGTGATTGCTAAGGTGTTTATATATATATATATATAAATACATACACACTCACCTAATGAATTATTAGGAATACCTGTTCCATTTCTCATGAATGCAATTATCTAATCAACCAATCACATGGCAGTTGCTTCAATGCATTTAGGGGTGTGGTCCTGGTCAACACAATCTCCTGAACTCCAAAGTGAATGTCAGAATGGGAAAGAAAGGTGATTTAAGCAATTTTGCAGTAAGACCCTACCGGGTACCACGCATCTCCACTACAAATAGAAAAAAAGCGGCTACAGTTTGCACAAGCTCACCAAAATTGGACCGTTAAAAACTGAAAAAAAGTTGCCTGGTCTGATGAGTCTCGATTTCTGTTGAGACGTTCAAATGGTAGAGTCAGAATTTGGCGTAAGCTGAATGAGAACACGAATCCATCATGTCTTGTTACCACTGTGCAGGCCGGTGGTGGTGGTGTAATGGTGTGGGGGATGTTTTCTTGGGACACTTTAGGCCCCTTAGTGCCAATTGGGCATCGTTTAAATGCCACGGGCTACCTGAGCATTGTTTCTGACCATGTCCATCCCTTTATGACCACCATGTACCCATCCTGAGAAAAAAAAGTCCAGAAAATTACATTGTAGGATTTTTGATAATTGGTAAATTCCTCGTTAAAATAAGTATTTGGTCACCTACAAACAAGCAAGATTTCTGGCTTAACTGGCATAACTTCTTCTTTAAGAGGCTCCTCTGTCCTCCACTCGTTACCTGTATTAATGACATCTGTTTAAACTCGTTATCAGTATAAAAGACACCTGTCCAAAACCTCAAACAGTCACAATCCAAACTCTGCTATGGCCAAGACCAAAGAGCTGTCAAAGGACACCAGAAACAAATTTTTTTTAAGTAGGAGAATGTGCACAATTGGTGACTAAATCCTTTTTTGCCCCACTGTATATATGTTCCACAGATAAAGCAAGTTACACTGGTTTGGAATGACAAAAGGGAGCGTAAATAATAATTTTGGTGTATATATAACACGCACATGTTAGGCGTGTAAGTAATACACAGTTTTCATGTGCATATAATACAAATTTTCCTGGCGTGCATATTATACGCATCTCCCCCACAACCCTAATCCTACCCATCATGTAGCATAACCACGTCTTAAAACTGCATAAAAACTGACCCTTACAACCTTTTTTGTGGTCCAGGGTCACAAATTCGTTCTAAAATTGGCCCAAAATATCAAACATCTTTGAATTTCTCCAAATTCAAGGAATCTTAATGAGAAGCCATCATAGACTACACAATTTTCTGACTGTCCAACTATTAGCCCTAAAAGTCATTTTTAATTGGCTTACTGTTTATACAAACATTCATGAGATCAGGTAGGGTACTGATACTCAAAAAACTTTGCGTATCATATGCACGCCAAACGCATGTGTCATATAAACGCCATTTACCCCACAACCCTAATCCTACCTATCGTGTAGCAGCATTTACATGCCAAAGTCCATTTTTGTGTATCTATACCACAAGTTTTTATTTGTACTATTTATACACATTCATAAGATCGGGTAGCAGCACACTCATCCTCTTTCTCGGCTGCTAGAAGCCTTGAACTTCAGAGCTTTCCTTTTCAACACAGTTCTCTAAACGCTCAGCACCGTCAACACAAAGATTTATACAGTACATCTAGTAAAGTAATAAATGGGATAAGCAGACAGAGATGCGGGACAAAAGGGTGGAGCTCAGATTTCCACGAAAGCTCAAGATCAAGCGATGGTGTCCTTCAGATGAGCCTGTAATCTGGAACACTTCAAACCCTTGTCTTCCAACGCCCCTCTTCAGATCCTCTCTCCCTGGGGTCACCACCCCCTCCCGGGTACAGCCAACTTCCAAGTGTGTGAGGGAAGAGGCCTTGAAAGCCGATTGCGTTTTAATAAAGTTTATTATCGGTGGGGGCTAATCCCCATGGTAATCTCTCGCAGACCCAAAGGAAAGCAGGATTACTCACTTGCTATAATCCCAATGAAATTGTTAGGATTTAGCTAGCAAAACAGACCAGATGGCAACAGGCTTGTTCTTCCACCCATGGGCCTGCTCACCCCTTTCCAGACCACTCCTTACCCCGGACACCCTGAAACACAACACATGAGCTATTCATTATGATATTTACACAGCACTGATAGGGTGAGTGATTCTCAGGCTCCACTCAAGATGTTATAGTCAAGGGATATCATGAACAGTTACTTTACATAGCAATGAATATCTGTGTAAAACACTGTAAACTTGACTAGGAATTTCTTTTGGACAACTTTAAAGGCGATTTTCTCAGTATTTAGATTTAAAAAAAATATATTAAATTCCATATTTTCAAATAGTTGTATTCTGGCCAAATATTGTCCAATCCTTACAAGCTTTATTCAGCTTTCAGATGATGTATGGACCCTTACAACCTTTTTTGTCACAAATGTGTTCTAAAATATCAAACATGTTTGAATTCCTCCAAATTGAAGGACAATTTTCTGACTGCCCAACTATTAGCCCTGAATTTTTTCAACTATAGTCAATTTCAGACTGCAAATTGGGCAAAACATTTGCCAAAAAAAACCAAGTGTTCTTAAAACAATACAAAAAAGACATTTTTATAAAAAATAATTTTAATAAGATTTTATCCAGCAAAGCATTCCATTTCAATACGAATATGTCATTTTTGCTTGTCTAATGGGCAAAAACCACTATGTCTGTGATTCTTACTGTTTCAGGTACCTGTACACAGTTGCTATGCGGTGAAAATTCACATCTTAATGTTTTTGTGAAAAATAAAAAAAAATTGATCAGAAAGGCACAGAGAATGGACAGGCAGTAGAATCACAGTGTAATGAAAACAAATCACACACAGATTCATTTCATTATGCTAACCATGGTAAGAGGTAATTGAGTTCTAGATTCTAAATGTGAATAATTACTATTTTAATTATTTTATGTCATGTTATAGATGCTATATTATTGTAAATCAAGTGTTTCTTAAATCTAAATTTAGTTTTTAAAATATATAAAATGGTTGGTGCTTTTAAAAACGACGTCCGGTGAAAGCAATAAAAAAAAAAAAAAGAAAAAAAAAAAAGAATAATTCTTCGATGAGTGGTCATAAAAATGTGTTTTTTGTAAGATAAACAAATTTAAAAAATCTATTACGATTTTAATTGTTTTATTTATTATTTATATATATAAAAAGTGTACGTTTTGTGAAACAACATTAACTACCATCTAATTAAAACCAGTTCTTTGTAAACTCTCGATCAATACTTTGGTGCTGAAGCTGAAGCCACAGATTTGTGAGATTTGGTCATTCCTGCTAAAAAGTAAAAGTTCGCACAGGAGCGATGCTCTAGGGCAGAGACACTTTAGCACGTCGCAGCTTTATCCTCAGTTTGAAATACAGGTACATTGCGAGCAGACACATGGTGGAGAGGAGGTACAGCAGGACGCACAGGCTCACGTCCAGCTTGGAGAATCCCACGCTGAACAGGGACATCCAGCGCTTGCTTTGGGGTTTGGGGTATGGCTCTATCCCGACCCCAGCACCGAGGTTCTCTTCCTGGCTTCCCAGTTCTCGCTTCACCCTCCAGCCTCCTTCAAACTGGAGGTCTTCCACATCCTCCTTCTTCTTCAGACTCCTCCGTTGCACTACACCAGACATGGCTGCAGCTCGGAGAGCCTTGGCTTTATAGTGTTGATTGACAAATAAATCCAAGTCTACTATGTCTTCCTGGGGCTCCCGTAATTTCATTCCCACAATTTTTGGCTTGCGTTGGGACTGGGGCCGCTGTGGCTTCTCCCAAGGTACCTGGTTCTCAGCCTTTTCCGCTTCAGCTGCTCCCATTCTCTCTAACCCCACAGGATACGGCTCACCAGCCTGCTCCTCTAGTGCTGGTTCTTCTTCTTCCTCCTCCTCCTGCTGCTCTTCTTCTTGTGGCTCTTCGGCAGGGTGGTTGTCCAGAACCTCTCGAGCTCTCCTTTCCGCCCCACGTCCGGCTTCTTTCTCCATCCGAGCTGCTGTAAGTCGGTTTCTTTGATGGATGAGAGCCTGGGTCTCGTCCTGCAGGTAGTCTTTTAGAATGTGAGTTGAAGAAAAGTAGTTTAGGAGGAAGGTCAGCACCTCTTCTTGGTTCCAGCTGTGCTCACCGGTCTTTTTTAAACCATGACAGCTAGGACACAGATCCGGAGAAGGCCACTGAATCTTAGGGAAATGGGGGTCCTCGCTGAGTTCTCCTGTAAAGGATAAGAACAACATCTGTCGGGGGGGATTCATAATTTTATAAACAGCCAAAAGAGGAGCTTTATAAACCAGACCAACCATAAATCAAAGGGCATGTTTCGACAATGAAAATCACAACTGTCACTGAAATCATGTTATCTGCCCATATTTAAAAAAGTAACGCAAAAGTAATGTAATGCATTATTTTCCATAAAAAGTTACATAATTAGTTACTTTTTTAGGGAGTAACGCAATATTGTAATGCATTATTTTAAAAAGTAACTTTCCCAAACACTATACATTTTTAAATTTTGTTTAAAATTAATCTTTTTTTACATTTTTTTTTACCAAAACCAACAAAAAAGAAATTCCATTACAGTAAAAAAAATATATATTTAAAAGCTTTTATTCTGGTTTCAATTAAAAAAAACAAAAACATTTATACAACAGCAAAATTAAAGTAATAATTAAAATAATAAGAATCAAATTGAAACAAGTATTAAGAATAACTTGAATAAAAAAAATCCAAAAGAACATTTTCTGCTTGTATTAAAAAAAAAAGAAAAATGGGCTTAATTGTTATGAAATAATTTAATACCGCAAAAGCTTAAAAAGGTTTAGTTTCTACATTAGCAATCCATTATATATTTACAGTTAAACATGACCTGGACATGTCTTCATAAGTTTCACCTGCTTAGGCTTAAAACAGGCTTAAACCCATTTTAAAAAGATTAATTATTTAACTTGGTGTTAAGTTAAGTGGGAAAAGCCCAAACGACACATTAATCAATTCTGAACTGACAGCTTAACATAACCAGGAGAACAACACTTTTAGGTCTAATTGGCATAATAAATCATATAGATCACAGATTAAAATGTTAACATCATTTTTTTATTTCTACAAAATATTTTGTAGATCCAAATCTGTTTGAGAAAAATTAATTCTTCATATTAGAAAACAAATGGGAAAAACTAAGTTCTTGCAATTCCTTTTCCTGCCACTCAAAATTCAGAATTTTGCCCAACCTTGAGGTGCTGGACCAAGTGTGTGTGTGTGACAGGTCTAAAGACATGATCAATAGACCTGTGGGCTCTCCCAGAGGGAGGATCGTGAAGATAATAGATGAGGTTGGGGTGAACAAGACACCCCTCCCCATACACACACACGCTCCGGCCTCTTCTCTTCACACCCCCTATGAACATGCCACCATCTCCAAATTGAATATGAAAGCCAGCACCTCTGGGCTGCAGCTCTCCCTCTAATGAATTACTATTTTTTCCCTTCAGATGTTTTCCTTTTCTCCCTCCCACCAAACACCACTCCAGATGGAGGCATCCTCTAATAAATTGCTTGTGGCGGATGTCACGGGGTGGCCGGGACACTACAAGAGGTGGCAGTGGCGTTTAGTTTACATCCCTCCCCCCATCCCTTACGTAGATTAATCTGTTGTATATATGCATGTGTGGACGTACTCTGCATACTGCACTTTACATAAGAGATACATCAATTTTACTACATGTCTACGGGAACCCAGGGGTCTTTATGCATGGCTCTGTGACAGCACTCATATCTGGCTGTGATGCAATGCCTATGAAGATCTTACTTTTAATCATGGAGCCCTTCAGCACAAAGGTGACTTCAGCTGTAGGACTGTTAACATTGATACAAAGCTTGCTGGGGCGGTGCATTAATATTCATGCGTGTGAATAGAGAAGGAACCGTCATGTGGGACAGTTCTGGTAAATGGGAGTGAATGTGAGTGTTGACGGGTGGGCTGGACTTCTGTGTTCAGATGAACGGAGGACTGGAGGTCTGACTAAACAAATCCAAAATAAATACAGTGTTGGGGAGTAAATAGTTACATGAAGGGGAAATTTTTTAAGGTGTCCTTCTTTCTGTGTAATTCTACATTTATGCACTGAGTAATATTAAATAAAGTGCAAGTAGATTACAGTTACTTATGAAAATTGTAATGGTTACAACTGGTTCAGCAGAGGCAGAGGAAGAACTGCATTATGTGTAGAATTAAATACTGCCATACTAATTTTGTACACTGCATGAAAAATGTATCCCACAACGGAAATACCTGACTTGACCTGCCATTTCCAGAATGACAAATGCACAAAATCAACCATGGTTTTATTAAATTGCTATTGTGTACACATAGCCATAAGTGTTAAAGAGCTCTTATTATGGATTTTTAAAAATGACCTTTCATGCAGTGTGTAACACAGCTGATGAAAACATTCTGCAGTTTTAAACTGAAAGCGCACTGTGTATAAAGTTATTGTCTCTCAAAAGAAAGAGTCAACTCTGAATCATTGAAACAAGTTGTTTTACCATGACACCATACTGCCTGCCCATGTTCTTTTTAACATTGGTCTGAACGAAAACGCAAATTAATTTTTTGCCACTAGGTGATGCTTTTGGAGTGCTAAAATAGCCGTTTCCCTGTTGACACTGTACACTGTAAAACCAAAATGTAACTATTTTATTACCCATAATAGGGGCACTTTAATTGTAGCACTCTAGATTAGGGAAAACACTCATTATAAACAAACCGTTTTTCCACAATAAACTCCTAATTACTGCATATTGATTGCATTGTAGTAAAGGTATTGCGAAGTAATACGTAGCAGTCGTGGCCTAATGGATAGGGAGTTGGACTTGTAAACTTGTCAAGGTCTGGCAGGGATTGTGGGTGGCTTTAGTGAATAACCAGCGCTCTCTCCACCTTCAATACCACGACTGAGGTGAGACCCTTGAGCAAGGCACCGTTCCCCTAACTGCTTCCCGAGCACCACAGCAATGGCTGCCCACTGCTCCGGGAGTGTGTTCATGGTGTGTGTGTGTGTGGTTGTTCACTTCTCACTGCTGTGTGTGTGCTCTTGGATGGGTTAAACGCAGAGCACAAATTCCTAGTATGGGAAACCATACCTGAAAAACGTCCTCCTTAAAAAGTATTAAGGGATCTAGAATATAATCAATAGTAATCAAGCAGAATAAGGCATTATCATGTGCAATAAAAGTACTAAAAAACAGCTAATACGCTAGTAGCATGCTAATAAGCAACTAGTGAAGAGTGGTAACAAATATAGTCTTTTTGTGGGTAAGCTTTTTGAGTTTGAGTCAGTAAAAGAGACCAAAGAAAAACCTAGAAACCACACAGCAACACAAGAAAAAACACCCTAGCAATCACCAATCATACACTGAAGCAACTCAATAAAAACCTCTCTCACGCACAGCAATGCCCTGGCAACTACACAGAACACTGCAGCATTGTGTTATTTTATAATTTCTTAATTTTGGCAGATGGTTCAAATATGTTAAGTTAAAAAAAACATTTTGTTCTGAGAAAACGAATTGACAGAACTTGCTATATTAAAGAAGCAATGTTGCAAGGTCATACTGCTTCCTATTTCTCATACTATTTAAAATATATTTATAGTCATCACAGTATGCAATAAGCCACGGCAAGGCAATAAAGAAGCTCACGAAGGTAAACTTATTTGTCTTCCTTCTGTAGACCTCTCTACTGGAGTGCTGGGCTGAGTTTGTAGCCTGGGCCTTTTAAATTAATTGTGCAGCAGTGATACTAATAGGCCACTATTCATGGCTGGTTAGCTGTGTGTGCGAGGTAGGAGGGAACTACTAAAGAGGCTCACGATCAGGAGGAGGAGGAGGATCCCTCTTGGGAACCAAGAGGAATAAAGGGTGTCGGAAGCAGAGGAGGAGGAGGGGAGAGTGCCACCCACTTCACACACAGAAACACACACACTTTGTGTTAGCTACTTGGGACAGAGATTACAAAGCAGAGGAAGGCTTGATGCTGGCGGCGTGGCGTGTGCCACCTGCTGTCCTGGGTGTCTGGGGAATAGAGGGCCGCGTGCCCCAGGCAGGAGACACTGTTGCTGTTTCAATTGTCAAGCGGCTGGAACGACTCTCCTGGGACGTGAGAGACAGTGAGACCTAATCAGCAGAAGTGATGGGGGACCAGGGGACACATGGGGGGACACGCATGGGGGACTTTTGTCCAATTATTCATGACTTCATGGCTGGTAAAAAGGGACAGACGCTAAAGAGGCAGGCGACATCAAAAGATGACAAACAAATGAATTAAGCAAGTGTGAAGAGAGGCAACTAACTCCCTTTATGGCCCTTATGGATAACAGCTACACAAGCTGACAAGTTGTCAGAGATAACAAAGATTTTAATTTATGAAATGTCAATTATGGAATTAGAACTAAAAACTGTACGGTTAGAAAACATAATATTCCTACCAGAATAGTAAATTTGCATAATTTCGAAAAAAAAAAAAAAAAAATCTATATTTATTATAAAATTAAATAAAATAAATATGGGAAGTAACAGAGGGTGTGAGAAATAGAAAAGGGGATGGATGTTACTGGAGAGAGAGAGATAGACGGATAGAAGAGAACAGGACAGCTGGTGTCTGCCCAGAGGATCGCCGAATTAAAGGGATTTAAAGGGAAGAAGCTGCACTAGTGCTCTGGAGAGGGAAAATCCACCAAAAAAAACTGGTGTGCTCTCTTCTTTTCTGCTGCTCAGGAGTGACAGGACTAAATAATATGTCCCCCAGAAGTATTTGGACACACTTCAAAGCTAGACCAAATACCACCTATTGCACAGAAATATAGCTTACCTTTCAAGTTTATTATTTAGATTTTAAGAGAAGTAGTAGGTATACTGTTCAAAATGTAAACAAGAAACATTTCTGGTCAGACAAACACGTCCATGCTTAACGTGATGAATAACACTTGTGGTACTCTGTTAGGACGCCTGTGTGAACTTGACTTCTGCACATCCAAAAAAAGGTCACTATTACTCCACCAACTGTAAATGTAAAATTGCTCTTTTCCATTTTTAAGTGAAAAAAAAACTAAAACCCACTAGGCAAATACTTTGTGAGGCCAGTAAAAACATGTTGTATAAGTGTTATTTATATGTGCTTGACACTTAACATTTATTTACACTGAAAATACTAACCTGCCAGACGGTTGTTGACCCGGTTGTGGCGAGACCAAAGCCAAAGGATGGCGTTGGACAACGAGGTCACATAATCCATGCTCTCTTGGGCCATGCTTTCAAAGTGAGTTGCACATGACCTGCACCCGAAAAAACTGCTGACATAACTTCTCATCGCTTGCAACACTTCCTGAGGCTCTGCGATCAAGAGAGAAAGAGAAGAAAGTAAAGAGGAAATGGTCAAAAAAGGAAGTTAAAAAAGAATGAAAGTGCAATTGCAAGAAAAGAAGCCCTGCCAACATTGGGTGCATAAAGTGTTTGAAATATTAATATATTGTAATATCGTGCATTAATAACAGTGCTGTCAAACTATTAATTGCGATTAATTGGATACAAAATAAAAGTTTTTGTTTACATACTCTGCGTGTGCTGTGTATATTTATT
>JAUYWG010000041.1:4825044-4839150 GCA_034779775.1 Enteromius afrohamiltoni
TTAGATATAATTTCAAATATAAGAAAATAAATATATAATTGCATTAACATGTAAATACTTTCAAAATATATACTGTAGGTGTGTGTGTTCCTGGTGTTTAAAATAAACATAATAAATAAACACAGCATCAACACACATATTATGTAAAGAAAAACGTATATTTTGGATGCGATTAATCGCGATTAATCATTTGACAGCACTAGAGAAAAATAAACCCATCGATGTGATCACAACAACCCAAAAAGTTGTAGTTTAACTACCGGCTATGAAAGGATCCTCTCAGAGCTGTAGTGTTTGGTTATTGATCACCAGAGACAACTAGAGTCTACAGTGACATTTCCGTTATAAACGATAACTTTCAAATAAAACTACAGCATCAAAAACGGCACTTTTGAACATGGAATTTATTACATTCCCTCATAATTGTTGCATAACCAGTATTGGTTATTTACACAAGCAACAGATTTCTGTTTTCTACAAACAACCACGATCATTATCATTACTAAACCACCACAAAATGCTGTCATAATTCTCTCATGCAATTGTATTCATATAGAAGGACATGCTAAACAGAGGACAAGAACAGAGTGTAACCTAAAAAATAATGGAAAAACTGATTTTGCATGTAGACACCTTTACCAATGTCCTGACAGGTTCAACATGCACTTGACTCTAAATGGAAACATCAACTTCAAATTGTATACCAATCTCTCGTTTTTTGGGGGGGGTTTTTTAAGCTGTAAGATTACAGAACAATCTGGTTTTCAATATTTATTGTTCAACAACAGAAGAAGAAGTTCACCCAAGCTTTTCAAGCTTTCTGTTAATTAATGAAACAGGGACGTGTGGATTTGTGTAATGATTTTATCAACAGTTTGGACTCTCATTCTGACAGCACCCATTCAATTAAAAGGACCCATTGGTGAGCAAGTGATGTACTGCTCTGTGTTGTAATGATGTAAGGTTCTGATGAAGAAATAAACTCATCTACATTTTGTGATTGCCTGAGGTGAGTGCATTTTCAGCAAAACGTCATTTTAGGGTGAACTATTCTTTTAAACATTTAAGACAAAAAAATAAAAAGCATATTAAATGTGTGTGAAATGTGAGATTGCAGGATGGTTGGTCCGTTTTAGTTTTCCTATCATTTAAAATACTGTCACCTAGTGATGTATATGATCTATACAAGCAAGGAAACGTCTCATAATAACAACTTTCATAAAAGGCGTGGCAAAACTGAACCTTTACGTCAACATTCACATGCCTTAGTGCCTTAAATAGGACAGGTTATATGAAAAAAGCTCTGACGCCAAACTGATAAGCAAAGCTGTGAGAAAAGATCAATTTAAAACCGAGAGAAAATGATGAATCATGCAATTATGTTCACTCTTCACATCCCTGGTTAATACCGGGGTGAGGCTGGGTTCATTTGTTAATCATCTGCACAAATGCACAAAGCAATGAGACGGCTCAGTCGGGTCGGTCTGCAGGTCAGGATATGTGCAGCGTACAGGAGCAACATCAAGGTCTCTCTGTCCATGTAGTATTCACTTTCCCTAGAGCAATTCTGTGAAGTCTTACACACACACACACACACACATTTGAATAAATTAAGTAAAAAACTTTTTACTTATTTTTTTATTTGTGCACAAGAACAAAAGACAGATCTAGTCAGATACTGATGCAAGACCAAAAGTAATGTACTCTGAAAAAAACTCATTTAAATAAACAATTGTGTGAATAATAAATATGAAATATAATAAAAAACAAACAATAAGCACTGCTAACTACATTGAACAGTCAATCTTAATATTTCTTAACAGATCACCATACAGTTTTTCCCCATACAAACTTACTGGAGCCGCAGGGACATGTTCTTTCTGTCATGACTATAACCCAGCTCAGCTAATGACTCCTTAATTCAGCACTTCCTCCACGACAAGCCAAAGTGCTCAGCAGGACGAGAGAGGACAAAAAATAGTGAAAGGATATACTGAAAGAATGAGAGGCTGTTCTTCACTGCCGAGACATTAACGGACTTTCACAAGGTTTTTCTGCTGATATATCGCAGCTTACTTGCTGAAATAACATGTACGTCACCAGAGGTTTAGCTGAGACAGATGCTCTGCAGAACTGAGTCAGACTAAGGCTGGGTCAGTCAAGGGCAAGATGGAGACCACAAGGGCCCAAGCTTGCGAGGGAAAGGACGTGTCTGCAGACTGCAGCGGGTCAGCTCTGGGGATGACATGAGCACACTTTTGCTGACAAAAAATAGCCATGAATCTGCCACAATGTTAGGGTTGGCTTAGGGCATTTACTGACAGAATATATGAATTATATGTATATGACACTTTTCTCAAAAGTCACTACTTGACTCAAGAACAAGTAACCCTTATTAGTCATTCAAAGACTCACAAAATCAGAAGTTACCATTTGAAAAAATAAACAAGTGACTCTCATTAGCCGATTATTTGAATGAATCATTTGAGAGAAAAAAATCGAATAAAATGAAGACAAACACTGCCATTTGAAATCAACAAGCAACTAACTCTAAAGACTAGAAATCTAGACTAAAAATCTCACCAACTCAAAAGTTACTATTTGAATCAAGAAAAGTGCATCTCAGAAGCCCATGCTTTGAGTGAATCAAGACTCAAACAGAACTTTGAATCAGTTTGACCGATACTGCACTGATTACTAAATTCTAGAATAAAAAAATAAAGCTAGCTAGAAAGATCATATATTAAAAAAAGGCCTTAAAGAACTGGATTGGAATCAAAATCAAACTGAATCAGAACCATTGTCTCAAACAATCAATAAGCATAAGGCATGCTTAAACTCAATACCTTTTTGGGTCAATTCATTTTCACTACAGACAAACAAAAGTAGGTGGGACACTGTGTTAAGGTGAAATCTTGAATGAGATGTTGAAATCAATTTAGACACGATAAGACTCTCAAACTATTTAAGGGTCTTATCTTCAAGTGGTGCTGATCTCCTGCTGGGCCTGCGGTTCCGAAGAAATTCCAGCACAACCAAAAGATCTTCACTTATCATTTAGAGATTAGCATAACATCTGCCACCTCTCTCAGAGAGCTCTGCTATCAGTGAACCGAGACAGTTTGTGAACTACACTAACCAGAAGTTCTCTCTGTAACAGCTTGGATTTCTGCGGTCTAATAAAGCAGAGATAAATCTGTCAGAACCCGAGAATTTTCCAACCACGCCTCTCAACATAGCTGGATTTACAGGTCTCCAGAACTTCTCGTAACCCAAAAAAAAAAAAAAACATCTTCTTGGACATGACGACAATGTCTAGTCCTGCTTCACGAGGTTCATCCGGGGCGGACGTGGTTAACTACCCTAGACAGCTGGTGTGGTCCATTTGAGGGACCGCAGTGGACTTTTAAAAGAACAAAAACACTTATATGAAGTCTCCACATGGTTCAGGAGAGCTCTGTCCTTCTTCCCTCAAAATCCTGACAAATGAAGCACAGCTCTGACAGATATTCACTAGAGGAAGAGCCAGCCCATTTGCTGAGAGACCATTAATCACAGCAGCTTGTAATGCCATTAGCTCAGTGTGCTTTGTTAAATGGAGAAACATCCTCATCCAGGTCACATAAGACAGATTCACAGCTGTGTTGGACCGCTGCCCCTGAGATGATTTAGCAAAAAAAGCAAATGAGACAAACAACAGGTTTCAGCTTAGTAAGATATCAAAGTAACGATTATCAGATATTACCAAACACGCAAAACTGAAAGCCTTACCCAAAATCTTTTTTTTCTTCATAAAAAAAACCAACTGTATTGTTTTGTTTTATTTCATGAAATAACTAAATTGTTTGAACAAAAATAGCTTTAAAGGGGTCATATAATGCCAATTGTCCACAAGCTGATATGATTCTTTAGGGCCTTAATGAAAAGCCTGTAATATAGTTTGTTTAAAATGTCTTGATGGTAGTGTAAAAAAAAACAACAAAAAAAACCCCCACTAATTTTCCTGTCAAAAACAGCTCTTTAGAATACTTCCCCTTTAAATCTTCACAAGCTCCGCTGACCCCGCCCCTCTTTTCCGAAGATTTCTCGGAGGATCTTTTTTTAGCCGTATTCATAGTGAAACTTGCTACTTAGCTCTTGCGATTTGCAAAGATTCATTAAAAGACATTGTGTTCACTGCTTCTATAGGTGAGGCTGTCTGTGTGACACGCTGCTGTCAATCAACTATCGTGGGAGGGGGCCGTGTGATGTCAGACAGCTGGATTTGAAAAAGGGGAAAACATTTAACAAGCTTACAAAAAAACTCTGGGTGGTTGTGTACAAAAACTGCCAACTTGTAAAAGCGCATCTTACATTATAAGACCCCTTTACAAAAAAAAAACAACAGCAAAAAACAGTAGCATACAGCTACACTGACGTTTCAATGTGTCCCTCCTCATTGTTTACTCATGCTCCACTTAACTTGTTTGAATAATTTATTTTATTTGGTAAATGTGCTCTCTGTTCATTTTTGCTCAGATTTATGGAAAAGCAGTCGAAGCAGGGGCCTGCAGGGACCTGCACACCTGCCTGAGCTCCCCAGCGGCCATTTGTGTTCACTGAGGTGATCAAAATACAGAGGAAAAGGTGGACGGTTTACAGGCTTTCAGTGTTTGTGTCCCCGTCACAGTGTTAGGACACAGACACAGACCTCCACCTTGGTCTTCTAGCTCCGTGTTTTTAAAATCAAGGTTGCAAAGTATGAATCAAAAAGCACAAAGAAGACTTTGATCTCAGTCACTACAAAGTCACCCTTGAGAGAAAGAGAGAGAATAAAACGCTCACCATATCATACTGATGTGTTTTGGAAATTTTCATTCAGCACTTTAATTCCTGCTATTTTTTCAAAGAGACACTATTAAAGACAACATAAAATGGCACGTTTAGCTTCCATAATGTGGCACATTTCCAATGGAGAATTAATATCCACTGAAAAGAAGAAGAAAAGAAATATAAGAAATACCACCACCAACAACAAAAAAAGAATATTTAAAAAGAACTATTTTAATTCAGAAAAGTTGCCTTTATGATAAAAAAAATGCTGTTATTTTGAACTTTTAAAAAGCATCACGGTGCCTGCTTAATATTTATTAATATATAATTGTTCAGAGAAATGATTAATAAGCAAATCAGCATATTAGAAAGATTTCTGAAGCATCATGTGACATTAAAGCCTTAGGTAATAGTGCTAAAAAAAAAAATCAGCTTTACCATCACAGCATTGAAATGCATTTTAATAACAATAATTAGTAATATTAACATTATTACATTTCATAATATAAAAGAATATAATAATAATAATAATATCTCATAATATAAATAAATATATTTTAAATCAACTAAATGCATCAAATTAAAATACACAAATTTTCAACATGCTCTGATCAGTCCTGCACAAAGAATTTAAATAAATGAAACCGGTTCTATTTTGATTTACTCTTTAAGAACCCATCCAGACACTTGGTTAAAAATCACACAGTGATTGAAAATGGAAATGCCACGGAGTTATGCAGAAAGCCCAACATTACTTGACCTGACAGGTGTCTCTAGAGCAAAGACATCAACAATTATTAAGCCGTCTTTAAGAAAGGCTTTTGAGACACTCGATGACAGTGTTTCCGATAAAGGGCCTGTTTCACATCAGTGTTCATAATGAACTCCAGATGCAAGTTGTCATCTCTCATGGACTCATGTCCTTTGTATGATACCCGCCCCTTCTGAAGGCGTTAACGCTTAGGAATAGTGCAACAGAACTAAGTAAATATTAGATGGTGATCATCATATGACTATGTACTGACAATTGTGTAAAATTATACCAGAAACTTCCTGCAAGCACACAAACCACAACCTTTTAATAACACGTGAATCACCGGAAAGCACAGAACGGGAAATACAATTTGAATATTTTAAAACATGAACGCTTCTGAAGTGAATAACACAGTGTCTACTCTTTCATGTTCAGTCTGAATTGGTGGAGGAGTTACTGGATACGGAGCAGGTAGGTGTTATTTATCACCTCAACAACTGCAGTGTCACAAATCAAATGTGGCAAATACTTACCCACGATGACAGGTGCGTTAATAAATGGGAGGACCAAGCTTAGGCCATGACAGTACAGTAGTAGCACTGTAACCGGAGTGATCACAAGAGTCTCCTGAGCTGGAGTAATTCACCCTGGTCTTGAAATCTTCCCACAAGGCCACTGGGCCTGATGAGAACTGCCCCTTCAGCTCAAACTAGCAGTAAATCGAGGGGAGGAAATAATACTGGGCAGTTAAATAAAATCCAACGGTTAAGTGGCAGAAGATTTAAATGCCGACTGATCACATAGAGAGCAAGGTTGTTGGGTTTTTTCCCCTTGACACTTGCAATTCAGCCATGAGTCATGAGAGGGAACAAGGATCCCTCCCATAAAATCCTGTTGAAGACATACCATACCATTACTTCTTAAAAAAAAACCCCACCAACCTCTGGTGTGACAGGACAAGGGATAATCAGACAAGAAAATGACACACTCCAGAATAGAGTCAACGTGAAATCATGGGTGTTACGTCATATAAACGCAGCCATAAAACAAGGTGTAGCTGTCTAGATGGTTCTTGGAAAGGTCACATATAAATCTATTCCGATGTCTTTTTTAATCAAAATATCACGTAGAAAAAAACGACATCATATGAACGACCAAATCAATCTAATTAAAAGCTTTAAATACACAAAACTTGCTTTGTTTTGAGACTGACGTCGCTTTAAAGTAATGATAACTTGCAGTTCAGTAAATCTCAGAGTGACTGCTCTGACGGATTCCATGAGCTCGTTTAGTGAAGGACTCATCAGACTGATTCAACTTTGAGTCTTTTTTGAAGATTCATTAAGAGATAAAAGTTTAATCCTCAGCAATAGAGATTTTGACCAACCTTTAAAGATTATGTGGCATCCTCAGCTTTGCATCGCAGGAATAAGTTGCATTCAAATGGAAAAGTGTTATCTTAATTAAACTTTGATCTCTCACAGCACTTTATTTTTGATCAGTCAATGCATTAAAAGGTTTAGTTATTAAGATACCGGAACATGAACGTTGTAACTAATAGCGATCGGAATGCGAGTCTAACAAGCGCTAGAAAGCATTTATACTGTCACCAAAATTCACCTCTCCAATAACCAACTGTGCCAAAAAGGGCTGTGCCAAAGAAATTGTCGCCTTTCTAAATGGTGCACAGCGAGAATAGCAGGGCCTGACAGAAGCCACTGATTGTTTTTCACAGGACACCTTTCAGCTCTGTCTAACAGTCTGAGCAAGAGACGACAGCCAACTGGGACAAACGCTCTCTATCCTAACCGTATAGGCACAAAACGTGCTTTCTGAACCAGGCTTCACTGGTGGAATACATCACAGTCTCAAGGACTGGGTGGATATAATAAAAAAAAAAAAAAACTGTTATTTCAGACTTTCCATTATTCAAAGAAGAATCCTACAGAATTCTATCAGTGTTTTCAACATTGAGGAAATGCTACCAAATCAGCATATTATAATGCTATCCAGAGGATCATGCGACACTGAGACGTGAAAAATGATCATATCCATTGCATTTTGTAACTCACAGGTTTGACAGATCCCGAAGTGTATGTGAGTGCATGTGTATGCATGCAAACAACGGTATCAGGTTTGACTTGTGGCAAACACACACACACCAAGGCCTCTAAATTATGTAACAGCACAAGTACATCTGCCTTGAGCCGACTTGTACATTGGGGAAAGAAATTTGCTGACGCATCCAATTACGCCGGATTAACTAACAATTCATCAGAAAACAGTTTCATATTTCATCCATATTTTCATTTCGAAGTCTTGTTTAAGCAATGTAAACGCTCAGTGTGAGACTAAACAGTGAAACTTTGCAAAGAGGTGTAACTCTAGGCGCGTTTAAACTTTTATTACAGCCACACACAGGCACGATGAGCTACTCGTACAGTGAACGGACGTGATGACTAAAGAGGGGGAATTCGAGTCACACCGAGGGTGTGCCTGTCGTTCACTTTAAATAGTTTATAAACAAACACCACTCTTCATAAATGCATGTCAACAGCAAAACCGATCAGACACCTCCTTCTCTGCTTGTCCATGGAAGCCAGACAGTTCGTCCCATATGGAAGTGATTTTTTCAAGCAGGATTTCCCCCGAGGTTCGCACCAAGTGCTACGCCACCCACCAGAACCAGACAGCGTAGAGGCCAATCAGATACCAAGCCGTCCAAGAGTCAACTGCATCGCCACACCTACAGCCACCACCACACACCAACCCAGTCCGCAAAACCACCCAGACTGCCCGCAAACCTCGTCTGTCCCTGCATCTGTAGCCCGAGACGGCACCCACGTCATGCTTGTAACATCCATACGTGTGATTTCAGATTGGGCAGAGCAGGTTTCATAAACAGAAACAGATGAAGTGAAGACATCTGTGCAGGGAGGAGCCGCCTTTCATGTCAAAAGACGTTCTCTGGGGCCGAAATCGCTGTCTAGTTCAATAAACATCTGAGGGGCGGTGTTGTGCTTGGAAACTCTCTCCTGCAGAGGTCATCTCCCATACATGCATTGTCTGCTTGTTACAATATTATTGCTCTCAGTAGGTAATGTCCACACGTCCCCCCTGCCCCCCCGGCACGGGGCCCTAGTGGGGTGGAGAGCTGCAACGGAAAGACCCGGGCGACTGCCAAAGAAAGCACTTGCTCCGCTCAGGTACTGTCGCAACAATCCGAAGAAAACATTTAGCAAATGCAGGCTGGATTTAGGCTTCAAAAATTTTTTAAGGGACTAAAGCACAAGACGGTGCCTTATGGAGGTCTCCACACACTATACGCAGTAGGAATGCTTATTTTAACCGTTTAACCGTTAACTGACCGGTTTAAAAGGCCATTTTATTTATTTCAGTATTTTCCCTTCTCAGTATTGGCCACGTTCACACAGCAGCAGAATCCAGTTGTTGAGTCTTAATAAAACTGCTGAATCCGCAGAAAACAAATATTACTATTTTAACGGGTCACAGGCGCTTATCCTTTCTAATTGAATGAAATTCTAATTTAAAATAAAATAATGTCAGTTAACCGGTAATAATCGGTGAATGAGCATCAGTCGTCGGTTACGAGAAATAACCGAAATGAAAATAAACCACTCTAAAACATCCGCATAACGGTTAAAAAAAAAAAATAACAGGTGGGCAACAAATAATTTTTCTGCTTTTCTTCTCCTAATTGAACTTCTTCGAAGTTGCCTCATTGTCATCACTGTCCTCAATTTTAACCTGTCAATAGCCTTTAGTTTACATCACAGCCTGCTCAAACCATAATTTGTTACTTGTTATTGCTGGTAGCAAAAACAAGTGGATTGGATTGTAGACTAAGTTGGTAGACCAGGCCTATTGCAGAGAGGACAAAAAACACTTTTGTACATCTTTACAATGTTTTAAGTTAACACCCTTAAACTACTAGATTAAAAACAAAAAAGATCAAAGATTTCTTTCAATGAAAAACACGTTCAGCCAGACGTTTCGAAACCCAAACAACATCACAGCATTAACTAGCAAACTGCTAGTTAATGCTGCTCTGAGATACTGAAAACACAGGATCATGCTCACGTCTAACACAGCACACTGCCACGCTTTGCTGTTTAATTTAACAGAAGCCACATTAAAGCTGGATTTATTTTCACTAACAGTGCAGGCCTACAAAAGACATTTGTCACCGAAAAACTTGTTGCGTCACAAAAAAGATTTTCCCACAGAGATCCTAAAAGCATTTAAGAGCCAAATGAGGCGATTCGGGAAACGGCACATCCTCTCGTAGCGCTGTAATTCTTCTACACTCGCCTGAACCATCAGTCATTAGGCGTTTCCTGGCCTGTGATTTAGCAGAGCACTTTCAGACAGCGAGTAGCTGACAGGGCCGTCCCCGTTCTCGGTCCCATGAGAGCAGGAGGCCTTTCTGCTGTGGTTGAACTCTCATTCCAGTGTTATCTTAAGGCCAGCACACACACTCACAGGATGGCTGTGCTTATCTCCTCTGTCCAACACAAACAGAGAGCTGACGCGGTGGTCATTTTCCCTCAGCCCTTCTCAGCAGCAGAGCTCGGCCCCCATAATTCAGCAAAGATCACAAGTGCTGAGGTCTAAGCATGGTGCTCATATGCATGGCCACACTGAACCGCTAGAGGTTTTTCTGCACTCATCTTAAAAGGAAAATGTAAGGGAATTAATCTTGATAAAGTAATTCAACGATACTACTCGCTTAGTTTTAGCTCAAAGTATTCTCAAATAAGACATTAAATATCTAATAAATATTTTATTTATTTCAATTTAACAAAATACTGAGTGTATAATATTAAATGCATCCATTTGGTGCTGAATGAGGCCGTAGGATCAGCTATACAAAGACTTTTCTGTGCAACATGCATTACAATAACAGTGATATCAGCCAGTAAGATACGGCCTGATTATGCTCTAATCACTATTTTGTGCTCGAAACAGTGCTGAAGTAATAATACAGCCACTGTGCCGTACCATGAACCTTTTAACAAGCTGTAATGATGTCATAGCCACACATTCTATGATGCAACATTCCTCAGGCCAACCAAATGTAAAGTGCTATTGTGCTGAACTATGGACGGGAACATTACAACTCAGAGTTTCCAAGATAATATACAATCACAATCATACGGGGAGCGTCAATGAACCCACAGAATGGGTAGTGAACGCACACCCTGTTTCGACCGAGTGAGGATGTTTAAACCTAATGAGTCTGACCACACAGAAAATGAAACAGGCCCAGAGTGTCACCGAACGAGCTGAAAGTGTGGAACATTCCAGAACAATGTAAACGGGCCAATTTACGCCTCGAACACAGAATATCCACTCGCTTAGTTTTCCTTAATTATTTGAGAAAAAGGCTTATTCCCATCGACCTTGTTTGACATTACGACTAATCTCACCAACATTCAATGCTACTTTAATTTTATTTGGATTCAATTTTAATCTGTATAAAATATCTCTATCAAGGACATGACAACACAGTCAGCACACAATATTATAAAATCATGTATTAAAATATAGCTTATGTTCACTTCTAAAGAAAATGTACTAGTGTGCCATGCCACCTCAATCTCAAAATAGCATGTGATTTATTAAAAATAAGATCAAATTCAGTTACATTTATTTTTGAAATATTTCATTTCATGAAACTACAACTTTTTAAATAAAATATCATTATACTTTGTACACTATAAGTGTTATTTTTACGTAACAAGATATTTTTTCTCATTTTAATGTATAAAAGTGAGGAGTGAAAGTACCATCACAGTACTTTCTGTAACTGTT
This sequence comes from Enteromius afrohamiltoni, assembly GCA_034779775.1. Classification (NCBI taxonomy): domain Eukaryota; kingdom Metazoa; phylum Chordata; class Actinopteri; order Cypriniformes; family Cyprinidae; genus Enteromius; species Enteromius afrohamiltoni. The sequence goes on from JAUYWG010000041.1 coordinate 4,836,446, forward strand.
GGTACTAAAAAAAAGTGCAGAAAACAAGAATGGTCCAAAGCACTTGAACAAGACGTTCTAGCATGCTCGCCAACTGAAAGACAGCTTTAAGCTCACGGGAGGACTCACGCGAAGTGTAACAACAAATAATAGATTCCAAAATGTGCAACACGCCGCAAAATATTTGGCTAAGCTTTGAGGAACATTTGCACTTTAGAAATAGACTTTAGGAGGGTGTGATGGGTCAGAATTCTCAACACTAAGCACTATACCAAACAATACCAGATTTCCTCACATCGTTTGAGAAATATTCTGAGGAATAGAAACAAAAAAAAACTGCTGTCTGTTTTTGTAAATTGATGAGAAAGCATGTCTGAAAGAACAGCGTAAACAACAGTCAACAGCTCTGAAAAGCTGTCTGATCTTGTGAGGTCACCTGTGTGTGACAACACACACACAAGGACAGCAGGACTGTGCACAAAGGGTGTTTGTTGGAGGGAACGATGGCCAATCAGGTCAGCCCTGGAGCGGCCACTGACTGACCATCGGGGCCTCCCGGGAGATTAATAGAGACTGACAGGCCAGGGCTAGGGTTGGGATCAGACCTCCCATTCACAGGACATCCATCGAGTCTAACGACAGCCATTCAGCACAGTGACAATAAAGCATTTGTGTGCACAGAGCACAGAACCACCTCACAAAAACAACAGGATCAAAGTCACTGGGTGGATGAAGGAAATCTAGGTGCCTTGATCCAGCATGCCAGCAACAAATGCAATAAAAAAAAAAATTAAAAATGGATCTACTCTTATATCCATTATAGCTCAAAAACATACAAGAAACTGATAAGTGCAAGTCTGATTTTTATCAATTTTGAAATTAGTCCCCGTAACAACTTATCAACATAACCAAAAAGTGGAATTTTATTGTAAGTTAAAAACACATTTTTAAAATACTTAACCAAAAACGTAGCAGGTTACCATTATTCTTTAAGATCACTCTTCTGTTTGTGTTCAACACAAGAAATTCATAAAGGTTTTGAAAATGTGTTTAAGATGTTTTAACTTTAAACAGCTGCGTTTGGCTAAAATACCACTCCATAATCCATAATAACATTTATTCATCCATAGTAGGGTTGGGTCGATAGACGATGTCATCGTCCGTCACCGATGGCCGAAAGACATCACGATGCTAAGCCGGCATGGCGGCAAATCTATGCCATTAATAAGTGAGCGCACCACTGATGCTGGCGAGCGCGGTAAATCATTTCCGCGAGAGGAAAACAAATTCAAGCACTCGCGCGCGATCTTCTCTCACCTGCTCGCGCGAACACTGTTATGTCAGTCGTGGGGCGGGGCTTGGTGTTTAAGTTACAACGTAACAACCCCCAACAACCGACACCTACGACGACGATGCCATCGTCTATCGCGATGTTTCACATTAGACATTGTACGATGCCAAATTGGTCGACGTCGCCCAACCCTAATTCATAATAAATTTTAAATAATAAACATAATAAACCGATTCAGAAGAGATCAGTTTTTCACTGGAGAAAGCTATGTTACGAATTGATGATTCATATTTTAGCCAAAAACAGCTGTTTAAATTAGTTTAAGACATATTTGATTATCACAAATACAGCTTGTGGATTACTTGCATTACTTTCCATTCACTGCAGCAGAACCACTGGTGAGTCAGTGACGTAATGATGCATTTCTCCAAATCAGTTTTTGTTCGTGAGTAAACTCAGCAAATTTTAATTTTTAGGTGAACTGTTCCTTTAAAATTAAAATTCAAACCCTATGTGCAAGGCAAGTGTTGAAGCTTTTGTTTAAACAGTAACTTGTAGTAATGTAGTAATCACTTAATAATCAAATAACAAACTAGCAGCATAACAGCTGATCCTCTGTTGACAACCTCTCATGCTGAACTTGCACAACAGGGTCGGTGAGCTGTTTTCCGCCTGTAGCTGGGAAATGAATCGCTCTTCTGCAGCAGGGAGGGTGAAGCACATGTGTGTGCGAGTGGAATGCAGTCACAGTACAAGGAGGAAAAGCATTCGAGTAGAATACAATGATTCTGATAGGAACCCCACCCTCCGCACCACGTGAGGCCACTTGTTATGATTCAACACACAGCCTTTGCACAGGAGCTCAGTCAACGGCTGCAGGTTCTGTGAAAAACACCAGCCACAGTCGAAAAAAAGCTCAGCAACTGCAGGAAATCACAGCGATTCATGAACCCTGATTTCTTCATGAAAAGATTTCGAATAAGAAATTAAAAGCCAAGTGACTTCGGAAACAGATCAGAACTCCAAAATTGTTAAACAGTGATATTTTAAAGACCTTGTGAAAGTTTTGTAGCTTTTAGTCCATGTCTCTTAGCTTTGAGCATGTTTTGCATGATAGTGAACTCCTAAAAGATGGAGAATACTCTCAAACGGCAATATAGAATACAATTATTAATAACACATTTTAAAGCTTTATTTCCTTTCCTAACCCTCAGTCACCTTGTGTTGTGATTTAAACTAAAGGCCATTGGCTATTTTAAAGAGAACAGGTTCAAGACAAAAATAAGAGATTAAAAAAAAAAAAAGACAGATATTGTTGATGATGAACCCAAAAGTGCATTATAATCCCCAAAGATTAGGGATTTTTAAATGACTGCTGAGGGAAACCTCATGAGTTTTCTACATATGCAATTACAGTGCATACTGCAGTACATTC
>JAUYWG010000041.1:4839250-4888019 GCA_034779775.1 Enteromius afrohamiltoni
GGATTTTTAAATGACTGCTGAGGGAAACCTCATGAGTTTTCTACATATGCAATTACAGTGCATACTGCAGTACATTCCTCACAAGAAAGAAAGGAAATGCAGGCTCAGATTGTGCACGTATAAAGGCATGAAAATCACCATGGAGATGATTTCCCAGAGAGCCACACGCTGTTGAGGTGACAAGCCTCATAATTTCTAACACAACATTTTTAGACTCAAAAAATTTTTGCATTTTCTTAGCTTGTGCACCTCATTAAATGCAAAACCCTTGACTCCCTGGTGCCCTGAGAAATCATATAACGCACAAGCACTGCTAAGAGGTCAGATCTAATGTTCTCTACATTTATTTAAAAAGTATATAATTATACAAGATGATGGTTCGCACACAAGAACACCGTTATGCTTTCAAATGTTACACTGCCACTGCCTTCAGTAAATCATCAGCAAAAAAGAAAAAAAAAACACTATCAATGTATATCACAAAATCTAAATTTTGACTTTAATATGATACAAGACTAAATTAATCGCAATACTACCACTACACCAATATATTAAAATTTATTAAGATTATTTATTTTAATCTTTTCGATTAAAGGTGTTGATCATAAAAAAGCATTGATATAATGCAAAACACATTTGTCCACACACCATACATTATTGTTGCTCTTCACTGCCCCGCCTTTCTAAAACGTGTTTGGTTTTTTTTTCCAAAGCTCATCGTTCTGAAAAGCGAGGTTTGCTCTGATTGGACAGCTATCAAACACGTTGTGATTGGCCGAACACCTCAAACATGTGACTCAATCCCTTACCATGTTTGGAAACGCACAGCATCAATACAACATGGCGGCGGTGGCAACAATACTACACCAAAGAATAAAAGTTAGCCTACCCCTTCTTTCTTTTCGTAAATATTTGGGCGGTGTAATGCAAATCCTCCAACACAGTGGTAGGGGCGTGTTTAAACGAGCCTTTTTAACTTTTATAAAGATTCTCTCTTCTAGTCTTTGTATCTTTACAGATCTTATATATGCACAAACAGTTTCTTTTTTCTTTGTTGTATGCTAAACACCATAGATACAGATAGCAGCAGGAATATTAGCCTGCTGTCACTTTAAGAGCTGGACAAATCCAATTTATTAACACAAATCTCGAGAGTACTGCATTTTATTGTATTGCAATAGTTTTTGGTACCAGCAAACCGTGCCACATTGAGCTAAACAAGCGCAAATGGTCACTACACATTCAGTTAAATTTCTTCTACCATTAGAAAACAGGAGGTAAAGCCTGTGCACTCAAATATTTTCCCATGTCCCAAGTGACACTGAACTATCACCTGCTGGGAATGGGCCAATCAGGTTAAGCAAAGATACTACCATGGGAAAACCTGATTTGATTACCATTTCACGTCACCTTTACCCTGAGCTATGCATTCTTAGTAAAAATGCAGGCTTACTCTTTGAAGGTATAACTTCTAGTACGCTTATCGAGTTTTTGATGCACAAAAACTAGAGTCGATGAATGTGAATGAGTGATTTATCAGTAAAGCCTCCCTGTAGCTTAAACAGTACAGCAGAGTGCTACTAACAATTCCCAAGTCATCGGTTCGATTGCCAGCTGATAATCAATGCAATGCAAGTCACTTTGGATAAAAGCATCTGCCAAATGCATAAATGTACTCCGATTATTAGGTTTAACTGCCTGAGAACAACACATAGAATATTAATAATTATCTTATTGTAGATGCACTAAGTAAATTATTCATCACTTACAACTTAATAACATGGACTTGTAACAAATAATGAATGTTTTCAGTTTTATTAGTATTTAAATTTGATATTGCCTACTATTAAAAGTGTTCTGGAATCAATGTCTATGTTTTTCAATATGTCCTGGAACCCTGGAACAAAGAACAAAAGCATAAATATCAATTTAACATTGCAGCCAAATCATTTTTTTTTACATCCTTTCAGCCATGCAAACTCTTGCCAAAGCGGACAATCTTAACCAGCGTGAGACACATGAGAATGAAATTACAAGAGTCAGCAAGGTGAGGACAGCCAGTTTTTGGTATACCGGAAATGATGGCATGCATCACATTGATTCTCCATTTTCTTAAAAACCCGATGATGTAAACTAAGCATCAAACTAATTTGAATTCATTTTCCACTGCCCTTCCTAAAAGCTTCATTTTTTAAACATGTTATCTTGTATCTTTTCAATTATTGCATAAAAACAATGTTCACTTACATTTAATCACTTAACAGGTGCTTTACCCAAAGTGAATTACCAACGAGCAACATTGCAAGCATTGGATAAATATCCAAAAACAGAGAGAGCTAATGGCAACATGTCGACTTCATAAAAGACTATGCACACATATTTTAACATAACAGGAAGATGCCACTTTGCAGATAAAACATGCTACAATCCCAGAAACCCAAGCTGATAAATTATGCATGCGATAAATGACAAAGCTAGTTAAACACACTTGCTTGCTTATTTATTTAATGTATAACAAGGCACTTTTTATATCTGCCCTGGATCTCCAAATATGATCTGTAAACAAACTGCAGTCCCCAATGACTGTGAAATTAAAGCTGACAATGAAAGCACCGCTTGAGAATAGAATAGAGCTTCACAGAATAGAGCTACAAAACTGATCGAAGTTTCAGACCAAATATAAAGACTATTATGATCCTTCTCTTTAAATCTTAGAATATCCATATGGACAAGCTTAGATGTTAGCATCTTTTTTTTTTTTTTTTTTTTTTTTTTAATCCTACTGACCCCAAACTTTTGCATGGGACTGTACATATATAGAAGTGTCTTTTCCTCCTGTTTGCTCCTGGCGCAGGAGAAGGTTCGGGATGAGAGGGCAGGTTGTGACATTCACAGGATTATCCCATTACATCAGTCTGCTTGCATTCTAAGCATCTTAATCTAAAGTACCAAACCTGTAAGCAAACTAACTGTGTTTAGCATTCAAGCCACTGTACAGATCTTCAGCTCAGAACACTGTGTGTGTGTGTTTGTTCGTTCCTCCGTGCCACCATTAATCTCTCCATGCTTTGCTTTAGTGGGGTTAAACACTTCCTCTTCACAGAGTGTCAATTAATGCAGCCGGCGTGTCTGTTTAACAAGGCAGCTCAAAAGAGCCAGCCAAAAACAGCAAGGACACTCTGAAGAGCCCCAGCTAAGGCTGGAATACCAGAGGGAGCGGGGAATATTGACAAAACTAACCACAGTTAATGGGAGGCCTGCCCAGGGCCCCTGCCACTCCTCCAGGCATCTGTGTAGACCTTCCCCAGAGAGCCCTAAATAATCAGAGAGATTGGCAGAGCTACGCTGGATGGACCTAAAGCCAGCGAAAGGTCATTGTCTCAGACCTCATCAAAGAGATCCATGGCACAAGTCTGATCCAGTAGAGCATGGCTCAGTAGAAAACATACAGGGAATGGACAACTAAGTGAATCGGAAAATTTTATATACATTCAATAATTTCATATAATAAGTATAATATATAAATAATTATTTAAAAAGAAAAGAAAATGAGAAAGGATGTGATGGAACAGAACATCACAGCAGTGAATAGGAATATCTTGGATGTGTCCTTAAATGTCAGAAATGAGCAGTTTCGTAACGTGCTGCTGTATAAATATTTTCAGCGCTATTTCAATAGTTTGGCACAAGTACTGATATATTTTCTCCCTATATGTTGTACTTTCTAAAAACCTGACAGAGCTTATAATATCATTCAAGAACGCAAAACACTGAAAACTTCTATGATAAAGTTTAAAAACACATCATGGATTGAAATGGTCAGTGTATCTCCCTCTAGTGGTTTGTTTTGTGAACTGACAGGGCTGATACAGATATCACAAAGAATTCAAGTGCATATTCAAGCGCCTGTGTGTGTACTGATGCGACTCACCTTAGCCAGTACATTTATGTACTTTTTGAGTGCAATTAGATCGTCTCCGCTGATGCTGATGTGTCCAGACAGCTCTACACGCAGAGAGTAATGCAGCGCTGATTCCAAATCAGACATATAGACACGTGTCCTACATAAACGCACACAAAAATATATGTAGGATTATAACTGTGCACCATTTCATAATGAGAGAGTTCACATGACTCCACTTTGTTAAGATTTCAGCTACAATATATGATTACTGTATAAAACATGAGTACATTTTCCAACACTTAAATAAAACTTTCATGGATAACTGTTCAAGTACGGCCATATTTGAATATTCATGAACTACAGATGTGTTGAGTGTAGCAAGATGCATTAAAAATGCTTGCAAAATGGTTATCCGCAAACATTTACCTTATTATGTAAATAATTGTTGCATTTGCCTTTATGGATAATTTCCTGCATTTCCTGGTAATTGAACCAATGACCTTAGCATTGCTAGCGCTTGAGCTACAAGAGTGCTTAAATGATGCACATTTTCTTTTTACATTTTAAATTTATTTAACATGACTAATTATGTCATTTTGTGCGCACTAACTTGTTAAACGGCCTCCATTCCTGTAGAGTTGAGTTCTTGATAAGATCAGTGATGGGAATCTGGGGTTTGCCTGTCCGCACTACCCCTGGCAACCTCTGGAGGGCGTATGAGTAAAAGGTACGGGCCTCATTGAGTCTGATAGAGGAGAAAAAAGTAAGGGCCACTCAACAACTACACATAACCTCAAGTATGCAACTGTCACAAAAGAATGTAGAGTGGGTGTCATGTCTACCAGACACCAGAAGAGTCCATGTTTATAGAGCTGTTTACTTCTTGTATCAGTTCAGTTTGGGGCAGGAATTAAAAGAAGAGTAAGGGTGAAGGTTTGGGTCTGGATTAAAGACGAGTTAGGGTACAGATATATACCTTCTTCCCTACAAAATAGTATGCAAAACAGTACGCCACTATTTATATAACAGTAGATAAAATATGAAATAGAGCATACAACGTGACTGATAGCATGTCAGGACTGCACTCAAATTAAACGCATATGTGCAGAACATAACAGGTCAAAAATATATTCTTTATCAGGTGCGTTACACATTTTGATAGAGTGTGAGTTTGGACATAGATTTAAAGTCTACAGCTGGAGGTAGAGCTATAGACAGGAAGTGAGGAAACTTTATTTTTGTGATGAGAGATCAGCATATTGGACAGGCAGATTAATCAGCTGACAGTTGAACATTTTGAGATTTGCTGTTTAGTTCATATTTAGAATTCCATAAAAAATTCCTTTTGCCGAATAATTAAAGTGTTACTTGACATTGTGTCAAGTAACACTTGATATATATACACTGACAGCTGTATAGATGGATGAAAAAACACTAGTATTTTTTTAAAATAATGATTTCATATTGCTTCATAAAAAAATGTATATATATATAAATATTACAAAAAAATAAATAAAGAATATTTTAACAAACAATAAACAAGTCAACTGTGTGGTACAGAAATTACAATGTTGCAGTAGAAATGTTTCATCTTTACATGGTTAAATATAATATATATATTTTATATATATGTGTGTGTGTGATTTTTTATAATCATTTTATTAAAAGGTTTTTACTATCAATTTTGCTCAATTTAATGAATTATTGCCTAAAAAAAAACTATGAGTAAGTCACAATTTTATATTCAGTTTTCCCTATTAACTATTATAATCAGCTTTATATATGCCATTGAGTCACCAATACAGTGTATCAGTATTGGACATTAATATACAAATCACTATTTCACCAAGAACAACAACTCTTAAAATTAGCAGTATTAAAACTACCTTTTTTCCAAAAACGGCTAAGAATGCATTGTGATTATCGCTGCTTAAAAAAGTGATCTTAGCCCCATGTCTCTCTTCTCCTGTTTTCCACTATCATCTATTTACCTTTCTTTTTCATATGAACAGATGGTGGGTGTGGTGTGCTGATGAGATGTCATTACTGATCATTACCCTCTTCACTAACCCTGGCAATCAAACAATAAACACCACTCTGCATTCCTGTGTCTCCAGCACAGGAGGACACACACTCCCTCATCTACCCAAGCTTCAATCAACCCTCACCGGAGAGATGGGGCGAAGCTTGAGGTCCCCAGGGTCTGACGGCACGCTTCTGAGACCACGAGGACCCGAGATGGTGGAGATAGTGGGTGTGTGTGTGTTTATGTTTTTTGAGCATGTTACACGAGATCAATCACGCATTCAGACCTGACGGGACGCCATCTGTTGCTCCGCAGAGCAGGGACTGCTTGGCAGGTGAAACGCAGAAAAGGAGCGCCATTGTTTCGGCGTAGAAGATTAAAACCCCCCTTAACACACCCATGCACACCATCAAGCAGGACGGAAACAACATAAACCAACCATAAATCATTGCTCTTTTGCATTTGTCATCTAAAGGGCCCCACACCCATGCCAAGTTATTTTTCTCAAATAAGCATAACAAAGCGAGCAAACCTCTGATTTATGCTCCCGGTTAAAAATGATTATGAAAGCTCTGTGATCTTGAATAATTGCATGTATTAAAACTCTGTTGTCTCATTAACATGGCCAGATGTTGTGGGGTTTTTCCTGCAATGGCTAATGATCATAAAACTGAGAAGACCAGACCAGGCAAATGCTAAATGCTTAATTATAAGAATCTAAGAGTAAAATGCCTTGGCTTATGTTAATGCAGTATGAAAGAGAGAATAAAGGTTAACTGTGTAATTTTAATAGAAGTTTATAAGATTGTTTCAGCTGTTTTATCAAACAACAGGCCAAAATCTTGTACCTTGAAGTTTAATAATTTAGTAATAATTTTAAGTATGAGCTTTATTAAAAGTGATAAGCCTTACCTAAAGCTTATATGACAATTTTCTCTTCTCTTCTCTTCTCTTCTAATTTATTATTGTTATTATTATTATTATCTAAGCATCTGGCTCAATTCAATATTTCTTGTAAATATAGTTTTATATCTGGTACAGGGGTGTTTGAAGAAAATGGAGCACTTACACTTTGACTCTAGAGATATGTCCAGATGAGTTGTACAGGTAACATGAAGGAAAATCAGTCACACCAAACCTGGCCACCAAACTCGTCTCTGTGTCCAAAACCCTGCGCACAGTTATGTTTTCATACTGCAACAAATCCAGTGTCACCTTAAAATAAATAAATAAATACAAAAGGTATTGTGTATTTTCTCAAAAAAGTCTTAGCTGAAATATTTTGAAAATTAAGAACGCATTGGAAAAAAACAAAGAAGAATACATTTATTATAATCTTTTGTTTTGTGTTCAGTGAAAGGAATTTGGGCTTGGAACAACACAGTGAATTAATTACATTTTCATTTTTGTGAGAATTATTATCCTTGTGTAAATCTCACCTCTCTCCCCACGTAGGAGTCTTTACTCTCAAACACAAGAGCGAGAAACTTCACATTGTTGGTCTGAAAGATGTTGTCTATCTCTGCCTCACTTTCAGGAGAAAAAAAGATTAGATTCAAATAAGTTGAGATAACGTAATGCAGTTACTCTATGCTAGGGAGTTTACTAAAACTGATACATTTTTGGTAAAAATTCATCTAAATTAATAAAAACACAAAAAGCATTTCCTGCAATAATTTTACAGATGGCACCAAAAATTTAAAAAAGAGATACAATTTAAGTTTATGGCATGTCCTTTTCCTTCCCCTATTTGAGCGAACTTTTGCACAGCAGTGTTGACAAAACCAACATGCTCACTGACCGTTACAAGTAAGCATTATTTACATTCAGAGCTGACCAACCAGCCTACAGATGATAAAAGATGACAACCAAACCTCTTGGATTTCAAGTGCAAAATTAAAACAAAGACATGCTTTTAAATAAGTGTGTAGGACATTGTGTTCTAACCTAGCTGTCTCTAAAGGTGGACAAGCAGGTGGCCAAGTCTCATTGTGCATCTCCAACTTCTTGATAATGTAGTGCCGAAGGCCTCTCACATCCCTTGAAAATCCTATATGAACATTTAAAAACATGCTTATACATAAACAAAGCAAAGTGCGTCATCAATCAGATCTAAGAATTAGATAAAATGGAATAGTTCACCTGAAAATGACAATTTATAGCAAAGGCCAGATTTACTAAACAGGGCAGTTTGCAATGCCATAAATGTGCAGATGGTAGTGGAAACTCTTTAAAAATTCATATGGAATCAAGTTAATGTGTCCATGCCTTTTCAATGCTACTTTTTCCACTTTTCTTAAGTAAAGCCTGACAGTAGTTTTAACAGAAAAATTGTTTTTTTGCAAGTGCAGGCAGTTAGTTAATCTGGTGTTAACTTGTGTGTTTTGCACACAAACCTATCACATGACTTGTGAACAACTGCAATATAGCGCACGGGTTCTATGGATAATCTTTATAATACTCTTTTGAGGCTTGACAGCAAAATTTGTGCTACAAATAATTAATAGCCATCGCCTCGACAGGCTTTCAAATGTTCTGTCATGCTTTCTTTTAATCAGTCAGTGAAATCTTCACTGTTAGTATTTGTAATGCAACATATCACAAGAACTTCTGTAGCAAGAGCTTCTTTGTCGACGTCTTGGCTTTTATTTTGCAATCGTAGCATGAAAAAGACAACAGTGCTATCAACCATTATGAATATGAATATTTTTTTAATTATTTGTCTTGACTACATGTGGAACCTCTCATTTCTTTCCCCAAGTCAGCTATCTCCCAATCTTATTTTGGCTGGAACTGGAATTTTCTTCACTTCTAATCCATATTTCCACCCTCAACTGCAGGAATTCTCAAACCAAGCAGAGCAGATACTGTACCTTTTATGTATATAAGATATATAGAATATATGTTTTTAAACTCAAGGAAGTCAGGTTTGGAACAACATGATGGTGTGTAAACAATGGAATAAATAAAATACATTTTGGGGTGAACTGTTTCTTTAAGAACATACTGGAATAAATAAAGACACATTTTTACCTCTGAATTCCTGGCCCTTAGACTCGCTGCTTGAATAAGCTGGGAAGAACTGAAAGACAGAGGAAGATCAGTAACGGTGCTACTTGAGCCCTTCACATCAGTTGCATGCCTGCAGACTCTCATTGACAGCTTTAGTCAACAGCTCTTCCTTCTACTTCCTTAAAATTCAGCAAAGCTGTCTAAGTGTTTCCCTATGCCACCTTCATAAGACTTTATTTTACAAGACAAGAACACAAATCTAGATACAGAAACACCCACATAGGAACATCTGGGGATGTAGAGAAAGGACAAAGAACTGACAGACTGTGTTACATCAGTTCGCCCCTCTGGCTTCAGCATAGCCTGTACCCATAGTGCATGACTGAACAAAGAACAGTTATTCATGAATAAAATGGATTCATCTGTCTGGAAAAAAACTCACAAGTCATGCTTTTGTACTCAGCAGAGGGCCTCATTCATGAAACACAAGCAGAATTAATTTAAGTGTAAATCATCTGTCACTAAATCAACAATGTACACCAGAATGGTTTAATGAAAAATACACACTATTTTTTCACCAAAATGGACCAACAAATGCAGTCATCAATTTTTGAAGATGATTTCTTATCTTTATTTCCATTTCCAAATTTAAATAATTAAGATAAGGTTATTTAGAAGATAAAATTGTATTCCTCAGGTGTTGCTTTCAGAGCTAGAGTTAGAGGTGCCCAACCCTGCTCCTTGTGATCGAATGCCCTGCGAAGTTTAGCTCCAACTCTAATCAAACACACATGCCTTTAATTTTCAAGTGATCCTAAAAAAAACTTAATTAGTTGCTTCCGGGGTGTTTGATTGGAGTTGGAGCTAACTTTGCAGGACAGTCGATCGCCAGGAGCAGGGTTGGGCACCCCTGATCTAAGTATTAACTTTTTCTTAAATGTTTCAATTACAGTTGTATAAAATAAACATTGCATAAACTATACAATTTATAATTTTATATGCATAAAATGATTAAATATCGCTACCATTCAAAAGTCTTAGTAAGGTTTGTTAATGTTTTTGAAAAAACATTCTTATGCTTTTTGTATGCATTTAATTAATTATATATGCCATTTATTTGGTATGATGGTAAATATTAATTTTCATCAGCCAATACTTCAGACTTTAGCGTCACATGACCATGACTTTCAGAAATCATTCCAATTTGCTGATCTGGTGCTCAAGAAACATTTCTGATTATTATCAAAGTTAACAAAGTTACAGCTGTCCTGCTTAATAGTCTTTGATAAACAGAACGTTTACAAGAACAGCCTTTATTTCAAATAGAAATATTTTGTGAATATAAACATATTGTGATCAATTTAATGCATCCTTGGTGAACAAAAAAAAAAATTTAAAAATTAAGAACCATTAAGAACAAGTAATGTAAAATGTTACTTTATATAATATCAGTTAATGGGAAATTAATTAATTTCAATGGAACATGTTTTCATTCATATTTAAAACTCAGACTTATTGCACAAACGGAGACTAAATTCTTTCCTACAGATAAAAACAAGGGCTGAACTATAATTATAACCGAACACAACAGCAACGATAATGGCATGCCCTTTAATTGCACACTACCTTCAGAGAGGGATATCCGGTGATGCCGAAATTGGTGCACACTTTTCTGTTGCTTTCATCAGCACAATCGATAGCAGCCAGATCAACAGCAGGCTTCCATTCTACAAAACAGAATGCTTATGAAACCGAATCAATGCACAAAAGGCAATCAATGGTGTTTTTGCAAATGGATTTCAGTTGCATGCTGCAAAGTTTGTATTGTGACGGTAAGGAGTCAGTGGTTAAACATCAAACATCTGTCTGTGCAAATACAACGTCAACACTATGTCAAAGAGTATCTGGAACAAGATCAACACTGAAGATATGGTGTTCTCATTCACAACATATACTCCATTAACCTTTCACAAAGGGGACTTCCTGGTGTCAAAAGAAGGTGCTTTTGATGAACAGTGATAATGTCAACCTAGATGAGGCAACTCAAGAACCTCAAACATTGAGCTACAGAAGCGCTTTAAAGTGGTTGCGTCTCGAAACCCAAATGAACTGCTTGCATTTGTAGGTATAGCAAAATTAACTCTAAATGCACAATGAAGCCCATAAATACAGACAACTCACTAATCACTTTTTAGGCATAGTTTGCTCATAAGATCATTTGGTGGGCAGCTTGGGTTTTGAGACACTGCTTGTTTATGTTTATGTCAATAACTATGTAGAAATAGGCAGCTCACTAGTCATTGTGTAACATAGTTAGCAGTCTACCAGCTTTTCTCATTTGCCTCCGTGTTAATAACCAACCACCGTCAACTAATAAAACTCACCTGTATGTAAATTAGTCATCACTTAGCTTACTTTGGGTTTGCTGTTGGTTGAAGGTTTCAGGTAAGTTTCCACAGAGTTTAATGTTTTGAATAAGATACAGACAAACACCTCACAGAAATCAGTATGGTACCAAAAACCACCAGTAACCAATGTTGCGGCAAATACCAATTAACGTACTACAGAGCTAGTAGCGGAGGAAACAGGTCACCATGGTAAACGATAGGCTACGACAGAAGTTCAGCTGTTTTGCATAGGAGCTGAGGCTCACACAGTTACCAGCTGTCACTTCACGATGTGGATATCTGGATCAAACTAACCTTTAATATCCCTGGCGAGGCTTTTCCAGGTGGGTGAGAACGCCACGCAGTGTCCGCACCAGGTCGCGTAAAACTCCACGAAAAGAGCCGCGCTGGAGTTAAAAAGCACGAAGTCCACATTCTCCGGTGATAAAATAATAATCTGATCCGATGCTGTGTAAAGCCCGGCTTCGGCGATTAAAAAACTGAGACTTAAAAAAGAGATAAAAACACACAAAGAGCTAAAGGGATTTAATTTGTTTTTTGTCTTGTAACAAGACGTGGCACAGCAGCTCCGCCGCGCCATCTTCCCTTATTTCAGCTCAAACTAAACTAACTCTATTAGAAAGTGATAGAAAGTTTACAGCGGCTGGTCACACGTTCAACTCCCTCCCACTTAACTCTACACAACTCCCGCTCTCTTTCAACTCTAAATAGTTCAGCAGAACACAATAATATGGATGTTTTTTAAACTTTTATGTCCCCGTGTTTGTTTATATCGAAGCTAAGAGTTATATTTTGGTATATATTTATAAATAGGCTGTTTTCTAGAGTACATATATTTGTTATATGAACGTCACATTAAAGCTGTCTTTGAAACATTAATGCCTTGACATATGAATTGTTTCTAACTATAATAGTCCCAACAAAGAGTGAGATAAATATAAACCACCTTCATTTTATAATTTTGAAATGATTTCTATCTATTCGTACACAAATTAAAATCGTCCAGTTATTTCCATCGCGAATTGTTTATGAATTATAAAAGCATGGAGGGAGATAGCTGTCTTGTTGTCCGTTTACTAATTTTAATTGATACTATGTGGATACTAAATGTCATGTACATTTTTTTGATTAATCACGTCACATAATCATATCTGCCTTTAAAATGTAAACCATAAGTCCAAGATAGGTACTTTTTTTCATTCATTTTTTTTAAATCAATAATAAAACTTTTTTTTTTTTTTAGGATATTTTAGAATATTTGTTCCAATCTACGACATACATCTCTAGATTTTATTAGACTTCTGTAAGCCAGAGTAGGCTAGCTTTGGCCATTTCTAATGCAGTATTGACTCCTTGATCCATTCTTTCAGAATCACCTCTTGCTTAAATATTGACATATTGCTTATGTGCCTCTTGTCCAAAGTTTCTGACTAACTTTTTACACAAGGCACATGCCACAATTACAGTACACTTTGCTATGCCATTTATTTATTGTGAGAACTGCTGAATGTGTTAAACTATCCAGCAAAATTATTAGTGCAGTCGAACGATTAATTGCATTCAAAATATATATGTGTGTATGCTGTATAAATAAAAACAAACACATGAACGTATGTATTCAATAATTTTTTTTTATATATATATATATTAAATGTAAATGTAAATATTTTCAAAATGCATACAGTATGTGTGTGTACTTGTATATGCGTAATACATATACATATATATTGTATTAATTTAATGATATATGTAAAGAAAAACTTTTATTTGGGATGTGATTAATCGCGACAGCAAAATGTCTGTTTACCAGAGGCCTGGACCCTTCAGCAATTAAAATCATACAATGCTATGATCATTTTATCTTAATCTAGTCAAATAAACCTGATAATAAAAATAAACATTTAAAATAAACATTTTTTAATAAAAGCAAATGCTTTAAGGCATAAATAATGTTATGTGTCGTGCAATTCACTATTAACAAAGTATAGTAACCAAAAAGATGATATTTAATATCATTCTGCTTCAGTTTTAGCTCTATTTTGGTGCTTCGTTTAATGTTTCATGCTAGAAAATTACAACAAAAGGGGTTTAAACAGTATTTAGACATGCACATATTTTACCATTTCTTAAAAAAAGCCCCCATTTTGTACACCGTTTATAAAAAGCAATTGGCAAAAAATAGAAAAGATTTCACAGCAAATATTACGACTGAGAAATGACGAGATCTTTATTTACAATTTCCAAAGGATCAGTTCAGTTAACAAATATATCTATAATATGTACACGGAAGCAAAAGGAATCACGTCCATTTTCACAGCAATCTTCCATGAGTCCACTCACAGAAGATAGGCATTGACGATATTTACATGGGTAAAACAATTTACAAGTCTTCAAGTGCACCTCTGTCACTCACAGTACATCATTATAAATACACATACACTTACGGGACGTGAAACATTTCTACGACCTACCAATTAAAAAGTAGAAACTGATTATCAAACCACTTGTGCCACACGAATCCTAATTTCCCACCCACAGTTAAAAGTTTAAACGCATTAGCCAAAAAGACTATTAGTAGTAACCTATTCTTTGAACGAGGTAGAGATCTTCGTTACCTATATAATTAGACATGCTATTGGATGAGCGACTGATGCTGGGTATCAGAGACTCTGTTGCTGCATAGATGATAGTTTAACCCACTGACACGGCACAATACTCTAGATCTAACCTCACAATGATGCTGCAGGTCATTATCGGACAGACTGGCTCAGGAAGTACAGCTATTAGATAGGTTACAGCTAATTATACACATAAGATGATAATATGTTTCTTATGAGACCAGGCTTAAAATTGTGACTGATTTACAAACATGTATGTACATCACAGTATTCGTGGATAACAGACAAGATGGACGCGCTGAGCCCTTGAGCAGTTCCTCGAAAAAGTACACAATGAGTAAAACGCCTTTTTGAGAAGTAAACAAATTTGTCACTGTGCCAGCGATAGCATAACATTACCACAGCACAAAAATGTTGGGTACACGCACAAAGTAAGGCAGAAATGTACATCTTACAGTATTAGAGGTTTGTCCTGCTGTGAAGAAAGAAGTTAAGACAGGATTAAAGCCAAAAGGGACTGTTACAACACTGGTCAAATGAAGGCTGGAAAAAGTCGCTCGTGCGTGAGCAAACGTAACAATGGAGGCACTTAAAATGAACGGGATAAAAGGCAAATGTTAAGGCTAGAACCCAGCATGTCCGTGTTTAGCACAGTTCATATAATTCAATCTTTTGGCATCCAGTAACTGTAGCAGGTGTTGCCAATACAACATTGTTGTGTATGGACCGAAACAAAACCATTACGAGACGTTTTCCTGTTGCTTTGAAAAAGCAGAGTTAAATATCATTTACATATTTTTGCATTCAACATTATCTTGCATCAAATCCCTTTACACTGTATTGCCATTTCAACATTCAAACTGTACTCATTGTGCTTAGTTCTGCAATTAATTATGTCAATGGTATAATAATCTCTTTTCTTTAAACACTTTTCAATGTTACTTTCAAATTCAAATGTTACTTTTTAAAAAAATAAATTAATAGAGTTAAAGGGAAAAAAAAACATTTCTTATGATACAATCTAATTGGAAATAAAAAGTCCTCAGGTCTGTCCTGATTTGATCTGACCCTTGTGTTAATTATAAGACTTGAGAATGGCAGAGCCAGTTTTAGCAGCAACGATGAACAGACACAGTATGGGGAATCTGGACCCAAACAGCTGCTACAATTAACACCGGACCATCAAGAGCTGAGCTCTCAGATTTCCCGGATGAGAATGTGAACATCTCCAAGTCAGAGCTCTGACAAGGTGTAGAATCCTGAATCCACAACTTTCTGGCCTGCACAAGCAGACTGAAAGAGAATTCCTCAATGAATGTCCTTTTATGCCAAATCCTCTGTATTGTGTTCAACAGAAGGAACCTAAAACATGTTTCCTGTACAGATGAAAAAAAACCATCAGACAGTTCTTTTGGACTTTTTCACTTGGATTTGGGTCAGAATGTCAGCTGTGTCTTTTAGCAAGGCATCAAAAATCCCATCAGCAAGCTGCATCTTTACAAATAGTTCATCCTCATCATAGTTCACCCACTGGGATTCCTCTTCATGCAACTCCTGGACCTAGAAGTGGAATAGTGATTTGTGCATTTAAATGTCAAATTATTCTATAAAACAGTGCAGTTTTGCAAGACAGCAGAATTCTAAATGTAAGGTTAAATACACTTACCAGAATGTGGTCAACTCTGTCTCGTTTTTTCCGTCCAAATTTGATCATTTTCTGCCAGTCTGTTTTCTGGTTCTGCTCTTTCTTTAGACGACACAACTTTAATACCTCAGTGGTAACAAATTCCTGAATGAAAAAAAAAAATTATATATATATATATATATATATATATATATATATATACAAAAAATAAATATACGAAAAATAAATATACATAAGTTGTATATAATGAAATATAGAATAGAAATAATGAGATACCACTTTTCTTAAAGCAGTATTAAGATCTTGCATACCTGGACTGCTGTGATGTCATTGGGGCATTTCACCCGATGGAAGTAGGTTGAATTAAGGCGACGTGGCTTCATCCATTGTGGCTGATCAAATTTTGGATCTTCTGCATAGATGTCTTGAATGACCTCCCATGATAAATCAAAGACGGCCTGCAAATAAACAACGGCAAAGATTTTTTTTTTTACTCATCTTCCTGGAAATGCCTTCAAAAACCTTGCCAAGGTTAAACAAACAATTCAATGTCAGCAACTCAATCCCTACCAGTTTGTAGCTTTGTTGGCATTGAGCTTCCAGGTCACTGACTTCGGAGTCTCCTTCCAGGAAAAAATGAGAGGGTTGAGGTTTGGGTACTCCAGTCAGACTTGGTCTACCATGACCCAGTTTGCAGCTTTTCCAGATCTCCTGAGTAGCAGCGATGACCAGTTTCTCCACCTCCTGGACAGTGTGAGGAACAATCATGGCAGGCTCCTCCGGTTGCTTCATCTGCACGGGAAGCTCAGGCCTGGGCGGTGTTTTGACCTGTTCCCCCGCACCCAAACTCAAGGAGCTAGAAATCCCATCTTGCTGCTGTTGACGTTTTTGCTTTTGCTGTTGTTTTCGTGAGCTAAGACCAAAGTCCTCATCGAACCAGTCCTGCTCATCACCAAGGACATCGAAGAGCTCACGGCTCAGTTCCAGCTCTGCCAGACGTTTAGCTAGCTCTTCCTGTCCACTCGTACCCAGGACAGGGCTCTCCTGTTGAAGAAGCATAGTTGACACTAATCAAGATCACCTCTTCCAACTTCCAGCAAGAGAAGATCTGATTTATCTTTACATTACAATGTAACATCAGCTCCTAGATGTCTGTCAATACAGCTGGAAATGTATACTTAAGCATTACACATCAGCAATGTTATCAGCTTGTTGAGTAAATCATTCACTCCATTTCAATAAATAACTTTTAGACTGGGGTTATTTTTAACTGGTTTCTTATTTGATCTGTTCTATTCTATTCTATTTGATCTTCAGATAAATTAAAATGACACTTACAGGTCTGTTGCAATGCTCTGGAGATGAAAGTTCCTCCTGATCATCATCAAAGAAAGTGCGGAAACTGTCCGTCTTTGTTTTAGATGAAGACCTGCTCTGAGACTTAAAGTTGTTGCTTCTAAGTCCATCATCTTCATTGATGAAGTCTCTTTTCAACTGATTAGCAGCTGATAACTTCTCCTCTTTGTCTTTCTTGATCTTCTGAAATTGCTTCACCGCATCACTTAAGAAGTTTTCCACAAGTTTATCTGCTAGTGTAGTCAAAGCCCTTTTATTATTCAAGTCTTCTCTATTGTCGAGACTGGCCTCCTCGATTGAGATGTCAGTGGATTTTGGAAGACCATCAACTCTGGACTTCTTATCTTCAACCAACAGGTCCAAAATGACTGCTGTTGGTTCCTCTTCCTGCTTTTGTTTTTTAGATGTCCCTTTATCTAAATTATTGAGCAGTGGAACAACATTATCAACAGATGTGTCCTCGAATTCGAGAATGATGTCCCTGTCTCCACCGTTAGGCACTGTGTGCTGACTTTTGTCACAGTCCTTAATGATATTGCAGTCAATATCATTAAAATCCAGGTTATGCTGAGATTTAAAAAAGGTGCTTTGCCCAGTGGAAAGCTGTTTGATGTTAACTTCCAGTGGCTTTTCATGCTCATCCAAAAGCTCTCTAGTCTCAGGATGAAAATCTAGGTCAGTTTTTTCTCCTTTAATTTTGTTTAGCAGATTTCTCTGTTCTAACTGTTTCTCTGAACTTTTGTTTTTGCCATTTGGCTGGTCATCACCTGATGAATCTTCATCTTCAGTGTCTGCACTGGCCTCAAATTTCTCTGGAAGATGAGAGATCTTGTCCGGCGGGGCAAATATACCGTATTTTTCCCTACACTCAAAGTACACCACCCCTTCATAAGTTCCATTGTTACTTCCCTCAAGGTTGTCCAGTTCAACCCCAGCCCAGAATCCATTGGCAAAGTTAGTTTGTCCCTTGAATCTCAGTGTCCCTGGTTGTATATTACTAACCAAAACCCGGTCTCCAATGCAGAAGCTGGGCAATTCGTCCTTTACTGGCAAAACTGGCATTTGGGGCTGCGGTGAAGTTGAACATTTTGAATGACTCATGAAGTCGTCTTCAGAGCCTTTACCAAGGCTATTGAGGTCTGCATGACTTTCAGTTTGAAAGCTGCCATCAGTACTTCCTGATTGGACACTTGGTTCTTCTTCAATTTCCTCCTCACTGCTGTACATTGGAGACTTAACAGATTTTTCTTTGGGCTCTGGGGCAGAGGGTGATGTAGGCTTTGATTCATGATTATCCTCCTTAAATGACGACCCAAAGGAAGACTCAAAGTCATCGTTATAGCCATCACCTGAAGGTGAAGGTGTATCTTTCATCTTTGCTGAATCCTCCCTCTTGGACAAGAAGAAGTCATGGGTATAAGAATGATCGATGGCTGAAGGAGTCTTTTCAGCTGAAGGATAGTCTATATCTTTTGATTTTGCCACAGGAGAGTCAGTAAATCTCATACTCTCTGCAACATCTTCAACTACAGGCTTATCCTCAACATCTTTCTCAGATAACCTTTCCTCCTCTCTGGGTTTCATGTCATTTAGCAAGGGAATCTGAAGCCCAAGGTCCAGTTTAAACAGAGGGTGTGATTGTTGATCAGATCGGTCATTCTCAGACCCCTCCGACTTTGCATATTCCAGTTCCTCCATAATACCTGATTTGTGGCTAGAAAACACGCTCTCATCTTCTGAAAGGAGGTCATTGGCCTCTAGTCTAGCAGAATGCTCTCTGATTGAGGGGACGTCTTCTGATCGCTGGCTTTTATACTCTGGACTACGCAAGCTCCTCAAAACGTCTATATGTTCTGGACTTCCCATAATCGGAGTTGGAGTAACTGTAGGAGGATCTTCATCTGAGGAAATGTCATCATGTTCTGATGAATACTTATTGGGTCTTGATGGTGCAACATCATCTGCTAACAAAGACAAGAAACATACACATTTTTAACAATATGTAACATTAGATCCAAATCAGTATTGTTAATGCCAACAATCATATTTTTAGTCTTAAAGGCATTGCACCTTTATCAGCTGATGTCTCTGTGGGCAAAGTCTCTGATTTCTCAGGTTCTGTGACGATCTTCCAGTTCTTGCTGGTCTCAGACCTGTAAAGTAAACATGCATCAAAGGTTATGGGAGGTATACAAAAAAAAACACTCAGAATGATGAGTAAATTAAAAATGATTGGTAAATGTCAAGGCTAACCTCTGAAGCGGAGGGGGTTTTATCCGAGGCTTTTCAGTGGCTGACGTGGGAGTTTTAATCTGGGGTTTAGTAGCTGGAGTGCTGTCTGGCTCTTTACTCAACTCAGCCTTGGTCTTCTGAATAAAGTCATTATATGACTGCAGAACCAGAGGAAGAAAAACATTAACAAATACAGCATATAGCCAATTTTAAAAAAATGCAGCAAAATAATACAGCAAGACAAGCAGTTTCTTTAAGATAAACAGCACACAGAAATAGTTGAATATGAAAGGTGATAATGGCTGACCTCCAACTGTTTCAGCAGACTCGCTTCCTGAGCTTTCAGTCGCTCTTTTTGCCTCTTCTTTTGCTCTTTTTTTAGCTGGTACACCACAGATTTGCGTTTACGGAGCTCATCCTTGAGGGCACGAATACGGCTCTCAATATCACTCTGATCAGATGTAGTCTCTGAGGTAAGAGGAAGAAACCAGTAATTCAAATGACCACTGCTAAAAAGGCTTCAGAGGGCACTAAATATTTGCATAAAGGTTAGAAGTGACAAAGTACAACATTTTAATAATAAAGATAGACAATGTTTTAAACCGAAAATAGTCCAATTTCTTTTAGTACAGTCTCTCTAAGACAGATCATCTGTATAAGGCAGGTAGACTCATGTGGTCTTCTATAATATTACTAAGCAGTTTGATCCAGAGAAGTGCACACACAGAGATAAACAGAGCATTATATTTTGCGGCTCAGCATATCCAATTTAGAAATGATGTAAAGGATAAACTGGAACAGGCTAAATTAATATACCAGGTATAAAACACCTTAAAAATATAATTTGAAAAGAAAAAAAAAAAACAATTACAAAAATACTAAGGATAAAATTGATAATTGGAGCAAAATGCTATGTTTACTGCAATCAACATCACTTAAATAAACAAACAAACAACTGTTATTGTACTATTCTATATGTTGCATTCTTCAAAAAACAAAAACGTCTAACATTACGTTGATGGAGCAAATCCAGATAATTTTCATAGACTGATGAGGGCAGCAAGGATCTTACCAGACGGAGTGGCTGAATGAGGGTCACTGGTGTGGGCCTCACTGGTCTTGGAGCTGTAGCGCACCTGCATATTGCTGCTTCCACTGGTGCCAGTGACAGTCCCAGGGCGGCTACTGTCTGAATGTCGAAGAGAGCTGAGGCTGGCTTTCTCTGGAGGAGACTGCAACACATACAGGAAGAGGGATCCAAGGTCAGGTCATGTAAATCGCACTCACCAAAGAGAGCTATGAATCAACCTTGTTTAATGTAACAGCACAAACAACTATGGACTACTGCAAACATATTCCCATGCTCAGTATCCCATAACTGCTCTTATAACTCAAACACATAAACATTAGATGCAGAATCAAACAATTTAGTCATTTATTTTTTTTAAAACTCAGGTTCAGTTTTCACCTGTTTGTTGTCGGTGTCATTAAACTCAGGTGAGTAGAGAGCGTCAGGGGCAGGGCTGTTGCCCGTATGAGGAGAGCAGAGTTCAGAGACAGGTTGGTCTGAAGAAGGGCTGGCGAGCTGCTCTGGAACTGACAAATCCGTGTGCACGCTGGACACAGACAATGCCGGGGAGTCATCTTCACTGCCTGCTTCTGTGAGAACAGATACACAAAATGTAACAGTTCAATTTATAATCATTGCTTTGACACTCTTATACACTGACATACAATACTAACGAACAGAGTAAACATAATAAACTGTAGAAAACATTTCCAGGGTATATGGCTGCCAAGCAAGTATCCATATTTACCACAACCATCTGAAAATCTGGGGTATGCAAGTTTAAAAAAAAAGTTTTTGAATTAAGTCTCAAAATGGAGCATTTTTTAAAATAGAAAATTAGGCACCACACTAACAGCATTAAATATTACTAATTAAAATAAAATAACATTATTTTAATGCTGCATTTTCAGCAGCCATTACTATACAGTAAACTTCTGAAATCATCTTCTTATGCTGATTTAGTTAAAGAAAAATTTCTTATTAAACAGCCTAATGCCACGTGATATTTTTGTAGAAACCACAATACAATTTTAGAAATACTTTGTCTTTACGGTCCCTTTTGATCAATTTAATGTGTTCCTGCCAAATAAATGTACAATCCTCTCAGGATCACTTTCCCTTTCCCTCTCAATGTCTTTTTCACACACTTCACCTTGTCCTGTGATACGGTCTTCTCCACCGCTGGTTTTACTACGCTGCTGCAGTGGTGTTGTGTTGTGGTGCTGCTGCTGCTGTTTTTCCCAGGCCGCCAGAGCTTGTCTCTCCATGCGACGCACTTCGGCCTCCTCCGCATCCAAACGCTGTCTCCACTCAAGAAGCTCCTCCGCATGTCTGCGCCTCTGCATCAACTGCTGTTCCCTTTTGGTAAGAAACCTACAGGACAGAGCGAGTGAGACAAAGAGAAATAGAAAAGGTACAAAAAGGGAAAACAAGATTGTGTAAAGCAAACTGACACAATTTGTAGACAGACCACCACAAAAGCAGGCAAAGCAGACGTTTAAATAATGCCACTCACCCACCTCCTTCAAACACCAGATTAGTCTCTTTTACAAAGGATGTGCACCAACACAAACCCTCATACACAAACACACACTCAATCCAAAACATGCTTCCCAAAACAGGCACGGCTCCACATGGAGACCTGTATTAATTTTAATGGGGGGAAAAAGCCCTATTTGTGTCCTCAACATCCTTACCAGGGCAAAACTCATGCATCTGGTACAACTCATGGGTGACACACATGGAGACAACCACCCGACAAACTGAAACACACAGGTTTCACCCAAGGTTTGACAAACAGTGTTAGGCTTTTGTCTCTGTAAGTGCAATTTTGCTAAGGAATTATTTGATTGTGCATTTGTTTGAAATACATAAATAGCACAAGCTGTACTGAATATCACAGTAATAATTTATCTTTTCTAGCAAGCTGTGCCAGGTAAAAACTTGCTTCACTGAAGGCAGGTCATTATTTTTTTTCAGAAACAAAGTCCTCCATGTATCATGACTTTGGTCTGCTACATCAAACCCGTCTGGCTTTTTCATTGAGGTTTAAGATAATTAAAAACATGTTAGAGAAAAACAGATGGCTTTATCTAAAAGCAATCGTCTTGCCTCGTGAATACAGCGGCCATCTTCATCTAACCATAAATTGTATTATGTTGCCTCAGTCATATATACTCATTAGCTCATCGCGGGCTACACTTATTTAATCAGGGGCTGGAGTTAAGATTTACTGTGGCCATTGGGCAGATGAAGAAGTCCTAAACTAGCATTATTCAGAAGCATACAATATATCAGTCTGCCCGGCCTGTCTGAAAAGAGATATTCCTCCCGGTCTCCACTCACCACAATACCAAGTTCAAGAACGGATTTAACAGAGAAGCATTATGCGAGGTGCATGGTTGAAGCTCACAAAAGTTGTTTCAAAGGTATATTTTGCAAAAAGACAATAATCCCCATTTAAGATCAATATTATTTGCATTGTGATTCTCATGACATTTAAGTGACTAATAATTAAATCCCCCTTATTGTATTGCAAGGTTTTATTTTATTTTACTAAATATTAACATTAAATATACATTGCATATTTTTATATGACATTAATGAGAGTATTATAACCAAAATATAAATTAAATATTAAAATAATAATAAATAATAATACAAATAATGCATTACGAGGAATGAACATTAAGGTACACATTTTAAACTGTCATGAAGATAACACTGCAAAAAATATTGATAATCATAAAACAGGCTTCATGTATGCAAAATAGACTTTTATTCTTCTCTCTCGAGATCAATGTAAAATGCAGACATGCTTAAGTGGGATTCATCATAAATAAATTACATTTACATACTAAAAGACAGACCAGCAACGAGGCAAAGATTAGATTTGACAGGATCACACCACAGAGACAAAAGACGTAAGACCCAGAAATCACTCATTTAACCCACCATGATTTAAACAAGTCTGATCTCTGGCTTTGAGATTTTTAAAACATTTGCCTGCTCGATCAGCAAATAAAAGCTCAAAAACCAATCACAAAGGATTTAGGTAAATCATTTAATCATTCAACCAAATAAAAATAATCTTCCCCGGTCAGACAAAAAACTATGCTTAATATTAAACTAGCCTTGAGCCAAAGAATCAGCTTATTTTAGCATGGTGTAGCCAGTTCATTTTCATCCATCCATTCTTCACTGCATTCCTCTTTCTGTTGTTATCCCCACCCACCCAGCTGTGGCAGTGGATGAACAAAAGCATGCTCCATGGGAAATAGGTGCTGAGAGAAGGGAGGAGGGAGGCAAGGGGAGAGAGGAGGATCGTGGGTAACTGTACCTGACCAACTGGCTGTAGATAAAGAGCTGGAATTTGGGGTGGAGTTTTGGGAGACAGACAGACAGAGAGGCCCAGTGATGAGCCGTAAAGACAGAGAAGAAATAATGGACAGGAGAACAGTGTCTAAGAAAGAAAGAGAGGAGAGGACAGTCAAAAATCAAGAAGTAGTGTTGGAGAGAATGAAACAATAAAAGAGGAGAGAAAAAGAGAGAGACATAAGAAACACAGATATGGAGACAGAAAAAGAGATTGAGTGTAAACATGTGTATCCTTAATTTCTCTAGCTACTGTGCAGCAAAAACATCAACCAGTTATTGACTTGTAGCGGTTAACTGCATGCTTCAGATCGTTAAGAAGCCACTACACCTTTGAGTGTCATACTTACAAACAACTTAAGACGAAAGGTTTTGGTAATTACAAGCTTGCGTGGAAACATTTATCTGCCCCAAACAGCAGTCTCATATCTCATACAGAAACACCTGTATCATATTTCAGGTTATTTATGCTATAAATCTATAACCCAGACCTTTTGTTGTGAAGTTAACAAGCTGTTTGTCTAAGCAGGCACGTCGAGAGAGTTATTTTGCTAATTTTGCTGTGATAAAAGAGGGTAAATACATTAATATTTTAAATAAACGTCGACAATGCAAATCCCAATGATCTCTGCTTTAACAGAAGAGCTGCCTAGACTGGATTACAAATCACTCAGAATGAGATGAGGATAAAGTGTTTAACAATGAGTACTGAATAAATACAGCTGGAATTTATACAAAAGAGACCATCATGCTATTAGTGAGAGCTAGAAAGTGAACAAAAGTGTGTGAATGGTGACACAATCGCAACACAGCATGTGATTAGTTAAATCAGACAAGCGTGAAATCCTCTTCCCTCTGTGTACCAGTTTTATTCGCAGGACAAAAATATTTGTGTGTCAGTGCTAGGAAAAGTTTCTGAACAATGGGACGCCCCTCAACCTGTTGTCAAGGATTGAGTGGCTGAATATGTGAGAATGAGATCACGCACACACAATGGACGAAGCGCATGAAACGCGTTAGAGAAACCTCATGACCTGCAAATTGTTTCAGGAATCACACTGGCAGAATGTACATCCTGTTTTCTAGTGGCAAAAGGAAGCCTTTTTCTATATTAGATGCAAAAGACTCCTCCATTCATTAAGGGAGAGGGGTGTTTTCCTACACAGAGCACGCTTATGTTCAAACCAAGCACTGTGCACACAGAAATAAACAAACACTTTAAAATGTCACATGGTCAGCAAGCTGTAGACGAACCTCGAAGAAATGCACACATTATTAGTAGCACTAGCTAATCGTAAGAAATGGCCCCTGTGTACATTCACTGTTTGGCCTTCTTGAAAGAGGTTTGCACTACATAACATATGCATAAGGTTATTAAAGGTTTGGTTAATATAATCAAATGGACTTTACAAACCAATGCATTATTTTAGAGGACAGATGAGGAAAAGATGGAAGTATAGAAAAGCAACATGCGTGAGTGTTTATTTACTTTTCATCCATGTGAGAGCGCATCTTTTTGAGTTTCTGCATGATGCTGCTGGTTTCACTGCCCGACACTGACATGGGGGAGGGACTTCGGGTCTCTGCGTCCGTCACAATCACGCTGGGTGGAGCAGACTCCTCTGCCACACCTGAAACGGGTGACTCCTGCAGGCGTTTCATTAAAAAAAAAATGTAAAAAGTGTGGTATGTTCAATGAAGTACATACAGAGTACTTTAGGAAGACCAAGAAAGCACAATCGTTAAGAGAACTGACCAGCTTTGTGTCAGCGCTTTTGAGCCGCTCTTTGAGTTTGAGTGTGGTGTGCCTCATTCTTTCAATCTCCTCCTGCTGTTTGAGGAGCAGCTGTCTCTCCCTCCTCGCTGCTTTATTAGCCTCCTGCAGTCGTTTGATCTCCGCCTGGGGATAAACAACACAGGAACATTTTAGCCTTTAAACATGACAACACTTAAGTCATTCAGTTATGATTATTTAATTTATTATTCATTGATTTGCAAGTGGAGCTTGGAGATCATTTCATAAATCCACATTATTGTTACCTGTTCCTGTTGTAGCTTCAGTATCAGGCCTCTTTGTTTCTTACGAAGGGGTGGCATCTTATCGTCCTCTCCTTTATCTCTGAGATGCCTAGTGAAGAAGAAAGGCGATGAGGAGCATGTTACTGAAGTTCAACAATTTTAATCAAGATGATGATATGAGATTTAACTAACAAAATATTGTGCAACTTGACCACAACATATTTAATTTCAGTTATGAGACGTATACACTGTTTGAAAATTTGGCGATAGATTCCCCCCCATCCACTGTCCTGCAATTTAGCTCCAACTCTAATCAAACACACATGCTTTTCATTTGAAAGTGATCCTTAAAAAATGCAATTAGTTGCTTCAGGTGTGTTTGATTAAAGTTGGAGCTAAACTTTGCAGGACAGTCGATCGCCAGGAGCAGGGTTGGGCACCCCTGCAATAAATTGTCCAAAAGTAACAGTAAAATCATTTAACAAACTATTACACAATATTTATATTTTAAATAAATCCTGTTCTTCCGAATTTACTATTCCTAAAGAATCTTGAAAAATGTAGTATTGTTTAGAAAGCACAAAATAATTTTAGCAATGAAAATAATATTTCTTGAGCACCAAATCAGCATACTACAATGATTAAAAAAAATAAATAAATAAATTATGAGACACTCAACACTGGAATTTCTGCAGAAGACTTGTTTCAAAAACATTTAAAAATCTTATTTATGCTTTTGAACAGTTGTGTTAATATGGGTTATCAAGCAGGGAATATGGAGTGAAAAATCCAGGGTAAGACAAATGTATGGATAATATTATTTATAATTTATAATGTATTTTTGTCCTGCCTCTTTTGATGTTCCAGCCAGGCCAGTTCAGCCTTGGTCTTCTCTCTGAGGGCCTTCTGACGCAGACGCAGCAGAGAACTTTGATGTTGAGCACGAACTTCCTCCTCCTTCATGTACTGACGCACCAAATCCATAGTGAACTTCGAGAAGCTATCCTGGCCACTTGAGAAGGGCATGCTGCCATCCTGCTATGCATACCGTGATACGGGGCATGGGGAAAAACAAGAGCTGATTCATTTATCCATCCCATACAAAGAGCTTCTTATCAACACACCAGGAAAACACAAACAAACTCCAACTATGACAACCAAACAGTACAAAACACAACAGGCTTGTTTATATTGAACACAACTGGGGTCAGATCTATGCTGCATGAGCAGAGCTGACAGGCATTCACCTTTGAGCTTGCTCTGGGGCTGGATCTGTCATGGCTGTGGTCGTCGTCAGACTCGGGATGAGAACTGGGCTTCCTGTCCAGCGATTCGCGACGGTGGGCCTCTGATGGTAAGAGAGAGCGGAACGATCTTTCCTCAATGTCATCCTCTGTCATAGAGTCATCAAACTTCACAGAGTACTCTGTGGCGATGGAGGTACTGTCTGCTAATTGGAGGAATAGACAGGAAGTGGTCAAAACAGCTCACATTTTTTCAGAACAGAGTAAGTTGTTTGTCCTCAAAAATGTATAGCTTTACCTTTCTCTTCTAGTGGGCTGCGCACAACATCTGAGCAAAGGGAGTCATCAGCAGCAGTGTGAGCTTGGTCCTCCACTGAACTACTGCTCCTGTCTTTTCCTGGTGTCTTCCTCTCCTTTTGATCAGAATTAGGTGGACTCAGCTGGGTACTACTGCTGCCGCCACCACTTAAAGACAGAGAGATTAGCATTTACACACTGTACATTCTGTAAAGCAATTCATTTGGCTGTTAAAAATCAGCTAAAATAAAAAGTACACTGTGTTACCTAATAGTTGGTCTCCTGGAAGGGATGGACTCTGAGAGGCTGTCTGTTGGAGTTTCTGCCTCTGATGGACTCTTACGTCTTTCAGGAGACAGCTCACTCTTCCAGCTACTGGAGAAGATCCAAAACAGAATCATTACTGATGTACAGATCACAATCACTAATATGACAAATTTGAAAAAAATCTTTCAATTAGAAAATGGAAAGTGAAACACGGTTAAAAGGACTGTAAAAAATTATGATTTACTCTTCTCCATGTTCTTCCAAATCCCCTGCCGCGGATCTCATTTCTCATACACTTTTGCATATTCAAACTTTCACAAAGATCCAAGGTTTAGAACGACATGAAACAATGACTGATTTTTATTTTCTGATGAGTAATTCTTTTAATGCAGAATATTATCTGGCTTTTATGCTTAATGAAGCTTAAGCATGGTGCAGGAAGATGAATCAGAATAGTGAATGGCCTTGTCCGAGGAGAGTGACTTACTTGTCAGTTTGGGGGTGTGGCTGCTGCTGTTTCAAACCACGGATGTGTTGTTTCTGCTGATCATACAGAGTAGTAATGGAGGGGCCAGGGACGCTTAGCGCTCCTGCAATCTGTGAACGAGCCAGCTCAGTCATCTATAGGGAGAAAGAGAAAGAGAGAGACAGTTAAATACACTTTTAATCCTTCAAGCTGACTTTAAAGAAAGAGTTGCAGTGCCTAGAAGGGAGGATACTTTACACTCTGAGAAGATAAGCATAATGCCAATAAAGAAAGATGAAGTTCTATCTACTACTATTTATAAACTATTATAGCATTTATAAATATCAGCCATCATAATATTTGTTCAACTTATTAATTGTGTTATGTGCTTATTTTTTTATGCATTTATTTTTATTATCACTACTATTTTAGCCGTTTAGGTTTTTGTTCTGCTTTAACTTAATTTCTAATTATCTAAAAAGTTTTATTAGCTTTTTTTTTTATGTGTCTATTTTAATTGACAAAATAGTTTTAATAGCTTTAGCTCATACATTTAATTGTAATTACATTTTGAAATCAATTTTACAGAAATAGATTTTCAGGACTCAATCAAGATTTGGTGAACAAAAATAAAAGCTCACCTCTTTAATGTGTAAGGCTGTTTCCGCTGTGTGGCATGCAGCCTCAGCCTGCTGGTTTATCAATTTCTTTGTGGCCTCATGCAAACCTCCTAATGCTTGCTGTTGAGACTGGAGCAAACTCTCTTGTAGCTCTACATGGGCCTTGAATCCAACACAAGCACACGTTTATAAAAAACATTTAAAGCTTCCATTATTAACTATCAAATTTGATTTCGTCTTCCTTCCCTCATAGATAAGGGGTGCTCAACGTCGGTCCTGGAGAGTTTTGCTCCCACCTTGACAAAGATCAACCTACCTTCTCCACCTTTTTCCTGCCATAAAAATGGCATGGGTATAGCTTCCGGTCTCATCTGCTTAGCTCTTTTTAACTGTTCAAAATAGTTTGTTTTGCTGCTTGATATTGCAAATTGGTGTGTCTTTATTTTATTTTAACATATTATCTTAATCAAGAACACACTGGTTTGTAGTGCAAACTGTTTTACAGTTTACTGCACATTGTTATTCTCCTCGTTGTTTACCTATAGAATATAATAAACTGGAAGCCTCACCCATAGGCTTACTTCCACGTTAAGAAAAAAAGGTGCTAAGCTTAACCACTGAACCTTGATTAGATTGTTCATGTGTGCTCGATTATGATTGGAGCAAAACTCTGCAGGCTCTTTATTACCAAAGTTGGACAACCCTGCTGTAGATCTATTTTTACATGCAAGCCTGGTGTATTTATTTTTTTAACAGTACTGAAAAAGCTTATATGTAAATGCCAGTATACCAGAACGCTCCAATGAAGCAAACAGCTTTTTGAATTAAACAAACAAACCAAATTGGCATGAAAAGATAAATAATAAATACCCGTGCAGCTTTCTGCCTGCTTTCTTCCAGTTGCCGTTGTGTTTCGAGGGTTTCTTGCTCTGCCTTCATCCTTAGCAAGTACAGTTCACGCTCATGCCTCTGTTGCTGAGACTGCAATAAGAAAAGGGTTAAAGGTTACCCTCAAATCAGGTAAGACATTGCTTTAGCAGGTGCATTACTTCACCTTGAGAATCTGAGCGAGTGAGACAGTTTCCTGCTGAGCAAGAGACACGCCTCTCACTCTCTCAACATCACCGAGCTGTCGTACCGACTCCTCCACTGCATCCAGGTAACTGAGCTCAGCAGACAGGCGCTGCTGGAGGACCCCAGGAGCAAACTGGAGCTCCGCTGAACCTGGGACAAGAGAAAGTAAACCAATTCCATCAGTGAACTCCTTTTCTTATATTACAGGAGACTTCTTTAGATCTGCAGTTGCTTACAAGTTCAACAGAAATCCAGATGTTAGTTTACCTGCAGTCCTGTGCTCTGTTCTTCCTGGACTTTGAGTATGGGGTGAGGGGTTGGATTTAGCCCTGACAGCTGATGAGGAGGATGAGGAGGAACTGGTTAGAGCTGCGTGAGGGGAACCCGACCCCCTGGCAGACCCTCTAATTGAGATACTGTCACCTGGAGACACCCGGGAAGAACCAGAGCTGGCTGGAGAACCAGCGGCAGGGGTTGTACGTGCGCTTCGGGGTGATTTCTTTCCTTCAGAGCCAAGATGACTAATGAAACCAAGTAAAATAAAACTAATATTACTAATAATATTATTAATAGATACATAACTCTACTGTGACAACCAAAACCTTCTATAGTCCAGTATCTACTAAAGTATTTGTGCTATAGCAGCTGGAAATTATGTGCACAGATGATGGGAGTATCCCTTCAGTTTATGTTAATCCACTTAAATCTCTGCTGTTATAAAAACCCATCCAGAGACCACATCTCTAGAAGATACAGCTCTCCGAATGCTGAAAACGCAGGTAGGCATGAAGGGAATCTGACTCACAAGCTTCAACAAATGCCACAGGGAGGCTCGAATGTCACACTAGGGGGAAATATCTCATTGGCAATGAGCCTGACCTGCAGCACAGCTAACCTACTGAACAAAAGAGCCAGTGTGTATGTGCACATTGCCTCCCGCCTTGATTTCTAAAGGGATACAGCAGGCTGAACACTTATACCCTTCAGCTGACATAGTAGTACTAATATTGACACTGGCTCCTCTGGGTTTTAATAATTATGATAAACAGGAACAGCAAAGATATTGCGTTTAAAGATATTTCCGGTCTGTGCTCAATATGTCTGAGTTCATGTCCGGTGACATGCAGACTAGCAGAATGGCAATGAAAGATGAATGTACTAGTAAATAAAACTCCAACTATACCCACATTGCACCAGGCTGTTCAGATGTGGATATCAGTGTGAGCTAATGTGTTTACCTATGGATGGAGTGGACTGAGACACCCCCCAGTGTGCTGTCTGTGTCCACGCTCCTGTGAGAGCTGCGACTGGATGCTTTCTCTGAGCCGCTTTTCTTAAAACCCTCAGCAGGGAGATCAGAGACAGCAGAGGATGTGTTTCTTTGTCCATCCAGCAAGCTCCTTTCTGAAGCTATAGGAATGTACAAAGATAAAATTAGGAATTTAATCAGGATACAAAAATGTCAAGTGTTCAAAACCAACATAAGTGAAATTAAACTTTTAATGTAAATCCATAAACTTTTTGGAGTTTATGGATTTGTACTTCTGATATATCCCTATAGGAATGTACACAGAGAACAGATTTCACACTGTACCACACTCAAGATCACATGATGTGGCCCTTTATAACATATCTGACCTCTCTTGCTGCTCGAGCTGGCTGAGTGTGGAGAAGAGAGAGGTGTTAGAGCTGGTGATTTTTGAGATCTCTCTCCAGCTCTGTTACTGTATGCAGATCTGCCACTTAGCACCTCGTCTAGAGGACTGTACCGACTGTAGCCATTACTGTGGAGAGAAGGAGAGTTTACCTCTATGCAAATGATTCTACATGGAGCATGTCAAATGTGAGGGATGGTATGATTGTAGAGCAACACTGCCCTCTTCAGGCTGAATACTGGAACTGTATACTGTTCTATTTTACAACTAAAAAATATTTGGGCTATCTTTTGAGCAAAACACTTTCGCTTTACCTGAGTCCATTAGGACTTCTCTTGGATGCTGACTGGCTACTGGCGTGTGAAGAAACAAAGTCTTCCTCATAGACCATTCCATCCAATGAGCTAGCACCAGACAGAGCAGAGCGGAGAGCTGGAGAACTCTTACCGCCTCTCTCCTCCAACGCTACAAAATAAAACAAATATGTTCAGCTAAAATATATATACATATTAAGCATTAATCACAAAAGTGTGGGGTCAGCAACATTTGTTCTGTGAAAGAAATTAATCATTTTAAGTTGATCAAAAGTGACAGTAAAGATATGCATAATGTTACCTGCACCCTTATTAAGAAGCACCGATAACAAGATATGTTTAACACTGATCATTTTTGTGTGTGTTTGTGCACAAATCAGCATATTTCGATTTCACAAGGGTCATTTAAAACTGAAGTAATGGCAGCTGAAAATTCAGCTTCCTCACATGAATAAATAGCATTTTTCATATATTAAAATAGGATGCAGTTGGTCATTTGAAATTTATATTTATAATTAATATTACTGTTTTTACTGTACTTTTCATCAAATAAATGCAGCATTCATGAGCCTAAGATACTTGCTGACCCCAAACTTTACAGCGTATGTCTGTTTTATAAAAAATATATAATATAGATAAAGTAATAGTCTTGTACACATCAGTGAGAATGAGCTGAATGATAAACACAAACATGTTCTAATACACAAAGTTAAAAAATTCTCACCTTTGCTGTAGCTCATGTTCTTTGTAAATATATTGATAACACTGTGTGGGCTTCCCTTAGCCAGTTCTTCCCATGGTCCATTGCTTCCACCTTGTACCATACTTGACACATTAAAGGGCAGGTGCTTCTCTGCCTCTTTCTGAAATCGTGAAATAGGGTTAAAACTGTCTCCATTCAGATGTGCGCTGTATCCTGTGATTCTCTGTCTTGATTTGGGCAGCTCTTGCAGGTCTTCGTCAGATATACTGCCCTCACTCAGCAGAGGACCCTCACTGATAGAACCTCCGCTGGAATCCAGCTCAACTTCCTGAACAACAGGCTTTGAAGGAGAAGGAGTCTTGTGTCTAAAAGTGAGGCCAGAGGTTGCAAGTGTTTGTTTGTTCATGGGCTCCATGTTCTCCCTAAAGCTGTGCAGGTTGCCCACACCTGGAAGGGCCTGATCATAGGTGCTCTGACCCCCAGCCAGCAGTTTTTCAATCCTCTCAACCAGGTCATCGGAATCTGTCGGATTCTCTCTGACTGGTGGACTGACCGGTTTAGCCCAGCGGTCATCGCTTGGGATTAAAAGACCCGTGCCTGTATCCCTGGCACAACCGTAGTTTATCCCGGTACCGGCTAGCTTACGTGCCTCGCTCTCAATACGGCTGGAGAGAGAGGCAGCTGTGGCCTTTAGAGCCTCAATACGGCTCATTTTGCGGCCTGAAGTTGAGGGAAATGCTGTATGCGCAATCAGGGACTCTCTGCTAGGTAGTGAAGGTTCTGGATCCAGTTCTAACAGCTGAGAGAAGATATGGCCAGAAGGAGGCGCTAGGGAGCTGCTGACCCTCAGAGCAGGACTACACTGGTCAGATTGAAGCCAGGGTGACCCTGCAAAACCCAAGCCATTCCTACAGAAACAATACAAGACAACAGATTATTAAAGCATAATAATGACCAAAAAAACATTACTTAACATAAAAGACTTTAAATTGTGTTACATATGGCATAAACCATGTAATCTCACCAAAATAATTAATTAGAAGTCAGTTTTAATCCATTTTTAGAAACATCCATTGTTCGCAAAATCTATACGCCAACTGCTAGCACTTAAGGGTGGCCATGGAAACAGACTAGCAACAAACACTTCTCCCTAAGCACTGAGCTGACAGACTAATCTGTTCTTACAGAACTACTTGAAATAAGGTCATGTCATCTGTGTAAGGGAATACAAATGACTTCCCATTTAGGGAAAGGGGATATTTGGTTAATCTTTTCAGTGCTTAGAACAAATAAATAAAAAAGGAAGTTCTTTGGTGGAAATAACTAACGTTTTTTTTTTTTTAGATGGAAAACCAAACACTTTTGATCAGGATGATGAAATGGAATGGGACTCTGTGTGTGTTTTACCTGGAGAAAGGAGGCTGGCATTGCTCCGTAAGGGACAGATCACTGCTGGAGGTGGCACTTTGAGGTCGATCATGTCTTTTGTTTTCTTTATCAGACTCTCCAGATGGCTGGTATACTGGTCTCGGCTGCAGTGTAACAACAGAAACACTTAAAAAGTGGTCGATCATTATGGATTTTGTCTAGACACCAAGGTGTCCCATAGTTAACATAATCGTAATATTTAGTATATTATATAGCTATATAAGATTTGTCTCTTATTAGTCCCTTTTTTAAAACAAAATACAGTTAACATAATATTATGAAATATCATCTCAATTTAATTAAACTGTTTACCACTGAGCCATTCCAGGGATGGCAAAGCTAAATTTTCAGTTTTGATAAATTTATTAATACTACACTTAACATTTGTGTGAAAACTGTGAGACATTTTTTGATGAATAAATCAGCCTTTAATTGAAATAAAAATGTTCTGTAAAATTCTTACATTTCTTTACTATAATTTTAAGTCACATTCATTCATTAAAAAAAACTACTGATGACAAACTTTTGAAAGGCAGTGTAACTAAAAACTGCCTAACTAAATTTAATATAGTACTCAAAATCTACCCAAAAATATTTGTTTATTTTCTGTGTAACAATATAATAAAATATAATAGCTGTATTATCTCAAGTTCAAAAATATGTTTTTGCAAAAATGTTGCAAAATAAAGGTTTACCTGCTGAACTATGTTTGTTCCAGCACAACCATTGATCTCTTCTCTGAGCTGAGTCTGTTCCAAAAGAAGTTTTGTGTACGTTTCCTGGAGCCGCTTCTTAATTGGACCTTCAGGTGCGACTGGGCCCTTAGTGGCCCCTGCGCGTTGTCTCCTGTAAAGCTCCTGCAGGCGTTTATTCTTGTTCTCTTCTTCCTCCCGCTGAGCCCTCCTCTCCTCTGCTTGGCGTTTTTTCCTTTCTTCTTGTTTTTGAGCAATATACAGTCGCACCGCTTCTGCGTCATAGTGCCGTTTCTTTGCCATGGGATGCTCAGGAGGATCTGCTCTCTTGGTAGTCTTGGCAGGGCTGGCACTACGAGAAACTCTGGTCGAGGCACGGACTTTTGAGCGGGGCGCTTCTGCCCTCCTGCTGCTGTCCTCCTCCAGCTGCAGGTCATCTAGGATGCCACGGATGTCTGCTGAGAGAAGGTCTGTGCTGGGGGACTTTCTTCTATCAGCCCCAGTTGATCTGGAGGGTCCAGCTGGCTCTTCTAGACGTTTGTGATTCCAAGGTCTTTCTGCACTGGTGGGCCTTGAACACCGGCTCCGCTCAAGACGGGGATCAGAGCTGGAACGGGGACCAGGGGCTGCAGGAAAAAACACAGAGGCATACAGGACAACAAATTTATATATTTTTACATATAAAGTAATATAAATTGTTTATAATAAAAATGTTTATTAATGTATATAAATGCACTCACACATACATATTTTATTACTAATGCATGACCAAAATAACATATGCTGGGTAGATAATTTTAGATTACTCAAATGCACCAACATGTTAATACCCAATATTACCATTTTAGACTGACTAAGTCTATATAGCATTTTCATTCTGAGCTAAAGCACAAATCTAGGCTATTCATTGCCAGTAATAGCATCTGCAAAATGATTATATGTAAATGTAAAATGTAAAGGTAAAAAAAAAAATAAAAAAAATTGATAATTGAAAAAAGAAATAATTCTATGGATGTTTATGTCTGAACTGGAAAAACATCCCCTTCAGCAGTTGCTTGCATATAATGTTTAAATCAATACAGCATTGAGCATTTCCGTCTCTGCAGTCCAATAAATCAGTATCAGAGTGGCTGTATAAAGTCTGGGTCCAGCCCAGCACTGTGGAAGGAATCAGGTCGACTTGTGCAGTGAGTCAGAAACACCCAGTCGAACACTATTCATTATGGTCACTGGGCAGCAAAGTTTACCAATGCGGGGAGGCTGTCTGAATCTTTATTTATTAATAGACCTGACACTTGGGCTACTAGCTTCTGGAACACTAGTGCTTTGCAACAAATGTAGCGCTTAACAACTGTTGGCAATAAACTAATTCAAAACACCTCAAGAACATAATTTGGCTGGGCATTCAAAATATGAGAATGCCAAAAAAACCAAATAGCTTCTGACATTTAAGGAAAAATAAATGCAGATATTGGGCTTTTTCACGATCAGCATGGTGACAGCGGCAAAGCCTAGCAAATATATCCTCCTCTCACCTGCTCTCATTTGCGTTTCTGAGGACTTTGCTCGAGGCTCTCTGTGTAACCGTGGCGGTGGCCCCAGCATCATCTTCACCAGCTTCTGCCCATCTCGCCATGATGACGTGCTGATTGCTATGGATACAGGTTATGCAGATACCTTGAGACTACAGTTCGTCCATAATTAATTTGTACCTTTTTTTAACAAGTGTGATTAAGGCAGAGAGGAAAGTATGACAAAAGTAACTAATAATAAAGAGACGGAATAGCTGCAGTGAATCACATTTACACAGATGTTTAATTAAACCAAACCTCCTGGTGAAAATTATCTTTCTCCAGAGAAACCCCCCCCGCTCACATTTAATGATAGCGGGAATGCAAAACTGACTGTACTTAATAAATGATTCTGGTCTTACTGTGTATGACATTAAAAAATTAAATGTTAGCAAGATCAAATTGTAATTAATTTTTCACCTTCTGAAAAACTGATTTACTTTTATGTTGACGTAATCAACGCCACATGGAAGGAGAAAAATATTAACCAATACAAATGACTTAACGGAACAGTTCACCCAAAAATGGAAATTCTGTCATTTGTTTTTTTGTGGTAGGCTCTCTGAATGGCTGATTAAGCTGGGCCAGCAACAACAACAAAAATCCCTTCTTGAGCCCTGTCATTGAGGTGATGAAGTTACCTTCAAATTTCTGTACCATTAAAAGCAGATAATCTATTATAAACATATCACTGTAGTTTAACTGTTACACCTGCTCAGCAAGATTCATCTAAATATGCTCTGGGCTGACAGTAGGTGAACTGAAAACTGTGAATTCACGTCCATGTCTGTTTGCAGCAATGTTGAGAATGCAGTGTGTACTTGAATTGTTTCTCATATTCACTTCTAAACATTTTTTGTTTGTGCAGCTAGTAGCATATGAACTCACAAGAGCATATGCAACTCGCATTTCTAAAGTTAGGGGTGCAGAGGGTAAACTAGTTGAAGGGTGGATGGAGGAGTCCGATTTCATTTTCCATCCTGTCATTACTAGACTGACACCTCTACTGCTGTCAGCGAGGCCACAGCGGTTTGAGCTGGGACACATCAAGCATTCCTGTGTCACTGTTGCCGCAGTTATCCTGTTAATCTGCATGCTACACATTCTAGAAATTTCTGTTGGGATAAGAGATTTAGCTTGTGCTTGCAGCCGGACATTAGCACACTTGTCTTCCAAGAATGTCTTGCAGAGAACAGGGCACAGTAACACTGGCAGGTCAAGAGAGGCTCACGCAGGGCTGCCAGCATGTGTGTGTGTGCTCAACAGAGCATTTGCACATTCTAAGTTCAGATTGGGATCTTCATATGCAAAACTACCATTAAGCACTGTTATATGTGCATTCAGATGTTGAATTTCAATATCATTTGATTAAATAAGCTACAGCTGTTTGCTTGAGAAACACTCAGAGTGTGAAGAAGACAGTATGGCAAACAGAACTCAGACCTGGTTTAGTGTTTGAGTCCGGTGCAGAGGAAGATCTGTGTACTTTCCTAACAGGTTTGGATGGTTTCTTTTCTTTCACCCTTTCTCGTTCCGCAGGCCTCTGCTTTGGTTTTGTGCTCTCTGCTATGAAGGACAGAGAGAAGATTAAATTGGTTGACACTGATCAAGATTATCATCATTAACCGAAACTTTCGGTCAACTTTATCTGTTTATGAAACATATAGAGTATAGAAAATTGATATCTAAAAATCAAACTGGATTTTTCTGTGAAGTAAGAATCCTTATATATAATTAAAAAACAACAAAAAGTGACTGCTACAAATGTGTACCATATGGCCTCTTTAATGACACCAACTCAAATCTATAGTAGGACAACAGGGAATTGAGCAGCATTGTTGTGCATATTATAAATGAGCTTGTTCCATAAAGCTATTTAAAGGAATGGCTGAGCAAACTGATGCAATCCTTACAAATAACTTAAGAACAGTCTGGGCTAACATGAAAACTGGTAACTACGGCTGTGGCAGTACGCCTGGAAACTCTGAGCCAATTAGGAACATGTAAGTCATCGTCCAAGAGCGGTTTGGATTAAGCATACTTTTTGACCATACTGCAATCCGGCAGAAACACATGAATTCTGTAAATTGTTTCATCTGCTTTGAATGGCAGGTAAAACAGTGTTTTTGTCCTAATTCCTGTTCATTACTCACGCTTCCTGACTCAGAGGGCAGTAAAACACACTTCAGCTCCAACACATCAATGGATAAACATTTTAATTCCATATAAATAAATAAATACCCAATTGACTACACTGCAGTTAGGCTGAAATCAAGAGGATGACTCAAACACAAAACATATTTATAGCATCAGTTGCCTTAAAGATGACAACCAGTGAGCTGTGTATGATCAGGACACTGTAACATTTTTTTGAGTACCTTAATTATACTACTCATGCAGTGTGAATGTGTTTTCTTATAGCACAGGCTGTTGTTGTATTTCTTGTAATGTTTACACAAATATACTACAATTACTGATACTTTTTTATTACATTTTATTACATATTTTAACATTCTTGAAAACTATACCTGTAAGCTGTTTGGTCAGGTCTTTGTAAATTTCCCTGCTTAAGTTGTGGAAGTCCTCCTCTGCCCACACTTTCCCATCAGGTGTGCGAATCTTAGTCTCACTTGTGTTGAAGCCTAGAAAATGAGAAAACACAGAAGTGAGCTTCCTCTCAATCTGATGCTTTTATTCTAAGTATTTTCGGGTACAACTATTACTTGGGTGGAGCAAACTAAGGTCAAGCTCAATGATGAAAGCTCTTACGGGGTTTGAATCTGCTACCTTTCGGGTTACAGCCCAATACAATCAAGTCACTTTCTTCTCTGTGGTCGATTTACCTTTGTAAATAGGCGCTGGAGGGGCTGGAGCCACTTTCCGAACTTTAGCAGTAGGTACTGTAGTACTATGTGCTGTCGCTCCAATACCCACAGGTTGCTCCAAGTACCCTAGCAGCTTGTTTCTTTCTTCCGTCTCCTCCAAATGTTCCCTCTGTCTACGGATTCTCTCTTTCAATTTTTCCAGCTTTTCATCAGGCTGCCGACGTCGCAGGTTCTCCAGCCGCAGGGAAGCTGTGACTGAACCGGTGATGGATGTCAGGGAGGTCTGGGACGTCTCAGCCTGTAAATGTGTTCTGGGGTTGACCTCTGACACCAGTGGGGCTTGGTCAGGTTGGTGAATAGCGTTAAG
Source organism: Enteromius afrohamiltoni (assembly GCA_034779775.1). NCBI lineage: Eukaryota > Metazoa > Chordata > Actinopteri > Cypriniformes > Cyprinidae > Enteromius > Enteromius afrohamiltoni. The sequence goes on from JAUYWG010000041.1 coordinate 4,878,438, forward strand.
AGCAGACAGGTCATTGAGGTAGCGTACAGATGTGCTGTCTACAGCTGAGGAGCGTGGGCTGTCCAGGTCTGCAGTCTGCATGTCTCGGGTGTCACGCTGATAGACCAGCTGGCTTAGAGCTAAGTCAGCCTGAGGGACGCCCACCTCTGTCGTTAATGAATGGACTTCTGGTTCAGAGTGAGTGTGGGACACTGGCACCGGAGATGCTTCCCTATTAAAACAAGAAAAAAGTCAGTCTAATAATAAATTGCCAGTTTAAAGTGAAGAGCATAAGAGGATTTCCATTATTACTGCAGTTTATGGTTGCAAATAAATACTTATTAATTTCTTTGGAGCATTAACCTGTATGAAACGAGTGGGTCTCTAAACTCCACTGCACTGAGTTTCCTGGCATTACTGTCCAGAGTGCCATTCCTCAAGGGACTTCGGGAACTTTTGTCTGGACTGCGTCGACTCCGTGTTCTAGACTTGGATCCACCTTCCTCCAAATGACACCCATCTGTAGTAAATACATGAAATAATGGAAAAGGCAGAACTGTGAAGAATGTTGGACTATTACTAACTTTTATTATATTTTATATATATACAAATACAAAAACAGTATGTGTGTGTGTGGGTGTGTGCTGTGCTTGTGTGTAATATTGTCTATTCCACATTGCATAGCTGTAGAAAAATTAGAAGCATTCATGCAAACTGTCACGTCACCTTGCTCGAAAACAAGAACAGCAACTGGTGTTGTCAAACTCACAAATGATGAATGACTTTCATGAGTCAGTTTTTTGATTATTCACTCAAAACTCGCAGAGCTGTTCCTAAATTAACATATGAATCACTGCATTTAACGCCTATACTCTCTAAATATTCATGAAACAAGAAAAAGAGAAGCTAATTCTAGTAATAAAACAAAAAACTATAAAACAATTCATTAACTTAATACAATTTAAAACAGATTAAAAACTAACTTAATCTTGTAAAAAAAAAAAACGAACCAAAAAAAACTGTGACCACATATAAAAAAAAAAAATGCTTTGACAAGTTAAAAAGATATTCCATTTAAAATCATTCCACTGTATGTTTATATTATGTAAGTTGACATTAAAAACACCTAGCATAGGGATGTGCAATAGCCTCTAACGGATTGCCTCTGTATGCGTTACAGAGAATGTGTCTGTCTCACCTCTGCGGCTTATTTTCCGACCGCCACTCACAGATGCTTTCTTTGTGTCAAGCACTGAGTCCAGAAGCACTCCAGTGCCTGGCGCTGCCTCCAGACGATTCTCAATGTGTCGCAACTGAGACAAGACCACAATTAGCCATTGAGTCAACAGATCTCTGCCCTCATGGGGATAATGCTACAAATACTAAACCTACAGAGTATACATTCTTATATTTGGGCTTCTTCAGAACTATTATGTATGTAATAGGTATCTGGCATCATAAGTAGGCCAGAACATGAAACGCGTAAAGAAATACTCACGGCAGCTTTGGTTTGATTTAGACTATTCCAGGCATGAGATATCTCTGCTGAGAGATAAACATTAACATAAGTAATCACGCAAACATGCTCATGATGATGTTCCAAGTATAAGGTGACAGTTAAACAAACCTCTTCTGTTGTCTTGCCCAGCAAGAGCAGCCTGGGAAGAGACAGTGGCTGGCAGCCCCGCCTCACTTCGCAAGCGACTCCACATCGCTATGCCAACCTGAGTGGAAAGGAGGAAAACAGGCAAACAATGTGAGAGAACCAATTATCTTGTCAACATATGCTGTCAAGCATTGTTTTCTCTGGAAAAAGCTTGCTTGTAATATGACCCTAAGTGGCTTTAAAGCACATGATTTCATTCAAAGTATTCTTTGTGCAAAATAAATTTGGCCAAAAGTTTACGGACAGTTACAAAGACAGACTGATTGAAACGTATGACTTATAGATTTAATATCTCACCCACAGGCCTCAGTTGCTCTATCAAAGTGAGGGTTAGAGCAACGGTGCTCAATTTGTTCGATTGCCTGGAGCGCAGACATATGACAACTATTCAAGTCATTTGAGTCACACTGTCTTCCTCTAAGCACTACCATTATAAAATACCCCTGTCCTTGTAAGTCCCCAGAGCAAAGAGATTCAATGGTCTATTCTAGAATAAGAAAAAAAAAGACGTCTAAACCAAATGCAGAAAGCATTCCAAAGGTACACTGAAATCACTCTCTGCTCAGAACCTTGAATTATATTGAATTAACAATGCATGCATAAGAAATATCTTAGAGGCTTGCATGCATATTTCATTGATTTCAGGCCTATGCTGGAAAGCAGAGGTGAAGAATCATTTAAATATGTCTGCTGTTTTTCTAACTGTGCTGAATGAGGTAACGGAGACACCAAATGTGCCTGGAATGAGGAAAACAACTTTAAAGTCAGCATGACGTTCACCTTAACTATATTCAAAATGCATATTACAGACCTTAGTAAATAACTACTTTGTTTATACATTTGTTTCATGTGTTTTTTGACTTTATAGTCAAATCAAAACATTACATGGATGTCCAGTGAAAACAACAGACTTCTCTCTAGTGAGGTAGGCAGATAGATATCATATTTCATTAGGATATTTCTGATGAAATCGGAGAGTTTTCTGAACCTGTATAAAAAAAAACCTGTCCTTTTGTTCAGGACAGTGTTTTTAATTTAATCACCCTCATGTTGTTCAAAACCTTTTTTTTCATACAGCACAAAGACGTTATGTAGAAAGTTACACTGAAGATTATCTTGTTTATCTATACAATCTTAAAAAAATGAGCTCAACTCTACTTTTGTGTTCCAAGGAAGAAAGCCTGCCGTTCGAGTTTTGCACAGCATTGGAAAAATAAGGAAATCACCTAATTGTAAAAAATCAATAGTGGAGAGAAAACAAAACCAAAAAAAGATTTTGCTCATAACAAAACAACCCTTAAAAGTGACACTATTTGTGCTAATGGCAAAGTCTACTAACATATGCAAAGATAAATGTTCCGTTAAACCTTTTTTCCAACTATAAAAGACACGTTGCCAGGGACTTTGATAAGAAATAATAAGGCCACCTGTGATTATGTGGCCACCTGCTAATAAAAGAGATTTAGAGCTGCAGAAGTACAAACAGCACTTGAACAAAGCGCTTAAGAAGTGACGATCTGATCCAATTCTGTTTGAACTAATCAACACATGTCAAAAACGAACAAAATAAGCACAGCAAAAGAATCAAAGCTTTACTCGCTTCAAAGTTCAAAATGGCAAAGCAACTGGCAAGAAAAGCACAAAATATCATAAAAGACCCACCATCTTCACACACACACACACGCGCACTCTCTTTCTCTATTCAGCCACTCATCATTTCAAGTTCACATCACATTTTGGGAACTGAAACTTCATCTTCAGTTGAAACAACACGTACAGTAATAAGACTAGTTTCAGCAACTGCTCACATTTAAACAATACTAACTGAATAAGGCATTTATATAGTGCTTTTCTAATGTGTAATTAATCAGTTCCATTAGATGGACATGTTACGCCTTCATGCATAACGTATAATGTACCAGGACTCACTTTCCAGCAGCTTTATTCAGAGAGACATGAGTCCACCTTGTCTTCCGGATAGCTGGACACATCGGACAGCTGGTGATTCTGTCACCTCTACCTGCACTGAGACCCAGTGGAAAAGGTGATTTGACAGTGAAAACGCATTCAATTCTTGGAGCATTAAAGTACCAGTTCAGAAATATTAGCCTATATAAATCAAACTGACAACGCTGGAATCAACACAGCTAATTTAACAGCAGTTGATCAGCCCACCCAATAACTCAGAAGTGACAGATCAGCCTCATCAGCTGACATTACATTCAAACTAAAGACAACATCTTCAGAGGAGGCTTATAAAGAATCTGACCGCGTTATATATATAACGTTACTCCGCTTTGCCAAAGCTAAACAGACAGACGTAAAACATAAGACACTAAAAGCGAAAATAAACACAAAATACCGCTAAAGAACAACATACAAAGCATCATACACGTTTTATACTAATACAGCATCAGAACTACAACACTCCAACAGGCAAGAAAATAAATACGAGACTTAAGACATTCATATAATACACGAATATAAAAAAAAACAGCTGACGAACAAAACAAAACGTTAGACGTCAATCACACAAATACAACTTCACATGAACAACCTTACTGAGGAAAAATCAAACAACGACTTAAATCAACCAAACAACCCACTAGACGTGTATTTCAATTGACAAATTACGTACCTTGTACAGTTTCACAAAACTGAAACGAAATTTGTGGACTATGTTTTTAAATCCTCTGGCGAAAGTTATTGCTAACAGCTGCGGCTAACCGGCTAAACCATTAAAGCTCGCTAACAAACTTTTTTTGCGTTTCTGTGACCAGGTTGTCTTTCGTTAAGCGTTTAGGTCAGAATGTAATTGGTTAGTACCTACCTAAAAGTTTGTTGTACCCGCTACCCGCCTTTCGGTGTGTGTTTCCCGGCTTTAATGATAAGTTAGGACGGCCGTTGGCTAGATTTGACGGTCCGCCATTATCCAAACAACTGTTCCAGGAAGTTCACGTCCGAGGAAAACTCGCGATACTTTCGTGAAGAACGCGTTTTTTCTTTGGCCGTGTTTGACATCTGGTGTTCACTAATGGAATTGCAGCAAATATCATATTACTTTGATCCCTCAGACATGGGACACGAAAGCCCTCATTAGATTTTAAAAAAGGCAAGCTGTTATATAATAGTGTATAATAACAAATGTTTTTAATTATTGCTATTGTGGTTGTTCATTCGTTGTGTATCACGGCAAGTATTCAGCAGTTAGGCATGAACATCTTACTGTTATTCCACCTGTGCTGTTTCCAGACTGGAGTATGTGAGATGTGTGGAGTGAAAGCTGAGTGAGGAGCACAGTTGCCTGGAGCGAAGAGCTGTTTTTTTTGAAAGAAGGATCGTCTATGTTTTCTCTTGCTTTAGGTTTGCCCAGAGCAGAGTAAGGTGGATTCTTAAATCAAAGGATACAGAAATGCTATAGTAACCATGATAATTGGTTTGTCTTTTTGTTTCTCCAACAAATCATTAAAGGAATAGTTCACCAAGAATTGAAAATTTACTGAAAATGTACTTACCTACAGGCCATCCAAGATGTAGATGAGTGTTTGTTTCTTCATCAGAAAAGATTTGCAGAAATGTAGCCTATTACTTACTCATTAATAGGTGCAATCAGAATGGAAGTCCAGAGATCACAATAATCCACAAATAAGCAAGTCCAGTCCATCAGTTAGTGGTGGATGAAGAGAAAAGCTGCATGTTTGTAAGAGATACAAATCTATAATTGAACCATTTTAACTTTGTGCTAAAACAGTAAAACATAATACGTAATATCACTTCCTCCAATGACTCAAAATCTACTGACATTGAAGAACTGTTACTAACTGTTATTGTTTAAAAACAACACTCCATAAATATTTCTCTTTTGACTGAGACAAGGAAACTTGTCTTTTTACTGGAGAAAACAAGATTGAAGACTTCTAGCTTCACAAGATGTTAGCTGATGGAGTAGTGTGGCGTACTAGTGGATTATTGTGATGTTTTTATAATTCTGACGGCACCCATTCAGAGAATCTATCAGTGAGCAGTGACCAATTTCTCCAGATCTGTTCTAATGAAGAAACAAACTGATTTTCAACTTGGATGGACTGAGGGAGTTGCATTGAAAATAAAGCATTCAATGCACCAATTATTCAAAACATCAAAACTAATGTCACAGACATTTCATATGTTCAGCTTCTGCCTCAATCAGACGCAATGGCAAGATTGTCCCTTTAAGAGAACAAAACTATATAGTTATAGAGGACAGTTTTCAACATACATTTCAAGGGGAAAGGTTAGAACAATCTTAATAATTAAATGTTATGACATAAATTTAATCCAATGAGGAATAAATGCTTTACAGAAACAAATAATAATAATAAATATTTTAATTATACGTAAATGCATATCCTCTTTTGTACATTTAAAACCTTAACTTACATAAATAACAGACATTTAGAACAGATGTAAGCAGAGATATTAGGAAGAGGAAAAATGTTCCTCAATTGACTATATAATGAAGCATACTCATAAGTCATACTGAATCAACTGAATGTCCATATTGACATAAGAAAAACATGAACAATAACTCAACCAAGGATAGATTTATAGCCCACAGTAACCATCGGTTAATTTGGAATTTCTTTTCTGCAATAAAATTAAACAAGCCATGCATTTAGTCTAATGCACTTACCCCAAACTAATATTTCCAGATTAGACAATTCTTTTAATAATAGTCCTATGAAACTGAGCTTGTGACCCTACTATCATTGTGTTAGAGCAATAATATGACACATTTAATAATTTATGTTTCCTAATTACCGAGACAGTGACTCTCGGCCCCCCTCTGGTGATATAACCTGTCGTACTCAGTTTGAAACTGGGTATTTGTGATCAGCTCCCGCAATCTCTCCCGTCCATTAACCATTTTAGTGCTGTATCAGAGAGCGCGCGTGAGGGAAAGACAGATGTACTTACTCTCTTAACAGAAACATATTTGCAGAATACGGGCACAGCAGAAATGGAAAAACAGCATCCACTAGCAGGTGAATGTAAGGAATACTGAAGGAAACTCTGCGTTCCTGCGCGCTATTGCGGTGATGGAGCTCAGAGCACTTGTAGCTGCGCTCCGTGTATCTGATGCTGGTAAGCTTATGTTTTTATTCAGCTTCATTATTGCACAAGGGAATTATATTAATGTCTATGTCTAACATTGCTATATCCAATCAAAATGTATAATTGCAGCGCTTACAGGCGTTTTGGTTACGTTAGATTGTGCTTGAACTTCTTTCATTGTGCTGATAAATTAATTTTAGATTAATTTAGATTTATTTATTTGTTTGCCAATAGTCTTATTTGTAGTAAATCTACGTGATTTGCCATGTTGAGTCATTCATCATCAAATCAAAGTGAATTTTTATTCTCTATTGCATTGTGCCTCTCAGTGATGCTGGGATGAAATTATGATTTATGAGTATTATTTCAATAGAAATGATAACAAAGCCTATTAGAAATATATCTAGTGTGTGCATGTGTGACTTTTAAAATGACTTTTCACAAAGGCATCATTGCCCTAGATATTAAACACTAATACAACACTAAATAAACAAAATTATTATAAGAAAATGTGTATTTGTGCATTATAGTGCTCAGTGTCACATTTTGTTAACCAGTAAGTTACTGTAATGATTTAAGTGATAAGAGCTTTAGCGACAACATATTACAGTCAATAGCCAATCTCAACTCCAAAGCAACAACTGTTTTGCTAAGAGATTCATAAGAATCGGTTAAAGAGTCGAACCAATGAGCTCATTCATTCGTTCTTGAGTGAGACTCGCCAGATTCGGTTCACTAAAAAAGAACGGCTCACATGAGTAATTTGTTCGAGAATCGGACTGGAAGCGTTGCATGTTGTTGATTTTCTCTAAAAAGAAGCGACCCCGGTGAGTCATTCGCCCCGAAATCGAACTGCGCTGGTTTTGCGCGCACGATAGATCGGCTAGGTTGTAGTAGGGGAACTGCCTGCGTCCGAAAGCTGAAAATGCAGTTCACAGAGGTAGGCATAATTATAAATTAATGTTCTAATTGAGTATTCTAGATAGGAAACCAATTTCACACAATTCTCACTACCTAGTTGTACTTTTTGGTATAGGCTCACACTCGTTGCACGTTACACCTCGTGATATGCAAAATGTACTAGTAATTGTAAACCCTTTAAATGCTGCTTAAAAGAATAAGAGCTACACCTGTCACTGACCACTATCCCGACAGTGAGTGTTCATTTCAAGATAACATGAGAAAAGGCCTCTCAGTGCACATTGATTCTTGGTTAGGGAACAACGTGTTAGTCAATACAGGTTCTCTGTTGCAAAGTAGATAACAGACATCCCCATTTATAGAGTCAGCACCCCAGGCGGTGCTGTCCATGTCCAGGTGCATTGTGTAGTGCTGCTTGAAAAAACTACAAAACTGCCACATCACAAACAAATGGCTTTCCCCATTCAGTTATCACTGCATTATTTATTACCTAAACAGTTACTGAAAAAAAAGATGGAACGTTCATTGCAATGTACCTGAATTGAAATTCGATTAATTTTTTAAACATGGCGGTGAACCAGTGGTTTTCCAGATTCAGCAAAGGCTTCTTTGGTAAAATGTTTGGTAAATTCTTAATAGCATAACAACTGATAACAATTTTCATTAAAGGTGCTCTATGCGATGTTGCAGGATTTTAGCTCAATTCAATTGTCTTGCTGTCTGCCCTCTGAATACATTGGGAAAAATCGGTCTCGAAAAACAACACAGAGGCTGAAGAGTTTGCTGTTTGGTCGGCCGAAGTTTGTTTGCGTGCATTAAACCCCACCTCTTCTTCCCGATTGGTTGGCCGAAGTTTATTTTTGTTGTGCCCATAGGGTTTGTTTTGGTATTGCAACCTCTGAGTTGTCTTTCGAGACGGGGTTATTTCCAAATGTATTCAGAGGGCAGACAGCAAGACGATCAAGGGGTGATGCATATGATTTGAGCTAAAAATGAAATTGAGCTAAAATCCTTCAACATCGCATAGAGCAGTGGTTCCCAACCACGTTCCTGGAGGCCCCCCAACACTGCTTGTTTTCCGTGTTGGGGGGCCTCCAGGAACGTGGTTGGGAACCACTGGCATAGAGCACCTGAAAATTGTTATCATGCTATTAATAATTTACCAAACATTTTACCAAAGAAACCTTTGATAATCAAACATTTTTATTTAATATTACACACACACGCATATAAAATTTTAAAGCAATTGTTTAAAGGACAATCATTTAATGTAAAAAAAATATGTTTTTTTTAAACCCTGTTTGAATAAAGTCAGTAAGTTTTAGACCAATGCGATCACATTAATCAGCATTTTCATCTGAAAAAATCCTGTCCAGGTTGAAATGACTGGAACACACACAACCAAGATTTGGTGATAATAGCAAGAGACATTCAAGGTCGGTCATTTTTGACAATGAAAACCAAATAATTTAGATATTTAAAATCATTTCAGCACAGCACTAATCGAGTTAAAACACCATATCATTACTGTGCTATATTTATTATGAACAATATATGTTTTAGTTCTGTGCAGTGTAATATATATTGATTTTAGTTTTAGAAGAAAAGCTGAACAGTGAATAAAATGTTACCTACAAAGACAGGGTGCCAGCAGTTCCGCATCAGGGTGATTCGAAGTCTGGGTTTGTATCTTTTTCGCTTTGATCTCCATGAAAGCTGCCTGTGAAGTCACCAGATCTCACCGCATGTGCCTGGAACTTGTCGGTCTGAAGTGCAGAGTTAAAGAGGCTTGTACCAGACATGCAAAAGTGTTCAGAATGTTTATTGAAGTCTCAGCCCATTTATCATATTTGCTGGGCACATGTGAATGAGGTCTGAGTGAATGTACCACGCTTGTGCTTTGATCGACACAGATCTGTGCA
>JAUYWG010000041.1:4888119-4900752 GCA_034779775.1 Enteromius afrohamiltoni
CATATTTGCTGGGCACATGTGAATGAGGTCTGAGTGAATGTACCACGCTTGTGCTTTGATCGACACAGATCTGTGCACAGAGTCTGAAGCAATGTGAATTTCTCCATCATTAATATATATCGTGTGGATTCTTTGTTTGTTGTCATGGAGACGAGGGTTGAAATTCAAATTCATTGTATTGGTCCTCTTAAGTTTTAATTAAAGTTTTTTATTTTATTTTTTATTTTATGCATCATTTGTTTGAACCCTTAGAATTTGACTTCTTCATGTGACTGTGCAGGCATGACCTTGTTGACAACAACTTTCATGCAACCTCAGAAATGTTGTTAAGACACGTTGCTAGAATTAATTAATATCCCACAGGGGCATCTGTTGTTTATTATGAAAGAAATCTGCCAAATACTCACTCATAAGAGATTGTTTTTCAAATGTATTTTACAGTTGTTGTTCTAAAAGAATATATTTTATGATGGGATAAAATATATTTGATTCACATAAGATTTCTAGAAAACAATGAGGTGCATCACAATGGTCAAAGACATTTAAAGTAATGTTATTACTGTGGGCTGTGATGCAAAATGAGCTGAATTTGTCCGAATGGATTGTATGCACAGTAAGTGCTTTGGTTTGTTTTCTTTGAAGCTCTTAAAGGTTGATGCTGAAAGTGGCGGCATGAGTCTATATGAATATTGAATCTGACCGCTTGGATAAGAGTTAATCTCATCGCTTTCAGGCTCTTGTCTTTGAACCCGGAACCATGCTAATAAATACCCATGACTTCATGCTCCGTAAGAAATGATTGCCAAGGGCACTTTGAGCCCTCACAATATTTCCCAATTGCTCTCAGCTGTTTCATCATGCTTTTTGAAGAAGAGTAACGGATGATCATTATGTGTTTAGTCTTGCTTTGTTTCCACAGTAAAGTTGATGATTGTTGTTCAAGGCAGCTTGGGCTCATTCTATTCATGGTGGTGATAATTAAAATGCATATAGTGCAAATGAGTGTAATTTTCATGGTAGAATAACAGCAGGGGACGGGGCAGAGTTTGTAACTTGAACTATTTCCTAAGATTTTTGGTTTATTGGTCTTGGTTTAGGATAAACATGCATGTCTAGTATAGCCTTTATTACAACAAAAAACAAAGTGGAGACTGTTGAGAGGTTGGGAAAAAAATATATAATAATATATATATATATATATATATATATATTTTTTTTTTTTTTTTTTTTTGTCAGATGATTCTCCTAAAGTTCTTTAGAAAATCAAAATAGAAGTGAGACGTTGTTGACATAGTGGGAGTACAGAGCTCTATAATTAATGTGGCTAGCATAGCTCAGATGATTTGGTACTGGAGGAATTTGATTAAAATGTTGAGGTTACATTGACATTTTTTAATGTTTACATTTTTTATTATTCAATTCTATGTATGCTCTCAGTTCTACTGCTGGACATAAAAATCCTTGCTTGCCAAAGACATTTTTTTATCATGGGTATTTCTTTGGCTCCTTCTCCAGATCTCCATAAACATTTTCATCATCTTTGAAGCAATGTATTTGATTTGAACCTCAAAAGCAGAAAAGTGTACAATTGTTAGAGGTCAGGCTGCTTCTGACTGAAAGCTTTTAGTTTTGTTTTGTGTTGAGCGGCACTGAAACATTTGTGACTGTATTTATCTGTCAGGTAGCTTTCCAGGAAAGGATACATTTTATATATAAAACTTTTATTATTTTTAAACTTTTCTGGTTTTAAAGTTGCTTCTATAGGAGGTTTTTTTGTTGGCTTTTGTTGGAATTAATGTCATATATTATACTATTCTTAAGCTATAACTATCAAGAGTCAGCTCAAAGAATCCAACTACCAAATTAAAGTATACTAAGAGATGTGACATTATTGATTTAATGTAAGAATGGCTTAATTGTCATTATTTTGAGCTTAATCTCATGTGTCGGAGGTTTTAGTGGTGTGAAAATGAACTTCTGTCCCAAGAATGCGTGTATGTGTCTGTGTGCTAAACAAAATTGGCGTTATGGATATGTAGGCATTGACGCTCAGTGCATTTAAGGCCAGCAGTCTTTACCAATTCTCATTGGCCAGCTGTAGTACACTGTGAAGGTTTCAGCAGCTATTCTTATCTTCCAACACAGTGGCCTTCATTCCAGCTGCACACATAATAAAATATTACTACTGTACTGTACAACATTTTTTGACAAAACAGTGGTATGGTTTTTTAGCATACATTAAGAAATGAATTAATTACTATATTTTAATTTAGTAGAGTGCTTAATTAAATAAACTACATTTGAGGATTAGGTTTTGTTAAAAAACTACAATTACACAAGCTAAATTACATTATGTTCTGTCTGAATCTCTATCTTGATATACAGCATGTATATAATATAGTACATCTAGTTATGACAGATAAAATATGTATATTTTAAGAACCCAAAAATTAACATTTTGTTATTATTTACTCAATTTAATTTAATAATTTTGGACAAGCAGTGAAGATCCAGTTTTACCATGACCCAACTGCATGTCAAATAAACAAGCAAGCACATTGATGTAAGTGCCAATTATAACACATCCGTTTTCTTCCCTACGGAAGACACATTTTTTTTGAATCTGTTTTTTCTTAACCCCAAGCTCCTTACCGTCTGCGTCTTTCCTTTCTTGTGTTTTATCTCCCTTTCATTATCATTTGTTATTTACTTTCCTCTGCGCACAAATATATTCTTTCTCTGGTAAATAAACCGCCTCCTCCAAGCAGCACGAGATGAGCCGTGTTCTGTTAATCATCTGTTTCAGCTCTGTAAGATACGCACACACACTCCAGTCACCATACTACAGTAATTAGACACATGCTCACTGCTGTTTCTGTCCCCTGAGCTCTAGTGTTTAGGGACTGACAGGTGGCGTAGCTCAGGTGGACGTAGTGGCGAGTTCCTGCAGATGCGAGAAACGGCCAGACTTTAGGTTAGAACTCGTTTCTGCTGGTCTGCATGTCAAACAGACAGCACTTCATACCGTTTCAGTCCGTCAGTGATGAGTCATGTTCATTGTGAATGTAGCAGAGGGAGAAGGAAAAAAAATCCTCTCCATACAAGGTTGTTTAGTCTCTCTCTATTCCTCTTATGGAATATAGTTTTTCAGAAAAACAGAATTGCAGAAGAGGTAAAAACTGCTTGAAATTGGGATTCATAGCAGTTCTGGAATACCCAAGAATGGGTATTTCCTTCAAATCTTTGTTGACTTCATAGATTGTCAGTCCATTCAAATTTTAGACTGGCTGAGTGACATCCAATGTCTTTTAAGTGTCATGAAAGACATTTTTTGAGATGTTAACATATATTAACAGGTGGCACATCAGCGAAAACAACAATACTCATTATGTGTATTATTAAGTTGTTATTTTAGCCTTTTTTTTGCAGATATTCAAAAAGAATATCCTGTCCTGCAGAGTTTTTTTTCGAACTTGCCTCAACTTCCTGCTTGGAAGTTTCAAGTATACCTAGTTAGACCTTGATTAGCTGCTTCAGGTGTGTTTGATTAGGGTTGGAGCTAATGGCAAAATCCTTTCAGTGTACAGAAACATTCACTCCCTGAAAATTCCCGTATTGCACAGCAAAAACATACTATACACTGATATTTTATTTAGTCATGTCACTTGAAATTGAGTAATCCCTGTCACAATCAGTGTGTGGTAAGCCAGGGTCTACGTTCCTGCACAGTTCAGCTCTAATCCTAATCAAACGCAACTTAACCAGCTAATTAAGAAATTCAGGAGCACTTGATAATTATGCTGCTTTCCAGGCAGGTTTTTGAGCCCGTAAGTCACGACTTAAACCACGGCTTATGACTTTGTAGCATTCCAGGCAAATCACGCAAAAATGGCGTGAAAAAATTGTGGTCGCTAGATGTAAACAAACCAGCGTGACGGACGGTACAGGGCTTAAGCTAATTTTCAATTTTTTAAAAATTCACATGTATTTGTATAGCGCTCTTCACGATACATACATTATCATTGCAAAGCAGCTTTACACCAAAGTAATGTTTTACAGTATATGTAGTAGTAGCTTGTACATGTACATATGGCACAGATGTGAGGTAAAGATCAATTATAAATGATAATTAATTATATTAAATTATTTTAATAATTAATAATTTCAATAGTGTAATAGTTCCTGCAGTCACAATATTATTAAATTACACAATTATTAAAATAAAACTTAATATTGAAAAGGTTCATAATAACCGATTTTCTATTAATGTAGTAGAGCTAATGACAACTATGTGTGGTCTCCCAGTGGTAATATAACATTATGCATAATGTATGATAATGTGATTCATTAACAACTGAACAAAAGAAAGCAATGACTTCGCCTCAAAAATCATTTATTTCTTACATAACATAATGAAATGTATCAAGCTGAGTGTTGTTCAGCTGATTAATCTGAAAATGTGCGAAGAATTATAGGCAACTGAAGGACGTGAAGTATTCAACTGACGCATCTTTCAAAACAAGCTGAATGAAGGACATGAAATTAAGACTGCCTGCTAAACTGATCCTGATGAACTTTGATGAAGCTTTATAATGTGGCAGCACAGATATGCAGATTTACAGCTCATCAGTTTGTTAATAGAGACTGCAAGACTTTGGTTGTGTCTGAAAATGTAATTGCTTCCCTATCAGGCAGTGACTCTACACAAGGTATCTCCCAAAACTGATTTTTAGTCAGACTTATGAGGCAGCATAATATTATAATGAATGAAAAACAGAATTTTGATGATAAAAATAAGCAGGTGTTTGATTACTATAATACTAACTTCTCACTAGAAAAGACAAGTGTAGAAACGGCTGGTCAGAACGTACATTCATACACAAAATGACCACCCAACGTAACTTTCAGATCTTTATTTTTAGCACAGCTGTCACTGAATGGAATGCATGGGATAGTGCAAAAATATTTTTAGTAGGCTGTGAACTACACAATAATATTTGCTATGCTTTATATATGTATAAATATATATGTCAAGAGCCCTAATAGGCTAGCTTAAACCCACCCACACATGTGAGATACAATACATACATTTTTATGCATAAATACACGTAAATACATGTGATAGTGGAAATAATAAATTCATTAAAGGTTTACAACTGTTACAATCTGCCAAATAACTCTATACTTTTTTAAAATATGAATAAATATGAATCTCTTACCCTGTGCAGCTTATTTCTTCCAGACCTTATTACAGAATGAGGCAAATAAACTATTTACAAGTCTGAGTTATGCAGTTCCTAAAGTGCTTTGACCTCAGAGCATGATGCAATGAATGAATCAATAGAGTGATTCACAGTTTAAGTCTTGGTGACGTAATAGCGATAACTAATAACTATTATGTGAAGCAAGATATTTGAACAGTCATTTCACTGAGGGTGCTGTCAGTACTGTCAGAAAAATACATTAAGCATGTAATAGTGCTCTGTTGCTAGCTAGTAACTGTAAGACAATGACAAGACTTCCCTTTTTCAGTCAGCCAGGTTTCTAGAGGTATTTGAAAAGAGTTTAGCGTTAAGAAACTAGAGTTCCATTCTAAAGTGTCTTTTGACATCAGCGGCCACTCTCTTTCCCTCTTTCCTCTGGGATGACGATAATTATAATGAGGATGATGATGTCGATGATGTCAATCATGACTGATAAAGCTATGATTAATCCTTCACACAGTGTAATGTACCATGCAAAAAAAGGACGAAAACAAACCACAATCCAATGATTCATCTAAAAATCTTTTCACAGCAGTGTCATAGCTGACACAATTCAACCAAAGCCTTTGTCATTTATTGTCTCTAGTGTTTTCAGTGTATATTTTCAGCTTCTGCCATTTGTGGAAATTGCACCAATGCTTAACCTATAACAATCTATTTCCTGGTGAATAACGGTAATGGCCTCTTACAACCTCATGCTTGAATTAATGTCAAATCTTGTAGTAAAAAAACAGTATTGTGCACAGTGTAAATCATATAGCCTCTAGTTCCATGCAGTAATGTCTATGAAACATTCTTGTTCTGTGAGAGAACAGTAAAGCTGTTGTAAGTGGTCTTTTTATGGTAAAATTAATTGCCCACTTGTTGCATGTTGAAATGACGCCATTGAACACAGTAGATCAATTTAGAGGAAACTGCATCCCCATGCTAGCTGATACATTAGATTTTGATAGTCATTATTTAGCTGACGGAAATGTGCTTGAGACCATTAACACTGACCGTTTTTCTTCACTCTGTGGTTGTGTGAGAAAAACTAATTAATTGTGGCTCAAAACACTGAACTTGGAAAAGAGCTTATGCATTTTGTTAACAAGCATACACAAGCATGTGGAAAAATAGCAGAAATTTATTGTTGTTTATGAACTTGTGAAAATTTGAAGACACTGTGTACCGTTTTTATTTATTTTCTTCTAAGCATGTGAAAACCAGAAATGTACACCAGGTGTCTATCTCTCCAAATAAATACAAGACCCCACACATGATTAAACTGCATAAAAAATAGAAAAGAATTAATATAACATGCCCATGATTTAACTACAATGATGGGATTAATAAAATGTGTCCAGAAATCAATAATGGCCACAAAATACTTTTCTGTGGAAATGTGCAATTACATATATTGCTGCAAAATTATTAAAGCTTTAAGGCAACACTATATATAACAAAAATGAACCTACATAATTAAGAGTCAGTTTCAAATTATGAATTGCATTTGCAGATATATTTTTCCATTCTAGCATCTAAAACTTCTCTTCAATAAACTTTAGATGACTTCAGTTTTGTTTGCTGCACATGTTTGTGGCTAAACATCAGTAACTGATTTCAAATTCAAAAGCCATTTTAATCGAAATTCTGAATGGAGCACAATCCCGGTAAATTTAAGGGTAATCATCTAGTACCAGGATATATTTTTAGGTAATTCTAATTTTTAGTTCATCACACACTCAAAAGTTTCCAAATTTCAAAAGAGTTTCAAAGAGTCCAATATTTTCATCCTAGGAGTGGGCGATATACCGGTAGACAAAATTAATTGGTAGAAATGTGTCAACCGATAGAAATTATGGTTTATCATCTGTGACGTTGCACGTTACATAACCACATTCACTTTGACAATGGAAGAAGCCCAAATTGCTGTCAAACCTTCATTGTAATAATCACTAACTACTGTCAAAAGAACGATTCCATATTTGACAGATAAAATGAATAATCTCAGTGTTTTCTCCCCCATAGAAGTCCATTGTAAGGAAACCGCTTAATGGACGCTACCTTAACAACGACTGGGAGAAACCAAAACTCTGTCCAATTTTATTTATAATAAAGACTTGCAAAGACTGTCAAAAGAACAAGCTCTTATTCAGTTTATAAAGTGAATAATATCATGTTAAGTGTTTACCCCCATAGCCATTATAAGGAAACAGCTTAACGTGATATTCTGATATATTGTCGAATATTTTATATATTGTTAGTGATTATTACAAGAAAGGTTTGACAGAAATTTGCATTTCCCTCATCGGTTTTTAGGTGTTTTAAGCCACGTTAAGCATTTTTCACCATATTGTGATATACAGTATATCGTTATCAAGGTGATAGAAGATTTTGGTTATATCGCCCACCCCTATTTCATCCGAAAAAAAAATACAACCTTGCATTGTGTCAATCACGTTTACACACTGCTTCTAACAAATACAAAAAAAACCTCTGAATGTGTATATGAAAATTTTGGACTTAAGTGATGATAACTATAATGATAACTATATTAGCATTAGCACCAATAATAACTTTTTTTGCTCTTATGCTTTAAATGCTCAATTCTGATTCTATGCTTATATTTTTATCATTCATCAGCTTGAAAAAATAATTCTGAAAGTTTTTCCAATTATATCATTCCCCTATGCCATTATCAATAGTTGTGGTGCACAATGATTTTTAAAACAATATTCTTATAGCTTAAGGATATAATATCTTGAAATAAAGGTTTTTTTAGTGTTCTGTTAGCATAGTGCGTCATTGTACAATTGTGCCCTTTCTGTAGCATGCCAGCTAGTCTTATAAAAAAGCCTGCTTTTAGCCATATTTGTGTTCTTTTGCATCAGATGGAAGTGATTCCAAGAGCTGTGGAGGTTCAGAAGTTCTTATTAATGAGATAGAAATGGTCCACTGCTGATGTTCTCTTCACCTCCTGTTGTAAAGTAATAAAAGGAAATCAATTTCATCTCCTGTATTTCAGGCTGTCTCTGTTGTATCGAGCAATGATAATACTCCCAGACAGGCTTGCTAAGTGTTGGAGGTGATGAAGGAGGGCAGGAAAAGTGGGGGAGGACAAATAGGGATTTTGCTGCTTAAAAGGGATTCTGTCAGGGTAGCAGGTGTTTGCAAAGGTTACACGCTCTTTTGCCCTCACCTTGAATTATCCAGCGCTGAGGGATTCGAGTTCAAATTCCACTGAAAAGCATGCTTCCGCTATCTCTTCCTCGATAACACATCCAGTCCACTGTTCAAAGCGTTCAAAGCTCTAAAAGGTTCACTTTTGTCCGTTTGACTTGAAAGAACTCGAGTCAGTTTTGATTATATCTTGTTCCCAACCCACCTGGGCCATTCAAAAAGAGGACATTTCTCATTATTCTCTCTGCTTTCACTCTCACTCCAGTAATTCTTTCCTGTGATTGATTCACCTGATGTTCCCCTGCGTTCCTCTTTTGCTGATATAATTGACTGTTTTTCAGAGATGCGGCCTATATATGACACAAAATGTTAAAAAAGAAAAAGCATGTTAGATTTCCTAATGGACTATGACTCATTGAAATGGAGTACTTTTAAAGATGCTGGGTAAACATAGACAGTAGGAAGGAAAGATAAACAGTACTGATAAAAAAAATAAGCTCCAAACCGGCTGCGTTCCTCCTGGTCCAGGTGCAGCTTGTTAGCTATTTAAGTGGAATCTGCGTCATTCACTGCCATATATAATTATTACTGGAGACATTCTGCTGCTGTGCTCGTATTTCTTGAGATTTACGATTTATGTCAGAGTGTCATGGTAAATCGAGAAAAGTATTGCAATAACAATGTATAAACCTGTGTTTGTATTTGATGCTAACAGTGATACCTTTAAGTTACCTACAGTATGCACCCATTAGTTGTACTTTGGAGTAGTTATTGCCCCAGTGATAGCTATAACTTTTACAAGGTTTATATACCTTATAAATATTGTGATATATGAATATGGTAATAGTTATTCAGTCATACAACCAAATACTTATAGCCAAAAATATAAAATATTTTTTAGATGTTACTTTTTACGTTTTTGCTGTTTAATGTATTGTTATTTTTATTACTTGATTATTATTTCAATGTTAAAAATAAAACAAGAGGCTTTTTATCCAGACAGCTTATCTCATAATTTGACAATAAAGTATTTATTATTTTGTTTTCTTTTCTTTACTTTAAATCTTACTTAATTTAACTATTATTTTGAATAGTAGAGTATCCCATTCTTGACAAAATTAAGCAACACAACTGTTTTTAACACTGATAATAATGTTTTTTGAGCATCAAACCAGCATAATGAAATTCAGATCACCATCAAAAGAAGAAAATATTTTAAGATACAAAAGTATTAATTTATACTGTAATACAATTTTACAATATTACTGTATACTGTATTTTAGATTAAGCAACATTTTCTTACTGAATTAAACATAACTACTATGAAAATTCTACAGTAAAAACCTGTTAAGTGGTAAATTCCTGTAAAATTTGTTGAAAAACAGACAGTGGTATTCCCAGAATTTCCTGCATTGCATTTCAAATTTTGTTTGAGTTTGATGTTTTTTCTTTGAAATAACTTCTTTCTTAATTTTTTTCTTATCAGTTATGTTTATTTGGGTTGCATGTTACATGTAATGTTGTTAAATTAATATTTATTGCATATTTCAGTTTAATGATGGTGTTTAGTGTTTGTGTGAATGACACTGAGCTCCTTCTATATGTGTTCATATTTAAAAGCTGCTTGTGAAGGGCTTTGGTTCATCATATGACTTTCTTATTACCACCTGCATTTGGTGCTTATCAGTGTATTTTAAAGGTACAAAACAGATTTCATTACTTTAATAGGTTGGTATATTAACATTATACACTTTTAGTTATGTGAAATTACGGTATTTAACTGTAAATTTAACTTAAAACCTAAAATGTTGTTACCGTATTTTTTATTTCAAGTCACTTTTATTTATATAGCGCTTTTAACAATACAGATTGTAGCATAGTACTGAACATTATCAAGTATGAGAACAGAGTGATGGTAATGTATAACGACGAGAATTAAACTTTATTTATCAAATGCAGAGACGTCTCTGTAGTCAAGACGACGATAATCACTGAAAATCAGTTGTCCCCAACTAAGCAAGCCAGAGGCGACAGCAGCAAGGAACCAAAACCCCATCCATGAGAGAATGGGGAAAAAACCTTGGGAGAAGCAGGCTTAGTTGGGTCCAGTTCTCCTCTGGCCAGACATATAGCACCTAATTTCCAGTTCAATTTTAAACACATGTTAGATTGTGTAAGGATTTATAATAGTGTGTGTGTGTGTGTGTGTGCATCTGAATCCGGCGATCTGTCCACGGAGCTCATCTAGGTGTTCCGATGAAGATCATCTCTTTGAGCTGGTACACCGTCTGATCTGGATACGGACTGAGGAACAGAGTAAAAGAGAGACAGACTAAGTCTGGAGTCTTTTTAAAAGGCAATAGTATTATCTGATACGATAGTGTGCTACAGTACTTTTTATAAATCAGTTTTCTCATAGGATGTCTGAAACTTCAATTGATGTCACAATTTATTTATTTATATGTACTTAGTCATCAGTTTAAAAACAATTTCACAGCGGCATTTTTCAGATGTGCTCCGGACTCATTTGATGCGTTCTCTGATCAGTGCAGGAAATGGACTCATTACGCCCTTAATTAACTGACAGTCTGCTACAGAGAACCTTTCCCGGTTTTTGTTTTTGTATAAATGCATTTTTATTTCTCAAACATCCGTCTTCCTTTTTCATTTATCAGAGTCTAATTAATGGCCTCTGCTGAAACTTGGCACAGGCAGGTGTGTGTTTCTCCCTCACTGTTGGAAGCTCTAATTCGTTATTATGCAGCTGCAATTAATCCCTGTACTTCCGAGTCAATACGTGGCCTGTCATTAGCTCACCATGGGTTAGACTCACAACTGAGCAGACATGAAGTGAATGGACTTTGGACCACTGGAGTAAGAATAGAGGTGTGACAAAAATATCTTCTGTTTTTTTCTGTTGTTTAAATAGTGATAAATAATGGTGATTAATCTGAGAAATCTCCATCTGGACCTAGATTAGAATATTTAAGAATCTGTTAAATCACATCTCTTTAGTCTTTTACATTTTTCTTATGAGGAAGAATCAGTCTGAAGTTAGAAACACCGTTCTGAAACACTGTGTGACACTGAAGACTGGAGTAATGGCTGCTAAAAATTCGGTATAGGAAATTTTTAAAAAATATTAAAAAAAATGAAAATGAAATGGATATGAAAACTCCACTTACTCTTTCAAGCAAATGAAAGCGCAGCGTCTAAGAATTAAACACACACATTTACATACAGCCACGTCACTGAGATAATAATATCCACTTTTAAACAGGATTTGGTCTTTTTCCCATTCACCGAAGGCTAGCATCATACTATATTTCACCCCTATTAGTGTTTGAGATGATGTTGGATGTGGGCCACTGTGGTAAATATAGTCTAAACACAAACCCTGCATCCTGCTGCAACTGTCAACAGCTGCCCCATTTTCAGCTGGGGTTTAATAAGATGCCACACCGCTTCTGCGTAGATTTGCGTGATGAATCACAGAGCTCGCGGCACAGGATCAGTTTGTATTTTTCAGTCACATTGTTTTATTTGGCCAGTCTTACTTAATTTATGCCCTGTCAGCTCTGGCTTCATGGTGTCTACATGTTAAAGGGGGCGAATAATTAGAGTTGGACCCTGCAAACAAGGTGCATTGAAAAGGATCAGATACACCCTGAAAAAGTATTTTATTTTAGACTATAAATAGCCAATACTTTTCCAACGTGAAGCTGCTAGAGATCAGAGCACATGTTTATCAGCTCAGTGGAGTCACTATGGTGAGCTGACTAGTATTCTGTGATCGTGTGGTTGTTTTCACATATGGTAATGACCTGGTTCTTTGAGAGCCAGCTAGTGACAAATGAGATTAGTTACCAGAGAATCCACCAGTGTGCCGTGCGAATATTGCTGAGAGCAGACTCTCTGTTGGACTAGATGTCTCTGCCTAGATGATCGGGTACAAAAGTTGTAATACCAAATACTTATTTGAATTAGTTAATAGAAGTTAATTGATAAATTAAATCTATTTATGGCATTATTTTTGAAGGCATGCTTATTTTACAGCATTTTTACATGAACTTACATGTGTAAAACTTTGAACAGTACTGTAGCTTTTCAGGTAGGTTTTTCTCTTCATGTTGGAGACGTTGCCACAGTTCTTCTGGATTGAGTCTGTCTCAGTTTGTTCTGTTACTTCATGTCATTCCAGACAGAC
>JAUYWG010000041.1:4909065-4922780 GCA_034779775.1 Enteromius afrohamiltoni
TATTCTATTCTATTCTATTCTATTCTATTCTATTCTATTCTGTTCTGTTCTGTTCTGTTCTGTTCTGTTCTGTTCTGTTCTATTCTGCAAAACATTTGCACAAACCACCCTGGATGAATGTAATGTCCATAACAGTAACTGTAACTGTATTATTCTATTCTCTTCTGTTCTGTTCTGTTCTGCAAAACACTTGCACAAACCACTCTGGATGAATGTAATGGCTATAACAGCATTTTATGGTTCTATTCTAGTCTAGTCTAGTCTAGTCTATTCTATTCTGTAAATCACTTGTGCAAACCACCCTAGATAAATGGCAAGCATCACAGTTTTCTGTTCGGTTTTATTCTATTTCTTTTCTATTCCTATTTCTCTTCTGTTCTGTTCTGTAAACCACCTGCTCAAAACAACCTGAAAGAATGGCAAGCCCATCACAGTTTTTATTGTTCTGTTCTATTTCTATTCTTTTCTGTTCCTGTGTAAGCCATTCTGGATACAGTAAATGCAAAAAAAAGACCATAACAGTGTTTTTCATTATTCTATTGTATTCTATTAAACCATTTTAATCATTTGCACCATTTTTCACTATTATGAAATTGAAGAATTCAATAATTACAGCTGTTTGCGTAGCATCTCAGTAAACTACTGCTCAGTGTAGTAAATGCTGCTCCTTCTGAAAGCATGAAACACAACACATTTAACCTCTTCTGTTTATTCAGGTACTGCTATATGGATTTCCTGGATTTCTTCTCCTTCTTTCTCTGGTCTTCAGACAGATTTACTGCATAATAACCGAACTGTGCTTCACTGACTAGATGAACATGACAATCACCGCTTTTGCCTGTTTATTTTCTATTATTCGTGCAGCCCTAATCTGTTGTATACTTAGCATAAAATAAATATATTTAAAGTATTCAAGTACATTTATTTTTCACAAGGTGTCCTTAAAAGTATATGTATCAATTTTATAAACATATTTTTATATGTATTTGCTACAGTTCCATATGAGGTTATATTTCAAGTCTATTTTTACCCCCATTTGGCACTCAATAGGTGTTAATTTTGGACCCTGTGCTCAGGACATCACTGGAAGGGAGACACATTGTATGATAATGAGAGAAACGGGGTGGACAGGAGCTGCTCTGAGAGGAGAACATTGTAGAACAGAGGCCAAATGACAGACAGGCTTATATTTAGATTATATTCTTAAAACTGAGTTACTCGCACATACATTCACGCAACATACAGTACAGTAACTGTATATACAAACTAAACCTTGTACTTACTCAAATCTTAATGCATTTTAACCTTTCATAAAGACATTTTTGTTAGTAAGTCATTTTCTCAGTGTCTGTAGATTTAACTGTTGTAGGACATTTGGTGACCCAGATGCAGTCACAATCATTCATGAAAACACAGATACGCTTAAAGACATTCATGATGAACACACACTGCATTGCCCATAGCTTGTGTGATCCACCAACAGGAGTCTGGGTCGTTCATCCAGGTGGAAAACAGAGGTGGTGTTCTCTGGCGTGGACCTGTGGTTGTGACGTGTTGAATGCAGTGGCCCGTGGCACTCTGCTGTCTCCATCATTCACCATCATTCTGTGCTCTAGCCAAGAGCAGAAGTGTGGCAGATACCTTGTGCAGACATTTAGATTTTATGTCTCAGATGTCCACAACAATCACAGAAAGCAGTGCATGATAAGACTTTGAATGTGATCAGGGCAGTCGATGTTTTAGGAATACTGGGAACAATTGATGTTTATTGTCATGATACCAGGTGCAGCAGGTCAAAGTTGCACTTACTTTTGTTTATACATTTTGCAACACGTTTTATATAGAAACCTGAATTCAGGAAAATGTTTTTTTTTACATATGTTTTGATATATTGAGAAAGAAAAAGAAAGAAGTCAGTCAAAAAATAATACTTTTATCTGTAAGAATGCATTAAATTGTTTCATTGTTTAATTTTGCCACCACTAAATATAATAAATTATTAATTAATTTCTTATTTCTTATTGAATTGTGTCTTATAAGTCCTCCCTGTCACATATCACATATTTCCATAATCCACAAACGGATCTATGAGCACAGGCTATACTGTACTGCATGACATTATCTTAAATGGCAAACTTGAGTTATCTCTGATCAGACATAATCACATATTCAAGGTTCCCAATTATTTAAAGAGGTATGGGTGTTTATATTTAGAGTCTGTGGGTTGTTTTTGTCTTCAGGGGACATTTAAGACGCATTTGAAAGCATTTTAACCTTAAATTGTTCTCTTTAGCCTATAATGTTCCACCCTCAACAACCAGCAGAGTTTAAATGTCAGACTTGTTTGTCAAAGCTGAATAATTTATGTTGACATGTTGAAAAGGCCTATTCATCAGCCTGATCTGATGTGTTTGTCAGTCACAAAAGGAGGAGGGACAGAAATGAAGAGTGATGTGTTTGGATGCACGAGCACCATCTCTTATTTGTCAGTGTGCTCATAAATTTAGCTTAATGTACAGTATCTGGGCAATGATCGATAATGCGTTTTATTTTACATGCTATTCCAGAGGTTTTTAAGTAAAATTCTAACAATTTGCAGTAATATGTGTAATGCTTTACCATCTATGCTGTCTATAAAATAAAAATAATAAATATATTACTGGGGTTTGAGCATTTTTAAGGCCTTTGAGGTTGTATAAGGCAACCTGGATGCATGGCTGACAGTTAAGCACATTGAAAATGGACAATAGGCTCACAGACACACACACAAACAGAAATGAAATAGTTTCTGTAGTAACTATTATATTAATACAAACATAAACAAACACAGAAATAAAATGGTAGTACGTATGCTTTGGTGTTTTAACAATTATAGTATTTTTTGTCAAAACTGTTTGATTGACATTGGTAATCGCAGAGGAAAAGTTGTTCAGGACGTGGAGATCTATAAATTTATATGAATATATAGTCTATAAGTGAATATATGAGGGATTTATTCAAAATATTGAAATATTGTGTTTTTGAGGCGTGCTTTGCATGTTTTCACATGTTTTAACCACGTTTCATAAGTTTTGTTTTTGTTTAGGTTTTACAGGCTTTTGAGTATATGTGGCCATGCCCCTTTTTAAATGACCCTGTTATAGCTAACCAAAGTACAAAATTCAATATTTTTTTGATAGTTATTAATCTAGAGAGTCCAGAGAATTGTTCAGTCTTGATTTTATCCAAATTGACCAACAAACCTGAGACTAGTTTGAAAAAGTAGGTTTTTAACATTTTTGCGAATAATTAATGAATGATTTGATTGACAGCAATGGTTCCTGAGGCTAAGTTATTCAGAAAGAAGATATTTATCATATAAAGATTTAATGTTTCTGTGAGTATATGAACATGTTCTAAAAATTGAGGTCATTTTGAGGTCATATATGTGTGTGTGTATACAAGTATAAAATTATTATTATGTACATTATTATTATATTATTATTGTTATTTTATGTTATGTAGACAGTGACATACATGCATATGTATGTATTCATGTACGTATGTGCTATTCTATACTTGAACTGTCAAGTAAGGTAAATAAACTTAATCATTAAGCAAAATTAGATTTTCAGGGGCATTTTTGACCTTAACAAAGGCAAACCATGTAAAAAGCACAGTGTCCATTAATGTCAAGTACTTCAATTGAATCAGCTAACTGAAATAAATTTTTAGTCCGAACAAATCATACTCTGCTGGAAATGCACTTTAAGTAATTGTTTGGTCCCTCTCTCCTGTATAATATTGCATACACAAACTCGTAACTAGACCATGAAATGGAAATGGCATGAAATGTATCATATGCTGGATACAAACAAATATACTGAAGCACATATTACCAATATAAAATCATGTCTTTACAGTTGTTATAACTTTCTCATTTAAGATAATTAAGCAGGTTAATAATAGGCTAAATGTGTTGAATGAGACTTTATTTATTGATTTTAACAATGCAGTAGTTTGAAAAGAATAGTTTGTGGTTT
Source organism: Enteromius afrohamiltoni (assembly GCA_034779775.1). Taxonomy (NCBI): domain Eukaryota; kingdom Metazoa; phylum Chordata; class Actinopteri; order Cypriniformes; family Cyprinidae; genus Enteromius; species Enteromius afrohamiltoni. The sequence goes on from JAUYWG010000041.1 coordinate 4,913,088, forward strand.
ATGGGGAGTAACCAGAGCATGTCAGGTTGATGCATTACTAAACAAGTTATTTTTGAATGTATTGATCATGTAGATCTGTCTTCAGTCTGGAAAGAGGAAAAACGAGGATACTGATGATTTTTTAAAAAAAAGGATGTGACTGATGCACACAGAACGGTCTGGTCTGGGATATATTTGTAGTGTATTTTATTTCATAAACATTTTAACTTGTTACTGTTATGAGTACTGTTAAGTTGTGCTAATTCTAGGAATATGTAACTTTAAAAAAGCATTACAAAAAATGTTCTTGCAACATAGAGTTTGTTTGCTAAAAATCAGTTATTTTCACGACAGATAGAAAAAAAGGAAAGGAAAAAAAAGGAAAGGAAGACATCAGTATTACTCACAGCTGCTTCTGAAAAGACTATATATATGGAGTCATAAGGTGTCCAGGACTTGTTTGGGAAATGGTTTCAGTGTAGAGCTCATGTAAGCTGAAGAAAAGCCAGGGCAAGCTTACAGACTGACCTTCTGGATAGATAACCATTACATTGACAATTTCCTTTTTTTCTGACCAGACACCTTTAACAAACACCTCCCGCTGACCGTAAGATGAAGGCTGTGTCCCTTAGCTTCAGAGAAAATTGATATTTCTTTTTTTTTTCTCAAATCTTTTTGTTGTCGATGATAGTCTGCATTCAGTCTTTGTAGCGAGAGAATTTTTAGGTCTCAATGTTTTTGCTTTTAGGTGGAAAATAAGTACCTAGAGCAGACTGAAGATGTATTTTTTATAATACTTTTCCAGACGTAAGACTAGGTTTGTAATGTGCTATTCTTTCCTGAAATTATACCTGAGCCTGAAACTAAACTAAAACCTGTTGATTGCAGATTGCATGTGTTTCTCTAATAGTTGTTTTGCCTCTGATATATACTGATATGTATCATAACCTCACCAGCTGTGATTTGATGAGTCATTTCAACACCAGGAATGAGCAAACTCATTAAATGATGTAGCTTTAGAGATATATATAGCATATTTAACATTACGTTTCTGCTGATTTAAGCATATTGAATGAGTTCAACCCATTTGTTTCAGCCGCATATAGGTTTTGGTGTAAGTAACAGCTTGTGGAACTGGCTTCTGTGTTAAGAATGGACTTTACAAATCATTTTGTTTTTAATTTCAATCTCTCTCTCCCCTTCTGTTTCTTTGAGATCATTGCCTCTATCAGCTTTCTGTTGTAATGTTATTGCAGCTTTAATAGACCCAGTCTCAGAGAAACAAAACGTGAAATATGTGCTCTCACACGCCAGTCTGACTCTGTTATACACCAACACACACTCTCGTGTGCTTTTAATTATTTATGCCCCAGATTTATTGATTTAATGGAAGCCGCTGCTGGCAAAGTCATGAAATTACATGTCAGCCTCTTTGGTTGATGGAAGCGCTTCATTGCAAGTTTGTCACTTTGTTAAAAAAAGGGTGAACTGATTTTTTTCTTTGAAAATAATTCCAGAAAATAATTATAAAAATTGTTATTGTCACAGATGTTCATTTGACTGTCATTTTCCATCAGTGGGTGCTAATTATTCAGCGTTCTCATTCTCTTGATTAATTAGCTATCTAGAATCTAAAGATATTTGATATGAATCAAAGGATCCTCATAATAAAGGGAGGTCATTGTCTAAGGCTGAATCATTCATATCAGACCACACGAAACAGCTTATGAATTCATTATATTATATGCTTCTTCATCCATTAGAACATAATTTGCATTAACAAAAGCGAAATCCAAAAAGGAGACTCCCACATACTTCCTGTAGTCTGTTGGGTTGTTTAATTAATTTTCTTTCCCCATTAGCGAGAGAGTAAAAGTTCCTCGCTCCTATTTTCCCATTTTCTCCATTGATGTAGCCCACAAATGAATTCAAAAGGAGTTATTACAGAGGTCTGTACAAAAAGATTGCTGCTCATAAAAAGTACATCATGTCTGTGACTGAACTGGGTGGTTAACTAGAGTCTTGTATAGACTGTATATCCCCCTAATAAAACAATGCTAAATGCAAATAATTACATTCAACATACTTACAATATAGTTTAAATGATAAATAGATAGCAGGGCTTAACTCTCTGTTGAGAATCTGGTCTTCAAGCGCTCTTTGGTGCTTTATAGCTTGTGACGCAGTACAAAGACAAGTGTGGAGCAATTGCAGAAGGATGTGAGTATAATGGGGGTGGAAGCTTTTAGGAGCATCGCTCCATGCTCAATACATAAAAGTGATGAGAATACACCAGGCCAGATGAATGTCAGATCTTTCCTTTGCTGTGGAATCAGTCACATACACGTTCACACAGCATTTAAATATCAAAGGTGGCAACGTGTTAGGAACCCCTCGGCATACCTGTGAAACAGTTTTGGGAGAGATCTGATGAGAGAATGGCATTAACCCCATTTTGCGCTCATTTGTGATTATGACAAACAGCGGTGCCATTCCTTATAGTCATTATTACAAAGTAGGTCTTAATTAATGTGTCTGACCTACCTGTGGTGCACCTGGGGTAGCCTGAGAATTGTGTTTGGCCGGTGAAAGATTGAATGTTTGTATGGTTGCTTGTTCTCTTTAGATGCTCCATCATCTTGCCTCTCTGTACCTCTATTGGGAGGCCACAGTCATAGCTCATGTGTAATGAGTAATGTTTGTTTGGAGAGCGTGCTGATAGATGGAGACAGCTAATAGGTGCATTTCATGGAAGTTTTTCCACACCTGCTTCCAGTGTTATACAGTCTCGTTATCTCCCCCTTGTGGTTCATCTGTGTACTTCATTAACAATCACATTTATGTAATAAAAACCCAGTTTGGGGAGAAAAAGTTGTTAGAATTGAAATAGAATAGAGAGTGAATGTGTGTGATTCATGCATTGCATAGTTGGCTTGGTTCAACTCTTTATTAATTTTTTTTTTTGGAAAAACCTTTGAAGAAAATGAATGGGGAAAAATAATCCTTCCAACAACCAAGGCCGCTAAAAAATTGGGTGCTACTGTGCTCTGTTATCAATAGACCTTAGTCACCATATTTAATTTTTGATGAATGAAAGCGAGGCTTTGAGGGTCAGAAGTACAGTCGAGTACACTGTCGTTAAACACCAAACCGGTTTGTAATACTTTAAGGTTTTTGCAGCCTAATGGCTATCCATTAGGCAGTCGTGGCCTAATGGATAGAGAGTCTGACCTGTAACCCAAAGGTCGTGGGTTCGAGTCCCAGGGGATTGTGGGTGGGGTTAGTGAATAATCAGCGCTCTCTCCACCTTCAATACCACGACTGAGGTGAGATGGTTCACGGTGTGTGTGTGTGCGTGGTTGATCACTTCTCACTGCTGTGTGTGCACTTGGATGGGTTAAATGCAGAGCACCAATTCCTAGTATGGGAAACCATACCTGGCCCCTTGTCACGTCCTTTCCTTTCCTAATTTTCATTAAAGGGATAGTTCATCCAAAAGGTTTATTTCCACACAATGCAAGTCAGTGGCTGCAGTTTGGTTGCCTACATTCTTTAAAATGTGTTCTGTTATGCTCAGCAGAAAAAAAAGAAACTTATACAAGTTTGAAACAACTTGAAGTGAGTAAATGATATACATTTTATTTTTGGGTGAACTATCACTTTAAGACTTTTCCTTTAGTCAAACAATAAAAAAAGCCTGGAAACTGTATCAGTGCTTGGATATTTGTGACCTTTATCGTTGATTGCTTTGCATGCACTTTTTGCATGCAATGTATTATCCTGTCATAATCAAAAATCTCTCTTTGATTTCTTAATCACACGCGGTGATGCATCACGTACAGATACTTACCATAACTGAACCTAGCTCAAACCAACACATCACTCGAATAGTGATGAATACTAACATCTCACATACACAGCACTATCTTCCTCCACCTCATCCTCAGCCCCATCTGTCCCTCCCCTGAATCTGTGCCCCTGACGTCCTTGTCTGTGCCAGCGGGGTGAGAGCCAGGCATGCCATCCATCCTCCCTGCCATGTGGGTTATAAACCTCCGGCAAATGCTGCCAGGACGGTCTCCTGAGGGAAGCTTTTGAATGGCCACTGGACAGGAAGTATAATTTACAGTGCTGCTCTGATCTCCTCTCCAAATGCCAGTATGAATAATAACAATCATTTTACTTCATTTTAATATTCAGAGCAGCAAAATGTATTTTACAGAGATGGATTATTTAATCTCAAAATTAGGAGGACTGTGCTAGGGCTTTGATTAGGAGGTCTGGAGCACTTGTTAGAGCTTGTTAGAATTGCAGATTTGAATAGCTTTTTAATTTTTTACCATAAGGTTTCATACAGTGCTGTTTGGATGAGCTCTCTCTTTCTCTCTCACTCTCTGCTTGCTTGGCAGTTGCCAATTGCCTTCAGGTGCTGCTCATCAGAAGAGTGTGCTGCAGACTGCTACAAAAGAGCAGAGTGGACACTGCTGGGAGGGACTCACGCTCATACACCATTTTATTTTGAAATTGTTTATCCCTGTTTTTTTGCAAGCAAGGTAATTGAGGAAAGCTTTTGTTGTTTTATTTCTTTTTATTTACCTGGATAGGCTATTTAGTACTCCTCCCGTTAGTTAGTCAGGCTTTTGTTTGTTATTTTGGCCTGGCCTTCCCCTGAAGACATTTATTGCTTCCATGTTTGAGATTTATAATTGAATAAACTGTCTAACCTTTTTTTAATCAAAGTCTTTGGTGCATTTCTGGGGCAGAGGATTGGGAGTGATCCTGTTTTTTTTTCCTCTTACCATTTTTGCTTACCATTTGTTACTCCCACTCCAAACCCTAGACTGGGTAAAGGGAACGTAACATCTACATAGTTATTTACTTTCTTAGAGAGCTACATGAATCTACTAGAATGCTACTAGAATCCAGGATTCAGAAGGCTCTGTTTTGAAAATAATTGTAAGTCTAATTAGAACATTATTCTTACAAAAACATTCTGTGGAGTGTGGATATACCATGGTACAGTGAGGATACAGAAGGATTCTTTAATATGTACTATGGTACTGAACAATCATTTTTAATTTGGGACTGTATGCATGGTACATAACATACATTTTGATTATTATTATTTATTTATTTTTCATTGAACATGAAGATGAAACATTTTTGTTGAATTTTCAAATTGCTCCATTATGACCGTCAATTAGGATGGATGCTGTCAAAAGTTTGAAATTGAAACTGAAACAACATTAAAATATAAATGTCACATGGAAAACTTATACATAAACAAAATTATAAATGTTGAAAACAAATACCTAAAATGAAGTTTAGGGTTAAAGTGCTATACTAACTGAAACTGAAATAAAATAATGCTAATTTAAAATATTAAAAATTAATAATAAAAATGACCAAAGCAAAATGCATATTTACTAAAACATGACCTAAAATAAAAAAACAAAACAAAACTTATTCATATTAATAGATACAAACAATAATACTATTCTCACTTCTATTGTCACTCAGATTTCCTTTTACACTGTTGCTTCAAGCTGCTAACGCTAGATGGAGCCATTTGTCTGTGTACTACAACACTAATGGACATCATTAACACTTCACACACACTACAAAGAGTAACAGGTGTCTCACAGTTTTTTGAGCCATAACCAAATATGCTTTCACCTCCACAACAGAGAAATCGCATTTTAGCTCTTTGATATTTTTGTGACGGTGAAAAAGGATCCTATTTATAGATTGTTGCATGTTGATGCTAGTTAGAGTGTGCTTATTCTATGTCACATCGAAAAAGAATGACAAGATATTAAATATTCATATTTTTCTCTTGAATAATTCAACATACTTTTAGTGATGTGATATCCTGGTCATATTCTTGGCTTGGATTTGCCATTCTTAACTTACTGTATATCTGATATGTTTGTAAATTCACAGTGCAGTCAGCCTTGCAAATAATTATATGTTTAGAAATGATGTAGAGTGATCACGTACGATAATTAATATCCTATTTCATGTTGTTGATGGCATCAACCTCAAGCATCCCACAGAAACAAAGACGCATTTATATATTTTCGCTGATTTTACTGCTGCCCTCTGACTGACGATCAGTTGTCATACACTAAAATAAAACTCTAATTATTTTCTGAATATGCGATTTAAATAAGCTTGAGTTATGGTTTCAGCCCAGTCAGTTGAGATGAGAAGACGAGGCTGTTGCTAGGTAACAGAGCACAGAAAACACAAGCCAAATCGCTTGAATTAGGGCTCGGTTGAGATACTGCACTGATCCCATAGATGTGCTTTATTTGGTCTATGTGAGTTGTGATCAAGTGCTTTCGTCTGGGCTTTGTGTTGCCAGAGCTTTTGTGGTGACATTTCTAAGGTGATTATTTCAAACGCTACCCAGACTCATTGTGCATGAAACGAGATGTGAGAAAGTGTGTCACCCGCACTAGACAAGCTGCTGAAACCGTATTTCTCCAATTTAGATTACATTTATAGATGTTAATGTTACAGATAACTCAGATAAATTTTAGTTTGACGTCTGAAACAAACAAGGGGGATTTAAAGAGCTAATTTGTGACATTTATGGTTGATAAAAAAAAGAAAGAAAGATAATTAAATCAATAAAACACATGCACTGTTGCAATAAAAATGATAAGAAGCTTCTGGTTTAGTGGCACTCGAGTGTTTCATATTTTGCAGCTTGTCATTACAAATCCCATTTGAGTTGAACAATTAAAAACAGGAGACAATTTTTCATTAATGACTAATTTAATTAGATTGACTCTCTATTTGCTTATGATCCATTTGTGCCATAAAAGAAATTGTAACTTCTTGAAGAGAGATGGGGACTGGGGTTGGGAAAAGTCAAGATTTCCATATAATTTCTCCACCCTGTGTCATCCAGAATGTTCATGTCATACTCTCTTCAGTCAAAAAAAGTAGGTTTTTGAGGAAAACATTCCAGTATTTTTTCCATACCCCCTAAAAGTAAAGGTGCTTCATGATTCCATAGAAAAACCTTGTCTAAATGTTTCCATAAAGAACCTTTAACATCTGAAGAACCTTTTTGCTTTTTTGTGATGAAACCAAAAATGTTCTTCTATGGCATCACTGTGAAGAATCTTATAAGCACATTTACATTTAAGAGTGTATAATGGAATTCAGTTGGAGCCAATGGGTTGAACGTCCATATTGGCGTTTCAATGCAGCTTCAAAGTGCTCAACACAATACCAGTCGAAGAATTAGGGTCTTATCTAGCGAAACATTCTTTTAATTTCCAAAAAACACAGTTGCTTGTCTTGCATTAGCTAGACTTCTAGAGGATAAATGATCAAGATTTTTTTTATTTTGGAAATGAACTAATCATTAAAGGAATAGGTCACCTCAAAAACTGAAAATACAGATAAGATCCATTCAGTCAAAGGTTCTTTAGAGAACCATCTATTTTTTTACTCTTCTTTATAATCTGAAGAATTTTCTTTCAAGACAAAGAATCTTTTGTGAAACAGAAAAGTTCTTTAGATGTTAAAGGTTTGTTATGGAACCATTTAGAAAAAAAGGTACTTCTATGGCATCATGAAGCACCTTTATTTTTAAGAGTGTACTTCACTTATAGATCCTCTGCGATGGATGGGTGCCATCAAAATGAGAGTACGAACAGTTGATTTAAAAAAATCATAATAATACACAATTAATCCACATGACTCCAAACGATTAGGTCACATCTTGAAAATCTGTGTTTTTGTTAGAATCAAATGAATCAGTAGACTGTATTTCAGAGGGTTTTTTTGTGTTTAAACTATACCTTAAATGTTCCTCTGTCCATACTATTGCTTTCTCGTCTGACTAAAACAGTCTGAATCAGTGGAGAAATATGCACAGATCAAGTGGAAACACACAGTCCAGAACTAAACAAATATGGCAGTGAATTTTAATGTGACAGGACAACAGTGAATGAACATTTTTACTGGAGGAAGCTCTTTTTGCCCTAATAATTACAAACATGCAGACTGGAGTTGTGTTGATTGCTTGTGGGATAGTAACTAGTAAACTACTTGAAACTATCCCTATAAGGACTTGTATTGGCTCTGGAAAGATGATTCATAATCTAGGTATATTTTTAGCATAGGTAGACTTCATATGAAAGCGTGCATATCCTGCAGGTTAGACATTTGGATTGTCTAAAGCATATATGCTGTGCGTCTCTGACCATGACAGTGGAACCTACATTGGGGCAAAAAAGTATTTAGTCAGCCACCAATTGTGCAAGTTCTCCCACTTAAACAGATGAGAGAGGCCTGTAATTTTCATCATTGGTATACTGTACCGCGATTATGACAGACAAAATAAGAAAAAAAAATCCAGAAAATCACATTGTAGGATTTGTAATGAATTGATTGGTAAATTCCTCGATAAAATAAGTATTTGGTCACCTACAAACAAGCAAGATTTCTGGCTCTCACAGACCTGTAACTTCTTCTTTAAGAGAGTATATGTCAGACCCGTCTGAAGTTTGCTGGAGAGCATTTGGATGATCCAGAAGAGGATTGGGATAATATCATATGGTCAGATGAAACCAAAATAGAACTTTTTGTTAAAAACTCAATTTGAGAGAATGCTGAGTTGCATCACAGGAGTGGCTTCGTAAGAAGCATTTCAAGGTCCTTGAGTGGCCTAGCCAGTCTCCATATCTCAACCCCATAGAAAATCTTTGGAGGGAGTTGAAAGTCTGTGTTGCCCAGCGACAGCCCCAAAACATTACTGCTCTAGAGGAGATCTGCATGGAGGAATTGGGCCAAAATACCAGCAACAGTGAAAACCTTGTGAAGACTTACAGAACACCTTTGACCTCTGTCATTACCAACAAAGGGTATATAACAAAATATTGAGGTGAAATTTTGTTGTTGAACAAATACTTATTTTCCACCATAATTTGCAAATCAATTCTTTAAAAATCCTACAATGTGTATTTTTTGTCATTTTGTCTCTCATAGTTCAGATGGCTGACTAAATACTGTTTTGCCCCACTGTATGTATAAGATCACATCTGTGAAAGGTGTCTTTTTGTTGAGCGAACCTTGTGCATCCAACAACAGGAGGGACAAATTAGAAATTCAACGGTGTACAGTCACCATGGAGACCATTATTAGGATGACAAGGACACTACATTATGTGGGAGCGGAGATGTCTTGCAGGTTCATGCCTCTTGGTCAACTTTTAATTTGCTGGGATAAAGAACCAAACTTAAACAGAGAGGTCAGAGTCTGCTGATTTACCTTCAGTTGAGGTACCTGTACTACTGGAACTGTCAAATTAATTTTGTTTTCTTTGATCAAGCACAGACCCCATTGGACAGAAGCAGGAGGAGGGAGAGGGAAAGACAAACAAAAACACAGAGAGACAATTACCAGTCTAGACATTACATATTTTAAATAGATTTTTTTTGTGATCAAGTTTATGAAATGAAACGGCTTAAGAAAGGCAGAGGGAATTGGTTGTTTTTCTTGTATCAAGAAAACAGCAACAAACAGCCAGCAAATATTAATTTATTTTTTTGGCATATTTGACTCATATCTGTTTATGTATAATGTCTACAGCTATGCCTGAACTCATTTGGCTTGTAAGTCAAAGTCAAAGTCAAAGTCAACTTTATTGTCAATTCTGCCACATGTACAGGACATACAGAGAATTGAAATTGC
>JAUYWG010000041.1:4925204-4941898 GCA_034779775.1 Enteromius afrohamiltoni
CCGTCTTCTCTTGTTTCTTTGTGACAATTTGTGTCGTTACCAGGCCAACAAGTACATTCTTTCGTACAAGCCTGTCAGTAGAGCTTGCACACACGCCGGAAGAGTGAGTTTTAAACACCAATTATCTCTGAGCTCAAAGTCAACTGAACAAGCTGCTCTCAGAATAGAGACGCTTACATGTGCGGTACATGTGTCTGTTGTGAGTGAAAAAGATGTTACAGTGGTTGAAATTGATATCCCTCAAACGTTCCGAGCTTTTCTTTATTTGACGTCTTAGCAGAAACATTGAGGACGCGGCGTTTAATCATATTTTATTGAGGGAGAGAGGCAGAAAAATAAAAGAACGTCGTGACGTCAGTGGGAAAGAAACGCGTTCCAGAGACCGATTTTTTTAAATGTTTTTATTGATTTTCTTTATACTTTGCAATAACGCGAACCGAATAATACTTCACGTTGGAAATAAATTGTAAGAAAATAAATTGTAATTTTGATTTGAAAGGCTACTTCCTGAAAAGAAACTGCGTATAAGAAAGTCTTATACGATTAGACGTAATATATTTTAGCCCTGTGGCTGATTTAAGCTGAACAGTTAAAACTTTGAGAAATGAAGTGTTTTCACTCCCTTTTGTAATCGCTCGTTGACTTACAAAACTTTAATATTGACGCTATATCGTAACCTATTGTTTGAGAATATTATAGTAACGTATTTGCATGTCTATGGAGGTCATTTGTCTCGCTTTCGGATGAATTTGCGCACTGGGTGTCGTTTGGAGAGGCAGCACGCGCTCAGACGCATTCGCGCTGTGCATGGTGAGGGGTGGCCAGGCGCGAGAGCCAACCTTAAACAACCACATCCGCGCCTCACAGCACACACAGTGAAGATGGAGCTTGTTGAACACTGTCGCTGACGCGTGGAAAGAGTAAAAAAGATACAAAAAAACCTTTCAATTAAGTAAGTTTGATGGAAGAGTGACGGAGGAGGTCAAAACAGACCCGGAGAGATTTAAAAACGATGGCTGTTTAGTTTTACCACGGTCTACTGAAAATGGGAGCTGATTTCTACTGTTCCTCAGAAAAGAGTTTGCTCTCCTCCTGTTAAAAAGAACATCTTCATGGGATGTACGACTGGATATTCGGATTATAAACGGTTTTATTCCCCATTTTGCTTTCAGGTAATATTACTTTTGGTGTTTTGGCGGTTGTGGGGATGTCTGTTGGAGTAAGCAAGCTGTTGCGCGTGCTTGGGGGATTTAACGGTCGTTTAAGAACTCATAGTAGGGAAACTCTTGCAGTTTGGATGCTTATTTGCAGGTAACTATGTGGAAGTAAACGTACTTTGTTGCACCTGGCTTAGCTTTCTCTGTTTTTGCTCCACACAGAATGGCTCGCTTCGGAGACGATGTTCCCGGTCTGCTGGGAGCCGGGGATGGGGGTTCGGAGCGCAGTCGGAACCGGGATGCACCGGCGGTATCCACAGGTGGAGTTTCACCAGCCTTCAAACAGACCAAAGCGCAGCGAGCCCGAACCATGGCCCTGTACAACCCCATCCCGGTCCGACAGAACTGCTTTACCGTCAACAGATCGCTCTTCATCTTTGGAGAGGACAACATCGTTAGGAAGTACGCTAAGAAGATCATAGAATGGCCATATCCTTTTGTCTAAACGGTAAAACACGCCATGTTCCCTAAAATGTTGGGAAAAAATGTCCCTAGATGTTGACAGCAACATGCAAATGTGTTGTCAACACGTATTTTCAAAAGCGCATGCACCACCTGTGTTTGTTTCTGCTGAGCTGAAGCGCAACATTGTTTAATCATAATCTAATTTATTGGTTCAGTTTTTTACAGTCTCCTCAAAATCTCAATTTAAAATTGAGTTCACAGTGGGAGGGGGGAGGGTAAAATATGAGGTTGTTTTTAATCATACAAGAGGTGTATTCAAATCTTTTTTTATAAATATATTATGTTTATTTTTTTTTAATTACATCGATAGGTTAGAAAGGAATGCAAATGCAAAATGGGATTTATTCAACTATGACTGTATAAATACAATTTAATATTTATATTTAGGGCTAAATGTAAAAAAACCCCGATATATATATATAGTATAAAATAAGCTAAAACTAATTAAATAACTAATTATAACTCATTATAATTACTAACTAATTATTTACAAACACTGACTGCCAGTCATTAAAACTTTGTTTTACTGATATGCATTCAGCAATTCAAATATTAAATTTCTAAGAATTTGAAGCATGTTTTAAATTATTATTTTCAAATATTTATATTTTAACAATCTCTTTAATAACTTCTTGTTGTTTTACAATACACAATTCAATGAACTAGCTTGCGTTCAGGACCATGGACATGAATGTTCCACTATGTTTTAGCATTCCATATTACAATCTGTGAGTGTCTTTTATTGATGATGGGGTTTATGTTTTGTTATGAGCTCTCTTTGTAATTAATCCTCTGTCAAGATGGCTCCTGATTATGAAGAGACATATAAACAATCGTTGATGATTTTGTCAGAAGAGGGAGGAGATATATACAACATAATCCCCACAGGAGGTGTTTGGCCCATGTCATTGATTACAGACTTCAAAGTGCCACGATGTGATTAAAAAAGCATTCTCTATGATGCAAATGAGATGAGTCAGTGACAGGAGATGATAAACCCGTCGACCATAATTGTCACAGGTGCGCACTACTGGAACAATTGTTGGGTTTTCATTTGCCCTTTTTTAATGTCACAGCAGACTGTCCAGACATGACCATGTGGCTTAGCATTTACTTAAATTAGGCAAAGCTCAGTGACTAACTGTAAGGGATCAGTAAAAGTCTTGCTGTAATCCAGTTATTACAGAGTTTGCTGATTTAAAGCAGTAGTATTTGAGCTTTAAAGTAGTTTTAGGGAAAAGTAAGAGTGTTGTTTGAAAGCCATTGTCAATTGGAACACAGTAATATGTCCTAATTTACATCTTGAATTTAAGATATATTTACTTGAGATGTGAAATGAAGATAATAAGGCTTGTTTTCTGAGAAATGTATCAAAAGAAAGTATGCTTAAAACATGAGCAAATATATTTCAATGGGGTATGGAATTGTTCTTGGTTTAATCATAACTTCATTTAGATTTGTTTCACAGAAAACAAGACAAGTTATCTCATAATTTAATGTAAAAGTAAATGTATCTTTTTAATTTTAAGAATTTAAGTATTTTTTAATATTTGCACTGGAAGTCTTACTGGGAAACAAGAAAAAATACTAAGGAAGAGTATCACTTTTTGCAGTGTGATCAGATGGTACAGTAAAAGTTATTCCCATATTTTAGTGAAGAAAGGGGGCAGTAGCATTCATTCCCTTCTGCCCAAACCTTTAACTTTTTTGTGCCACCCATCTCTTTATCCAATTGCAAATGCAGAATTTGATCTGGAGCTGTCAAAAGTTCTTTGGTTGCCGTTGTAGCATATTAACTCATTAAGGCAAATGTGTATAAATAATTATTATTAATTATGATTAATTGCAATTATTTATATCAGCTGCCAGTATTAACTGTAGCAGAATTACCATCATCTGTCACAATCCCAGCCAGAAGTGCCAGTGAGCTCCGCTAGAGGGCACTCCCTCCACTCCGTTGTATATGAGACTCTCTGTTGCTCACCGGACTCCATCTCCCAGAACTCTCCTCTTCCCCACAGCTGTTGCTGATCAGTCAATCAGGAGATTCCAGTGTCTGTGGTGGTTAGACATGATGTAAAATTTGTTGTGAGTATATCTAATGGGCAAACTTTGGTTTAATGAATCTAGTATTTATTTAATTTTTATTCCTGTTTATATTAATGTACGAAGATGTGTCGTACAGCTCCTCCACATACAGTAACAATGATTTTGTCCGTCATAGTTTCGTAATTCTGCCTCCGTTTGCTAGTAATCACGTCACTACTAGAGCAAGCACTTGATTGGCAAATTTTTGCTAAAGATTTTCAACTTAAGCTTTTTGTGCGCCACATGCATCACACGCCGTGCCATTTGCACAAATCGCGTCATTCGCGCCGCTTAATTTGCACGAATCGCACCGCAGGATGTCTAATCGCGTCTTTGCATTGACTTACAGTAACATGTAAATCACCATAAGAAGGGATATTTTCGTGGCCACAGAAAAATACCCTCTTACACTGCATTAGAGCATGCAGCATGGGTCGAAATCGTAAAGGCACATTAATTTGCACGGCTGAATCAGAAATTGATTTAACTGATGATCTTAACTCATATAACTAAACAAACAAGTATAAATACACTCACACGTGGGGAAAGTGCAAAGAAGGCTTAAGGGTAAACCATTAGGAAAAGCCAAAATTGAAGTTGTGAAAAGAGAGTCAGTTGACCACCTGTAAAACCATCAGTGCCGTTCATAACGGGTTTTATAACTAATACTAAACCTCTATTTCATTTAGATAAATGTACGATGCTTGCATTGCCCCATTGGCGAGGGTCAGATGCAGTCTTGAAGTCCTGATGGTTCCAAGGTTTTGGATTATGATAGCTAGTGATCTATTATAAACGTGACCTGAAGGATATGTGTTCACTCAAAGGAATTTTTTTTTGTGAATTAAATTAGGGAAAGTCCATTGTCTTTTCAAAAGGGAGAACTAGTCAGAGTTGCTTTGTTCACATTCCTTCAAGCAATAAACCAGTGTTGTCAGTCGGTTGCCATGTAATCAGAGGCCTGGTTTGACTTCCTGAGGTGTTAGTTTCCTTTCCAGGGAAGGGTCCACAGACCCTCATAGTTGCAGTTTGAGTTACTCCTTGGGCTGATAAAGTGGTTAAAAGTAACAAATAGTTTGTGCCTGATTGGTTCAAAGGCTACACTGTGTTTTGCATAATCAGGGACACCTTTGGTGACAAATGAATGAGTGAATCTTAATTCAGGTACCTTGGAGAAAAATACATACACATTGTTCATTTACATACACTACTGACTTAACAATACAACACTGGTTGAAAATTGGCAGATCTACTCTTTTAACATCCAAAAATATAGCTTTATGGTTATTTGTGTATTTATGTTTTGAAAAGAGAGTTTCAGTGTCATTTGATGTCAAATTTGAAATTAGAAAAGCAGTTACTGTATTTGCTCACATATCTAAAAACAAACATCTAAATGGCAAATGAGTATTCATTCTAAAACGGGAAACTTCTCACTATGCAGGCGAGGGCTGTAAAGTGTGAACCAATCTGAGCCTTACACAGAAGTGTAATTTCCAAAGAACAGAGGCTTTCAATAATTTGTCATTGTATGTGTTCCCTTGCTTTCAACTGTGTTGAATGCCATTCCTGTTGTTTTGAATGTCACGAAGGAGGGATGAAATTAGAGCGGGCACATGCTGCGATCATGTGACAAAAGCTTTGGTTGTTTATTTATGCCTGTTATAAGACAGTTACATGCTAAATGTTAAAAGCTAACTAATGATGAAAGAATGGTTTTTTGATTGAGGCTGGTGATATCATGGAAATGTGCTTGTCTGCGCTGATTGATACGTCTTTGTGCGTTCCCTCTTTCATTTGTAACAGCATGACTCAGAAGGTATGTGTGTGCGCCTGCATGGTAAATTCAATTATAGCATCTATCTTGTCCCGGCTCTCTCATGTACCTAATGGCCCACTTGCGACATAATGCAAGTGTCAGTGTCGGTGATCGCTTTAGGCAGATTTTAAGCATATGGTCACACATCTTTCGCTCTTAGACAGAGAGCTTCAGGGCACTGAAGAGACGGAGGCTCTGCTAATGGTGCTGTAATGACTTGGCATTGCCCCAAAATAAATGAAAGAGTCTGTTCCTCAGAGAAAGAAGCAAACTACATCCCTGTGGGAGTGATTCTCAAGTATATTACAAGAAAAGATCAAGAGCATAATTAAATATATTTTGTAGACTCATTGTACTTTGGATTTGGAGTCATTAATAGCCAATGGTAACAAGTTAGCAGTTTTTTATGACTCTAGACCTGTTCACATCTGTGTGAGGAATTGCCTATACTGTAAGAGCAACGTCTGTAGGAGTTTGTTCCAAAACCCAGCACAATGCCTATGGAGGGAACACTTTAAAGGCAATAACATTAATAACGAAAGTCTGTGAAGTTCAAGGGTGGGAGAAATGTTGATTAGAAAGATTAGAAACATATTATTGAGATCAATTGTTTGTTTGTGTGGCATGCAGAGATGTTGCCTACTGTATAAAGGTGTTCCAAATCACTTACTTAAGAAATTTCATGATGTTTAGGATGCTGCTTTTAAGGAAAATCTCTTCTGGCATATTTGTTAGCTTTGTTTATTTATTTATTTTTGTGTGACTGAGCACTGTGCGTGGATTTTGCATGTATTTTGAAATGCAATGTAATGAATATGAATGTGTGATAGGTTCATAAGTCTAACCCACATACTGTATGCATTTATGTTGCAAGCATCCTAAATGGATGGTTCTTGTTGCATCATATTGCTCTGTATGACAGCTGTGGCAGACCAGAAAAAGTATTACCTTCTGCCATGTCTAATAATTATAATGCAACCGAACAATGTAGGGAACAGCTGTTGAATAAGACTTTTCTAGGTGCAATTCGCTGTCAAACAAAGACATTGTGACCTTCCCAAGGGCAAACTAGCTCCCATGCTAGTCTGTCAAGTTCTTTTTGAGTGTTTTTCTAGATGCTGATTACATCAATCAAGTTGTCATTAGAATGCTAGTGTTATGGTTTCTACAAGGTTACTTTGAAGCTATTACTTGATGCTTGCTCCTCTGAGAGAGAGAAAAAAACGTAAAGTCGAATCTCAATGAGTCAAACACATTTTTTAAAAAAGCCCATCTTGTTCCAATTTAGATGCATGCAAAGTCTCCCACACAGTATTCATTTGTATGGAAGGAACAGTCAGCATTTGCATGTGATCATATCGGACGCTATTTTTTTTCTTTTTAATAATGAAATTTCCTTTTTTAGATGGATTTTTTTCAGAGCAGCAAGTTTTAAAAGACTCTTGAAATATAGTATCTGAAATTATTGGCTTATCAAAATGATTATTGAAGCTTAAGGTTGTCAACATGGATTTGTGTTATGTTATTAGTGAATTTATAACAGAGATTTTTAATGAATTAATTTAGCAACCACTGTGACACACAATTTTCATCAACAGTTAATTTGTCTGTTCACACACCAAAAGCAAAGATACTGCAGAAGGTTGACGTGAACAACCAATCAGAAGATATTTAATGTTTTATGTACAGTTATGAGGAGACTCTGGACCAATGAGATAAAATTGAGCGATGTACTGTAGCACAACAGGAATAAAAACATAATAAAATGTTGTGTTGCGATATGGATTATAATTAGGGATAATTTGATTTGTAATGTACATTTTTACATTTAAAATTAAATTTTGAATTATATTTGTTGTAAATGAAATAATAGACTGCAAATTTGTAAAAAAAAAACAAAAACGCACAGCTCCCCGCATATGTACACACAGACATGCACACACATAGCCTGTGGCAAAACCAAAGGTCACACCGGTTTGCAAAACAGCATGTTCACGAGCCCTGTGTGGTGCAGCATCGACAACCTGTGTGTGAGAGCGGTAATTTAGGAAGGCTTTGTTTGAAGTGCCGCTCGACATGTGATTTGAGCTCAAGCTGATGGAGGGACAGAGATGCGTCTGGAGAGAAATCCAGTCATTTGGCGAATTGGAAAACTTACAGATGGAGTCATTAGGGAAGAACATGTTTGTTGGGGTGTGGGTGTGTAGGCTGTGAATGCCGTGGAGGGGTGGAAGCACGTGTTGGTGCCTCTGTTAGTGACGCACATGGGATGGAGATCATCAGGTGATGTCATTATTTGGCATCACGATTCCTGAAGTGGGCTGGTTTGACCATGAGGTCAGGTGGATAAGTCGGTTGTGGTGGGTCGATGGTATCTGTGGGAAGGACAGGGGCTTAATGAAGCAAGTGGTATGCTTTGCTGCTCGGCCGGTGGGGAAGCCACAGCTGTTCGCCCCTCTGATCCCCACTGTGTGGCTGAGGGAGGAAGTACCCCACCGTGCACATGCTTACTCAATAATTGATCTTGTCAATCGGCCCTGGGCCTCCCTCCAGTGAACAGGAGATGGAGAAACAGAGGATGCAGTAGGAGGCGTTAAGGATCTCTACATTAATCGGGTTTGGAAAACCACCTGATGAATGAGAGTTTTAAAGTGAGGTCAAAACAATCCTATTTGCTTTCCTAAATCATGTTCCTTGTCTTATTGTGCATGATCTCATTATTCTAAAGAAAGTTTCCATTTGGTTATTATTTTAAAGAAAGAAACGGTAAAGCTTTATAATAACTACACACTATGAATGATTAGCATTAGTTAGCATTTATTTCATCCTTTATAAATTATTGTTCCAACATTATTTTGCATTAGTAAACAGTTTACAAGTGCAACTATAAATGCCTTGTTCTTGAGCATATATATATAATGTTTAATAATCATGTTTAATGCTTTATTAACACATGTTCCTGCTGTAATTCATGATTAAGTCAGGAAGTTATAAAGCTTTTAGTAGTTGCCAGACGTCTGTTTTTGTGAGCTCATCTAAAGTGAGGACTATTTATACCTGTTAAACAAACACAACAAAGAGGAATACAGAACACATTTAGATATGCTTATAAATCAAGAACAAGCCATTTATAGCTGTATTTATAAACTGCTTACTAATGACTATTAATGTTGGAACAATGCTTTATAAAGGATGAACTGACTATGTACTAATGCTTAACTATGTACTATGTATGTACTTATTATAAAGTGTTAGCAAAAAAATGTCTGCATGCTAGAATGATTTGCAAAGGATCATGTGACGCTGATGTTCAGAGTGCCAATGAGAGTTCACTGGGAGCTTCTCAGAATGATGACGCAGAAATAGAAACTCTATTTTTCCATGCATTTATTCTCTGTATGTCTCCTGATCACTTTCTCTCTCCCGTGTTCCAAGCTTTCATTGAATTTGAATGCAATTCATTCTTTTTGCTCATTGAAAAGCACTTTGAACTGTATCACATTCCACTGCCACTATTTGCACTGCTATTTTGAAATATATTTCAACAAAATGTAGAATTAGACTGAGAGAGCTTGGGAAAGAGAGAATTTGATTATAGAGTTGCTGGAGGTAGTGGTGAGACCTGTCATCCTGTGGCTGGACTATTCAGTTTTTCCAAATTTTCTGAACTTATTTAGAGTTGATTTGAAGTAATATTGAGTATTGTGTGTCATAGTGGGTATATTGAAAGGATTTTTGTGTCAGTATTGATTGCACAAATGCATTCAGAAGCATGTAGAGAACACTGATGGCTCAGAGACCATATTAACTCTGAGTACTGACTTATGGCAGACAGGAGAGAGCCTGTTGCCACGGATACTGTTCTCTCTCTCTGTCTCTCTCTCTCTCTATTGCTCTTTCTCAGATTGCAATGGCTGTAGTCTCTCTTTCTCTCTATGTTGCTCTCACACTCTTCTGCTTATAAAATCTAAAAATAGTGTAATGGATGTATAAGGTTACTAGCAGCAAGTTTTTGAAAGATTTTAATGGCAAAATTATGGCCAAAAACATATGTTGATTTTGCTGTTTTTGCCAGTGACAACATGTTGCCATCATGCTACTAGAACAAGAACTAAGCAAAGTCTGGGCTTAATTTAATTAACACAAACTGAGAAAAAGAAAGACACAGAAGAGAGAGAGACATCCCCAGAGGTATGTCCTCTAGCTGCCTGTTCTATTTGTACTGAACTCCCTCTATCTTCTCTGTCTTAAACAGATTTGGGCTCTTTTATTTACTGTTTTTATCCCCACACACATTGGCAGAAACTGGCAGGTGCCTACATAGCAAAATCCAACATTTTTCTGTACACATGCAAATCAGTGGCTGACTGTGAACTCACAACCACCAGGGGTCCTGAAAACATCTTGTGAACTGCTCTCTTTCATTTAACAGGACAAGGCAATGGACTTCATTCACTTGTTGGTTATGTGTGTGTGTGAGGTAGAAAGAGAGCAGATCTTTTACACATGCATACTGAAACATGCCATAGGGCTCCCCCACCATTAAAAACCTGGAAATATTAGGAGGCTCTTGTAATAATTTGGATTTTTCTATAGTGAGTATAGATTTGTTTTTATTGCAATCCATAGTGATTCAGTTTGTCAGATTTGTGAGTCAAGCATTCTTTCAAGTCATGATTAAGTCAAACAGGTTCATGAATCAAATAGGCTGTTTAGTTGTTTTTATGGTCGAGTATAAGTAATGACAAGTGAACAGTTTTAATGTTGTTAAGTATGTGCTGTTTAACTTTTCACAGTTAGCACAGTATCAGAATGTGATCATGTGTTAATAATATGAATTCCAATGAGCAAACATCAGTTGCACAATCTGTCTCTTCCTTAACATTCCTCCTCAACTCCATTTGAATATATGATCTTGGCCACCATTATCGCCAACTGCATCGTCCTCGCCTTGGAGCAGCACCTGCCTGGAGAGGATAAGACACCCATGTCAAAGAGACTTGTGAGAACACACATACACTCTTAAATATACATATATAATCTACACATGAAGCATTGTAATCCTTCTATCTTTTCATTTCAAAGTTTTTTTTCATTTGTTAAAATTTTTCATTGGTTTATAAACCAATTTGGCCTAGTTATCTACTTAGATAGATGCATTTGTAGGAATTTGTGTAATGAGAAAACCTACTATTCTGAGTCATGGTCTAGAGACCACAGTTATTTTTTAAATAAACAGCCCTTCTCATGTGCACTCATACCCGTTACTTCCTCAGTCTTTGTTCTTAACAACTTTATTCAGACTGTAGTTTCTCCATTGAATCACTTGCCACAAGTTAATTATTCCCATTCAAAGAGCGTTTCTTTACTGTTTTACTTCTGTGACATATTTCTGAGGAGTGCTTGTTTAAAAGGCAAGCAGTGACACTTATACCTCACAAGTAAAACCTCAATTAAAGCTTAGTAATGATTAAATCTTAATAATTAATTTGTTGAATAGAACATTCAAATCTTTTGGGGACCCTACCTACAAGTTTGAATTCTGTGGTTTCTGATGTCTAACATCCAATCCATTCTGTTGTTTTTAGGAAAAAACAGAGCCCTACTTTATAGGAATGTTTTGCTTTGAAGCTGGAATAAAAATCATCGCTTTGGGATTTGTATTCCACAAGGGCTCATACCTAAGGAATGGCTGGAACGTCATGGACTTTATTGTTGTCCTAAGTGGGTAAGTGCCAAGTGTTACTATCTTCTGAATGATGCTGGGTTTGCTGTTGGTCAATGCATGGTTTGCCATCCACCTTTACTTGCAGATCAGAGTTAGTCAGCTGAATCTTTGACAGTATTTTACACTGTAGAATAAGATTGTTTCTTTGCGGGCAACATTCTGCACAGCACAAGGTTGTGGATTTGCTAAAATTTGCTGGACTTTTGCTTCATTTTACCTCATTAAATGCTGCTTGAATCATCGGGGGAGAGTGTTAACTTTCAGACCAGACTGAGTGGAAAAATGAACAGCACCTTGAAAACACTCTATCACGCTGTCAAAACAAAAGTGTCAAGAAGTACTCTCCTCAAGGGAAAGGCTGCTACAGCTTTCATTTCCAGAGTAAACCACAATTTAGAAGCCTGGGTTAAGGGCAGTGGCCATTTTGCTCAAAATGCTGTAATGTTTTTCATCAGTTTTTTCAGAGAGGGCAGCTATCTAAAAAAAGAAAGAATGAAGAAACAGAACGAAAAAAGCAGACACACACATACACAGTGCAACGTAACGATAAATATGAAATATTAATCGCTGTCATAGTGTTAAAGTACAAAGGGATATGGGCTTCTTAGAGAATTTTACATGATTCCAGCTTGCTTTCATTATTGATGAACTGTGGATCTTTGTCTGGATTTAGAGTGAAAGAAAATTCAAGAAAGACTTTAACCTCTCAACCCCAATTCTTCATGGGCCTGTAAGATGTATACTGACACCTAATACGCACACACCGCAATAACAACACAAAAACACCCTTGTATATACACCTCTGTGCCTGTAAAATTAGGACAAAGTTAGTTATACACATCATAAAGGCACGTAATCATTAGCAGCAGATATAATCATTTTAGAGACAGCACAGTAGCAGCACTGAGGTCTCGTAATCACAAGGTTCAGAATGGCTGAAGTGCAATTAATTTGATGACTGAGAGTCTAAGAGCCCTTTAACATTCAACATGATAAAATTTCTTCAGCATGTTTCCTATATAATCAAGTTTTGCCCCCCAACTTGAAAATTGTTAATTCTGTATCTAGACTACTGCACAAAAAGTTTTGGAGAAATATTGTTTTTTACCAAGGCTCCATTCATTTAAATCAAATTCAATTCAAATTCAAATGAAAAATAGTGGTGATAATGTGGAGTAATTTTATAATTTAAAAGTTTTGAATATAAAAATGT
Organism: Enteromius afrohamiltoni; assembly: GCA_034779775.1. NCBI lineage: Eukaryota > Metazoa > Chordata > Actinopteri > Cypriniformes > Cyprinidae > Enteromius > Enteromius afrohamiltoni. Next base: position 4,937,735 of record JAUYWG010000041.1, read on the forward strand.
TAAAGTGGATTTATTCATGTAATGGTAAAGCTGAAATTTAATTTTGGTTTTCATTTGGTGCTTCATACAAAATCAATGTTGAAAACTTTTTTTTTTTTTTTTTTTTTTTGCATCTTTGGGGGAAATGTGATATATTTTTTCAGGATTCTTTGAAGAGAAAGTTTAAAAGAGCAAAAAAATGTTTTCAGTGCAAAGACTTTACTGAAAATATTTTCAATTTGTTCACTAAATAAAAATCCTTTGTTCATTAAATGGGCTATATGGTCATACAGCATGTAAGTTGTTAGCATCCAGTGCAGACAATGCAATAGAAAGAGATTTTGTATGTTTATTGTCATTTTTCTCATCACGTTCAGACTCCTAGAATACATCATTTTTCAGATAGAACAATGGTATAAAGTCGGTAGTATTTTGCATATGTGTAGATCAAATGTAGGCAGGCACTCTGTTCCTTTTACATGCACTTATCCTGTCTATGTTCCTCCGTCTAGATATAATGGTGACGCAGTATTTCATCAAAGCCTTGCACCCTCATTAGGAGTTGAGTGAAGATTATAAGATCTGGTGGTATCAAATGAGTCATAGTCGCTCATTAGATTTTAATGAAGTCATGTGCACAGAGAAGAAAGAACAGAAAAAGAATGATAGAGAGCGAGACAGGAAGGGGGTGGAAAGCTCATCAAATATATGACATCATTGTTACTACAAAAAAGCATTCAAAATTGAAGGTAATTTCAGTTATTATTTTCATTGTAATAATAAGTCATTATTCAATAAACAGTTTACTGTTATACAAGCTTGCAACTGTGACATGCCATGTAGTTGACTACAACTGCACAATACAGAGTGTATTGTTTTGAGACATTATTTATTCATTGAGAACTTAATGGTTTGTGAAAACATAAAGAAAAAAGAAAAACATATTGGTTTAAAAATTAAAAAGACAAATTTAAATTTTATTTGAAATAACATGAGCAGGAATGTTTCTTTATGTAAATAGGTTTAAGTTTTAACGCACATACTGCCTTGTTTATCCAAGTACTCAGCATTGCACTGAAGCAATACTGAAGCAGTTGACACTAAATTCATATGTTCTTGTGTCATTTCCAATGCCGCTGAATTCACAGTTATCAGTGCACGCAGGCGTGTGTTTTGTGCTAGTTGTCATTCCTCTGCTCTTGACTGTGTCTTAGCAGCGTTGTGTACAGGAAGTACAGATTAGCGCAGTATGGTGGCATGGTGCAGAAGTCTGATTGTATAGTCGCTGTGAGTAGGTGGATAAATGGGTTGCCAGTCCTTCCTTAAAGCCTATTATCGGCTGGCTCAAGACTCCAGTCATTTAAATTCAAATGGTGTCTTTGCAATCTTGGGTCTGGTTGCAAGTCAACATCCAGCACCCAGAATCTTGGGGAATGAGAGAACCTCATCCCTAATGGCGTTAATAAGCACTGGTGTCTACTAGTCACCCGCCCCCTCTTTAAGCTGTGGGCATGTGGCATGGTGTACTCCCCTCACACGCTCTGTCTGTGTCTCTCCGGCTCTGCCAAACACGTAGAGTGCTCTCAGAGAACCTGATAAGCATCCTTAAAATCCACCAACATCAGTCTGCGCTGCCAATTTTCTAAAAACGTGCGTGCGTGACAGTAAACATGATTTCTTTGGATGATGAAAATTATGATTTCCTCTAGCGCAAAAGCAAACAGCAGTATATGTAAAAACATAAGACATTTTTAACCTTCACATGTTCATGTGTTGATGTTGGTTGTATTGTTTTTTTTAATTTTTATTATTAAATGTGTTTTTAGGGAGCCATTGAATTGCTGAATCTGCTAACTGTTATAAATAACTGTAAACATCTGTTTAAATAGCTTATTCAGGCCAGTACTAAATAAAATACTCTTGTTTTTTCAAATGACAATTTGCAGAATCTAAAGATTAGCATTAACATACTTTTCTAAATTTAATCAAATTCCCACCGTCACTGTACTGTTAACCCTATGTTCAACATTCATATTCACCTGTTATAATTAGATTAGAAAAGCAGATTCACAGTGTCGAAAAAACACACCAAGCTCCAATTAATGCTAGGTTATCATGCTTGGTGACAGGTAACAAATGTAAACACACATCCTAATGAGATTGCGTGGCTGGCCTGCTTCACATAAGCCCAGCGGTAGCCTAATTATCATAAACAGCTGTTGATTAATTGATTGATCAGTTTAAATCTGCACTCCCCATCTCCCCGCGGTTGTTTGCTGTAAAGAAACCGTGGCATGAGCCTGCAAAAATTTCTACTTTTGGCAAACAGGCAGAAGCATGTAGGAGCTCTCTCTCCTGACAGAAGTTATGAATCTGTCTGCCGGGAGCCTGTCGCACCACGGAAGGTGTCCATGTTCTGACAGGACAGACAGCTGTCATCCGTGCAGGGCCCCCATTGTTCTAGCAGGGCTTTACACCCACGCTATTTTTAAGAAGCGCTAGGCTCGAAGGGACAATGCTGTAATAGAGGGAGCTGGGTGACGCGAGAGCAGGGAAAAAGAGCTTGCCTTAGTTTTTCCACAGCTCACCTGTCACAGGCTTGCTGGAGGAAACCCAGCTGATATATTCATAATGAGGTGCATATAGAAGACAACATCAACCGGACTAGTAGACAACAGTAGTTTCCACTTGGAGAGAAATACTGGTTGCATGCTTTTTTCCATATTTCAGCAACACTAAAAGGATGTGCTTCACTGGTAATGGGAAGCTACATGCTTTTGAATTTGAACTTTTTAATAAGTGAGACAGCATGGCAGTATTGCTACCATGATTGTTAAAAATGGTAATTGATATAAATGTTTGCTTTGCAATCCTGCAGCATGCTATTTTTCATGCATTAAGATTTGGGATGCATTAATCCAATTCTTGCATTTACAAGACCACCTATGAGAACATACATGTAAGCTAAGCTTGTGTGTTTCATGTGCACACGTTTGGTGTGTTAATTACAGTGCCTGTCTGCTAGCAGCTCCTTTACTGAGTCACGTGACTAGCACAATACAGCTTCTTCTGGATAATGCATTCACACACTCTATCATTACCTCAGCTGCTGATATAAGAACAGCAGGCTTGATTCTTGACTATGAGACGCAGATGCTCCAGTGAACAGGAACAGTGTGAAACTCCATGTCACCCTGAACCCTGAACTGTTGTTACTATAAAAAGAATTTAGTTTTATTCTTAGCATTTAAAAAAAGGTATGTTTAATGACAATATTTCATTACATTTCTGAACCTTAAAAAACACTTTAGACAACCTGGTTTTGTACCTTTAGCACTTCTAGATGTAAATGACCCACAGTATGATTACCCAACCACATTATACCAGCATATTTTGCAGTTGTCTTATAATAGCCTGCAACTGGGTGAGTCAATTTTCAAAAAAATTTTTTTGATTTGATATCAAATGACTGTCATATTTTAATGTTACCATGGTTCTACAAATTTGACAATTTGTGACCCATTTGTTGCATTTACTTCCCATAAATTCTCTGGGTGGACTTGGGAGTGTTGAGCTGTAACCATAAGATTGTCTGCTTAGTGCATCATATTTTCCCACAAAATTCAGATATTTCTAAATATATTGCATTTGCATGTTCTGAAATTTTTACAATTTGATTGAAATTCTTGACTGGCACAAATATCAACCTCCCCCTGACATTAGCTCCTACATCTCACACACAAGAGATCATGATTTTAGCATTATATTTAGCAACTTTCAGACCCTTTTAGTGACTTTTTTGGATAAACTTAAGCTATCCTTTAGTTTTAAGATTTTTTCAGTACTGTCCAGCAAGCAAGTTTTTCTGCTGCTCTCGACATCTATTCAGTGCAGTAAATGGTAAAACATTCAGTTGGCTGTACTGCAGCTGACTCTTCAGTAATGAGTACAAAACAGCATTTTCAATCACCTGTCGCTTACTGACAACACAGACAACGCACTGCATGAGACAAATTAATATTGCTTTCTGCTAACTGCATTCTGTACAGTTGCTTGGATGATGTTGCAATAATAATTCAGGATTTAAGGAATATTTAAGGAGTGACTCCTGGTTAACAATTAGTATTAATGGGTGTTTTCATGTTTAGACATTGTTTATACTTGTTTTATGTATGACTACAGAAA
>JAUYWG010000041.1:4943094-4960804 GCA_034779775.1 Enteromius afrohamiltoni
ATGACCAATAAAGCTGTTCTCATTTACATATTTTCTGTAGTCATACATAAAACAAGTATAAACAATGTCTAAACATGAAAACACCCATTAATACTAATTGTTAACCAGTCACTCCTTAAATATTCCTTAAAAAAAAAAATATATATATATGGGCTGTCAAAAATAACGCGTTAACAATGTTAATTTTTTGTCATTAATTACGTAAATTTTTTTAACGCATTTTGCGCATGCACAGTGTGATGAATTATTTGTCAGGAAAGTGGGACAACAATTACCTTGGAGTAACTGCACATTGCATCAGTGACACATGGGTACTGAAGTCATACATATATGAACTCATATATGGCATGAGAATAAGTTAGGATAAACATTTGAAGGAAAATATGATTTTTTCTTTTTTTCTTTTTTTTTCTCAAACCTTGTCTGTTGTAAACATTCTTGGCTAAATGGGCATTACTACCACTTTGATAATTATTGTAGTTACCTGAATATAAAATCCTTTCTTTTTCCCCTCAGATGTAATATATCAACAATATTTGGACATTATCTAAAAATGAATCGAAATTAGCACCAGCAAGCTTATCTAAGCTTGTTAGATAAACAATCAGCATTAGATAACAATATTTATACCTACCTATTTTCAGTAACATTATATGAATAAACAATCATATATGTCTACTTGATCCAAACAATATAAAAAATGGATACCGTTGATAAACAATATAAAACAGACGTATGGCTAAAGGTGTAACGTTAGCATTTTAATAAAAATGCTAGCGTTACAGCAGCAGAGAATATGAACGTTTTTTGGCTTAGAGACACAGATGTTGATTTGTGGGCTTAAATAGATCACCTTTTACAGCAGTGAAACAAACTGAAATTTTTACTGAAATATGATTTTCAGTTAATGTTAGTAACTTACTTTACCCATCATCAGTCGCGCACCAGTTGTTCGGTTCACTGGGGACTCGCTCTGAACAAATCGTTTGAATCAGTGAGCTGTCGAATCGAGAACAGCTGCAATCGGATTATTCCAATTCGAGAATGAATCGTTTGGTGCGATTTGCGAACCGATTGAACAGGTTCATTAAAAAAAATCTGTTTGTTAATGAAGTGCTCGTCTGCGTCTCGCTCGGAGCACGTGATTTATGAGTAACGATATGTTTTATGAAATGTACTTAAGTACATTACCGAAGTACAACTACTTTGTTACTTCCCACCACTGGAAACCAGCGTAAAGGTAAAAGATTGTTCTCATTGCAAAGACAAATATAATGGTGTGTAGTATGTTTCAGCTTGATTTAAATCACCATTATTTGGCTGTGCTAATAAACTGTCACGAAACGGCTGCTGTAGAGCTCGCACTCTCGCTTCCTTCTTGGCAAGGCAGGACTCGGACACGGGATAAATGCAAAGGGAACATTTAATAAAACTCGGAAACACAAAGGAAAACGCGGGGAGCTAAGCTGAGCTCTGAGTGCATACATCGAAACTTCAGCAACTTCAACACAAGACAAAGAAAGACAGAAAAGGACCCGGATTTATACACAGACTAATCAGACATTAACAAGACACACCTGGACAGACACGGCTGGAGGAGGATACTCGGTAACGAGCGATGAAACACAAAGAACACAATGAAAACAAAACACAACAAAGACACATGGAACGCGGACGGCGTGACATAAACAGACACATTATGAAAATTATGTATCTGTGTCCTGTTATTTATCTTTTGGCATGCATTTCAGAAAAAACATTTATAGGATTCAGGTGTACTTGCAAATAGTGATTAATCATGATTAATCCACTGAAAATCCTGATTCATTTGATTAAAGATTTTAATCATTTGACAGCCCTTAAATATATATGTGTGTGTGTGTGTGTGTTTGTGTGTATGATACAGTGATCGCTTAATATTAAGTGAAGCAATAACTTTAATGACACAGAAGAACCTTATGCACTATAGTTTATTAAACTGTCAATTCCACCCTTTTTCTTTCACCTTTATCTTTTTCTCACTGTCCTACACCTTAGCAGTAAAAGAGCAGGTAGATAGAACAGTAGTGTCAGTAGAGTCTCTAAGAGCTACAAAATAGCATTGTGTGAATATGCCCTTTGGGAGTTTTGAAAGCGCTGTTTCCAGTAATTTAAGTGTTTGTTGAGACCAGTGGGTGGTCTCTTCTGACTTGACCACAACCTCCTGCTATATTCTTTCTGCAAAGCCTCCCATCTGTCCACCACAGACAGTCAATAATATAACACGATCTGCTCAGCCAGGGACTTGTCCGTCTATGACCACAAGCTGAACTGATAGACTGTTAAGATCAGTGTGTTGCAGCATACCATTGGGAATGGTAGGGGAAGTCATTTTTTAATGAATCAGTTAATTTGGATAGTTACTGTACCTGTCACTGAATAAGAAAAAAGTCCAGTTTCATATGTAACACTGTTTCATTGTAGGAAATGCATGTTTAGATTTTAAATAATGTTACTATGTTGTTCATTAAACCAGGTATTGTGTTATTTTTGAGTTCTGGAAAATGATTCAAAATTATATTGAAAAAAACAGAGGCGTTACAAGTAGAGAGCTAAATGAAGGTATTAGCAGATAAAATGGAAGAATTTTTTTTTCTTCATGCATCTCTACTCTCTATTTTAAGTCATTCGGGTAAACAAGTTCCTTCAGGACGACGACCTGTTCTGGGGCCTGTAATTTCTCCTTCACTGGCTTGGCACACTGACAGGATGGGTAATAACTGGCTGGGACACTCTGTGTCTGTCAAATCATTTTCTCTCTGTGTCTGGTAAAGTGAGCTCCTGTGGAACAGTAATGCGGTCAACAAACCTGGTACTACTACTACTGCTTAGCTGTGCAAGTATAAAAATGCAATTAACACCCTTGGATTGTGCCAACCAATTCTCTAGTAAAAATGCATTTATGATACCATTCATAATACTGCTAGATTCTAATTATAGTAACAGTTATAGGATCACACCAACATTTTGAAATTATATTCACTGTAATCTACAGGAAAGACCATTAGTGCCAGTGCTGATTGGTCTTGGGGTTGCTATGGTGAAATCAGGGGTGTGTCTCATAACCAGATGGAGGGAGAATTTCCCCTGCTGCTGTGTGAAGCTCCAGTGACGGTGATGGAAATGTTTGAACCACAGATGATGAGCAAACTGATACACATTTTGCAGTGGGAGGGAATGGCATCATAATCCAAAAGAAAGATGGGTGGGTGTTACTGTAAATATCAATATCAGGGGTATAGCACACATTAATTAACAGTATAATACATTTGAAAGAAAAAAAAAATATTACAAAATATAAAGACAAAAAACTCATCTGTTTATTATTCTGAATGGTTTTATTGTATATATAGTATGTTTTCCCTTTTTGGCATTACTTTTTTGCCAATAAGAATGAACGTAACTTTATGAAACTGAACATATACTTTCCAAGAAACAATCAAAAATATGCCACTGCAAAAGAAGAAAAACACAATAAAAATGAAAAAATGATCTCAGTCGCACAAATTTAACATGCTCTTCAAATATGCTTCATTCTTTGTTAATGATTTTCGAAGCATTGTTTTCGTGAATCATGGATTCTGAATGCGTTGCCACAGCTTTCACTTAAGCTTCGCAAATTTTCGTTTGCTGTTTTGGCACAAACCTCTCGTGGGGGCGGGCTTAACAGCGATCTACTCTGATTGGCTAATGAGCTTTTGGTGGACAGTTTGTCTCTGACCTGGAAGCACAGACGGTGACGTCAGTGGCGTGCATATTGGAAAGTTGTTGTGGTGTGCAATACGTTGTGCTTTGTTTATTTTAAGTATTAATGTTATTAGTATTTCACCTACAGTCGTCTCTAAAGATGAGCTCCCAGGAGAGATACGGAGCAGTATTAGTGATGTGTCGTTCGCGCACGAGCTGGCTCTAAGAGCTGATTCTTTGTAGAGAACGAGAAGAGCTGACTCCCGTTGGGGAGAGCCGAATCTTCTGACGTAATGCAATAACAGACAAATTACAGAACACATAGAGAGAGAGAGAGAGAGAGAAACAGCAGGGCACATATATAATAGCACAGTTATGTATTAAGGTGAAATCTTAAACACAGCACAAGTTCTAGACCTTTTTATTAGCTTTTTTTGTTAACAGAGGTAGATATTGTACTTAAATACAAATGCAATTCTTGTTTGAAGATGTTAAAGTGGGGTTTACAATTAGTATATTTACATTTATGGATATAAAACTTTACAATAAATAACAGTAAGGTTTATACAAAAACTTGCATTAAGCAGATTCTTATCTTTAACAAAAGAACAAACAGAATGTATTTATAGCATAAAGAAAAGTTAAAAAAGACGGGACATAAGAAATTAGTCACTGTTTCAGAAGAAAATTGCCAAGAAAAAGATGCATCAATGTCACTCTTGAATTTTTGCAAAAACTGCTTAACAGGATAAAACCTGCGTAGTGTTTTCTAAGTTATTTCCTTAACTTTATTTGTTTAAAAAAATGAATCGTACCATTATATGAAGGAAGGAAATGGAGCGCATGCTTTAAAGATAGTGAGTTTAGTGGTACAGGCCAGATGAAAATTTGCTAAGCCAAAGCTGTGGCAAGGCATTCAGAATCCATGATTCGTGAAAACGATTCTTTGAAAATCATAAACAAAGAATGAAGCATATTTGAAGAGCATGTTAAATTCGTGATCATTTTTTCATTGTGTTTTTCTTCTTTTGCAGTGGCATATTTTTGATCGTTTTTTGGAAAGTTACGTTCAGTTTTATTAAGTTACGTTCATTCTTATTGCCACAAAAATAATAATAATCCCATAGTTTTTCAGTTGTTTTGAATTAATGTGCTATTTACTATGGAAAATCACATCACTGATGTAGGCTCTGTTTGCCGTTACGTCAGTGACTGGGGACGAACCTCCAAGAAAGCCCCTCAAAAACCGTAGTTACTTAAAATGTTTTAATGAAATTGTTTATTTAAATATATTAAATAATTACACAATCAGTCTTATTAAATTATTACATAATCTATGCATCATTTAATGAAAACAAAAAGTTATAATTTTTATAAATTAATTTTTAAGATTTATATAATACCGTTAGACAGTTTGCGATACCCAACTGCTTGGCACAGTAACAGAGGTAACAGTTTACCATTCAGAAGCAAATATTCATTCATTCCATAAATAGTTTAAATAAAGGTGCAAAGTCTAGGATACATCCAACAATGTTCAGATCTAACAACTTTTGTAACACTATACATGAAGGATTTTTTAGCAGTGTGTCCTTACTTAAAAAAACAAGCAATTTTTCACACCCTTTCTCCCTTTTTCACTCATTTGTTATTTATGACAGTTTTAGATGTCTGCTCAGTGTCTTTCTGCCTTTTGCTTTCTCTATCACTCTCTCTCTTTGTCTGTTTCTCCCTGTGTGTTTGACAATTAGTTAAGTGTTTGCTCTTTACCCATGATGAATAATTGATCTACTGGTGTCTTAATGATTCATATGCCATCTGCCACAATGTAACGGTTACATGTGTGAGTCAGGGGCCCATCAAAGAGCCATGTTTCTGCAGCGGGTAGAGAGAGATAATTAACAGCAGTGTCTGGCAGTGACAGAAGATAGGAAATACCTCAATATCTACATAGTGAGGGAAACAGGCTGCTAAAATGCATATATTATCAAAAAAATCTTGAGAGGTTTACACATATTGACATTTGGTGTTATTTTAAATGGCGCAGAGCTCTTACATGTACAATGTAGGTTGGGATCTGCAAAAGATTATGTTGGCTAACAGAGATTACGCCACCCACAGGTGTTTTTATTGAATAGACAGTCTTTTCGAGGGCAAGCATAATTATTTATGTTGCTCTTACTAAGGGATTTGAACAAGCTTTTGCTTTGGACATTACATGATTTAAAGCAAATGTTGCAAGTATATGTTGAGGAGAGTTGTCCTATTACTTTTTTTACACTACATGTTTAACAGTACAGTTTATTAAATAGCTGCGTTTCCATTACAGATTTCCGTGAAACTTTGGTGATATTTTATAAATGTTGATAAAATTATTGCGAGTAAAAAATAGCCTTTGCAATAAGTCATGGCAATGGATTTTGGTGAGATTTTATGAATTTTGGATCTATTTATTCAAAGGAGGCATGTGCGTGTATCTTTATCGAAGCAACAGTTTGGAATCAGCTTCAGTGGCCATATCAGAGCTGGACTACTCCACAGACATGTGCATGTGTTAACTTTCTAAGCATTAATGGCAGCGAAAGCCCCTTATACTTCAGAGCAACCACATATTTAGTGTTTCTTGGAGGGTATAGTACATTAAAGAATGATCATATGCCTTTTTACATAGGCCGTGTGACCTGTAAATGCGAAAAAAAAATATTTTTTAACAAATTCTTTATTTTTTGAATTGCCCTCTTCATCACTAAATGAAATCAATATCATACATTTCAGGGCTGTCTGAAGTTAAGATTAATGGTAGAACATTGTACCTACAAAGTATTTGGCATTTTTGGAATTGGAATTGGATTTTCAGTTTGGCCAATGTGTGGCTGATGCAGAACAGACCTAAGCAGAGTTCTCATTCTTTGTTTCAGATGTTTTTTCATTCGTTGAACAAATTGTTTGGCAGAACTGTTAAACAATTTTTTATTAGTAGTAATAGAAAGAAACTGTTAAACAATTGTTTTTATTAGTAGTAATAGAAAGACAAGCTCTGTAATATTTTTTCACCTACTGTCGGCATATTTGGTTTTATTACCAATGCCGATATCAGTGGCTGACATAATTTTATTTATTTGAATTCATATTTAAGAAATTAATTAAAAACGGATTAAAAATAAATGTGTAAAATAAACATGCTTGTGGTTTAGAAGCCAAATAATTTGTTTATAAATAAATTAAAATATAATAAAAATATAATTAAAAAGCAAGTGAACACTGTAACCAACAGGCCACTCAGAATTCTGGAAAGTTTATGTAAATTGTTTTGATACTTTTTTGTATACATTTTAATTCCTTTGTTTAACATTTCTATCTTATTATTAAACATACATCTATCAATATTAGACAAAACTGAACAACGATAGCGAATAAGAGGGAGAATACGCCTTATTCAGCCCGCTGCCATTTTGATTAGAAAACAAGGCTCTATACTCTTACCCTTATGAGGAAAAATAAGGGCGTTTTAATTTTCCACTGCAAGTGATAGCACAAGTGCCTCCGTGTTCTTCAATTCTCGTTTTAGCTTCACTCTTTGCACGATTACATTTGTCATGTCAATTTTTATAGGTTATCTTCATAATACATACAGTATTCAAATATTGTGAAATGCTTTACGTTTTTTATATCTCAAACTGTATTTATTTGAGAAGGTTAACCTGATCAAATATTTGATTAATCACTGTGTCTGTTTGTGGTGCGCTTATGATGATGTATTTTAACACTTTAGTATTTTTCACAAATAAAGTAACTGTATAAAACTGTGAATAAATGCAAGTAAGTAGGTAAGCCCTGTAACCAGCAGTACTCTTTTTTTTATATTTTTACATTTTATATATTTGCAGCGCTTAATCTTTCGTGTTAATCATTGGTATGAACTTTGGAAATCAGGCTTACATGAATCACAGGAAGCACGTTCCTTAGCTATATTTATGGTCTTTTGGTCTTTTGTTAGTGGTAACATCTCATGCTGTTCATTCAGTGCCAGGGATTTGTCTTCACACCAGCTTTGTGTTCCTGACCCGCCTACACACAATATTGTTTTCAGTGAAAACAGTCAAGATCTCTCTCCTTCCTCTGAACCTCCTCTCGAAGTGAGGAATCAAGCTTTCCTCATGCGAAATTAGAGTTGTTTTTTTTGTGTGTACATACATCTTGCCATTAGATTTAGAGAGTGTTTGTCTCTAGGCAGTGATGGTTTATAAATGCTAACATTATAAACAAGCTGTTATGAATTATGTAAGCATAACTGAACATGTGCTATTGTTACACAATTTGTACTGATGGATCTCAGTACTTGCAGGGGGCATAAACTTTTCACAACAGATTTCATGGTGACAAGAATAATTTTGCCAGTTAATAAATGCAACGCATAATATTATCGTATGTCTCAGGGTTTAACAGTCATCATAACATTTTCCTTTGAATTTATCATTCATTTTAGGATTTTGTAAAATATTTTTCTGACTGCACCATTCGTGGTCTTGCAATTTAAAGACTCCAAGAAGCTGTAGGAGCAATTTTCTCTTTCTTTCTTTCTTTAGCAGTCTTTTAGTGAAGTCTTTCATCTCATTCCTGTGCTGCTATTTTAATTCTTTCTCAGTTCCTAATTAGAACCGCTGACATCCTGCTACCTTGACACCCCAGATGTGACTAATATGCAGGACAATCTGGGATTAATATTCCACTCTTATAAAGTGCTGCTGAAAATTAAGTGAAAATATTGGGTGGGAAATATTCTGTGGTTTGTACTATGCACTTTCACTATGGGTGGGCTCCAGGTGTAACGCCGTAGGCGTGTCCTGTCTGTGTTTTCTGTCTGAATGTTGTTAATGTCATGCCATGTGCTTTTGTGTGTTTATTTACCTGTCAGCTTCCTCACGTTCCTCATTTGTAACCCTGCCTTCCTCATCAACGTTCATTCTCCCCAGCCGTGTGTGTCCAGGTGTTTCCCATTTGTCTCCAATTTGTATATAGTATATAACCAATGTCTTGTTTAATGCCCGGTTGTTTGTCGATGAAGTTGCATGTGTGTTACTGCTGTCTTGGTCCCTGAATCCTGAGTTTGTCTATTAAATACTTCATGTTTTGGAGCTTCTTGTCCGTGCCGTTCATGATCGGCAAGAAGTAGCGGCGTGTTCGTAACACCAGGGGCTGTTTAAGGCTGTATGAAGTCTTATTTTATCTCTAATGCATAGTTTAATGCAGGTCTTCATTAACGATAAAACCGTGCATTTTGACAAAAAATCTTGCTTTTTAACTTGCTGCAAATCACTCACTTTTAATTGTAATTTGATTTTACAGTTTCATATTTGTAGATACGTCTGAACATATTAATATTAAATAAACTCATTGCCACAGTGTACTAATTAAATTTAAAATAAATGTGTCTGTAAAATAAATTGTTTAACATTGATTCTGCACAAGAGGACTGTAAAAAATTGACACATTCTGTATCCTGTGTGTTTAACTCATCATTTATTTTCAATGTACATGTCTAAATATTTGTTGATTTCAAAAGTGGGGGAAAAAAACAGTGGAGATAAATTCTCATTTCCTTCAGCTAAAGCCAAATTTTGTGTTTAAAGTCGCTCTAATCTTCTAATCTGATGCTCTCACTCTCCGTGTATCTTTCTCTTTTTTTATCTGTCCTGTGTTTATACACCTTTCTTTGGCAGTCTTTTTCATCTCAGTGGGGTGGAAGGGGATGAAGTGTAATTAGCCAACAACAGGAGTGCCAGGTGAATTGGGATATAAGAGAATCCAGAATTTCAGCTTCGGTGGAGATGTTGGAAAGGACGATTCATCCCAGGTTACGCACATGGCATCCAGTGGGTAGCTGTCAGAAAGCGAATGCTGCCAACAAATACTTCTCTCTCACACACAATTATGCTCCTGTAATTTCCCTCTGAGTGTTTCATGCAGCAACACAGATGAGTTGCTGTTTCCTATCAGGTGGTGAAGCAAATAAGGGACAACATTAACATTTTATAATGAGCCATCCTCTTTATGGGTTTCCTCTTGAGAGATGAGGGATTCTAATCATTGTAATCAGAACTGCAATAATCATATCATAATGTTGCAGGGTCCTGCTGGCGGGATTCTTGTGAGAGTGTTGGTAGGGATGGGTGTGATTACTTAAAAAAATGCATTGACTATGTTTAAATTATGAACCATCTGATGTGGATAATATTAGCTCAGATTAATATTAGCGTAGATGCCACTATGTGTGCATTGTGTGTTCCCGGTTCCGGCTGATCTAATTAATTCAGCATAAAAATCCTTTAAATCATTTATTGTCCACATTTTCAGTCCTTTTCATCCTCAGAGCAGTGACTTAAGCCTCCAGTTGATCCTCTTTAGCTTTTTTATTTTCATAGCTACAGTACCCACTAATATTCGCACCCTTGATTTCCAGTGATTCCAGGACACCTGATTTCCAGTGATTGTCGTCATCTTACTACAGAGACCGTCTCTGCGTTTGATAAATAAAGTTTAATCTCGTCATTATACATTACCATTACTCTGTTGTTCCATTTGATAATGTTCAGTGCACTACAATCTGTATTGTTAAAAGCGCTATATAAATAAAAGTGACTTGACTTGACTTGACCTTGGTAAATCTGAGCGATCATTAAAAAAAATTACAAAATTCTAATTTATCCTTGAAGTAAAACAATTGAAAGAGTGCAAAACGTTTTTTCTAATGCATGTTGATGAAATGCATGTTGGCTATTCATGGGCAATAATTAAAAGGTTTCAGTCAACTAAAGATGCTACAAATCTGTCTGGAAGAGGATGTGTGTCTATACTGTTTCTGTACCTTATGCACAGTGAGGAGAAGCGTCTAAGTGGCCAAAGACTCTCCAAGATTCACAGTTAGATAATTGCAGGGATTAGTTGAGTCTTGGGGTCAGAAAGCCTAAAAAAAAAGCAGCCCCTAAATCATCATGTTGTCACAAGCCGCGCCTCTGTGGCTCTCTTCGGAAGACAGCAGCGGGAACCATCGCCGGAATTTTAGTTCCTACCCAGAAGAGTCTACCGGGTGAGTGCTGTCTCAGTAAATCCAGCTATGAAAATCGAGGTCATTCTTATATATAAAGACTGTAAAATACCTGCCCGGGCCCTGGTGGACTCAGGAGCCGCCGGTAATTTCATTGATGAGGGGTTTGCAACTGAATACCGTCTTCCTCTGCTTCCATGTACCCCCACCGTGGCGGTGGCAGCCCTCGACGGCCGGCCCTTAGGAACTGGACGCGTCACCACCCAGACCCCCACCCTCACCCTCTGCACCAGTTCACTGCACACCCATCAGATCACCCGCTGGTCAGAGTTCTGCCATACTCACTGCATCCGACCCACCGCCCGCCCGAGCCATGATATCGTTCCTGGGCTATGTCATCAGCGGTGAGGGGGTAGCTATGGACGAGGGCAAGGTCTCCTCGGTTACCAACTGGCCTCCGCCGCGGACCCTTAAAGAACTTCAGCGCTTCCTGGGCTTTGCGAATTTCTACCAGCGGTTCATCCGAGACTTCAGTAAGGTGGCCACCCCTCTAACTGCCATGACCAAGAAAGGATACAAAGTTCTGCCCTGGTCAGAGGAGAGCGAACAGGCCTTCCAAGCCCTCAAGGCCCGTTTCTCCACGGCCCCTATCTTAAGACACCCGGACCCCGAAAGACAGTTCATCGTCGAGGTGGACGCTACCGGCATCAGCGCCGTGCTGTCTCAACGACAGGGAGACGTATCTCACCCACTTTCCATGTCTCTCTGCTCAAGCCTGCTGCTGACCCGGAAGGAGAGAGGGACCAGGACGAGGTTGCGGCTCCAGAAATCCCTTCCCTGGCGCAAGAACTTGAGGACGTCTACCAGGTCCGTGAAATCCTGGACTCCAGACACCGGGGCAGAACACTGCAGTACCTGGTCGATTGGGAGGGCTACGGGCCTGAGGAGAGGTAATGGGTCGACACCAACGACATTCTGAACCCCGCTCTCACCGAGACCTTCCACCGTGAGCACCCGGACAGACCAGCTCCAAGACCTCGTGGCAGGCCCCGGCGTCACCCTCATCCTCGCTTCAGGAGCCGCACGCGGGGTCTGTCACAAGCCGCCCCTCTGTGGCTCTCTCCGGAAGACAGCAGCGGGAACCATGGCCGGAATTTTAGTTCCTACCCGGACCCTTTTCCCTCACGTACCTTGGGCGCTTCCGCCCCGGACTCCCGCCATTCTGTGGACTATAAAGGCGGCAGCTGGATGTTCACTCGTCGCGAAGTTTTGATTTGCCCTGCGGTCATCACTGAGCATTTTTACCTGTTGTCTACCCGTGTTTTCTTTGCATTGTTTATTGGACTTGATTATCGCTGCCCGATCTTTGCCTGGACTTTGATTCTGATTTCTGGATTACCCCTGTTGATTGTGTTTGCCTGTGATACCGACCTTTGCCTGTTTGACCACGAACAATAAAAGCCTGCTAATGGATCCCACCGACTCTAGCGATCCTTTACACATGTAATGTTCAGGAGGGTTTTAAGAAAAATCCAAAAACAAAGGCCAGCATATTTAGTTGTCAGAAACGGCTAGAGCGTCAAATTACACTGGCTTCTATGGTCAGATGAAACTAAAGAAATAGTTTTTGGCAGCAAACCTAACAGATGGTTTAAGTATTAGCAGGGATAAAAAGTACCCCAAGTCCACGGTTAAATATACTGCTGGATCTTTTTTCTGTCAGAGGTCCTGGACATCTCGTTCAGATGCATGGCATCATGGATTGTCTCACATACCAACAAATTAAAAAATCTGAAGCTGAATGCCTTTGTTAGAAATCTTATAATGGGCCATGGTTGGATCTTCCATTGGGGCAATAATCCAAAGCAAACATAAAAATCATCACAAAAATGGGTAATTGAGCTCAAAAAAAAAAGTTTTTGACATGGCTGTTCCAGTTCTCTGACCTGAACCCTGTAGAAAATGAGTGAGATAAACTAAGGAGTAGAAGCATAAACATGGAGCTGGTATTCTGAAGGATCTGGAGAGATTCTGCATGAGGGAATGACCTCTGTTCTCTTATCAGATCTTTCTAAACTCTTCAGGCATAACAGGAGAAAACTCATAGCTGATATCTTGGTAAAAGGATGTTGCAATAATTGGATGCTGATGATTGTGGCCAATATTAACTAGAGATACATTTATTTCATAATGAGATTTTGTCCCTTTCAATTGTTTTACTTCAATGTTATAGTAGGACATACCATAGAACTTCACTATTTTATATAAAGCTAATTATAAAGACTTCAGACTACAGAAAGAAAATATCTGCTATACAGTATATGCAAAAATCATTCTTAGTATAGTTTGTATAGTGTTTTATAAGTATAGATGTCTCACATGTTCCTTAAGAAATGTTTGTGTTTTTTTCCCCGTTGTTCTTTTTCATAATTGGCTGTTTCTGAGGATAAAGTATATAGAGTATATAGAGACATAAACAAGGTACAGATATGTACAGACAAATCTAAAATAAGTAGAAAGAGTAATATGAATTGGAAACAAAATGAGAATGAATAATGAATGACAGACGTTTTGGGTGAATCTTGAGTGTCACATCTGGTTCCTACTGGCATCTTATTATTGTCATGCAAATTTGGAATAAAAAACAGAGATGAATCGTTAGTTGTGCCTGATAAATATCACCTGTGCTTTGAAGGAAGCTGTGAATCAGAAGTGACCCTTATTCGGGTGCTGGCTGTCATTTAGTGAGGGGGTTTACCTCATTAAGGACCACACATATTTAGCACCACTGCTCTAATTACTCCCCTTTACCTACAGCATCACTATGAGTCATCACTATCGCGCTGATGACCAATTCACAAATGATGGAGATTGCATGGTTAACCAAAATATCATCATTAACATATTTGTGAAATAATCATACTGTATATCCTGCATTATTTATGTTGAATACGTTTCTTTGCCTAACCTATGTTTGTTTGTATTGTATTAACAGGATTCTGGCCACAGCAGGAGCCCACATGAAAATTCCTTTAGACCTGCGCACACTCAGGGCTGTGAGGGTATTACGGCCCCTTAAACTGGTTTCTGGCATTCCTAGTATGTTTACGATTCTATATGAAGTTCTTAATCAAACACTGTGTTGTTTCATTTGAAATAAGGAGTATTTTCCTGCATCCTAATCAGGTGGAAAGTGATAAAACAATACAAAAATTGCAACAAGCTATATGCAAACTATTTTCCTTGTTGCAAAGTGTCCAATTATTTTGGTAGCTGCACAAAGAAATCTCACTGGTTCAAAAACTCTGTTTATCTGTAATTTGTCACTTCATATTTGGTTAGGACACAGTGAGCAATACAGTATAGCTGTTCTTTTACATGTGGATGCTGTAATGTTATAGTTTTTCCACATGTAAAGGAATAAGTAGTATGGTTTGATATTTTTGTTTAGATTATTTATGTGTAGTAAGGTTTATTAACATCTATATTTTCATGTTTTCAAGGTCTGCAAATAGTTCTTAAATCCATTATGAAGGCGATGGTGCCACTGCTACAGATTGGTCTGCTGTTGTTTTTTGCCATTCTCATGTTTGCTATTATCGGATTAGAGTTCTACAGTGGAAAACTCCACAAAAGATGTGTAGCTTTTTCAAACATTACAGGTAAGGAGGATCAAACTCTGACAGACACAAGAACATGCACACACACCCACACATCCACATATATACAGACATAGAGTACATCAGTATATTAAATATATGTGCTTTTCAGTTGCTGGGATCCAAACCAAATATTTAAATCTTTAGAATACTTAAAAATGTAAACAGAAAAAAATTATTGTCTTTTAGGGTTCTTAAAGGAATCGTTTACCCAAAAATGTAAACCGTGTCATCAGTTACGGCCCTGATATACTTCAAAGCTCTTTTTTGTTCTTCATTTAAAGGCAAAAATAAATTTGAAAAGGCTGAGCCACGATAAACTGTTTCCAAACATTCAGATAAAACCCTGCACTGCTGGAGGCTGGGTGTACATTAATGTAAACATGACCCACGACGCTCGCACATAGCCTTGTTTGTTAAAATGGGTTTATTTATCGCACAACTTTTTAAAGAAAGCATCAGCAGCAGTATGATGTAATATTTATTTGCTTGCTACCTTTTCTTTCACTTATTTCAGGACTTTAGAAAACTGTGCAAAATCTTATTAGGAATTAATTGTTTTCTCTGAATTTTTAAAGTTTCTTTATGAGTGATCGTACAGGCATGGATATATCTGTGGCATCTCAGCTATATGTATAGTGACTTGGAGATTTTTCTCCCTTGCTCAACCTCGGCTGAATGAGAAACAGACTGGGAAAAAAAATCAAAGAAGGTGAATTTTCAAAACACACCTTCCGATTTTGTAACCGCCTTGGACCAATGGTAGCTCAAAGGTGTTTAGGAGCCTGCAGGGTCTCGGCTCCTCCCATATAATTTATTCTTCTGTTAGATTCTATTAGATGCACAATATAAATGTAACAAAACAAGCAAACAAATGACACAGATACCATTATTAAAAATTTGACGAAGAAGTTAACACTTATACAGTCAGTATGCAATTCATGGAAAAATGTTCTTTCTCATCTCATGCAGACTCTGAGAGAGCAGACTCATCTGAACTTGACTTCCCGTGTGGGGCCAAGTCTTGCCCTGAAAATTATAACTGCAGTGGCCCGTGGCAAGGACCCAACGATGGCATCACTCAGTTTGATAACATCTTATTTTCCATACTCACTGTCTTCCAGTGCATCACCATGGAAGGCTGGACGGCTGTACTCTATAATGTGAGTTTCTCTATCAGCTAAATGATATGTAGCAGTTGTGTTACTGTTTCTCATATTGTTGTTAGATGAAACGGTGTCAGTAGCTTCTTTGAAGTATTTTACATTATATGCATTTTAATGACTGGTTGGAAAGTAAATTGGTTAAATTCTTGGTTGAATGAGTGTGTCTTTGCTTTCACATTTGGAAGGCTTTGTCAAAATGGTTTTATCTTGAAAATCAGTGGTGTTAGATACAATCTTTATTCTGATTTAGAACATTGGAGCTTTTGGTGGAATTAGCTCGACTGCTATCATACTAGAACCATTTATATGATATATAATATATAATGTTTGTGGAGGAGGACTTTCATGCAATGGAGTTAAAATCTTTATACAACAAAAGCTTAGATACCTCGTTTGAAAGAATTGGAAAGATTGGAGGTGTTACCTCACTTGTTTTTTTAGGGCGAGTTGATCTCTACGTTTACTGCTTTTACCAAGTGCCAAATGAATTTTTACTTTAAAAAACATGGCCAATCCATGTTTGAGTTCTAACACCCCAACATTCCATTAAACCATAAGAATGTAATTTAAAAATGTTTAAGGTGACTTCAAAATGTCTTGTACTTTATGTAAAAATCAAAATCTTTTTTTTTTCTACTTGCTCACCTTTAAAATATTAAATCTGGTGAAAATGGTCCTTTGTGGGTCTGATTGTTTAATCATTTTCAAAAATCACAAACTCATAATTCTGAATGTCTGGAAGGGACCACAGTGTTTTTAATCAGTCACATGGTGTCATGCCTTGATGTGAGTCATACTGCCACAGTTAGAGGTGTTTTTCACACTCATAACTGAGCTGATGCAGCTGCGTTGGGATGCGGGGATCACCCTCTCAGCTCAGCTGGGCAACAATGCCACCTGCCCACGCACGGATCACACCCTTTGCACTGCAGAGCAGAGCCCCACTAGATCACCACTGTTGCAAAGGAAGGGTTTATGGTTTTCTGACCATTTGAAGCCCGGCATTTAGTAGATTTAGAATCTACTGCAAATTGAAATCAAAATGAATTATTTTTATTGTTTTGATTACTTCCTGTTTTGTGTTTGCACAGACCAATGATGCCTTAGGGTCTACTTGGAATTGGCTCTACTTCATTCCTCTAATAATAATTGGCTCCTTCTTTGTGTTGAATCTGGTTTTAGGAGTTCTGTCAGGGTAAGTATTGTTTTCTTCAATGTAGCCTTAGACAAACTGACACTACACTAACCTGATGTCTGAGCTCACAAAGGGGTAATGAGTTTTATTAGAGGTTAATGTGAAATGTATTAACTTCATCTCTAGAGACAAGAGGTAAGATTAAGTTGCAGCACATACAGTGGCCTTGTCTGTTTTTCTTTCTACACATCTCTCATTTCCCATTTCATCTAAAAGATTTTTAAGTATTTTTGAATAAAGTATTTTGTGCTTATCAAGTATTTATCTGCATTTGTTTGATGAAAAATAGTTATATAATAATATAAATATGTACTTAATTTTAATGATGGCAAAACTAAAATTTAGCAGCCGTTTTCCAGTCAAATTAGCCTTCTGAAATAATTTTTATTTGATGAGAAACATTAAAAAAATAATAATAATTGTAAACTTTTTATTGGTAGTTTAGTCCCAGAGCAAGCTAAATGTGCATACGTCTCTTGTGACATACAGTAAAAGCTTATACATTTAAGTTTGATGAAAAACAATACCAGACATAACTGAAATTGAATATAATAGATGACCCATACCTCTTTGTCATGTACTACAATGTGTGTTTTTGTAACTTAAATTCATTACCTTAAAATCTATTATTAAATTTTATGTCCAAAACTGTTGAAATCTGTTCATTTAAAAGAAAATGTTTAAGGAGTCATATGATGTTATTTTTTTTAAAGATCGTTATTTTGTGTATTAATTGTAACAGAACATGTCAGCATGCTTGTTCAAGAAACACATTATTTTTCACACACTGTACATTATTGTAACTCCTGTATGTCACGGAGGCAGACGAGAGATGACTGATTGAGGATTGTCCCCGTGTAGCGTGATGGAAGACTCAAACGCGGAGTAGCGCGAGTGAGCAGGTTAATCACGCGCTGTT
>JAUYWG010000041.1:4972697-4999573 GCA_034779775.1 Enteromius afrohamiltoni
ATTGTGTCATTAATTACTTACCCTTGTGTCATTCCAAACCCATAACATCTTTGTTTGTCTTTGCAAAACATTTTTTTGACATTTTTTTTTTTAGATCTAAATTAAGATATCTTTATATTCTAAATCCAAGAGCTTTCTGAGCTTGGGTTTATTTTATTGATGTCCTTACTATGTTTCTGTATATGCAGGGTCATAAAGCTCTTAGATTTCATTGATATCTTAATTTGTGTTCCCAAGATGAATGAAGGTCTTAAGGGGTTGTATCGACATCAGAGTGAGTAATTAATGACAGAATTATTTCTGAGTGAACTATTCCTCCACAGACCTTATTTTACTCAATCGTAATCAAACCCTGCTGTTTCAAAAACCCATTAGAACTTTGTGAATTGGCCTTTCAGGTTGATCTACAAATTGACATCATGACTAAACAGCTCTGTTCATAAAACTTCATGGTGACAGTTTAAGTTAATTTCACATCTCTATTTTTCATAGCCAAGTACACGGTATTCTTTGTTGGAAGACTTGTAAGAAAGATTCTGCTGTTGACTTTTTCTCTTCCACAGGCAAAACAAACCAGACTACTCTGAATCATCAGAAACCAAACCAACCAATTCCCCTCACAAAAACCCGCCCCAGGACTCAGAACCTGCAACTCTGCAGCTCACTGAAAGCACACTCCAGCAGTCCCCACAGGCAACTTTGAGTTCCAGCGAGACCGATAATAACAATCATGGATGTTTGAATCAGGATAAGTCCTCCCTCAACACCAGCATCGTGATAGAGGTCACCGACACTCAGCCATCCATGGAGCTGACCTCCATTACGGGTTTGAGCATCCCTGCACCTCTAATAAACCCTACTGATAAGACCATCTAGACTGATTGTTGTTGGTTAGTGTTGGATTGGTGCTAGTTTAGCTAGAGGAAGACAGCAGAACCAAGCTGTTCAGTAGCACCAGACCACAAAACTGTCTTACATAGATATGTGCTGTGATCTGTTTATTAGATAGTCTTATGTAATTTTCATAAAACATATATTTTTTTATATATTTCATGCTTAGTTTTGACTTGTGTCCTTGACTCCAATGTATTTTCAATGCTCAAAAATGTCAGTCTAATTTTTTATATTTTCATCTTTTATATATTCCAATACATTCTATAGAGCTATAATACTTAATGTAATACAATGCTATAATAATATTATAAAAGAATATCTAAATGATATTTATCTTATATGCAATAGCTATAGTAGTAAATAGTAATAGTAAAATAGTATATAAAAACAAGCTCCAAGTAGTCTTCATTTAACGAGTTGAAATCCTGAGTTGAAATAAAAATAAAAATAATAAAAAAATAAAATTAACAACAAATTTGATGTATTTTTATTATATATATATTTTTATTATTTTAATATTTTACATTATATAATATTGTTTTGATAACAGTATTGTGTTACATATATCTGTAGTATGTATTTTTTTGTGCTGTTGTCTTTTCTTACTGATTTATACTGAGATAAAATAACCATTAAAACCCATCATGTAAAAGCTCACAATTTCTAATATTTACCTGGGTTTTACAGGTAATAGTAAAGAAATGGAGGCCTCAAAGACAGAGAAAGAAGAGGAAACACCAGATGCACCAAACGCCCCTCCTCCTGTCAGCATGTTCATCTTCAAACCCAACAACCCGTGAGGCTGAATGTTTATAGAACCAATGCTGTATTCTATATTTTATTAATATTTTGTCATTTCAACTCTTACTCTTTCTATCTTTCTATCTCTTTCACAGGGTCCGCAGGGCCTGCCACTATATTGTCAGTCTTCGTTATTTCGAGATGTCAATCCTTCTTGTGATTGCCGCTAGCAGTATCGCCTTGGCTGCTGAAGACCCTGTCAACACTAATTCGGAAAGGAACAAAGTAAGAATCGCCGTGTCTCTATTTTTGAATAATTTTGTAAACAGCAACCATATGTAAATAGATCTGCTACAGTTCTCAGATGGTTTAAATTAGAATTTGTATTGTAGTGCTTCGAAGGAAACTTAGAAGCAATGCTGAGTATCTTTAACTTACTTCCACATTACCCATTATTGGATGATATAAATATTTTTGGATGGATCATTTTCATGTTCTGCAGTAGGACAGGCTATATTTAAAACTACTGTAAACTGTTATTTTTTAAATACTTTTAGAATGCATGCAAGTTCCATTACCTCAGATTATTTCCAAATAAAATCTTTCATATTTGACAATATAAATAAATACACAGTAGATAGATATTTGGGTTTCTTTGGTCCTCATGATATTGTTCCCTGTTGGTCATGCAGTGTTTGGCATTGTTTGCAAGCTAATAGAAATAAGATTTTTTGTTGCAGGTTTTAAATTTCCCTAGTGACAGCGCACCAGCTGTATAAAACCACAGCTAATTACATTCTAAGACTCTTCCAGTAATAGTTGATGAGATCTTGTGTATATGTAAACTAATTAAATAAGCTATGTTGAAAACTGAAAATCAGAAAAAGAGAAGCTATAGAAGTGCCCTTTTGCCTTTCAGAAATGCACAAACTTGTAAGTACAGTAAGGATAATGTCAGTGCTGTGACGTTGACTGCTGATCCATCATGAAAATAGCAGCATTCTGGCTTGTTCAGATTTAGCAGTCAGTGGCAAACAATGCAAATTTCTCATAAGTCTCATGTCTTTGCATGTTTGCTAATGCTGACATTGTAATCCTTGTTGGATTATTGGATTACTGTCTTTATGTGTGATAGGTGCTGCGCTATTTTGATTATGTATTCACTGGTGTCTTCACATTTGAAATGATAATCAAGGTAAGTTCATAGATTGTTCTGGTTTATTGTGTTCCTCAGTATATATGTATTTATGTAATGCATTTCAGAAATATACTGTGTATATTGTTATCATATCTTTCTCAGATGATTGAGCTGGGTTTGATCTTACACGATGGCTCCTATTTCCGTGACCTGTGGAATATTCTGGACTTCATAGTTGTGGTGGGAGCTCTGGTGGCCTTTGCTCTCACGTGAGTCAAATGAAATCCAAACATGAGCATGAACAAGTGTAAATTAGCATTTTGTTGGTAAATCTGAAACACATTGATGAAGCTTTTAACTGCATTGACCAAATGTTTTGTTATATAACTTCCATTAATGCTGTGTGACTACATGAGTTATGTGAGGAAAAACATTCAGACATTTCAAATTCTGGACACACATGTTAGTTGATGCTCTCTTTTCTGTGTTGTAAGTATGTAAAGCATTTCTCTCTGGTTCAGAATGCCTGTGTGTTTCTCATTTTTTTCTCTGTTGGTCTTCTTGTTGATTGTGGCTCACGGCATCTGGCAGGAATGTGATGGGGTAAACACATTCTCTTGTGATTTTGTGCCATATAATAGTGTGTGTATATGTGTGTGTGTTTGTATTTGCACATCAGAATTAGGACAGTTTTTGATTGTTTAGTTATGTATGTTTTCATGCTATACAGGAGTAACACAGGAAGAGACATTAAAACCATCAAATCACTACGTGTTCTCAGAGTGTTGAGGCCTCTAAAGACTATTAAAAGACTTCCCAAACTCAAGGTATGTGAACACGAAAGGAATACACAACCGTTCAAAAGTCAGGGTTCAAAAGGTACAAATCTTTGTTGAATTGCAAGACACTATTGGTTTAGACAATTAGTTGAGAGGTGTGTGTGCGTGCATTGCTCAGTTTGAATCACTTGAGGTTGATTATTTGACAAATGTGGTCAGCAAAGCAGCAGAGCGAGATCAAATAAGAGAGAAAGTGATGAAACTCTCTTGCCATGTGTGAAAAGACTGCATAAGTATTTTCAGTTCCAATCCTCACACATGGGAACTCTCTTGAGTCTGACAGAGCTCTCTGTGTATTTGTGTGTTTGTGTATCTTGGGTTTGTGTATGTAAGAACGAGAGACGTGGTGTAAGAGGTGGAAAAAGAGCCAGCAATGTGTGGAAAAAAGAGGCAAAGTGATAAAGTGTGAGAGACAGATTTAAGAGACAGAAGGACAACTACTTTTTTAAGCAGATCAAATTTTATTAGAGACTTAAGGGTTGCAAATTTCTCAGCTGAGAAAATATTAGTTTTTTTTTACTTCTTTCATTTTGTACTGACAATTAGAAGAACATTTTAGCACAATAATCAATCAAAATATTTATAACATGACCAAATAATGGTCAAAAAAGGCTGTGTGCATTCTACATGCACAATTTTAGTCAGTCCATATTTTTATGCTTGAAAAATTTAAGGTACAAGGCTGAATAAAATATGATTACAAAAAAAGAAAGAAAATGAGAATTGTTGCCTTGGTATTCTAACTAAAATAATATTAGTTTAAGTACTAAAATGACCAAAATAAATATTGAAATTGAAATTTCTCCCTTTTTGATTTGCAGGCTGTGTTTGACTGTGTGGTCACATCGCTAAAAAATGTCTTCAATATCCTCATCGTCTACAAGCTCTTTATGTTCATATTCGCAGTCATTGCCGTGCAGCTTTTCAAAGGGAAGTTTTACTACTGCACTGACAGTTCCAAGGATACAGAAAACGAGTGCAAGTGGGTGCCCATTACATCTGCAATATAAATTCTAAATATAATTCAAAAAATTCATTTTAAAGCTGCTCAGACGTTATTCAAATCACAGAAGGCTTTAGAAAATGTCAATGTCGCTATGAATAAAAGAATAACATTTTAGGAGCACAACATCTTCCCTGCAAATGATGTGGAAAATGCTTTTTCTTAATGCTTTATAGGGGTTACTACATTGACTATGACAAAGACAAGAAAAAGGAGAAACGAGAGTGGAAGAGACGTGATTTTCATTATGATAACATCGTCTGGGCTCTGTTGACTCTCTTCACTGTATCCACTGGAGAAGGGTGGCCGCAGTAAGAGCCAACTTTTGTGTACATGTTTTCACACTGTATCGTTTTGACAAACTTATTTACACACTAAAGGTGGGTTGCACCAACAAGGATTAAGTTTAAATTAAGGTTAAATTAAATCAAGGTTTATTTAATAATTCTGTTGCATCAAACTTTAACCTCCTTCAAAAATAAGCAGGTTTACATTTAAACCATCCTTTTGATCCTGGATTTGTTTTATATTTAAGATAAATTAACTTTAATCCTTAAATTATCTTAATTTATCTATTAAGATAAATTAATTTATCTTAATTTATTTAAGATAAATTAACTTTTACTCTTATCTCGAGAGGATAAGGAATATTAACATTGTTGCTGTTTAATTACATGACGAATCCATCATGGCAAAGAAAATTAATCGAAGATGGAGGTTTTATCTCAGGTTAAAATTGTAATCCCTGATTTGTTAATCTCACTTTAATCTTAAGTGGTGCAACTCAACACCCTTTAAAATAAAACCTTGAACAAATCCTTGATTAGATCTAAACTTTGCTTAATTTAATCCTTGTTGGTGCATGCTACCCTATGAAGATCAGCAACACCTTTCTAGAAGCTGTGTGCTTACATCTGCTAATTCAGGAACTCCCATTTTCACTTTCTATAGCTGTGGTTTTCAACATTTTTTACTATCATTTTCTCAACTTAAAAGTACTTACTCTGCTAAATCTGGTTTATTTGTGCATTGGTAATAACAGATAGGTAATAATGTATGACTCCTGTATGCCACTGTACTTTAGATACAGTCATCATCAGTCAAAACTTCACTAGGATGACGCTGGTTTGTTGGTATCATATTCTTCTGCAGTGGTTAGGTGTTTTGAGCCACTGTTCAGTCTGTTTACAGCATTAAAATGAATGGCTTGGACCAATAGTAGTAAACATAGGAGAAAATTGGTGTTTTGTTTCATTTCACATAATATTTGTAAAATAAATGAATTATATGAATATATTTAATTCTCGTGATCCTCTGGAGTATCAATGATGCCCCATAGTGGGCTGCGGCCTCCCTGTTAAAAGCTACAATTCCACTAATGTTTGGCAGCCATAAAGTATCCAAATATTATAAAGCATTAATAAATGTATATAGTTTAGTTGGTAACTAGACTTTTTGGCATTGTAGAGTTTTGCAGCACTCTGTGGATGTGACTGTGGAGGACCGGGGTCCCAGTCAGGGAAACAGAATGGAGATGTCCATCTTTTACGTCATTTATTTTGTGGTGTTCCCCTTCTTCTTCGTCAACATATTTGTGGCCCTCATCATCATCACCTTCCAAGAGCAGGGTGACAAAATGATGGAGGAGTGCAGTCTGGAGAAAAACGAGGTGACTGCTCCTGTTTTTATGTTTTTGTTGCAAGTGTGTGTGTGCATAGTAATGTGCATAGAAGCAATTGCCCATACTTAAACATAACATAAAGAACATAAGGCAACATAAAGAAAAATCTTGATGATCTTATGTAATTTGCTCATGAATGTTTATCAGAGCGCAGGCTCTTGTGCACATGACATGAGTGCTTTTTATAGAAGTATTCGTTCTCTTCACTTCAACAGTCTCAAAAGACCTTTTGAATGAAAGTGCTCTAGATTCAAGAGATTATTTTGACATCCAAATATTTGCATGTATACAGTACGTCATCAACCCTATCTTCATTCAAAAAAACAGCAACACCAAAAAAAGGACACTTCAGAGTGTAAGAGCAAAAAGGGCATGTGCTTTTCTACATTTTTGAGTAGACTCTCCCTTTAACCGTCAATAATGTTATATAGTTTTTTTCTCTGACATGGTCTGAAACCTTCACAAAAAGTGAGTTAATCTTCTGCAAGGTTAGTTGCAAATGTGGTATTCTTATTCTTCCTATTTCTCTCTTAGAGGGCTTGTATCGATTTTGCCATCAGCGCCAAACCTTTGACTCGCTACATGCCCCAGAACAGACAAACCTTACAGTACAGGCTGTGGCATTTTGTGGTGTCTCCTTTGTTTGAATACACCATACTGACGATGATCGCCCTTAACACCATTGTTCTCATGATGAAGGTAAGGAGGAATTTCTTAACGTTGCTGCACTGTGATTTTTCATTTTTCATATGTACACACCGGTACATAGTATCTACAGCTATAATATTTCCGTATCTTCACAACAACCCTCAGAATGATATGTGTATGTAACAGGACATTGGTAACAACACTTTTTGATAATGAAAGTACAAATGTGTTACAGGACAAACAGTTATTAGGTTAAGAGAACCTCGTTTAGAGAACCTTTTCATGATATGCAAATTTTTTGAGATAGGAATTTTGGGTTTTCATAATCATCAATCATCAATATTAAAACAATAAAAGGCTACTTCAATTGTGTGTAATGAATCTAAAATATATGAATGATATACATGCTAGATATACAGTACATCTAGTTAAGTGCACAGGTATTAGGGACACTTAATATAAAGTGGGAGCTTAATCTTTGTAATGTTTTTATTATGACAATTAAATGTAAATTTATTTCAATCCTGTTAGTATTCCTGGGACAATACCTCTTTCTTGTGGCTGTATTTGTCAAAATAAATTGGGTTGATTTAGCTGTTTTTCAGCCCCTGCTGGTGATCCCTGGTCTGCAATACTGCTAGAAATCCACACAGTCAT
Source organism: Enteromius afrohamiltoni (assembly GCA_034779775.1). Lineage (NCBI taxonomy): Eukaryota > Metazoa > Chordata > Actinopteri > Cypriniformes > Cyprinidae > Enteromius > Enteromius afrohamiltoni. The sequence continues at coordinate 4,980,299 of JAUYWG010000041.1, forward strand.
GACTCACAGCTTATTAAATATTGATCTGAAGCACCAGCTACTATTTAACTTCTCCTCATTAGCTTTAGCATGACACCTCCCGTGACTAATTTCACCTGGAGTTAGAGGTCGGCCTCCACTAGTCATCATGTCTGCGGTGGTCTGCCTAACACTGAAGCACAGAGAGAGTAATAGAGCACAGATATTTTTAGCTATTGTACTAAAGTCGGAACAGCTTCCTTTCTCTCTGTCTTTTTCATTTAGTTTTCAGTTTCAGTTTTTAAAGTGCTTTATTGGCATACTAGCATCCATCCAGGTTTTAATTGGATGGTGAAATATGGGTATCCACATTAGAATGGCTCCAGACCTGAATATGTGTAAAATGATGCTTACTGTAAATAGCTTTGGCTATTGTTTAACATTATTTGTAACATTTATATAACATTTAAATAGCACATTATGTCAGTCTTGTTTTTAAAACTTGTTGTTGTAGTTTTTCAATTTATGTACAATCCAGTTTTAATGTTCATTGCTTTTTACTAATCTCTTGAGTTATAGTGACTAGGGGGTCTAATTAATCCTAATGGCACTTTATTGCAAATAAGTGAAATATAAGATTAAATGAAATAGTTATACGTTACTATTTTCAATTCATAGGCACCCCTCCACTATTGATATATAACTATATTTAAAATACATCAAAGGTTTACACAATTAAAGTCATTGTTCTACACATTTAATACAGTTTTATGCACATTGACTTTACTGTTCACTTTTTTACAGCAGTGTATGTATTTATACGTTTCTAATAATTCAAATAGCACGTTGTCCTATTATTATTAGATGTGACTGACATAATCATGTTTCCAAAAATAAGGCACTTTTGTTGATTCAGAGTTGGCGTCATATGAAGGTCCTTGCAGGGTTAAGGGTCCCTGCAGAGACTACAACAACCACAAAGAAGTGATGTAACCATTTTTGGGTGTTTGCACTTTTTCACTAAGATCACACCAATAGGAAGTTCAAAAGAAGACTTTTCTCGAATTACACAAGGATACATGAAACTGCATCAAGAGAATTGATTTTACAGTAATAGTGTCTTTGTTTTGTTATGCGTTGCTGACTAATCCAGTAGACTGTCCCAGACCATGACCTCTTTTCCTGCAACTGCACTGATAGTATTTGCGATAAGTTCCTAGAACTAGTATCAGGAGGCTGCATGATCCACCATTGCCATATAAAACAAAACGGTACGTTACGTTGCAGTGAATGGCAATTGACACAACTCTCTCCTAGTGGCCCTGGTTTCTAGGTGGTTGCTGGGCTGTTTCTCACATATTGGTTTGTTGCTTTTCTGGTTGCTAAGTGGTTTTGAGTGGCAGTGGCAAGCCTGTTGCTGCTTGGATGTTATGTTGCTAGACAGTTTCTAAGGCATTATGGGTGGTTAAGACATTACAAAAGAATTACTAAGATGTTTTGAATGTTTGCTAGGATGTGGTTATTAGGTAAAACTAATGAAATATAAAACATTTCTGTTTGTCTCTCTTTTTTACTTTCATTCAGCATCATGACCCTATTGAAGGCTATGACAATGTGCTAAAGTACCTCAACACTGTGTTCACTGTTATTTTCACTGTGGAATGTGTTCTCAAGATCCTGGCATTTGGTATTGTGGTAAGCACACACTGAGACTATGATAAATCTTTCTTGCTTTCTTTCTCTCTTTCTCTTTCTGTATATAATGAAATGCATTTGTGGCATTCATTATTTTTATGTTTCAGAATTATTTCAGAGACACATGGAATATATTTGACTTCATCACAGTTCTCGGAAGCATCACTGAAATTGTGGTAGACAAAGTCAACTCAGCAAAAGTAAGAAATCAGTCAGCCTCACATACAGTATGTGTTCGTTGTTCATAGTCATTTGCATGAGCAATTACATCCATATGCAAATTTTTTTTTTAGCATATTTGCATGAGCAAGTTCCTTTATGGTTGCTACTGTATGTGCCCAGTATTTATTTTAACAAGCAGTGACCTTTGTATTTAGATTGGTTTGCATCCAGTATTTATTTGAATAAATAACCTCTGTGTTCTGATTGGTTTGCAGAGTTTTAATATTGTGGTAGACAAAGTCATCTCAACACAAGTGAGAAATCAGTCAGCCTCACATACAGTATGTGTTCGTTGTTCATAGTCATTTGCATGAGCAATTACATCCGTATGCCAATTGTTTTTTAGCCAGTATTTATTCGCATGAGCAAGTTCCTGTCACGATCAGCTGAAGGTCTCCAGCACCCAGCAGACTATGTGTGTTTTGTGTTTATTTTGGACTCATTGCCACAAACTCATGTCTCCGCCCACTCATTGGTTGTCTGTAACAATGGCCGGCTGATGATACTCGCGCACGCGCTTCCTTGCGAGCAGAGAGAACTCGAAGCCAGAGATGCAATCCAAACTTGACATTTAATGAACACAAAACAATGAGTCTGCGACAAGCTATGCAGAGCTGACAACCGACACATGTAACTAGGTCAAGGGGTGGAGCAAACAATCAAACACCTAGACAACCAACGAGTGGGCGGAGACATAAGTTTGTGGCATTGAGTCCAAAATAAACACAAAATACACATAGTCTGCTGGGCACTGGAGACCTCCAGCTGATTGTGACAGTTCCTTTAGGGTTGCTACTGTATGTGCTCAGTATTTATTTTAACGAGCAGTGACCTTTGTATTTAGATTGGTTTGCATCCAGTATTTATTTGAATAAATAACCTCTGTGTTCTGATTGGTTTGCAGAGTTTTAATATTGTGGTAGACAAAGTCATCTCAACACAAGTGAGAAATCAGTCAGCCTCACATACAGTATGTGTTCGTTGTTCATAGTCATTTGCATGAGCAATTACATCCGTATGCCAATTGTTTTTTAGGCAGTATTTATTTGCATGAGCAAGTTCCTTTATGGTTGCTACTGTATGTGCTCAGTGTTTATTTTAACAAGCAGTGACCTTTGTATTTAGATTGGTTCATGTCCAGTATTTATTTGAATAAATAACCTCTGTGTTCTGATTGGTTTGCAGAGTTTTAATATGGGCTTTCTGAAGTTATTCCGGGCAGCTCGGCTGATTAAACTTCTGCGTCAGGGCTACACCATTCGTATTCTGCTTTGGACTTTTGTTCAGTCTTTCAAGGTCAGACCGGCTTTTACTGCAGTTGCACTACATAAAAATGCCTTAGGCCCTATGTGTTTTTTGCCGTGAAAGGCACCTTTTTTAAATTAAAAAAGCACATGAAGTGTTTTCGATTGTCTAATTGAATGAACAGAGAGGCAGGGCTTCAATTGTGGTGACAAACGTTTACAGTTGCTTGGGAAATCTAGAGACTCCAGTGAGGCTGAATATTTAGGTTTCAGATAATATGACTGTTTACCAAGGATTTCCAAGCACTGTAGTTAATCGTTAGACTGACAGGAAAACTGATTCAGTAGGTGCCTGGCAAAATAAAAAATGTAGTGTGCCAATCTTTATTTAATTAATTTAATTCAAACAAAGCCACTTATAATAAAATATTTTCTTTCAGAGAGTAGATTCAAAGTTCTGTGCAGTTTCATAAAAGCCACTCAAGGTTTTGCACTGCATTGTTATATACAAAATGTTACAGTACTTTAGTAAAGTACAGTACAAAACCATTAAACCTTTGTTTTGTAGATAATTTCAACTTGAATTTGCTATGTATTTTTGTAAGCTTTTTTTCTTTTGTTCTTGCTGTTCAGTAACTACCAGCAGTTATGTAATTGTAATATTTGCCCATTATTGAATAATGATTGTTCTTTGTCGAGCATCTGGGTTACATATTTTCATCAGGAAATTTAAAAATTGTGTAATATTCATTTTTGAGTTAAGTGTTAAACATGAGATTTGTCTTGCAGGCTCTTCCATATGTCTGTCTACTAATCGCCATGCTGTTTTTCATCTATGCCATCATTGGCATGCAGGTAAAGGTTGTGTTTGTCCCCAGACTGTCCATCTTTATATTTTTCTCTCTGTCTCTTCCTTTGTTTTTTTTCAGTGTTTTTAATACTTTACCTCGTTAAGCCTGAAAATGTGAGAGACATCTTTTTTGTATTTGTAATCTCACTAAAGGTATTCGGCAACATCAAGCTAAATCCAAAAAGCCATATCAACGAACACAACAACTTTAAGACATTTTTTGGTGCCCTCATGCTGTTGTTTAGGTAAGATTAACTTCTTTTTTGATGTAAAACATAGGTGCAACATTTTATGGTATATTAATTATTTTACATGGAAGCTAATGCAATCAAACAATCCATCCTATGGGAATAAAAAAAAAAACATAATGTATGATATACATGCTTATATATATATGTGTGTGTGTGTGTGTATGTGTGTTTTTAGGAGTGCAACTGGGGAGTCATGGCAGGAAATCATGTTATCGTGTTTAGGAGAGAAGGAATGTGAAAAAGATGAGTCTTTCGACAACTCAACAACAAATGAGAAAAAAGATTGCGGTACCGACTTTGCATACTTCTACTTTGTCTCCTTCATCTTCTTCAGTTCTTTTCTGGTGAGACGCAATTTATTTGTATACGTTACAAATCTGAACTCTAAAACCTAGTTACAAAATACATATGGTGAGTTTTTATTCTATTTCGCTGTCTCTATTTTCACATCTCTCTCTCTTTTATAGATGCTAAATCTTTTTGTGGCTGTGATTATGGATAATTTTGAGTACCTGACACGTGACTCATCCATTTTGGGTCCTCACCACTTGGATGAGTTTGTACGGATCTGGGGAGAGTATGACCGTGCAGCATGGTGAGAGATACTTTCCACTCCTTTCAGCTGATCACATGCAACACAGATGTAAAAAAAATAATACAAATATAATAATACAATTTTTTTTGTTTTTTTGCAATGTTTTTGTAAGCGTATGTCTAATGAGTGTTACATATTTAAAAAATGTACTGGGAAATTTGCTTTGTAATTGTCACCAATGTTTCTGTTTCTTTCTTTACACTAATTTGTAATCATGCAGGATTCTTTAAAGGGGTCATATTATAAGAAATTCTCACTTTTTTGCCTTTTGAGACCAAAGCTTTTACACTATGCAAACTCTTGCTGAATTTGGACATCATTTACACTAACCTGCAGAAAATATCTGTCAGAGCATTTACTTTGAAAATTACAGCAGCTTGATTCAATTCAGAGAAAGGGTGTAAAAACAAATAACTGCATCATGGTTTTTGGTAAAAAAAAAAAAAAATACATGGTATGACCCCATTAAAATGTATTTCATGAAAAAACTCCTACTACATTTATCTTGAAGTTGTCTAATTTACTGTTAACGGCCAGTATTTCCTTCTCCAGTGGAAAACTACACTATAAGGAGATGTACAAAGTAGTACGCACAATATCACCTCCTCTGGGCTTTGGAAAGAATTGTCCCTACAGGGTGGCATGCAAGGTTTGGCTCACCCACAAAAAACTACCCCTCTGCCTCTCTCTTGTCCTCTCCTTTTATCATTCCCCACTCCTTCACTAGATAACACCCTTCACCCCCTTCTCGTTTCCGTGATCTACTCCAGTACTACTTTCCACCGGGTCAAAGACTGGCAGAGGCAAGAGCTCAGCGCACAGAGAGACAGCTCATCCCTTTGGCCCGTATCCCGCTCGTGAAGTGTGAATAACTGCTGCAGTTAATGACACTGAGAGCCATCCATCAGTGAACTCCATTAGTTAATATCTAACACTGCCAATGGATGTCAGTAGGGATTCAGTCTCTCTGTGTCTGAATTGGATTTGGGGCTTTTATAGAACATTATTGCATTAATGTAGGTTTAAGGTTAGAGGAGAGCAAACTCCTCAGGTTTGCCATTGCCTCCTCTGTTTGTAAATCAAGGGAACATTAAGCTCATCTCTCCCCTGACCAACACTTACATTTATAAATTAACTTTATATTTATAAAGGGGCAATATTTGCTGTTTGGCCGTTACTATTTTATATTTAGAGTTTAATCATTTATATTTTAACACATAATATAAAACAATTATATATTTTATATTATATTTAATTACAAATTTTATATTTCACTGTATATTTCTATGTATATTTTTTTTATTATTTTATTTTATTGTTTATTTCTGACTCTAAGTACAATGTGCCATGTGGGTTAATGTATTATAATAGCAGGGCTCCCTTTTTTATACAGTCAAATCCTCAGATCCACCTCCTTGACTCATCAGATCTTTGGCTGTTTTAATATTTTCTCTCCTTTAGCCTCTTCTATGCTGGCATTGCATAGAAAGACCTCCACCTGATCTCACCTCTATGTTTAATCAGCTTCCCTTTTTGACAGTTTTTCTTTTCTTAAGTATCAAACACATTAATATGACCTTCCCTTTCCTGTCTCTTCCTTTTCCCTCTATCTTTTCTGTTGTTTTCTTTTTCCTCTACGCCAACCTCCCTCGTTCCTTGGGAATGCCCAATTCTTCCTCCTCCTCCTCTTCTTCATCACATTGCCCCTGGTGACTGCCCCCTCCTAGTGGCCGTATTCATTATACTGATATGTACGAGATGCTGACCTGCATGTCGCCACCGCTTGGCCTGGGCAAGAAATGCCCCTCCAAAGTGGCGTATAAGGTAGTCTGCAGTATTACATTTGAATGAAGTCTGATTGGTTTCAAGAGACTCGAGCTTAGGGCTGTAGTAACAGTGTCCCCTAAGATGTATCTGGACACTTTAATGATCAACGATGTAATTCTTTGTCATTGTCTTTTAATCATTCTACCGTGAAGTCCCTGTACATCCACCAGTGATACTTTATTTGAATATGTCACCTTAATGTCTTCAACACTGTCATAACTCTGAAATTTATTCCAATGTTAAAGACATATTACAAAGGGCATATTCATGAAGTGTGATCCTCTTCCAATTCCAATGCATAAATCTCTAAACTGTCTCTATCCAGTATATGTGCTTCAACTATGTGCATGAATGTGTGATGTTGTGACATCTTCTTAGTGTTAACTGTAGAAGTTTAAAGACAACTAAACCTAGATGACTATTAGTTCTCTATTTTAAAAGCATGCCCACTCCCAAGCTCTTCTGTACTTGTGTCTCAATTGTCTTCTGTCCTTGTGATGACTTACTCTCAGCGGTTGGTTCTGATGAACATGCCAGTGGATGAAGACATGTCTGTCCACTTCACCTCCACTCTTATGGCCCTGATACGCACTGCGCTGGACATTAAAATCGCTCGAGGTTGCCACTACTGCTAATTTTCAGTTTTGTAAAAATCAAACATCCTGTCATTTGTCTTTTGTTTCCACAGTAATATTAGTTAAGTGGTCTTTGTGTAACAGGGGGTGAAGACAGAGGTCAGATGGACATAGAATTGCAGAAGGAAATCAGTGTCATCTGGCCACACCTCTCTCAGAAGTCTCTTGATCTGCTTGTACCCATCCACAAAGGTGAAAAATCTCAGTGAGATTTAGTTTGTATATTAAATATTTAAAAGCGTTTATTTACATTTTATTTTTAGTATAACTTCAACTTGACAGTTTAGCATTTGGTGCCATTATAAGCCACTAGGGGCACCCACTGACTCCCCTGAAAGTAATTTGCAGCAAGCATAGAAATCTTCAACGAACAAATCTTTCTTTCAGCCAGTGACATGACCATTGGGAAGATTTATGCAGCCATGATGATCATGGACTACTACAAGCAAAACAAAGCTAAGAAGCTTCGGCAACAGCTTGAGGAACAGGTACTTTTACTTTCTACAGCACTAGAACTTCAGGGCTAAAGACTTTTCATGCCTATTCAATCAGCTTGCATCATTAACATTGCAATTACCATGTATATAACTGTATAAAATGCTGTTCATTTTACTGAAGACACGTAACAAAGTGAAAAGGTAAACTTCCTAAAGTTGAAAAGATAGGTACTGTTTTTTGGGGTACTGGATCACTGTGTGGCTGGAAAAATTGTGCTGACCATCTAATGTTGTCTTGCAGAAACATGCACCGATGTTCCAACGCATGGATGCATCTTCACTGCCACAGGATATTCTCTGCAGTGCCAAAGCTCTGCCATTCCTGTCTCACAGTGCAGGATCAGCCCTGTAATTGTACATGTTGTGTGTGTGTGTGTGTGTGTGTGTGTGCGTGTGTGTACAGTACTTACAGTATATTCACCCTGTATTTGTCTGAACCAGTTATTTTAGTATATAAATAAAATGTATTTCAGTTGATGTATATTTTAAGTAGTGAAAATGTTTTGTACTTTTGAATTTTTTTTTCATGCTTGCCAAAAACAATGTATGGACCCACAGTGGACACACCAAATCAAAATCATTTACAAGTTTCTCTGTTTCATTAGGAGTAGAGGTGGGTTTGTGGCACTGAGTCCCATCTCCCCTCAAGATCTCTTCATGCAGCCCTTGACCCAAGACAGCATGGAAGAGAGGGATGAATACCAACACCAGTATCACCTTCAGAGTACGGTAGGAGAAACTAAATACACAAAGAAATACATCTCACTTTGACGTGTCTTACATGATGTGTTTTATTCATTATTTTATACATGTGCATGAAATACCTGATGGCTACTTTATATTTTTGAAACAACATTCAAATTCACAACCTATTTCAAATTCTCAATCTGTATGTGAATCCAGGCTCATTCTCAGTTAATTCCCTAGCCGTTTAGGAATACTTCAATTTGGAAAACTGAATACAACACAGCCAGACACCTATCCATTTGTAAAAGTTTTAGAGATAGTGAAAAGTGAAACAAAATAAATTTTGAGATATGCAAAGCACGGACGTTTATTGGCATGGGTATTTAAACTATCAGAAAGTAATCTGCATGGACATCACCTCATCAAGCATGATGCTTCTACTTTCTCATTTTATTTTCATATTTACAGCTTTATTGTCATCCCTTTATTATTTGCCTTCTGGCCTTGTAAAGGGAAAGATTTTAGATTTAATTTTTTTTAAGGTTTGGAAGGGTGTATTGATGTTTCTCAAGGTTAGACTGATAACTTCCAGCACTTATATAACCAGTCAGCAGTTATACACAAGCTTAGATGTATCTCTGTGCTCTTATCTGTACTCTTATTTTCTACCCCTCCTGGTAGCTGTTTCTTTGCCTCTCTGCCATGAACTGTGATATAACACTAGATGTCTTATGGGATTTTAAGTTGGTTTATGTTTGGAGCTCTTTTGTGTTAGAGCGCTTGTGTGTTTGCCCAATATGTGTGGCTTCTGCTTTGAAACTTTCTACACCCCCTTTGAGTTGCTTATACGTATTGGCTCTATGTTGTGCTTATGGTGCTTCCCTCTTGCCACTTGACTTTTTCTCTATGACATTTGGATATAAACTTATCTTTTCTTGTAAATACTTGCTCTTGAAAAGGGGTATAAAATTAGCCTGGTTATTTTGACTCTAGTACATAACCTTGCTACATTTCTATTCTATGTCCACTCCTAACACTTACACTCTTGGTATGACATATTTGAGGCCTGTTCACACCAAGAATGACAAGTTCTAAAAATTATATTAAATTTAGGTAACTATCAAAGTTCACACCACAACTATAACAACTATAACAACATAGGAAAATGCATTGTTGGTATTAATTTCAGATCAGTTTATTTTATTGACTGTCTTCCTTTGTATTTATAGGGCTTGCACATTGATACAGCAGAATACATCGCGAAGAAGTTCTATAGAGCAAGCAGAGTTACATGAAAACATAAACATAGTCTTGCCTCCTTGCTACATTGACTGCATTAGCTGAATTCAATGTTAAATCAGGAGTAGATTGACTGATATGCTCAAAACTAGGCATGTTGAAGACATCTGCTGGTTAAAGCTGTGTAAATGCAACAGCAAAAACTGACTCATACAGAAGTATAAATACAATTTGTCTTCAAATGCGAAACACTACTAGCAGAGTGACAAATTGTCTTAACTCTTTCTTCTTTATCTCATATAGGAAATTGCTTTCTCTTTCGGTGTTTTTGTGAAATGTAAAGCAACAGCAGGTCACTTACATTGTTTAAGTTCATTTTAAAACTGGAGTGTGTAAGCTTAAAAAAAAGCTGGTGTAAGCACAAATATAGTTATAGCTTTTGTTATCGCTCTTGGTGTGAATCGGACTTTAAAGCTAATAAGTGTTGTGGACTGAATGTCTTTCCCTCCTCCCCGTTTTTTCTCTTTCTAACTGCGTAGGTGCCAGAGCACAAAGAATTTAGCAGTGTGCTGTGCCCCACTAGCATGCAGGCCGATCCTCTGCAAGTGCCAGGGAGAGGCGTCTCTATCCGAGCCTCTTCCATGCCTCGCCTGGCGATAGAGCCACAGGTACTACCTGTGTTCGCTTAGCCTAGCAGCATTAATTAGCTGCTCTGTCTAAATCTACTCTGTGGTTAGCACCAGCGCTGCCGTTGATCCCAGAGAGGGAATGGAAACAGCGTTTAGAAAGGTGTAGTTTGTGATTTGGTGGGTAATGTGAAACCCCGCTGAAAAATCTAACTAAAACCAGCTTCTGATTTGGTTTGGTGTTTTTAGTTCTGAGAATGTTAATATGGAATTGTAATGTTTCAAATTTGAATTCTGAAAAAATTATTTTATGTTCTATATAAAAATAGTTTTGATAATTTATATAAATATAAAGGTATTGTAAATCTTGATATATTATTAGTATATCAAATAATTAATATTATATATGATTCATTTGGGGTAAAATATTTAAGAAGGTGATTAACTGGTGTGCCTAAGGTCAACCTGTTTAAAACTGTTGGACCACCCTGTTTAATTTTGTAGAGACCAAAGGTGTAAGCAGCTACCAGAAACAAACCATCTTGACTAACCTGTTTTTTCCATCAGAGAATGTAAGGTGGTGGAGGTTACCTTTGTTAAGAGCTCAGTTTGGGAACCTTTTTTATATAGGAACTCATTTCATTTACATTGTTTAGTGTAATGTCACTGTGTACGGTTTCAAAGAGAACATGTGTAAATCTTACAGCATAACGTAATTGTTTCATTTTTTGTCTCTTGTGTTCTGTTTGTTGATGCATGTGTGCTCCTGGGGTTTGTGTGCGTGTTTTGTGTGTTTGTAATTTGTGCATGTACAGCAGGTGTCTTCAGAGAGCAAACTGATGAAGCGTTCGTTCTCCACGATTGGTGATCAGTGTGTAAATGGTGACTGGCAGGAAGAGTTCTCGCTGGAGAGGGTGAGCCCAGACCGACTGGAAAGACCCAGGCAAAGAAGCTTCAGAGGTCAGTTTGCAGTAGGGATATCAAAAGAACTAATTCTTTGGTACCAAGTCAATACTAACAAAAATCAGTTATGGTCTTGGATGTCTTTCCTTTATTTTAACACACCTGATTCAGATTATCAGCTCATCAGCTGAGAGCTCAATAAATTGTGTGTGTCAGATAAGAGAGAGACATACAGAATGTGCAGACTACTGAGTACCCAAGACCAGGATTAATATCGGACATGTGTATGTACTTCATGAAGGTACCCAGGCTATGGTCACATTCTGTCTGCACTTGCCTTAACATGTGATTATGCTTGTGCATGTGCAGCTGTCAGGTCAAACCTGCGGGAGCCAGTGGACAAAGAGAGAGGACGGTCTAAAGAGAGAAGACACCTGCTGTCTCCAGATGTGTCTCGCTGCAACTCAGAGGAAAGGAGTCAGTCCCAGGAGAGACGCCACTCTCGATCACCCAGTGAGGGCAGGAAGCCCACAACCCTGAGACAGGTGAGCGAACAAACATGTGACCTGGCAGAATATTTCATGTTTGCTATGGAAAGAAAATGCTAAGATTTGTCATTTGAATGAAACTTTTTTTTTTACATTGATTATAATAAGATAACAGCAAATTCACATGATTTTGGATGGATCATGTGACACTAAAGACTGGAGAAATGGCTGCTGAAATGTCAGCTTTACCTTCAAAGAAATTAATTGTATTTTAAAATATATTACATTGTAATAACATTTCACAATATCACTCTTTTACTATATTTGTGAATTTCTTCTTATCTCTATAGGGAAATAATTCTAGCAGCCCAGTTCCCTCCACTTCTGATTCAGGGACACCTCGAGGGCGCCGTCAGCTCCCACAGACACCTTCTCGGCCTCGGCCCCACATTTCCTATTCTCCGTTAGTGTGCCGTGCTCACCCCACACAAGGAGAGGTTCGTTCACGGGCCCAGCCTGCAGAGGAAGGTGAGGAACCAACCGGGACGGGGCCAGGCACCGCCATGGCCCACTCCACCCCTCACCGCTACATCTCGGAACCATACCTGCCACTGCAGGAGGACGTTAACAGTCCGGACTCAAGTGGTTTAGAGGAGACTCTCACTTTTGAGGCTGCTATGGCAACCAGCCTTGGCCGCTCCAACACCATCAGCTCTGCTCCACAACTACGTCACACCTGGCAGGTGCCTAACGGACATTTCCGTAAACGACTAGCACAAGCCACGTCGGGGACGTCAGGCTGCGAGCTTCTCAGTGACACTGATGAGGATGACAGGTGTTAAATTGTGTTCGGATTGATGCCTCTGAACTTTGCGCTTGGATCTAAGGCAAAAATATGCCTGTGTGTGTTTATTTGTGTGTCTGTGAATGTGGAGTCTTATCAGAGATATGTGATCATCTCAGATGAACCATACTAAAGAACTGATTGTGGTGAAAGGACAGCAGCAAACATGCTGAAAGGATCAACAGTCCAAGCATGAGCACACTGAGGTTGAAGATCGGGTTTGTACCCTTACACCTTCTCTGAACCCACCCATAAATGAAGCACTGGCTAAAGCAGATGCGTCAAAAAAAGCATCTTCAGGATTTGGGTTTTGCCTGAACACGCTCTGCCTCCACATATTAAGATGTCCCATCAGCAGAAAATCTGTATAATGCAAATTATAGGACAACTTGTTCAGGCACAGCATTTACAATGTCCTTTTCTGACATGGTATACAGCAGTTAATGGTTTTCAGAGAGGCTGATGGGCAGCTGACAGATGCGTAACGGAGGCTTTGACATCCTGATTGTTCTTCTACCTGTGTCTGAGGTTTATTTAGGAGGCACACACAAGCATACATCTAATACATAGACTCAGAATACAGTTTGTACATGACGAGAGGTAAATACCCCTTTAACTACATATCGTAATAATGACTGACATTCCATGAAAGAAAACAGGGATGTGAAGAACCTGATAAATAGTGCATGACGTTAATGCAAGTTGATCCAGGTGACATCCTGGCCTTTAACAGTGGAGTCTATATGGAGGACTCATGTATCATATGTAAATATTATAAATCCAGTATATGTACTGAGAAGTTTCCAAGCCATGTTTTCTGTAAAGAATCTAAATCGTCTTAAAGATGTTATCTTTTGTGACACGATGACCAATCCCTGTCCTTTCTATTTGTAATGCAATCTATTTGAAATGGTTTACGTACACCATACTATGTTTGATTAGACTTATAATCTCTCTTTTTTTTTTTTAGCTGATTATTTTTGGCCCTTAATAAAATTTCTAAAGTCTCTCTTGGGGTGAATCTCACAAAGACTGTCGGGGTCATTATTTCAGCATGAAGCCAAAAGGAAAAGAAAATGAAGCATCCAATATGCAAGCAACCATTATAATTTTTTGCATTGCTACATAGAATTTTTTACTTGTGCAGTAAATACAATACAAAAGTACAATGGGTTGCGAACATTATATCAAAATGCAGAAAAAGAGGATGTTTATTTTAGTTGTGAAGTATGAATACAGGAGAGTCTTATGAGAATCTTGTGAGGAAAAAAAAAATTCTGGATGCATTTCAATTATGAGAATTTAGGGAAAATAATGTCATTAAAATAATGTCACAATGCAACTAATCTTAATGGTACACAAATAGAGATCCTTGCTTCCTATGCAAATTATAATTTCAAAGCAACAACAACAAGGGTAAGATATGACCTGAACATGTTTTACTGTGATTCACCCCTCTAGCTCTATTAAAATAATGGGAAAGCAATTACAATGAGTGTCCGTTGCCTTCGGGTTCATTTGTAATGTTTAGTGTGAATTTCCATTTATAGTTTGGAATAGAAACTGAATGAGTCCTGTAGTTTAAATTCATGAGAAGCATCACCTCCTTCTTACGGGCTAGGCTTAACAGAAAAGCTGCTCTTGTGAATGCATTTGCAAAATTCTCAATGTACCTTTAGCCTGAATATGGTGATCTGGGACTGAAAAGTAGCTGTAGGAAATGGGAGTAAAATATAATATTAGTCTTTTTAGTATTGTAGCAGAAATATGGAACCAGTATTATTGGTAACCTAACGTGCCTCCTCAGACTGGTCTCCTATCTCGATTCCACATAAATGATACAAAGAATCAAACAAAACAAAGATAATTACATAGCATTTGTTAATTATTCATTAGTTTCTGTATATTCCAGCATCTTATTATAAGCGTTTTAAAATCAGTTGCCCCTCATAAGAGTTTCTGTATCATGTGTTGTGTTGTAATTTGTTTTCTTGACATGTTTCTGAATGTGAATAGAGAGTATTTGGTACTTGTACTTCATGGCCTGCTGGGGGTCGCTGCCTTGTGAATTATATGAAATAAAAAAAAGATTCCCATTGCAGTAGTCTCTGCTTCATCTTATGGCTGTTGCTCTGTGTGATTTGTTTTAAAGTTTATACTTGATGCAGTGCCATGTGTGAGTGGTTAGAGTGGATTCTCTGATCTAGCATACTGTTTTAGTCAGCTCTGAGGGTGTTGAAAACTATTTCTTCTCTCCTATATGACTCTATTGGCAGTATCGTGGTTATTTATAAACTCTATTTCAAACTGTGAGGTTCTCTATAGCGCTTCAGCACCGTGTTGTTGATGATGATTTATTGCTGCTGTCTATATTTGGCCTGTCCCACTTTCCTGAAAGCCCAACCATCTGTTTTTCTATAAAAACAAAAAGCAAGATTGCCCACGAATGTGCTAAGCATATAGCATTAGACTGTATGGATCATTTTAGAAGCATTTCTGAGGGAAAAAGATCTCTTGTGATCCCACAAAAGATTGTTAGGCAGTTAAATGGATGCATGGATATAGGTGTTTATGCATAGATAGATACGGTAGCTCTAGATGGGTAGACATGGGTAAATATGTATACATGTATGGGTAAACACATATGGGTAGACATGGATAAATGGTAGATATATGGGTATATATGTAAACATTGAATAGATATATGGGTAGAAATGGGCAGATTTGTGGGTTGACTTGGGTAGATGGGCAGATATAGACATTTGGGTATATATATATATATATATATATATATATCAGTAGATTTGTGGGAATATGGGTAGGCATCCAGTTTTTCTAAGAGGTAGCAAGTGTTAACAAAGTCAGCAACCTTTATTTTGTGTCTTAAATTATCCTAAATGATGCTTGAGTATTAATTTTGTTGTTGCTAATGTTTTTGCAATTTAGCAATTTCCATTGTCCTTTCTTAAAGTATTTTAACTGTGCATACATTTGTTAACCTGAAATTCTCTCAAGACTGAATAGTGCTGGCCTACTGCAATAGTACATAAAAACAGCTTAACTGTTACTTCTCTGACCCCCCTGCTCATTGTTGAAGGAAGTCTCCGTGATCAGATGAAAATATTGTGCCAGGGTTTGAGAGGAGTCCATATAGACGTACCACACTGACAGATGTGAAGCGTTCTGTATTTCATGCTCATGGATGAGTGAAGCCAAGAACGCCATATAGAGCTGAACCTGTTCCAGGTGCTGCCAATCTGGCTGTTACATCAGGTCAGCATATGTGAGGGAGCTGAGGAGAGACAGACCATCTGCCGTTGCTCTAAACAGATACATCCATCAGTCAAACCTTTGTTTGTATACAGGAGCTGTCACATTTTAAAATGGGACAACATCGTGCTCAACATGTTTCTTTATATCACAACAAAAACCTGGCAATGGAAGCAGGCTACTTTCATGCTTCACAGTATTACTTTTTAGAAATCTCTTTGATTTCAGATGAAAGTTGTATTCGTATGGATTTGACATTAAAATCCGACTTTTCCCTCTGAATGTACTTGTCAGGTCTATGGTAAACCTAACATCAGTCTGTGAGCTAAAGCTAGGTGGGGAAAACATCACTGTGTAGCATGTGTCATCAGAACATCAGAACGTCATGGTTCTTAACAGATCTAAAACGATCTATAGCAAGTGCCTCTCCTATATTTAATGAGGCAGTGTGCTATTTGACCCCTCTCAGTGAGGAGTTAATTTGATGTGACATTTGCAACAGCTATATTAACTCGAATGTGTAATGAGATACTTACCGAAATTCGAATTAATTGCTCACAGCAGCAATATGTAAGTTTTCCTGTCTGAATTTGCTTGAGTGTTTGCGCATTGTGATATTTGTGGGTGCGTGAGCCTATTTGTGTGTGTGTGATTATGTTTTCCAGGGTTCTCTGATGAGGTAACAGTTTATCTATGCAGAGGGGTTTGAGCAGTGCAGGTGCAGATCACCACCTGGATCTGCTGATATGTATGAGACACAAAGACACACACAACCAAAATAAAGTGCACCCTCGTTTTAGCTCAGTTATTGTTCATTATCACCCAAGAGAAGAATTCTGTATCCCTTTATTAATTGCATTCATTCGTATGTACCGTTGTAATAGTCATGTACGTAAAGGACAGATAATGATGGCTTATTTCATTTTATTTCATTTAAAATTTAACTGATGAAATGTTACTTATTAAATATTGAATCAAATCAATCAAACCGAATGGAATTTGAATGGAATGGAATTTTTTATATATTCCATTATATGTTTGTTTGTTTAGAAAGGCTATAGCCTGTAACAGCACAAAATAATATGTACCATTCTTATGGGATTGCACATGGATAGAGCATTTTCTTTTTTAATGGGTTTGATTTCATTTTGCTTTTTTTTTTTACAACCCACTTAAAATCACATTTGCATTAAAAGGAAATTCCCACTGAAAACCCCTCTCAGTGAGGAGTTAATTTGATGTGACATTTGCAACAGCTATATTAACTCGAATGTGTAATGAGATACTTACCGAAATTCAGGTCACCGTGTAAGCACTCCACTTATCCAACATTTCTCTAGAGGTATTAAAATATAATTATGTAACTGTGTTTTGTATTTTCAGTGGTGTGGCATTAGAACAGGACGTCACCTCACTAAATGACTGACAGTCTTCCGGCAGACCCTTATACCTCTGGGAGGAGCCACGCAGCATTGCCTCACACCCTTTACCGTAAGTTAGACACTCCTCTAAACACTGTGTCACATTCCTCACTTAAGCCATATGTGAACACAGACACACGCACACACCTGCTTAGAAAAAAAGAGCTGCGTTTGATTCACTGCCCACAGTAAAGTTTAAATATTTGGTTGTCCCGTGAGCACATATTTTAAAACAAAACCAAACAATAAGTTACTAAGAATCACTAGTATAACGTAATAAAGGACCTTCCATCTAATGCTCATCATTATAGCATTTAATCTGATATTCATTGCTGCTAAGAACACTATAAATTAGTGCATCAGAATGCAGAATTTTTAACCTATCAAGTGGCAATCTAACTGTCCCTATAGCGCTTCTGTACTTTTGATTCCTCTGGGAATTGTCCAAATGTTCCTTCTTCATCAGGTCCATAGTGAGTCTCTCTTTCATTTCCCCTGAGATCTACATTGTTTATGCACTAAGCTGTGTTATGGAGACAGCCCATCTCTGGCTGCTCTCCAGGTGCCGTTCTGTTTTAGTGGCCTTCAGAGTTCAAAGACTGACCATACCTCCTTCAGAAGCGCTCACAGACCGGCCTGCCTCTCTGAAGCCATGCAGGACTCTGAATCTCTGCTCAAACTTCTCTGCTGTGTAGTAAGTGTCTCCTTTTATTCTTACACAACAAAAGCTTGTAAGTAAATTTACATTTGTTTGTACGCAGACCTTGTTTTTATAGTCTGTCGCAATAATTGCTTTATTCTGAGCTTGATTCCTGCATTGAAACATTAAAATGAAGCTCTCTGTATTCTGCCTCAGCAAGCATCAGTGAGCAAATCTCTATCTGTGGAGTTTTCTGATGTGATTTGAGCACTGTGTGCATTCTGAGTGTCTGCGTGCCCCAGGCCAGGCCTGAGGCCTTTGTCATGAGCAAGATGAGGACATGAACATTGTAAAAAAAATCAAACTTTTGAAAAGTTCTTTTAAGCAATGTAAAAAAAAAAAAGTAGCCTGAGCAAACAATTTTTAGTAGGAGTTTATTTTTTTGTGTAAATTAAACAAAAATACTCTAAACATGTCGCTAGCAAAAGTTGTTTTGCTTAATTAGAGTACAACATATCCAAATGTTCTCTCAACCTTTACAATTGAGTTATCTGAACAAAATATTAAACATTAAACACTACTGAACACTACAAGTTCCCAGCATGCATTGCATTGAGTTCATATTTTTACTGATTAAAAATTTGTTGATCCTCACCATGGTTGAAACGAGTGTGCTGAGGTATTGTGTATGTGCATCATTGCAAATTGTACATACGTCATACATACATACGTCAGCATAAATGTTTGCCTTTAAATTTAAAAGGTAAATACTACACATATAATGTAGAAGGCTTTAAAAATAAAAATAACTAAAGAAGAAAGAGAGCTAAAAATCTTTGATTATTATTAATTATTAATTATAAGTTTTAAAGTTGACAGTTGCAAGTTAAGTTAACTTTAACAAGTTGATTGCGACAGGCAGCCTTATTTTATTTATTTATCTATTTATTATTTTTATAATAGATTCTATTTCAACAGTGAAGAGACTTTTAGGAACTGGAGCTAAACCTCAGAAATCAAAGAGAATGTCATACAGTTGCCTGTCTTTCTTTTTTTTTAAAATCTGAATTCAATTTATTTATTGGAAAAAAATACAAAAAAAAATCATTGAAGAACATCAGCGTATGTATAAAAATAGGGTACCAAATTAAAAAATAAAAGTGTAAAATAATTTATTACACCACTGTTGAACTCTTTGAGCTCTGGAAGAATTATTTATGTATTAACTCATAAGATTTGGATAAGCAAGACTTTTTAAGTTTTTAAAGAAAATGTGATATGTGATATCAAATATGATATATATTAAATTTATAGTGATGCAAAGTTGGATTTTCATCAGCCTTTACTCCAGTCTTCAGTTTCACCTGATCCTTCAAGCTGTTA
>JAUYWG010000041.1:4999673-5026633 GCA_034779775.1 Enteromius afrohamiltoni
TTATTATATTCTCAAATAACTTAAACTAAATACATACAAAAAAGATAAATCTGACTTAAGTCCTAATACAATCAAGTAACTATTTGTTAACAGATGTAGGATGTATCCTAAGAACTGCAGTCTTTATAGTTAGTAAGGACATTGATGCTCTCTTGTGTAACTATTGCCCCTGACAGCCACCGCTGCCATAATCCCAGCTCAAGTTCAATGTCGGCTGGAACCTTGCCACAAACAGCTAATTCTCTTTGCAATGCAAACTAGCCAGTCCCTGCAACACCACAGGCCTGATGAAATGAAAGTGAAGTTCAGAGAGCTGTGGAGCCCATATGAGAAAAGCAAACACAGGCTGTTATTCAGTCAAAGGATTGCCTTCAGCTCAGCGGTCGCTTGAGAGAAATCTTTCTAACACTGGCATAACTGAGGCTTTACTTATGTTATTATGAAGCTGAGATTACTTTAGCAGACAATTCCCATACTGCATGTCACATTCAAACTTATATACAGTACAGTAAATCTCCCTCTTCTGGAGCGCAGAATCAATGCTACAGCAGCTAATTAAACCTAATGTTTTCACACCAAATTACATGGGTTCTGCCTTGTGTTGACTTGTGCCATTAAATAATCAGTAAAGGACAACAGTGTACTGTCACAAGCTGACATAATGTTAAGGAGGATGAGACATCTTGTCTTTCATAACAATGAGATAAGACATTGTCATGGCAACTGTGGACATGTCTAATGTACTGGATATTTTTGCTGATAAATCAATGAAAGGTCAGTGACAAATAATAAATGTCTATTTTTGGGCTGTATTTTATTTGGAGCTGTTGTTACATGATTTATACGCTTTAGTTTATTGGGTAGTTTTATGACCAGTTGTCTTGTAATAATCAACATCTCCATTTGAGCTACTAGTATAAGCTCTTTTATTTCCATTATCTGCCATTGATTTGGTTTTATATAATCAAGTGTAAATGTCAGGGAGGTGTATTTTTGGAGTTAATGTAATTGCTTTGAGTATCACATGATTTATTGTGCTCATCAAACACATTTCCCTCTGTATGGATCTTGGGAATTTGTTGTTTTCTAGATGTCTATTGTTTGCTTTAAATTGCGTCAAAAGTCATTATCTGTAGACTGGAGGTGGTTGTCATGATTTACAGGGTATCATGCAGCAAATTACCTTAGTAATGAGTGACCTGACTGGAGATGACCTTGACTGTCCTGATCACAAATCCCACTGTGTCCAGAAGTCACAGGTAAAAATAAATCTTCACTTCATTTTTGGAACAATGTCGAAGTATTTCATAGTCCATGAGAATGAGTAACAACTGCATCTTGATGGATGAAATTTGCAGCCTCACTAATTCTATTATGGATTTTTTGTTTTAAATCTGAAAGTGCACAGTGTATAAAGTTATTGTCTCTCAAAAGAAAGAGTTCCAAGCCAGTTCATGTTGACATCAAAAGGAACATTAGCGTATTGCACTTGTTAAACGTTTCGCGTTGGATTTAAATGAAAATGGAAATTCGTTCTTTGCCGTTAGATTCTGCTATTGGAGCATTAAATGCGCACAAACATTGCTTTACATGAAATCGACCAATGACTGGAGGGCTTTGGAAAAATGAATCGTTAAACTAATCCTTTGGGAGTCGTTGGGATAAGTGTTTTTTGACCTTGCATGCATTTCAACCCGTTATTTGGGACTCCCAAAGCCAAAATATGATCCTTTTAAAACCATAATGGGACACTTTAACTGTTTGTTTTAAACATTTTTTTTTATTCTATTATATATTCTTTTTTTTTTTTAAATTCTTGTGCTCGAGTTGTGTGTTTTTTTTTTTTAGATGTCCAATCAGATTATTGTCAATTAATATCTTTGTACTTGATATGCAAATCTTTGGATAAAAGAAGATATTAATGGCACAAGAATTTATTACTCCTGTATAACTGCTTGATGTTAGGTTGAAAATGTGGCTGTAGATTGTGTGTTTTTCCATTGTGGAGATCTAGAGGGCCATGAATCAGTCAACATCAGTGTACTAACTTTACGAGCGGATAAAACTCAGTTTACTTTGCTCACAAATGTGTCACTGAAGAGACGCTCTGTGTCTGATCACTGCTGTCTGGAAATCTCTTATAAAAGAGAGGACATGGGTTGATTTTGCACATATATAAAGTGAACCATACTATATTAAAGTATGTATCTGTTCAATATTATTACAAGGAAGAAGATGATTCTGTTTCGATGGTGGATATAGAAGACAAAAATAAAAAAGTGAAGACTGACTCAGAAAGAAGCATTCATCAGTGCCAACACATGATGTCATTTCCTTTGTCACCTGTTGATTTAAGTGGGACAGATTTATCAAATGGATCTTTGGAAAGACTATGTAAATTTGAGATGACAACATTGAGCCGCCAAGATGATTCTACATATGAAATTAAATCTGAATGGACCAAAGCCTCAAGTTTTGATCAAGAGAAGGCACGTGCAGGTGGGATATACAAAAAAGATACTTTAATTTCCTCTCTGACTGTCCAGCCCACCAAAACAACTCAATCATTTAATTTTCCAGAGAACAGGAACATGTTTGACCCTGAACCTCAGACTGTTAGGGCAAGACATATAAATTCTACAGCAAGTAGTTCTGTTTCACAATCTAAAGAGTCCATCAAGATAACCCCTGAGGTTAAATCAGAGGTCAAAGGTCAGGCTAATAAGGAGCTCTTGCAGACGCTACAGTCATCTGTCTCAATTCTGATGAACAGTACAGAGCTTGCAGTTTCAATGAGCACAAAGCCAGTGGAAATGTCTGGAACAGCGACAAATATCCATCCGACTGATATTTTAGATGCAGCCAATGATGCATCACAGACAAAATCTGTTAAGAATTCAGTCATAGAGCAAAGTGGTTCACTTCGAAACCTGACTCGCGCATCCATGGAAACCAGCACCGGCACCGTCTCAGTCAATAAAGGAAAGTCACTGGAGAAGAATGAAGAAATCAGAGCGACTAGTCGACCCACAACACCGATGCAAACTCAACCCGAAGCAATTACTCAGCAAATGCCTTTTCATCAACCTGGGAGTCCCAGTGCTGAAAAAGAGGAAGCTGGTACTGCACTGGGAGAGAGAGAAGATACAGATGAGACTCCACAGATTAGACAGGAGCAACAAGCCCCTGTGACTGAAGAATTAGAGAACGTCAGTTCAGAACATCCTACCACTGTGCCAAATACAACAACAGAGACCTACTGTAAGTTTAAAAAAATCTGAATAAAAAAATATAATTAAATTACATTTAAATTATAAAGTGTGTACGTTTTAAATTCTAATAATATTCTATCCTAAAAATAGTTTATCCCAAAATTTATTTATATTTAAGACATTTGCCCAGTATGTTAATCCTATTAAATTAAATAAATAATCAATAATCAAACATAATAATTAAATTAAATTAAATTAAATTAAATTAAATTAAATTAAATATATATATATATATATATATATATATATAAACAAAATCAAACATAAATATTATTTTCATTATTAATACTTAAATTAATTAGATCATTACTTAAAGTGGAAGGTGAAAACAGCTGTAATAAATACAATATGTACAATATGAAAATTATGTCTAATTTGGCTTTTGTGTGTGTGTGTGTGTGTGTGTGTGTGTGTTTACGCAGCCAATCAGATGCACAGAAACATAAACAGAGAAGGAGGTCTAGTAGGGACATCAGGTTTCAGAGGCCTAAGGGTAAGAAACATATTTATCTCTCTAATAACCCATTAATATTCCATTATTTTTGCACTGATGTTTGTCAGTAGAATTAAAGGCTTCACTATCTATTGGTAGTGCTGAAGGGTTTACACTACTTTAAAATAATAATGAGTCTCTGACAGATATAAGCTGCAAATATACTGACAACTTCACATATCTGTTCTGCTTCTAAATTTGAGAGAAATACAATATTTTGTAGAAAGTTAAAGAAAATCATTACAGTCTTAAAGATATGAAGCATTCTATCATACATTATCCTGGAATACAGTATATCACTATAGCTAGATGATTGTTTTTGAAGAAAAATCCTCTTCTCTATTTTCTAATACTGCGATTCTCACCCACATGGTCATCTCAGGCCCATCGCTAGCCTTTATAGGAAATTGAGTTTGCGGAGGCATTATTCAATTAAGTGTGGAGAAGAGGAGAAGGAGGGTCATTTACCTCTAGTGAATGGAGCTTATGAACAAGAACTGACTTTTTGTATGACACTGAGAGAGAAATATTATCCTGAAAAGAGGAACAAGATTAGAGGAATTGTATAATAATAACAGTCCTGAGAGAGAGAAAGAGGGAAGAGTACTGACACTATGTAGGCCTTCCGTTTAAACCATTTTAGTGTATTTACTGCACTTCTTGTACATTAAAATGTTAATCTGTTTATCTCATTATGCATCTGTTATGAAAATTCTAAACTGCTTAAGCGATGTAATTATTACCTTACATTACTGACTGTAGAAAGTGAGAGATGCAGTTGCATGGAAGCAAAATAAGCTGAGCCCTTGCGCCTCCCTGTGGTTGTAGAGTGTCTGTACAAAACTGTTCTCTATAGATAAATGGATAGATATTATATTATAGTAGATAGATATAGATATTAAATTATCGCAATGATTTTTTCCAGGGGTATCCAGGCCCACCTGGCTTGCCGGGTCCTCCAGGTGAAAAAGGAGGCAAAGTATGTATTAATCATTAATTATTTTGATTCATAAATTAGTTTCATTCGCATTTTAGATAAATCTTGCCTTTTTGTAAAATAAAATATTGTCATATTATTTTTCAGTCAAAATATTGAATGCTTTAATGGGTGTCACACAGGGGTATGCGGGAGTAATGGGTAGAACGGGACAAACAGGCTACACAGGACCAATCGGACCACCGGGCATGCCTGCTATTATAGTCTGGTACACATCAGAAGAAGAATGGCAAGCCTTTAAGGTGCGTAACAATATCTTTGCTCATTTTAGATTTATATTTTGCTACCATTCATTAAGTTAAATAGCTGATTATGTACATAGTTGAAAATCAAATGTTGCGGACGTCCTTTAAGTGCTTTAAAACACTGTGTGGTTCTTCTTATACTTTTGTTTTGGCTTCCAGAAAAAGAAATTCTACAAAGAACTAGTGTCACTGTGGCCGGTGAGTTAATGAGAGCATTATTTGAGCTGCATCAGTACACTGCAGATACACTGATTCATCTTTCTTTTTTTTTTCTACTTACTTTAGAGAGTGAAGGGATTACCTGGACCTTTGGGACCACATGGACAGCCTGGACCACCCGTATGTATACAAATATTCTTTGACATATCATCTCCATTTCTTCGTCCTGGTAATTTCAACAAACTTTCAGTGCCAGTAACAATAGAATCAAATTTCTTACACACACACACACACACATATATATATATATATATATATATGCATGTTGTGTGATATAATTCTATTTTTATAGTTTACTTATACATTTTTAGGGCCTTCCCGGAGTTCCTGGCAAACAGGGGAGGAAGGGAGAGCGAGGGAAACTCGTAGGTATCTCTGTCTACTCTCTTCATCACTCAGTCATCTCTGACAACAGAAAAATGCTAGGTCACTGTTACATAAAAGCCTGGTGTGTAGTTTCATAAAAGTGGGATCAAACCATGTGGAGACTTGTGATGGGTTAAAAAGAATTTGATAAGCTCAATGGGTCAACAAGCATGAAGTTAACAAGAGTCACGTTGTTCAGATTTCAGCTGATTCAAAAGCAAAGAGACGCTATGTTTGACTCATGCGGGCTTGTTGCCATTCAAACCATAAGAGCAGTTAAATCTTTGGCATTAAGGGAGAAGTGTGATCAAGATGGTATTCATTCTGAACTTCTGTTGGCTACCTCTTCTTTTACAAGCTTTTATGCTTTTGTAAATGAAATCATTTTTTAACCGGTTTTATAATACCTTACTCATCCCATCTTCTCATAATACAGCCTGCCACTGATGACAAATAGCAAATCATGTTTCTTGGCTGTGATGTAACTCAAACACCAGCTAACTTAAAAGAAAATGAAAACAACAAAGAAATCTCAACAAAGAAAGGTCTTGGAGGCCTTTTTACAGATCAGTTCAAAACATTTAAAATGTTTTACTTAAAGTCCAAGTCAAAGTGAAGTTTTATTTTGTTTACTCAACCCAGTCAATAAATGTGGTCTATGATTGAGTTGGGCTATATGGCAGCAATGCTTCACACTGATTGATGTTAAGAGTACATTCATTGAAAAATAGATTCTCATCTATTTGCGTTTAGTGAAAAAAGGTCCTTATGGTAAAAAAGCTTTCTATAAATGTTGATAAGAAGAATGAACCATATGCTATACTATCTGTATTTTTGTCATGTACTACTAGGGAATACTAGGCCCAGCTGGAATGCCAGGTTCACCTGGGAGACCAGGACCAGAGGGCACAGCTGGGAAGGACGGGGAGAAAGGCCCTCCTGGACCACCTGGGGAAAATGTAAGACTTCTGAAAATCTGGAAAACGTTTTATATGCATCTTTACAAAGTGATTTAATTTTTAGTAGTGTTAAATATATTGTATATTCTGCCAATAATTGCATGCACTTTTCTGTGTGCTTTTTCTGAAGGGCCCAAAAGGTTATGCAGCAGAGAAGGGCACTAAAGGGGAGCCGGGTGAGTGGGTAAGAATAACCAGGGTTTTTCTATGGTTAATGCAATAACTAGGCCTTTGTGGAATCTGTGCTTATAGAACTCCAGTGAAAACTGCACAGTTTTCTGCAGACTCGGAACTTCTATATAGCCTAGCCGTAACATAACATTATCGAAATTTCTAATACCTAAACAGGAGTCCACTACTGTCCGCACAGTGTGCACATGTGACATCATTTATTACATTAAATGATTTTAATTTAAAGAAACTGTATCTGGTGTGTTCAGGGTGATCTTGGTGAACAGGGGCCTCAGGGAACCAAAGGAAGACAAGGGGAGAAGGTAAGATTTTGTTCCTGCTCTCCAAACTTTCACTAAATACATATGATAATATTACTGACCAGCAAATTCTGTTTCTTTAGGGAAAAAAGGGACAGAAGGGCCTAGCAGGGGTAGTAGGATATATTGTGAGTAACTTCATATTTCTGATTGTGTGTCATTTCTTTATGAAGCAGATACTCTGTCTGTCTGTACATATTCAGAATATCATTCATATCTCAAACTGATATTGATATTGAGAACTGTTTTTGAAGGACTTCTCTTATGCTCACTAAGGCTGCATTTATTTGATCAACTATACAGTAAAAACATATTTGTACAATTAAAAATTGCTGTTTTCAAGCTGAATTTTTTTAATGCAAAGCTGAGTGTTTTGTTAGATGAAGATATTGCAAGGTCAAAACATCGATGCCATTCTTTAACAAACAATATATTTTTCATACAAAGGGGCCACCAGGAGCTAGAGGACCACGGGGGTTCATGGGGTCACCTGGTCCACCTGTATGTGCTAAACTATCATTTTTACCATCCATATTAAATATTCATTCATTCAACAATTACCAATCTGATTGTTTTGGTAATGATCTATATCACAGGGACAGATAGGGGGGGCTGGGTTCACTGGATCGTCAGGACCACCAGTATGTTACAAAAACGCATTGGATATTTTATAAATTTTTTATTTAATATCAACTCTCAATTCTTTGATGTTCAGTACTTGACCTTTAACCTCTCTTTAAGGGTCGTACAGGTCCTGGGGGGCTGAAGGGAGTTCCAGGCGTCAATGGACCCCCCGTAAGAAACACTCTTAGATGATTCAATCTAATAATTCGGACTGTCCTTAAACATCATAATTTCAGTAATCACAAATGATTAGGAAAGTCATAAAGATTCGTTGGAAAACTGATCATACACTACCAGAAGTTGTTCCGATCACAAGTCATGCAGAAATGCCTTGTTGCTTGGAGACAACTGACAAATAAAAAAAAATGTGTTCTAAAATCTGCTGAAAATATCAAACATGTTTGATATGCTCCGACTGGTCTGGAGTCTGCAATCATGATACACTACTATTTTCAGTGGAATCTGTCAGCTTTAATCTGCAGACTGGCTCTGATTTTGGTGAAATGGCATAGTGTATATTCCAGGCTTTAGCAACTAATACATAATACTGATTCTCTTTTATAGGGACAGCTTGGTGAGATAGGGCCAAGGGGACCACTTGGCAAACCAGTAAGTCAATCTTTTATTTCCAAAGAGTTTTTTTTTTTTTTTAAGAAAAAAGAGTCATATGTCATATGTCATATGCCATTTTATATTTAAGGGAGAGGAAGGACCTGATGGTATTATCGGTATTCCTGGTGTTCCTGGACCCCAGGTGCTGCAGACTGTGTATTACCTTTCTCATTTACCTGATATATATGTGTGCTCTTGATCACCATGATTACATGCATATTATTTTACAGTTAAGATATTGTTGTTCAGCTATTATTCTTTTAAGGAAGTAAAATATGACCCAATTTTAATATCAATCTGGATATGTATTTGCTTGTCCCTTTCTCTCGTCTATCAAACTACTATCTAATTACACTCTTTATCTGTCAAGGGAAAACCAGGGGTTGATGGACCACAAGGTCAAAAAGGAGACTCTGTATGAGCATTTTATCTAATTTTATAAAAGCTTTGAAATAACAGTCACATTTGAAATCTCATTTTTAATTTTCCTACATTTACTCGAGGCACATGTGTATTTCTTATTCAAACAGGGAGATGTGGGAATTGAGGGAGACATTGGGAGTCCAGGACCGCCGGGTCTAAAAGTAAGACTGCAGTTCACTCTTCATGAATAATTATTTATGGTCTCATATTCTTTTGATACAGAGGTGCACTTCTATGCTAATTCAGCAATATACATTCTTGTTTCAGGGTGCCAATGGAAAACCAGGAAAACATGGACCCTCAGGTGATCCAGTAAGATTTTTTCAACTTAATATTTTAAATGTCTGGTTTTTGTGAAACACTTTTGATATGTTTTAGACTGAGTTTTCTTTTGTAAAATCTGCTGGTAAGGCAATATATTTATTTCAGCGTGTAGTTAGTGAGGCTATACAATTAATTGATAAATAAAATCAAATAAATGATTAATTTAATTTCAATATTCAGTTTTAATTTAAATAATTAGAATATGCAAGTAACCCTTTTATTGGATTGTGAAAGGGGATTTAAATTATTTTAGTGCTGTTTTCCGGTATAACGATATTGGATATGCATATATCACTTCAGAATATGATTTTGGATAATTATATTGGTTGTCTTTGTCTGTCTGTAAACTTCAGGGTTTGAAAGCACAGCGTGGAAAGAAAGGAGATTCTGGCCAAAAGGGAGATCAAGTGGGTTCACTAAAATATTTTATTTATAAAAACTTTTTATTGAGAGTCAGATACTCTGTTCTCAGACTAGAAAACGAACTAGAACTAGAAATCGAGGGAGTAAATGTTAAAAAAACTTTTCTTATCTGTGGCTTCTCTTTGTCAGGGTCCTCTGGGGATGCCAGGTAAACAGGGATTCAGAGGCAGAGGAGGGCAGTCTGGTGTGCTGGGAGAGACTGGCCCTGCTGGACCTGCTGGTTTACCAGGTCCCACGGTGAGCAGTGGCTACTGGTAACTAGTTAAAAATGACTCACTAAAACCAGCCGGTTAGTCATTACATTCCTTTTACTTCAGGGCTATGATGGATCTATTGGAGATCCGGGGAGACAGGGAAGTGATGGATCTAAGGTACAGTAGTGTAATTATCTATTTATCAAAGGAATCTAGTTTAATGTTATTTCATAAAATAACAGTTGCTTAATTTAAATGGCATCTCTAGGGAGAAAGAGGCCACCCTGGTATCCAAGGTGCTTCTGGACCACGAGGAGACAAGGTGATTGATAATTATGACAAAAGTCATTAGATTTCACATACTTGATCAGTTTCAATAAAACATCCTTATTGTATTTCAAAAGGGTCAGACTGGCCAAGGGGGATTCAGTGGTTTTCCAGGACCTTTGGTAAATAAAGCTGAAAGTCATAATTACCGTATGATGGCATGGATATCAGATTGTGAAATTAGATAATTTTGAGTAGATTTGTTTTATCATAGCACCCCTAGTGGTAATTTTAGAATTTAAAAAAAAGTCTATTCATAGATTCAGTGTTTTTAAGTATCATTGATATACTATTATAAGTATATATAGTGTTTAGTTTTAGTTCAGTAGATTAACCATTACCTATGGCTACCTAAACCCACTCTTTACATTTGTCCAGTAGGGTGCACTGCAAACAAATTTCCATGGCATTCAAAGACACCTCTTCATATTTTCACTCACTCATTCATTCATTACCGCAATTCCAGGACCTATAGGTGTTGGAAAATGATAAGGAAACGAAATAAACACGAAAACAGATGATAATGTACCATATTTCCAAATGTTTGTTTTATAGGGGGAGATGGGAAAATCAGGAGAACCAGGGCCTGAAGGAGAGCCTGGTATTAAGGTTCCCTTGTACACCAAATCATTACCTTTTAAATATAATGACTTGCATGATTAAGTAAGGTTTGATCATGACTTCCTTGTTCCTTTGGTCAGAATTATTTCAGTAACAACAGAAAACGTCATTCATGTTAATGGCCTAATTAACCATTTATATCAGGTTACTTTTTTTTCTTTCTTTTTTTTTTTTCAATGGGACAGGGCAGACCAGGAGTCCCTGAAGGAGCTGGGTTTAAAGGTCACAAGGTAAATTGAGTTCCCCGATGATTACTATAATTCTATAACAATGAATGTCACAACAAATTATTGATTAACTCCAGCATAGACTACAGTGGATTAACACCCATCTTAGCAAAGTCATGATGTTTATGATCATTTAGGGACTGCAGGGTGTTTCAGGGAACAGAGGACAGGACGGCACTCACGGTGCATCTGTAAGAGCCACACATACACAATGCCCTGTTGTTTCGCTTCATTAGCCATTAAAAGTAATTTGTGTTAAAGGGATCGATTGGACCACCAGGATCAGATGGAGATAGAGGACCTCAGGGTCCCCGGGTAATACCTCTTCTTATATTATCATGCTTTGACAGTCTTTATACTGACATGTACAAAGCAATTGATTAAATGTTTGAACAGGGTTTACAGGGAAGGTCTGGTGCATCAGGAATCCAAGGTCCCATTGGAAAAAGTGTGAGTTTTATTTTCCTTTCCTGATTGACAGGATTTCCAAACCCTTCAGTCTCTTCGTTATGTAACTCTCCATCTTGTGGTATATTTAGCTGTTAAAAATGTCATAGTTTGCCAATTCTGACATTACTGTCTAAGAATATGACCTACAGCACAATGCTATTAAATACTTTTTAAAAGGGGGAACCAGGGAGCCTGGGCCTCACTGGCAAACCCGGAAAGCCTGGAATCGGAGTAAGTAATGATTTCATAAACTCCCCCCAAAAAAAGTAAAAGTAAAATTTCATGACACCTAGTTTAGATCAGACTTTGTCCAATTTTGGATATTAGTTTTTTTTCTGTGCTCTTTTATAGCAACTGGCAATGAATTTTATGTGGCTAGTTTTTTTTTATGTATTGTGGTCTGTTTTCCTCAGGGTGTTAAAGGCAGAGAGGGTTCAGAAGGGCTTCACGGCAGTCCTGGAGAGAAGGTTAGTGGTTTTGTAAATGTACCAGTCTCGTAATGTGACAAACCATATGATGACAAAATGTAATGCAATAAAAAGCTGAAAACATTATTAGCTACGTTTAACAGAAATCAGCAGCAGAAGCAAAAGTTTCAAATCAAACCTACTTTCATTCACAAGCCATATGTTCTTCTGTCTGTTCTCTTCTCTTAGTGTATTTTACAATCATTTAATTTCTTATTAGGGGAAAATTGGTCCTGAGGGGCTGAAAGGAAAACCTGGTCAGCCAGTAAGTGCCTTATAGCTTGTATATATTTAACATTTTTCCTCAATCATTAACATTAAACTGTAGTTTTGAACACTCTATTAAATCTATAAATTTTTCTGTCTAGGGTCCTCGAGGCCTACTAGGAGAGAAAGGCTACAGAGGACCTGCTGTAAAGCATACATTTAACACTTTTTGTCATGAACCAATAGCATTATGTGTTTCCCCAGTTTATAATGATGAAACATTTGTAAATGTAATCTTCTAAAGGGTCCACAGGGAAACATAGGGCAGTGGGGTGAAGCAGGTCTGCAGGGGCCAGTAGGAAATCAAGGACCAAGAGGGCCACCGGGGCTGAATGGAGTGGCTGGATATCCAGTATGGGTTTGTTTTATGGTTTATGTGGTTTATTATTGTTGTGAGGATTGAGGAACGGTCTAATCCCATATTTGACCTATATCTTTGAGGGTAAAGATGGACCACCCGGACCTCATGGACCTCCAGGAGATAAAGGCGATCAGGTGGGCTTTTTATTTTTAAGTTTTATCTTTGATATCATTTTCTAAAATGTATTTGTTCTTTCACACTGGCCTTGTATGAGACATTTTGCTTTTAAATGTCTTGGACAAAGGGACTGAGAGGATCCAGCGGACTAAAGGGAGTTTCCGGTATCGATGGTGAGGAGGTAGATTGCTTATAAATCTTGATTTTGTTATCAATATGAAATTCACTTTCATTAATATTAATAAGTATAATGCAAAACATATTTGCTTTGAATCTCTTAAATCCATAGTTACCTCTTAAAGTTTTTCTTTTATTCAGCACAGCTACATTAAATTGATATCAACTGTTTTCTACATTGTTACTTTAAAAAAAACATTTCTTGAGCATTAGCATTTTAGAAAATTTTTGGAAGAGTCATATGACACTGAAGATGGGCTGCTGAAAATTCAGCTTTCCCATCAAAGTATAAATTACATTGAAAATTTGTTAAAATAGAAAACAGTTATTTTTAGTTGTAATAATATTTCAAAATATTTTTACTGTATATTTAAGCAAATGCATGCAAGAGGCTGCTTTCAAAATCATAAAAAAGCCTACTGACTTCAGATTTTTAGCAGCAGAAAATCTGTATAAAATAAAATGGCTGATCATTTTTTTAGGGCTCAGTGGGTGAAACTGGACCGATCGGACCAGCAGGAAGCAAAGGCTTGTTTGTGAGTTCAAATCCTCTGATGCTTTGTTTGCCATCTCCATTTTATACATGTACGTTGTGTTATGGTGTTTTATGTAAATGATACACAGGACAGAACTGTCGGTTGTAGGGTGAGAAGGGTGATGAAGGATCTTTTGGTGATTGTGGCTCAAAGGGAATCCAAGGAAAGAGTGGGAATCAAGGACCATCTGGATTCAAAGGACAACTAGGACGAGAAGTGAGAATACTGATAAGATTTAAAAAAAAAATTTTAAGTATATATTTAATTAACAAAAGGATGTTGTGTGTTTGTTTTTGTCAGGGGTCGAGTGGTTCTCCAGGGCAGAAGGGAGATCCCGGATCCCCTGGAGAAAAAGTGAGTTTTTTTTATTTAGGTGTGTATTTAAGTTAAGTAGTTTAAATATTTTTGAAATGTTTTCTATTTGTTTTCTACAGGGTCAGACAGGTGTGAGAGGTCACTCTGGGTTGGTAGGAAAGTACGGTCCTGGAGGGAGCATGGGAAAATCTGGTGAAAAAGGCGACAAAGGTCTACGTGGGCTTGTTGTGGGTACTACTTCCTTTTTTACAGCTAATGAAGCCTATGAAGAAATATATTTTATTTTTACTATGGTTATCATAGGGCGAGATGGGAACAAATGGGCGGCCAGGTCCAAATGGTCCTTTTGGGTTACCTGTAAGTCAGATTTGATATATTTGATTTATTGTATAATTTGGGATATACATTTGACATTATTTTTTTCCATTGAAATTTAGGGTTTGCAAGGAAAAAAAGGATTTATTGGACAAAGTGGAAAACTTGGGCCAAAAGTATGTTTCACCGGTTTCACCGGTGTCTCGTATGCTATATGTTACACCATCATATGAGTAAGCGCATCTGTTGTCTTTGTCCCCTGCAGGGAGAGCCTGGAGTTAAAGGGAATCCAGGCAGCCCTGGGAAGATTGGATCAATTGTAAGTTTTACCTTTAAAGATGCATGCATTATTTAGAAAATATTGTCTGGTCTTACTGACCTGAATTTGTTGAACTTTGCATGTTGTTTACAGGGTGTTTCAGGCCCAAGTGGGAAAAAAGGAGAGCCTGGAACAAGAGGCAAAATGGTGAGATACACTTGATGAAACCAGATTGGTTTTCAGTGTAAAAAACAGAATATGAAGTATTTCACACTGACATACATTATGTTCAAATGGACCATGTTAACATATCTAAATGATCTATGCTCCTTTCTAGGGGCCAGTGGGTCAGCCAGGAGCTGTGGGACCTCGTGGACTAAAGGGAAAACCAGGATCTTTGGGACCTTCAGGGGGAAAAGGATTCAAGGGTCAAACAGGGCCAAAAGTCAGTGGCGCAATATTTTTAGACATATCATTTAATCAAGTCATGTAGTGTCTTTACTAGTTGTTTTTGTGATTCTTTTGTGACACAGGGAATGAGCGGTTCTCCTGGAAGGAGAGGAAGTAAAGGTCTTGCAGGAAAGCCAGTGGGTCCAAGCATTTATTAGGCTTTTATTGTCTTGATAATTTGCAACTTTACTGTTTACTTTTTCATACTTTGCGTATGCAAACAAATAACAAGTTTGTACATATGATATCTCATTCGATATCACATTCAATATCGCGTTTTGCTGGTGATTCGTTGGCGTAGCTTCTAAGTGATCTACGGCTCTGTGAATGAATTAACTGTCCATTTGAAAACAGCTGATGGAGATTTACCGCTAATCAAAGAACCGGTTTTACTGAAGAGATGCGCATGAATATATCGAACGATATATA
The DNA here is from genome assembly GCA_034779775.1 of Enteromius afrohamiltoni. Taxonomy (NCBI): domain Eukaryota; kingdom Metazoa; phylum Chordata; class Actinopteri; order Cypriniformes; family Cyprinidae; genus Enteromius; species Enteromius afrohamiltoni. Next base: position 5,014,634 of record JAUYWG010000041.1, read on the forward strand.
TCGCACAGCACTAATATGATGTATTATTTTCTAGGGACCTCTAGGACAGAGAGGGAAACATGGTAATCCTGGTCTACCTGGAAAGCCAGCAAGTATCCCTTTATACAAATATTTGAAACTTTTGACTATTTTATGATTGTGCCAAACATAATTGACTTTTACACTAACTCTATTTAAGGGACGCAGTGGTACAGATGGACTGCTGGGAGTTATAGGCAATGAAGGCGACCCAGTGAGAACCTTTCTTTTAATTACATTTTATAGCAGTACTTACCAATGCAAAACTCAATGCTAGTCTTACATGTTGCCTGTCTTGTTTGGACATGTCTTTTCCTGTTTCCTGTGTGTTTTGAAGTAAGTTAGTAGTATGGTTCCTCCTTGATTCCCAGGTGTGTCTTGCTATCTTTTTAAGCTTGTTTATTTATGCCCATGTGTTTCCTCTGTTCACTGTCTGGTGTTGTTCTACTACATGGATGAATTGTGTGTTTGTTGCCATTTATGTTTATGTTTGCACCTGGGTCCTGCTTTCCCTCATTCTGAAGCTGCCACGTTACGGCTAGGGTGTTTCGGGTTGTTATTATGCAGTTGTTAGGGTGTTCTGAATATTTGCTATGTAGTGATCTGGGCCATTGTCTGGATTCTGGGCTGGCCCAAGTAGAGTAGATTTACTTTAGGCAGATTAAGCATGAACATTAGCATTTACTACCTTACTGTACAACTTGCAGGGTGACATTGGTTTCCGAGGACCTCCGGGGAGACCAGGTCCTACCGGTAGTTCTGTAAGTAAGATGGTTTTATATAACTATTTGAGAATTATGTTATAAAGCATGTGGGTTTTAAATTATGGTAATGACTTGTGGCATGGTTTCAAAAACAAATTTAAAGGGTGCCCCTGGAACACCAGGTTTGCAAGGGAGTCAAGGACTATCTGGACCAAAGGTAATTTCCTCTCTTTCTCTTAAATAAATGATTCCTACTGCACTCAATTTACCAGCCTCTTTATCACAGGGCGCTGTAGGACCCACAGGGAAACCAGGACCCACCAGGCTGATAGGACCAAATGTAATAAAATCAAAATCGAAACAGTCCATATAGATTACAATTAATTAGAATTAGAAATAAATTTGAATGTTATTCTTTGTTAAAACTTAGGGGATTCCGGGACTTCAAGGTGAAAAGGGAGATGTTGGACAAAAAGGACCAAAGGTATTACTGTTTCCACTGACTATAGACAATTGTTTTATCTTCTGGCATGAAATAATAGTAAGAAAAATCACCCCAGTTTTACTCAGAGGTCCAAACTAAGCAAAAATATGCATTTTTTTGCAGCAGATGATGGCTAAAAAGTAAAATGTAGGCTGCTAAAAATTATACTAAAAGTATGAAATGACAATCAGTTCACATAAAGCATGTAGTAGATTATGTGCAGCAGATTTTTAGCAAGGTTTTGATCATATCGATAATTTCAAGGTCTTGCTCATTGCAATTTACAGGGCCTTGTTGGTTTTAGAGGATTACAAGGGTCCATCGGACCACCAGGAGAAAAGGTAAGTTCAAACAAAACAAAGGAAATGCTTCAAAAAACAATGCGTTGCTTTTTTTCAGTAGTTGTGAATCTTTTCCTTCGTCTTGCAGGGAAAGCAAGGTGCTCCAGGATACAAGGGACAACCTGGGTCAAAAGGCATACATGTAAATAACTACCTGCAAGATACTGTGCATATATTTACCATGACTCTTTTATTCCTTATTCATAAATATGTTGTTTGTTGCAGGGCGACGCTGGTGCTCGTGGGCCTCCTGGTGGCAAAGGATTCCCTGGTTTACCTGTATGTCTGTTTGTTAACTCTTTGATCAGCTTTATCTATAAACGAACAATGGCATAGATGACACAGTTTCTTGTTTTGCTCTACAGGGTCCAGTTGGAAGGAAGGTGTGTACTGAAATTGCAGGTGTGATTGTAATTTATATAGCTCTGCTTATCTTTGTCCTGTACCTGAACCAGGTAGGTACAGTATAGATACAGATCTTTTTAGTGTTAAACCGACCTGCAATGCCCTGGCATGCAGTATTCAAACAGTAATATACAGTAAGGTCATACTGAAACATGGGATGACTAAATATGGATTTAAAATATGATTTTGACCTCAAGTATTTTAAGCATATTAGAGTTAAATGTGCTTTCTTAAGTACTGCTCATATCAACAGGGTATGAAAGGAGTTCAGGGAATATCAGGACTGAAAGGTGTGAAAGGTCGGAGAGGACCTCCTGTAAGTGGAATAGTTTTAATAATACTTCACACTTTAACTTTAATTTCACTTATTTATTCCTTTTAAGAGATTGTGTCTTAATCTTATATTCTGGCTCATTCTCACAAGGGAAAACCAGGTATTCCCGTCCAGCCGATACTAGGGCATCATAATCCACCTCATGCTCAGAGAAGAGGATCTCAAAATGTTGGTACAAACTCAAGCAGTCAACCTTGGTTTGTTGAGCACTGAAACAAGAATACAGAGGATAAGTTGGGGTTGGGTAGCAGAAAGGCCTGAGATGATGGTTTTAATATATTGATTGATTGTCTGTCTTTGCAAATTCTTTTCAGAAAGCAAGGTTACTATATAGAAAGTCTCGATTTGATGACCTTGAACATGAGATTGAGGAAAATAACAGCTCGCAAGGCACCAAAGACAACCCAGCAACAACCTGCAGAGAGCTGAGTCTCATCCAGCCTCACCTCAGAGATGGTGAACGGACTTCAGAACCAAAAATGTGGCTTACATCATAGAGTGGACAGTTAATTTACTATTCTTCTATTTATAGGGCACTACTATGTTGATCCAAACCATGGATGTCCATTTGATGCTCTACGCGTGTTCTGTAATTTTACTGCTGGTGGTCTAACTTGTGTGTCTCCTGTCCGGTCTAAAGTAAGTGGATATCAGTGATTCTAAGATGTGAATTGGTGTTTCTCTTTACTTTGAGATGGACAAAAGTGGGATTTAAAAACTGGAAGGTATAATAGAATTAAAATTTAAAATTAGAAATGTACAGTATTTTCAAAGAAATGCCACATAATAACCACTTTTTGTTTCCCAGAGAAGATTAAAGTAAACGGTTCTTAAAAGATCAATTTTTTCTTTAGTGTGAGACATTTTAACAATCTGAAGGACCTGTTTTTAAATATAAAGAATCTTCTGTGGAATGGAAAGCTTTGTTGTATGCTTAAGGTTCTTCGTGGAACCATATGGCAATAAAATACAAATGTTTTTAAGAAATGTGCCAGAATACACACAGAATAACATGTTTACATTTTTTTGTAGATATTGAATATTATACTATATTTGTGTTTTTATCTGTGGTCAGATTTCAGGGATGTGGCCATCAGAGGACAGATCTAAAAAGTGGTTTAGTGAGCTTCACAGAGGCTTCAAGGTAAATGACTAAACTTGGTGAATTTCATAAGCTGATGTAATTTCTCGTTAATTTACAAACATTGTGTTTTGTTTTTGTTTTTTTGCTTCTATGGAAACAGTGCTGTGAATATCATCATTTTTATTAAGAATAGCAGGCATCTTAATGAATATAATTTTCTGATTATTGCTCTGCACAGTTTGAGTACAGAGATCTTGATGTTGTCCAACTGCGATTTCTACGGTTACACAGTACCTCTGCCACACAAATCATCAGCCTGACATGTCCTAAAAAACACAGCCCCACTGCTAAACACCAGGATTCCACCAAGAGGGTGTTACGCTTATGGGGAGACTCCGATGAAGAAATCCCTCCATCCCATGTCCTCATATCACAACACGGTTGTAAGGTTAGAAGGAATCAGTGTTTATAAAAAAGAATTTACAAACCATGTAACATAAAGTAAAACTAGTTCATAATAAGGAGGTCACCAGGTATTTCCCCCGTCTTATCTTCACAGGTAACTGCACAAGTGAGGGTTGTTGGGAATTCAGAGCTCCATGGAGGAGACATACAACTCCTTCCCATAAGAAACGTTCTTTTGCAGGGTGAAGGAGAAACCAGGGAAGCAGATACAAGCATCGTTCTTGGACATTTGTGCTTTTTATAGCGTCTTTCCCAAAATAAATTCCTTTCGCAGAGCACCTGGGATGAGTGCATTGTTCCGAAGACGTACGCTAGTTTGGCTTTGAATATTGTATAATAATGTAAGGTAGATTATGATTAGTGAATTTGTTCTACAGGTTTATATTATTCATATTTCTGGTAGACTGAAAGTGGTACAAAATGTTTATGTGTGTGTGAGTGTGTGAGAACACGTGGATTTATGTAGACTTGTGTGTCAGTGGGTTGTGAGTATTTATGTAATGATTTATTTATGCAAAATTGTAAGAATTTGTTATAAAGGAAAAGTTTTTTTTATTAAACTTTACACAGTGCCAAATATAAAAAATATTTTCTCTGTATTTTTGCCATCTTCCAAAATGATACAATAAACAACTGAAGAAATAGTGCTACTTTTTATTATTATTATTATTATTTATTTGATTCAAAAAAAAAAAAAATGCAAGTGAATTTAAATGTGTTTAGTAAATAACTTTAATAAGCAATAGTGACAAGATCAGGATCTAACCATATGTCTTCATTCTCCACAGTAATCGATCCAATGAATAATCAACTTTGTCCTTTCACAGCTATACATCCTCAGTTTACTTCAGTACTCTTCACAAATTTAACCTAAAATATGTTTGTATACAAAACAGAACTACAGCCACTTCATTTGAAATATTTATTTGGGGTGAAATATGACCTGGGAATATATTCTTGGAGGATTTTGAAATTCATATATACTTACCACGCACTACATATTCGGGTAGAGATAGATAACCAGTAAATGCACAAACCAAGCGACGCTGTAAGGTATTGATACTATTACTGTACATTTACGGTCGAAGCCGCTCGTCCAATCAGATGTGGTTTCGAAGCAGACTCCGCCCCCGGTAGAGAACGAGCGCCTGTTGTTTCAGTTGATTTCAACAGGCCTGGTGCTGCTGCTGTCACACTGATCTCGTTCAATCATACGGAATCAGCAGAGTTTGTCTTCAGAAGGCTGGATTGATTATTGCAGGCGAGTGTGTTGAGGAAGAAGCGCAAGTAAGTGTACTAACCGTTGCTTTTTGTCTTTCTTTATCGGAGCATGTAACGTAAAACACTCTATTTTGTCGGAAACATTTCCTGGTAAATCAATAGCTATATTTATTTACAATAAGCGTATAGAGTATCTTGCGTATTTATTGCAGTCTAAATCTAGTTCTAAATATAGACGAAGAGTTAAACCCCTTTAATAATGACAGCCCAGCATCAATACAGTTAACTACTTTAATGTATAATTCCGTTTTATGTTTAAAGCTTGAGTCATTTGCATTTGTCTGATAAGGCATTTTAACATTTATTCTATTAACTATCTAGGGTATTTTTTATAGTAGTAGTATAGCAATACTTGTTTCCAGGAAGTAGGCTAATTAAATATTGACTAGTATTTGTTAAGTTTGTCACTGTACTTTTCCCCTATGCTACTAGTAACTGGCATAATATTGACAAATAGGGTATTGCTTTGCACATTTTTATTACGTTTATTGACTTTTTTTTTTTTAATTGCATATTTGGTTATTGCTCACTTGGTCTGACTAGTTCTGTATGCAAGAACTATTCCTCTTGCTTATTTCATACTTGTTAACTAATCTTCTCACTAATTACAGTTTATTTCTGTGTCACATTCAATGACTAGCCAGAATGAGTACTTTTAAAATGTAATTAAAATCTTGCTAGGAGGATTAAATTGATTGAATTGATACGATCAAGATTAGCATTTAGTAGAATTGTGTAATTAAATGGTGATGAATTCAGTTATATAGTTGTTGAAGAAGAATCACGTTTGTTCTTGGTGTTTCCTGCAGCAGGATGGTGAATGAGGGTGCTGGCGCCCCGCGGAGTCGCAGGGGGTCTCATAAGGTGGTTCCTTCATCAGACCAGGATGGCACAGGAGCAGAAAGAGCCTCTGGAGAGGTGCCCTGCCCCAGTAATGGTAAGACTGAACCACTAAACAAAGAAGGTCCTGATCCTTCAAGAGCAAAGTATTCAAATTAGGCAGAGGCAAAACAGTGACTTCTAATGAAGAGAGTTTTTCTTTTGTTAGGTCTAATAGGTTAGTCAACTCTGACCAACTGGAATCTGTTGCAACATGTTTCACATACTATTTCCGTTGCTTGTACAACCCATCATTTGTATGGCTCTGACTGTCCTACAAAAGAGTACACACCTTTGATATTATTCGTTTGCAGGCTCGACAAGAGATCTTTTTTGTTTTTGCCCAGCCTGTTTTCACTGAGAAATAATGTAACATATTTTTATGTAGTAGAAAGTAGGTATATTATTAATTATTAATGTCAAATTTACTTAACATAAAAGGATTTTATGAGGAATGAGAATGAGGAAACAATGGCCATGATACATTCATGTTACGTTAGTGAAACCGTTAAGGTTAATTCTGGGATGAACAGACTGCCATGTGATTTGCCGTGTGACCTGATTGAGAAATGATCATGTCCTGCCCAGTACTGTTGTCAATGATGCAGTCATTCCAATTAGCTCCGACATGATGACACTGACAATTCTAGAGAAGTGTTTCATTGAGCAACCTGAATGCTTCACAGTGTACCTACCATCTTAGAGTTAGTGTTAGTGGTTTTTAAAATTATATATCATTTAACTTTCAGGTTTCCAATGGGATACTGGAACGTATATATATCCACCTATCCTAACGTAAAGTCTCTCTTTGCTAAACGAAAGTGACTCTTTTTTAGTCTTTAATAATAAAGTCATAAAATATTTGTATGTATTTGGTTCAATCCTGCGGCCTACAGGCTAATGAAAAATGTATTTGATCATATTTTAGATATTAAAAAGTGTTTCACCATCTCTTCTGTTTGCACTGTAACTGATACAGGTATTCTGTTTGCATTATGTTAGATTAGTTAAAGATTAGTGGTATGGTAACCAGGATACGTGTCCAGCATGACCTGCTCCATCTGTGTATAGTTGTCAGCATTCATGAGGGAACTGTACTGATGTCTCATTTCAGGAAAAGTGGAAGTGGAGCACATCATCAGTGCAAAACTACAGCTCAAAAAGAAGGCTGAGGTAGGATGGCTAAAAGTACTTTTTTCCCCTTGTCTTAAAGGAAACCAAATATCAGAACAATGAATGCAACAGAGTGCTAAATGTCGTATGTGTGCAACTCTTGTTATCATTGTATTGTAACAGATTATCAGTATTATCACAGATTATCTCTATTATCACATATTACGGTATGTCACACTAAACGTTCAAGTGTGACCTTTGGTTTGACTTAATCCTTTCAATGTTTTAAATGCAGTGCTTATTCTTGTGATTTTGATCTGTGTAAAGCTGTTTTTTTTGTTCAGCATCTCTAAATGTTTGCTCTGCCTTTTTCTTCTTCAACATCTTCTTTAGCACACAATGTTTTTCTCAAGCTAATGAAAGTTTATATTTTCAGTTAGTGGGCTAGTCTTGAAATCTTGTATTCTTACAATGTAATACTCCTTGAATGCACACCCACACCCACACACACACATATATTCTAAGATTAGTTCATAAAAAACCTGCAAATATTTTTAATATAGTTCGTTATAATATATTAGATTATAAAAAAAAAAATATTTGATTAAATGTTGTTTGGTGCTTTTGATTGTTTTGCGCTGCTTGATGTAAGCGCTTGTGCTTGAGGTTACAGGAAGTGTAGACAGAATATGGAAGGATGTGGTTGTCAGCCAGGGTCAGTGAGGTTTGGGAAAGTATAATGACCTTGTTTGCAACACGTATATATTCTATAGACTTCCTTTAAACAAGACATCCTGTCAAATCATTGAACTTTAGAATTTATTTCGATTCCAGACCGCCGATGGATTGCGTCATCAGTTCAGATTCAGTTCAGTCTGTGACCGAATACAGTATCCGTAAAAGTTTGTTTGAGGTACAAGACCTTCATTTATCGCCCTTAAGAGCAGCTGCAGTCAAAAAGACATGACCGTGACAGCTTGAGTTATCAAATAATACCTGATCCTTTGGCAGAATTGCTCTTATCTTGCGGATATGATGTATTGAGCTTCATAAGACCTTCTGTTCCTGATTGTAAGTTAAAGACTATTTTTATTTATTTTGTTTTTTCAGCATTTAAAGGCAGACCTGATGAGGCAGTTCGACTCTCAAGTCAATGAATTCATGGACAGTCTGATAGAGGAGTCTGCCAGTCTGGGTTCGTCCCATGTGAGCACAGTCTTTCCTCTCTCAGATAAGGAGAAAAGCAAACTCAGGTACTGAAAATATGCACAAACCGGACAGCTGGCTAGTACACTTCATTCTCTTCTCTTTTACAGTCATTCAAATCTGCTTTAATTCACTGCATTTATAATTTCTTTTTCATTTTCTGATTATATCACATGACTAGCATGCTAGCATAGTGATTTTATCTCATATTCTTTTAGCTATTTTTCTCTTTTTGTCTGTTGTCTAACATTTTTAATCTTCCTCTCTGCTCCTGTAGGCACACACGACCTTCCCAAGGCCAAAGCAAGCAGTTTGTGATCCGCCGATCCCTGTTAGAGTAAGTCATGGATGATCTTCGTGATATGTGTAAAATCGGAGATTTGTTTCTGTCTGTGCTCAGATTAGCTGACCTCAATAAAGCTAAGTGTAAACTGTTTTTTGAAATGCTGGAAGACGAGAAACACATGGTTGTACCGCTTATATTTAAATTCGTAAAGTAATAGTGCTTATCACATGAATCAATTTTTTCTGCAGCGACCTATTTGAGGTGAACCACATTCGCACCATCTATCACATGTTCATTGCCCTCCTCATCCTCTTCATCTTCAGCACGCTTGTTGTGGATTTCATCGATGAGGGCAGGTTAGAGCATTCACAGTTCACTTTTGTTTTATTGAAGTTCTGACCTTGCCAACCGTGTGGTTTCTTAAATGCATAATGTTTTTGCCAAAATATGAGGAGATATATTTTGTCTTCACAAGCACGGTTCAAGGGCTCCTAAATTAATGAAAAGGAGCACGGAAACTTTTCAATGCATACTTCTTCTGGCTCTTGTTACAAGTACATTTCTGATACGTGTTTTGGAATAGTTTCAGCACCTCATCCTATTTAAATTGGATTTTCTCCACATTAAAAGAAAGCTAAACTAAAAACATACATTTAAACTTCAAAATTTAAATTGCTCTTTGGATGTGGGATTCTTTTGTATCATCAAAGTATTAATAAATCCAAGGCACTCGAATCATATGAAGAAGCCTTTATTCACATGGCTTTAAAATTGAAAAACAACACATTTGTGCACCGAGGTGTTGCGGGCGAACTCGCCTTCATCGCGGTGTCCCTAATAATACGATGTTAAACATATTATTTTCTTGTTTAATGTTATTAGACAGCCTAGTAAAATTATTTAGCATTTAATATTAATATCTCAGACTTCTTCATGTTCTGACGTCAAAAAGTGTTTTCGCATTAGTTTAGCCTGTACCTTCAGTGTTTCTTGGAGTAAAGTAAGACAGTAAAAGGAGATGTACTAAATTGTGTTTTCTTGCTCTCTCTAGACTGGTGCTTGAGTTTGATCTGTTGGTGTATGCGTTTGGCCAGTTCCCCCTAGTGGTTGTCACGTGGATGTGTATGTTCCTGTCCACGCTTGTAGTTCCGTATGTGTTGCTCAGTGTCTGGGCCAGTGTTTACCCCACGTCAAACCACCGGGCCTTATGGACAGTGCTGGCCGGTTCTCTCTTGCTGCTGTACCAGGGACTGTGTTTGGGTTTCTTACCCACATATGTGGTGCTGAAGAACGGCCTTCCCCCCGCTTCATGCTTCATACTTATTTTAGAACAGGTACTCAGTAACCATAGCAACAGGATTTTCTATAAAACTCTGTTGATGCTGTTTTCTGCTTTAATGCTCTTATTTGAATTTGATACTGCTTAAAAGTCTGATGATATTCAAAGGTGTTTCACCGCTGGGTCTAATTGTTGCTATTGTTTGTTTTAAACAGGTGCGGCTGATAATGAAGGCTCACTCTTTCATCAGGGAAAATGTGCCAAGAGTGCGATCCTTAGAACGAAACAAAGCAAGTAAGATCCTTACTTAGGTGTTAGTAACCTCACAGAAATAAACACAAACTTGCATTTTATTTGATTATCTTCTCTTTTTTTTCAGATTCGTTAGCTGTACCTCAATTCACTCAGTACATTTACTTTCTCTTTGCACCCACCCTGATATACAGAGATAATTATCCACGGTAAGAAAATACACTTTTAATGATTAAAAAATTAAATGTTTTATGTACATATGTGTGTATTTACATATATTTAATACCAAGCTAAAAGTTTTTGCAGTGTATTCGCATGTTTTTATAGAAATGGCATATATAAAAGTAATACATATTTTATATATATATATATATATATATATATATAAATATGTAAATATTTTTTTAATTCAGTTTTGTTTTCACTTGTATTACTTTGTCCTTGTAGAAATCCATGTATTCGGTGGGGTTATGTGGCTACAAAGTTTTCACAGGTGGGTACATGCTTAAGTCGTGATTTTTATAAGCATTTATGTTTATTTAAAAAATATATAATGTTGAAATGCTTGAATATGTTTTTTTTCTGTGCCATTCCAGGTGCTCGGCTCTTTGTTTTATGCATACTACATATTTGTGCGGCTGTGTATCCCTCAGTTCCGCAGTATCAGTATGCAGCTCTTTGACCTGAGGGCCATGGTGTTGTGTGTCTTCAACTCTATACTGCCAGGTAGAATGTCGACAGGATAGCACATCTTCATAAAACGTCTACACACTGAAGAAGACGCAAGATTTAATTAAAAAGCGCACATATAAATGCAGTTTGTGTAATGGTGTTGTCTTATATTCATAGGAGTGCTGGTGCTTTTCTTGGCGTTTTTTGCCTTTCTGCATTGCTGGCTTAATGCATTTGCTGAAATGCTAAGGTTCGGAGACAGAATGTTTTATAAGGTAACAAACAGCACCAAAACTTGCCTTTTTTTAGAAAATTTTAGAAATATAGATCCTTCGATCTTAAAGGCTTAATCCTGCAGTGTTATTTTTCATTTTCCACATGATCAAATTGAATTGTTTTATTGAAAAATAAAAGAAAGAAAGATTAAAACTAAATTATATTGCCTTTATACAACTGTTCTTTGAATAAAATTGTTTATTGAATGTGCTTTTTCTCTAGGACTGGTGGAACTCCACTTCATTTGCTAACTATTACCGCACATGGAACGTTGTAGTACATGACTGGCTTTATTACTATGTCTACAGGGACTTCCTGTGGGTAAGTCAGCAGTTGAAAATGTCAAAAATGAGCTCAAAATTTAAGATAAATTATTCTATTTATTCTTTATTTATTGACTGATTAATTATTTATTTTCGTATAATTATACTATAATTATTTTTTTTATAATTTGTATAGATTTGTTTTATTTAGTGCTGTGAAACAATTAATTGTACACAAAATAAAAGTCTTGTTTACATAATATATGTGTGTATATTTATAAATTCAAACAAATGGAAATATAAATTAAGAAAAAAATATATTTCCTTATTAAATGTTTATATATAATGTAAAATAATAGAATATAAATATATATAAATGCGTATTTAAATGTAACAAATATTTTCAATATATATATATTGTATGTGTGTATTTATATATACGTCAGAAATATACACACAACACACATACATTATGTATGTATTATTCATTTGACAGCACTAGATATTGTAATTTGGCTATATAATATGATATTTATATATTAGTGCTGTCAAATGATTAATCGCGATTAATCGCATCCAAAATTAAAGTTTTTCTTTACATAGTATATTTGTATGTACTGTGTATATTTATTAAGTATATAAAAATACAAACACATGC
>JAUYWG010000041.1:5026733-5063147 GCA_034779775.1 Enteromius afrohamiltoni
TATAAACAATAAAAAAAACCTTTAAATGGCAAAATATTTTACTCTGCGCTCCAGCAGGTTGTGCGGTTATTCCATCTCTCCACTTACAAGCTAAGGTAAATAGGAGGCGCTATTGGACAAACGCATCCCTTCCTCCTCGCATTGTGTGTCGGAAATGGGAAAACCCTGAGCCGTGAGGTTGTCGCTGCTGGCTTCACTGGAGTATAGAGAGTTACACGACGGCAGAGAGAGGCAAGAACAAGCAACCCTGGAGTTTTAAGCGGCGGAGACGTTGGTTCTTGGAGTTTTTTCGCCATGAGCTGGGGAACGGATCTTTGGGTAAGCGCACTTATCCCATTCCTTGCTCCTTGTGGCCTTTTGTTCACTAACAAACAACTCGGGTTTTGGCATGACTTCAGGAAAGGTGTCCTAGTCAGGCTGTCTGCGCATTCTAGGTCTGTCCTGCTGGTTCACAAAAACACCCTTGCCGCCAGAAACGATGCCAGAGTTTGATACATTATTTCAAACATTTAGCTTTTAGAACGTATCAAGTTTTAAATGTATCACGCGTGACGTTCCGTTTGATTCTAGTGACATTCCTTATCAAACCCAATATAAAGGTTTCACACCCAGTTTCGATGACTAAGAAGTGGGCAGAGAATCACCATTTATTATCTCGTTTCCTAGCATACAACCGATATAATAGCGTATATGTGTATTATTAATTTATGGCAAACAACAGTTTCTCCCAGCTGTATCCAGAATCTGGTTCCATTGTTGCTTATGGGTGACAGAGACAATGCAGAAGATGATGTCCTGTAAAAGAGTAACCTGAGATGGAATCTTGCAATGAGGTTATTTGTTGGTTAGATTATATTTTGATCTACGGGGTTCATTGACAACGCTACTGCAGTTTGATCCTACATCTTTTATTGTCTGGGCTTTGAGTCTGCAATGTTCTATTGACAAAAACTCGCATTTTAAATAATACAAAATGCCTCGTTTCGGCGTAAGATGAACTATTGAGAGACAATGAAGCCCGTCGAGTGTGTGTGGGTCTGTTACAGGGGTGTTGCCCTTCAGATTGGGCTACTGGACAAAAAGCAGAGGATGTGTGAGGTATTACTTGAAATATCCCATGCATTTTTTGCGTTTTTCGGTTTATAGGCTTAATCTAGATGGTTATTTTTGGAGTGATGGAATAATGGAATGACCGATGTTTGTCATTAATCATCCAGACTAATAATTATTTACTTGAGTGTGTTTATATTTTTGTCATTCTTATGAGACTGTAACTTGACTCATAAATTATTTGGTATATAACAGATACAAAAGGTTTTGCTGAAGTTAGTTTGTTGCTAGAATTAATTTGAATAGTTTTAGAGTTCCTGTTGGATACACGGTAGTTGGTTTCTAACTGGTACAAGCTGGTCTTTAGCTGGCTGACCAGTAAATATCTCCAGCTTGAACGTCTTAAAATCTTATGACCGGCTGGTAGCTGGTTTGCTGCTGCTCCAAGATGGTTTGTCTGCTTGGACCATCTAAAGACCAGCTAGAATCCAAATACTATTCAAAACGGGCTTACTATCATCCTATGCGTGAAAATCCAGATTATTTATGCCTTTTGTAAATCCCTTATTCTTCCGATAACGCTGTCTTCTATTAAAAGCATTAACACACAAAAGGAAAAAAAAAGACTTTCCAGCGCTTTTCAAGTTACTAGCAATTGAGCAAATTACACTGTTAACTTGTGGCTTCTTAGATTGAATGAATTCCAACTTTTACGTGTGGCTGGATGTTTGGTGTTGGACATTGAATACTGTGTGTTTGCCTTGAGTTAGTTGTCTTAATTTCCTGTACTGTAAATCCCTTATACTGGGAGATATGGATTGTATTCATCTGTAATCCTGTGGCAAATCCCTTTGTGCGTGGAACATGCTGAATAATCATGTTTGTCTGCTTGTCTCATGGTGAATGTCTTTTTAACCATAAAATGTTGAAGCATTTTCCATCTGTAGCCTTGGCTCTGATGAATGAAATGCCATTCTATCCTTTAAATGCGTGTGCACTTTTCATCATGGTTATCCTCAAACGCACTCTGTGTTAGATCCATTTGTGCTCTGTTAAGAGTCATGTAAACCTAATTAAGGTGTTTAATGCCTCTCATGATTTGTCAGGTGATTTAAAATTAGTGATGTAACGTCTTGGGTGTGATTGGTTCACACCTTTCAAAATTACCCAATTGTAAGGAGAGTACGCCTTTCGCACAGGACAACATGTTAGTTCTGAATGTCCTAGAGGATAATAGGGTCACATTTTTGTTGTGCAGATGTGTTATTAGTGCAAAGTATACTTGAGCTGTAAAGATTGTGTGGACTTTAATCAAATCAAGAACAAAGCGCTTGATTGAAACTTAATCACGCAGTGCTCAGCTGAGTAAAGAAAGCTGACATTTAAACCCACTGTTGTTATTAAAGCGGTTTCCTTGAGTTTGTTGCATCTAATGACTTAATGTCATTTATTTATCTGTATGATGGTCTTAGAGGAGCCAATCAAGAGATCTAATGATTTGTAGGCCTCTGTATGGAGTGTGCGGATTGAACTGTCTGTGTGTGCTGTTAAAAGAATTGCTTACAAGGCTTGGATGTGGTGATTCAGTCTTTTGTGGAGAAGACTGGTTAGACCTGTTAGTGCTTGCAAGGCTTGGAAAGTAATTGTTTAGTTCATGCATTTTGTGTGTTACACTGTTTTGGTTTTCGGAAATGAATTGAATTGTGTAATGTTTGCCGGCAAGTGAGAGGATGAAAAGGCTTCCATCTTCTTTGAACTCTAGGATGCCTGTAGCCTCGTCATTTTAATATATTTTAATATTTCAATATACAATGTAATCAGACATAGCATCACATGATTCTAATATGACCGTGGCGCCTTTTCGTGATACTTTGATGAATGGAGAGCTCTAATAAATGAATTCTAGTAAATTTGAAATGGTCAGGTTTTGATCTGTAGTCTTGAATAAACAGTTATAATCTTTGAAAACCTTTTCAATCATTTACACGTACTTACAATTTGCTCCTTCTCCTTGGCCTAAGTATCGTACACACTTCCTGTAAACACTCATGCCAAGATTTGACTGAGAATTTTGTTTTACATCAGCTTAAAAAGCAACTTCTGTCTCCAGTGACCCAAGACGAAAGTCTGTGGGAGGCTCCTGTTCAGTTATTGGTTATCTGTAGGACATTAAGGCTGCTTTATGTTTTTGACTGGTCAGGCTTTAGACAACCTGTCTTGTCTTGTTTTTTTTGTTTTTTTTAACAAAAAGCCACAAAACAACTACATTAGTGCTGTTAGCTCCAGCATTTAAACACTGAAATCAGGCAATTGTACATTCAAGATGGGCTCACTCAAGTAAGCTTATGTGATTTTGTTTTATCCAACCTTAAAATAACCTCCCTATGAAAATCACACCAGTATTTACTATCCCCACTTTCTATTCCAAGGTTGTTGTCGCTTTGCTTTGTTTTGTTTAATATTTATGCAGCTTTTTCTATGACCGTTTATACGTGACCGTGGCTTACCTTAAAAATGCAATACATTCTGAATTTCTTGAACCAATATAGTACAACCAATATACATGTCATTGGACCAGATGAAACTCTAAATCTGTACTGATTATTGACCATGTTACTGATTTCACAAATTATATCAAACCAAATGTTTCGAGGGTGAGTAAATGACACAAATTCATTTTTCAACTTTAAGAATTGGAGTAGTTTCAGTTTATTGTGAACATATTCATTTACGGACATTATTATATAATTAAAGATAACTCTATAAAGAGTCTGAGGAAGTTAACATTTAATCCATTAAAAACCACTAAGCTCCTTCTTTAACAATTTGCTTTTATTACTTGGTTCTGTATTTTTAGTATAGCATATAGGTGTTTATCTTCAGTGATACTATTCAGAGCTGAACGGTTGAGGTGTGCAGATTGCTGGGAGCTGGTAATCTGGGATACCTGGAGTTCAGTCATGTGAGACTCTGCCAGGTCATTATGACCGAGTGCCAAGACTGCTGTCTCTGCCAATATGCCAGAAGATCTATAGACGTAAAGACATGATCTGAACATAGTCGTGGGAAAGAGTAGGTCAGGAAACAATTTGCTTAAACCTTTGACCCCGACGTTTAGTATGTCATTCCAAGGCTTTCCAAAGTTTATTGGCATGTGAGAGTAAGGCTTTGCTTACATATTACATGTGGGGAGAGAACCAGTTTGTGCTTTCGTTGTCACTGACCCGTTTTTAACAGAATTTCAGTTTTCTGCCTTTCATGTAGTTATGATTCAGTGTTTGTGTCAGTGATGTTTTGATTACATTAAATTGCACAAAAAAAGTCCAGGAGCAGTTTTATTTTCTGTTGTTCCTGCTGTAATTAGCTCTTAAAGACATTTTACATTATCCTTCTTAAATGCAAGCTTTTTATTTTTGGTTGCAGAGGGAATATCCGCACACAAACAGATCTTTGTAGTATGTAATGCTTGGCTCTCTCTTTGGCCACTGGTGCTCTCTGAAAGACCAACGGCTGAGTGCGAATGTCCGTCCATATCATACAACAAAGATTGATTTAGTTTTGAGGTCTATGTTATCATAACCAAGGGTGCGTAGCTTATTTTTCTGCAGGATTCGACTAATTGGAACATTAAACTTTGGGCTACAACCATTTTTTTCCCCCCACATAGCCAATATTTATGGAGCACGCCTCACACAAACAAGTGTTATGCTCCTTGGCCCGGAACCGGAGTTTGAAAAACCGGCAGAACATCTTGTGATCTACTCTACCAAACCCTTCATGACGGCGGTCCAAAAATAACTGTCCTCTGAAACTCTCCTTTGTCCTTCACCATAGATTTGGTGGCCTCATCATAAGCAATTAGCAGTTTGAAACCTACATTGAATACATGATGCCACTAGGCTCCACTGTTTTGGGTAAACAAGGCCACTTTTGGTCCCAGATCCTGAATCATTATGCCCGAGCCATGAAGCATTTCATAAGACTAAATGGATATAGGGATCATTTCAGCCTGGGAATTTTCAACAGTCGCTTGACACATGATGTCTGAGCCATTAATACCAAATTTACATGAAGCGGGGAATTCTCTTTTGGTTTGTTTTTAACCCCCCTCACTTCCTTAGAGGAATAAATTCTACCATTTTAGTCACCCTTATGTTGTTCGAAACCTGTATGTTGTCTTGTTTCCATGGAACACAATGTTCTTTTTTTTGAAGACTCCTTACTTCTGTAAATGTCAAAAAGAAAATAAAAAAAATAAAGATGCCGCTTTTTTGCTGTACTTGTCCCCTAAAGGTCCCCTGAAAGTTTTGAAAAGCTGTGTATCAAATTAGAGTAGACAAGCAACACTCATCCTGTACTGTTATGTGCAGTTAATGGGCTTCTCTTGCCATTATCCACTGTTTTCAAAGAATTCTAGGAGCTACTTGGGAAAAGGTGTCATAAAATCAGCTCAAATCCATTATATTACAGCTCTGTTACGTAACCTGAAGAATGAAGAGGCACTTCAGAACAAACCACCTCACAGGATGCACATACTTTTTAAATAATTCATACACTCAAGACCTAAGCATTTGGAATTAATTGTTTGCAGCTCTTGAATGGAAAATGAATTCAGCTTTTGCACAGGCAAGCTTGATGAGAATTGGCTCGAAACTGTGTATTGAGGGTAATGGAGTACATTGTTCACAGACAGCTTCTTTCACATTTCCAGGGCCCCTCAGTCCCCTGACAAATCACACAGGCCTGTTTACAGAAAGAGAGAGAGAAAACACAGGGATCCAGACTGGTCGTTTTGTCGTCTCCCACCTTTTGTTGGATGAAATGCGTTGGAGTTTTTATGGCCAGTGGAAATGATTCTGGAGCCGTGAGACTGTTGCCGGGAATGGTCAGAATGCACTAGAAATGTACATTTATTCACACAGATTGGTACAGTAGAGACAGTTTTATGTTTTGGGGGTTTTTTTCCACACGGGACGGCATGGTGTATCAAAACAGCTTGAGATTGTTTCTTGTTTATAACGAGCAAGTTGTGGATTTGCATAGGAGAGAAGCCGTTTCCAGGGTAATCCAATACAACTTATGCGTCTCTCAGCACAGTACGCTAAGTCGGCTCTGTGCACCGCTCAAGTGTCTTTTGTTTTTAATCTAGTTATGCAAGTCAGGTAGCAACTCATTAATCTGTGAGCCTTAACCTGACTGAAAATCTTGGCTCCATGTGTTAAGCTTGGATTAATCTCACACACTGTTAAACAGTCTGGACAAACGTGGCGTGATGGAAGTGCCTGCTGTCTTGAAGTTAATCATTAAAACGAGGTCTATGAGCAACTCTGATAGTTGAAGTCCTGCCCTTATAGATTATACAAGGTGAACAAGAGGGCTTGCTGGGAGCTTTTAATGTGAAATATCAAATCTGACATCATATATGCATAATGGATTTTGGCTACATGCTATTTATGGTTAAATAGCGCTCTTTCATCCTGTCATTTGTGATTATATGAGACCCAAATGGTGCGAAATGCTTTTTACATGACTGAAAGCACAATTAAAGAACATCCTGTATCATTTTGGAGACTTTGGTCCAGCCTAGTGTGCTGCTCATGTTGGCAGCTTTTTAAAGTGCACTGTTAAGATGCAGTCTTTTGACTCATGTATTGTTTGTAGAGAAGCCAATCCCAGAGGAATGATGATTGTATGTATAATTAATTTATACTTAAAAGGTTAAGTATTATGATTTTTATTATGTGAAGTCATTGTGTAATATAATCCAAAATGTTTGTGGTATTTATTTAGTGCTTGAAGTGTTGTTATCTCACACCGGTCTCTGGTGCAGTTCACATAAGTAGCTTGATTTTTGTGATGCATAAAATGAGTTAAAATGTTTTGATAAACGAGTGCATGTGGCTTGAAGTTGAAGAACTTTGTCAGTGCCCATTGAGAGTGATATTAGAGGTTCTGTGGGAAGATGTCGAAAGTTCCGCAAATCTACTTAATTGAGTTAGAATCCCTAGAAGACTGGCTTTAGGGAGCAAGGCATCTCCAGGTGGTGGAATAAAGCCATTGTATTAAGCCGGAGGGGTGTATGTTTGCATTTTAGCTGTGGTAGGTGTGCTTTTATCTGTTTAATCGGGGTCATTTTCATACAGGAAGACAGACAGACGCTTGGGGGATGGGTTCTTAATTCTTAGGCTTGCACATGATAGCATGCATGCTCTTTTGTCTCCTAGACCTTCTAGAAGTTTCTAAATCATAATGATGCACTCAAACATGGCTTGTAATGATTTCCAAATGATCTCCCCCATGCAGCCCTGCACTGTAACTGAAAAACGAGCCACACTATTTCTACTTGCATCATTAAGTTCCATTGAAATATTACTGCTGTACATATGTGGCCTAATTGACTTACTTCTATTATTAAATCATGTTTTTTGGTAACTATAAACAAACTAAAGTTTTTTGTCCTTATGTGGTGTTTACCTTTTTTGCATTGATGTTGATAAAAGAAACCGATAGGGCTGTTTAGAAGGAATGCACTGTATGTTAGGGAGTGTGTCAGTATTGGCCAGTAGTGTGAAAACCATTTTATCTGATTTAACAGGTTCCTGTTTTAAGGAAGGTTTCAACAGTAGTAAACTAAGATATCATTCAGAAGTTCATTTTGTGAGCTATATCTAGAATTTATTTTTCTTATTGGTTAATACTTTTTATTTGTTGATCCTATCAGAATCCGGTTTCTATGGAAGACCATTTCTGCCACAGAGAACACAAAAATGGAATTGCATTTATTTCGCTTTTTTTTTCACGCAATATTGAGAGGAAAAGAATATACTGTAAATCATGCAGTTCTGAATTAATTTTGTATGTCATGCAATTATGAGAATAAAGTCAGAATTGTGAAATTAAAAGATCCGCTTGGTTTTACTTTTTTTTTTTTTTTTTTTTTTTTTTTAATATTTGAAATGAGATTTTTTTCAGAGAGCTGTGGAATAAATATTTATCATTCTAGCTATGGTATAAATAATTACCAGCTTTTAGTTTCTATATTTAATCCCTTGCTTTAAAAAGTTTAATCAAAATGTAAATCCTGTGTATGCACAGTTTATGAAATGTTGTTTGATGTTTCAACTACCTTTATTAGAATCAAGCTGGATGTATTTAATCATTTTGTAGTTTGGCGGCAAAAAGGATTAACTTTCCAGCATTTGTTTGTTCACCGCACAGTTTTGCATATTATGTTTGGACAGGCTAAAATGAGTTGGGCAGGATGCCTGAATATCCTGGAGTGGTCTTGCTTTGCTAGCAACAGGCTAGTGCTAAAGCAACCTGCAGCTATAACTGTCCAACACAAAACTGTGTGGGACAAAAGAATGCATGACTTGCTGAAACATGACTACAGAAAAACATATCCTTTTGAAAACTTCTCTGCAATGCAAGTACAGTTCATTTTGACAGGTGCTAACAAGCGAGCAGGCAAAAGTTGTCCTCTTTTATCGCTCTAATCAAGTGTAGAAACCAAAAAAGGGGCAAACGTCCTGTTTCAGACATTGTGGGGGCCTTTGGGGTTTAACTCTTTCATGACAAACATAAACCTCCTCTCACGGTCTTCTGCTTGTGACCAGACTGTGTGGTGTTATGTGGCCTGCTATATCCTATACAGAAGAATTTACTCGGGCATATACAGGGAAACCAGCCTATTCAAATACGGTTGCCTTATGAATGTACTTATGGTTGAGGTTAAAATTAGTGCTGGTGGTGCGAGTCTAAAGTATTATTAAAGATGATGCAAGTAATCTTCAGTATTTAAATATTTACGTTCCAACTTAATATCCAGGGACAGCTATAAGTAAACTATACGTACCTCGACTTCCCGGAGGGGTGTAAATACTTTGGTGCTTTCAAAACATTGTTCTGTTTGTTTGAACCATCTAACATTTAACTTTGTGCATTTGGCAGACTCTTGTATCCAAAGTGACTTACATTACATGACCTTGGTGGTGCTAGCACCATGCTTTGGTTTTTGAGCTTCTGCCATAACTTATCTAAGCAATGGAAGGTGGGGTGATCAGGATATGTGGGTGTTTGGTGCTTCTAGCATCACAGAAATGACATGCTTCACCATTAAATAGAGATGAAGTGATGGTGGTGTTCTTCTAAGTTGTATCCTGTGACTTGCCTCACACTGGAGGTTTAATTGATTGCGGATGTTTGGAGCTCTTACTTTTTTCTCTTGGTGCTCATGGAAGAGGATCTGTAGCAGCAGCTTTTAGAATTAAGTTAAGCTCTTATGAGTTGGCTGCTGTGTGTGGCAGTTATAACATGCCGTGGCTGACACATCTCTGTGATGATGGAATTGAAGTGCCATCTCCAAACGCACTACTTTAGCACATTCAGTGCCAAACCACAAGCAGACCTTGGAACTATGGAAATGCACGAAGTTTTGTGGTCGTACAGAATGTGTTGGAAACCTGTCTGAGGAATTCCATGTTTCATAAGTTATCAAAACATTAACGATCATGTATTTGTTTGCTATTTGTACTTCTCCCAAAAACAAGTAGATTCACCGCAATCTCTGCCATAGGTTGAGCCCACGTTGCTATTTAGGATGCTCAGAAAAAGCTTTTAAACATCTTGGTGAGATGAGCCTACAGTGACTGACTTCTTTGAAAGAAACAATTTTTTATTTAGCAGGGATGCAGCTTTTATAATATGTTTTGATAATTTTATAATAACAAAAAGCCTCTTGTGCACCTAAAAGTTCAACTTTGCTGTCACATAAATGTTTTAAAATGTATTCAAATATTTTAAAATCTTGAAAGTATTTGTAAAAAAAGTATTTAAATTTCAGCCTTAATGTCAGTATTGGTGGTACCGTACAATAGATCATGTTATCTCAGGCGGCTTGTAACTGTTAGCAGAGAAACACGCATTGTCTTTTTGTTTCTAGCTATTTAGCTGTAGAGACATGATTGTGCAGTTGTTCACTGCTCAGTGGGCTGTTTTGTAGCGAGACAGAAAATGAAGTGTCCCTCAGTGCAAAGGATAATCAGTGTCAGAGCATGCTGTAATGGTTTTAAAAGTGTGTGTCAGCCTTAAGTCACAAGGAAGTGAACCAACTCCCTTTTTACACACACACATACGCACACACTCACAAGTCTCCTTCAGACTGGCATGCCTTTAAGTCCTTTAATCTTGAAAACCAGACCTTAATGAAGTTTCTCCTCGGGGTACAGAGGGATGTGACCATGTTAGAAGGGATGTAGGTGGTTTGAGGACATTTTAGCAAGTCTTCAGAAGCAGAGAGACGAAAGAGATTGCCTGTGATGTGAGGCGCTGACAGCTACGAGAAGAGTGTGAATCTGAAGTGTAGAGAAATATGAGAGATGACAGCCATATGAGTTGTAGACTGTGTTTCCTGCAGGATTTTCTTCTTTCTTTATTTCCTTCGCCGCAGCATGATGACGTCCTAATATTCTGCATTCCATGTCAGGTGCTTACAGACACGTCTGGCTGAAACGTGTGCTACATTAAGTTTTATTGGGACTGATTCACGACCAAAAAAAACATGTGGCTCTGAAACACTTCTGACACGCAGAGTGCAAATCATACGGTCTTGTGTGGAGTCCCTTTGACTCATTGCTGAAAAAATGAGTGCATTTAATAAACTGTAGTTGTTTTATTGTTTTATCAATTGCTTGGAGGCTATGATGAGATTAAATATCCCTTGAACGTTTTTTATTCATTTATTTACAAGGAGGTGATGTAATGCTAAACTTCTCCAGAACTTTTCTGATGAAGAAACAAAATCATTTACATCTTGGCACCTATAAAGGTGAAGTAAATGTTTAATTTTTGGGTTAATAACTGTTTAAAATGCTGATTCATTGTGCAAGACCATAGTCTCTGTTTTTAGTGTGTGTCTTTTAAGTAGCTGAGTATAGCACCAGGCAAGTTTCCAATACTTGAAAGGGTTTTTGAATGAACTGCAGATTTAATTTAACATTAAAAGAGGGCTTCTAAATCCTAACATCACCAGTGCATGGCAATCTCCCCTTCTATCATAACTTAGAAATTGTGTCATAAATTATATGAAATTATATCATAAATTATATTTTGTACACTTTTTCTCTCGTCCTCATTTTTCTTTTTTGGAACATGTCGTTATTTGTATTCAAGTCTTTTTACATCATGAAGACCAGAAACTTAAATTCAAGTTTTGATTTGGTGATTACCTCACAATTGGTATATCTGGGAGAACTGTTGCTTTACGTATGAGAAGGACACCGCTTCTTCTCAGACAAGTTCTTCTTTAGAAACCTGAGCCATGTTTGTTTTGGTGTTCTGGGGGGTGGGTACTGAATACAAAGTCATAATTAGCACACAGATCTCCTGTTGTTAGTACCCTGCAAGTGTTGTTAAGGCTTTTGTTTATTATATAACAAAAAGTGCCCAGTGCCCAGGACTTAATCACAGATCAGTCTTCTTGCAAGTCTCTGATCCTAGATTTGTCTTAGACTGTATTTAACTAAGAATTTGTTTGTTTTTTAGATTTTAGATTTCTCAAGGCGCCGTTTACAGGAACTAGATATGTACCTGCCAGTATTTCTGATGTACAGTGTTTCTGCATGTTAGTTATATTTCCATAAATCTATTATTGGTTGTAAATGCTCTGGTTCTTTATACTTGTTCTTTTGCAATTTAATATGTTTAAATCCTACGTTAATTTAAAATACATTTTGCGTTGTTTTGTTGTATGTTTAATGTTTTGTCTTTTTGAACACTTTTAGTTTTTTCAAGATTTTTTTCAAATGTTATTTAGTGCCACATTCTGTAAAACATTTCATCATATATCTGGAAAATTTTATTCTGTCACATTCAAAAAATTAAATGCATTTATTTATTTTTAAATTTATTAATATTTGATTTGTCATTTTTTTTTTTTTTTTTTTTTTTTTTTTTTTTTAGAATATACAAGAGCTAGACTATTCATCTCTTGTATAATGCATTTTTGTAATGTTCATTAATGACTTCTTCAGAAAGTTCTTATAATAAAGCACCAATCAATTGTTTGTTTAATGATCGCTTACTCATGCATAGATGTGTTTAATTATACAGAGTGTAAGAATGATACAACCGCAGAGTCTTGCGCAATTGTTTCACTATTGTTGATTTAGTATTTAGTGGCGGCACTCCCTGTGACGCTAAGATATGGCTTGAGCATCTCAAGTTTATGTCCATCCTGTCTGGTTGGTCATTGAGCACTAGTGACTGGCGCTGCAGTAACAGCTGTGGGTTGCACTACTTTTGTGTTTGTGTGTGCAAGTTTCTTTTTAAAAGTAGTTTGTTTTACATTTATGTGATTGATTGTTATTGCGTTCTGCTATGAATTCGAATGTGTGCATATGTAACATCTGTAGTTCTCCTTAGGGAGACAGGAAATGTCACTCTCCGGCTTGGCCTCAGCGATGACCTCACCGACTCAGGCCCAGATGGTGTACAGGTCATCTACTGCTATTGGCTGTATATGAAATGGTTTTTATGTCTGAAAATATAACCTCACCAAATTTCCTCCTATTGCTGCAGTTGTACGCCAATAATTACTCATGTCACTGCAGTAATGAAGGAGCAGAATGTTCTATTTCTGTGTTATGTATTACCATACTTGTTCCTCACTAAACAGGATAGGGCATTTAATGGCCTCTGGGTCAGCTATGCCATTTGATTAGCGATATAATTAGGTTTCTGTGAGTAAATCTGATTTATGGGCTTATGAGAGAGATCCTGTATCTTTTTAAAACGAATCCTGTGCTCACTGTCTCCTTACAGCAGACTTTTGCTAATTTAATAAATTCTTAAGAGATCTAATATGATCTTTACAGACCTGACTTAGAAAAGAGAAATCAAAATCCTTTTATTTTGAAGCCGTATTGGCAAATGTGTGTGTTACTATACTTTTAAATAAATGGATTGTCCAATTAAATGCTCTCTAGAATGAGAATCGAGCAAGTCATAATTTGCGGTTTTGTCAAACCAAAAATATTCAATTGAAAATTAATTCAGTGTTGTTTATTAAATAAATGTGATCATTTACTTCATTATTAAATAAACTTTATATTCAGTTTCAGTTTTCAACTTTAATTGCAATTTCTGTAAAATCTCTACTCTACTTTTTTCTTTCCTCAGTAGACAAACTCTTTGGTAGTTCTCTCTCAAACATCCTGTTACAAAAGGAAATGCATAAAACTGCATTCGTCAAGCCACTTCAAAATCTTTTGGAAGCTCTTAGACGCATCTGGTGTTTTAAATGATCTTATTCAGTATTTCATTCAAATAATGATGTCCTGTTTGGGTTAGAGGTTATGTTGAGAGTTTACCCCTGACTCGATGGACGGCCAAGTTATCAGATGTTACAGTCATACTTGTGTTCTTGGAGTAAGTTTTCTGGGGATATGAACTGTCCAAGTGTCTGTAGCACCACAAAACTACAATTGTTCCCGCCCTCAGTGGTCCTCGTGTTAATGACCCCAGTAATGTGTAGCTTTACAAACATGCCTTGTGACCTAATAGTGATTCAGGCACCAACCCACTTCCTCTCAGTGAATGTTGCTTTTGATTCGCAAAGCGCTCAAGTGATGCCTCATACAAAGAATTTCTGTTTTTATTTCTTGTACATTCTTTGGTTATAATTCATAAAATGTTTTTGGAAATTGAACCAGTCTTACGAGTCATTACAGTGAAGTGATGAAGAATGGAAAAAGAGTAGCTGAACAAGGAACCTCTGCTAATACATCTCCTGCTCCTCTGTAAACGTCAGTTTGGCTGATGAGTCACGCTTATCTGTGGTTTTACTTTGACATTAAATTGCGAGTTTAACTTGGTGTTTAGAGTTGGATATGACTTGCATGTGATTGCCGGGTGCGTCTTGTGAGCCTTCGCTGTGATACACTATACTATACAGTGTACTCTTTTTCTCCCTCTCTCGTAATCTCCCTCGCTTTCATGGACCAGTGCCACTGACAGGAACTTGGACTGTAGGATCATAAAGTAAGAGTTTTATGTAACGACCTCTCTTGAGGCCTTTTCCATATGGTTTCCTGTTCCGGCTCCTCCACAGTCAGACTGATCACTTTCAGTCTCAAACACATGGTTCATTGCCCAGTTCTCCCAAGCCTTTAACAGACAAAAAAAAAATAGTCCTCACTGAGATCATGTCATTGCTTTATAGCAGCTGTATCCTACTTTGACCACTCATTCACCATTGGTGTTTGAGTGTGTAGTGGGAATGGAGCAGCGTTGGGGAAGCTACAAAAACTGTAGATTATTTATTTATATTTATATTTATATATGTATATATATTATATATATATTAAATATAATATTATATTATTAATTATATAAAATTTTCAATTTATTTGTTCTATCATATTTAATTTTTTATTAAATTGTTTTAGTTTTGATTAAATTTTTTTACTGTATTTTAGGCTTGGTCGTCTTTATTACAGTTGATGCTTTTTTGAAGGCATACTTTTAAGATTAAATTCTGATGCTGCTTTAAATACTTTAACTGAATTGTTATGTTCGAGTTCATAGTTTGTGTTACTCTTTAGCACTTTATAGAAGCAGTTTGAATGGGGAACTAATCGATATAGCCTGTAGCATTCTTCCCAGACATTTTACAGAAGCAGACCATTGGGACGGAGATCCAGGTTTGTAGTTGTGCAGGCTGAAAGTGATCTTCCAGTCTCCTTTTGTCTCTCTGTTTTCCCCCTCCCCCTTGCATCTTCTCCTCATGTGATCCTTTCATTGGGCAGACAGACTCACATTTCTGCCACCACAGGTCTACTGTCATTTTCTGGCCAGTCAGCTTTTGCCCCAGTACAATACCTGCAGATCACCTAACCACAGCTATAAATACTTCACTGCCGCTGGCAACTTAATACAAGGCAATGTTTTCGTCTTTATACTTTGATTCTCGCTTTTTTTTGGCAGGATCAAAAGAAGTGCCATGTGGAGGCCGAATTAGGCCTGTCCCTTGTGCTGCTAGAGAGGAAAGATGAAAGAGGGAGAGGAAGAGGTGGTGCCCTTGGGCACTTCATTAAGCACAGCAGGTTGTACTGAGGATGTGGTGAGATTTTAGAGCCTCCCTTCCCCCCCATCCTTCATTCAGAAGGGAATTTTGGAAGCGCCTTGAGATGAACTATTTGAATGCTAATGTATGGATTAGCCAAAACAATGGAAAGCTTTTTAGGAATGCATGAATTTTAAAGATCCCAGTGCCACCCTAAAAATCAGACTGAGTACTGTAATCAGCGGGTGGTATGACTCTTAGTTACCCATGGTAATAGCAATTGTTGTAAATTCAACCAAGCAATTTTTTAGCAATTGTATTGTTATTTATTGTTAACAAAATAAATAATAATAATTAATAAATAATAATACATTTGTATTAATATTTATTTTCTCTTATTTATGTCTGATTAAAAATGCTAGTAATACTATTTAATGTTTTTTTTATTATACTTATAAAGTATTTTAAGTCTCTTTTGTATGTATAATTTATAATATTAAGATGGGGTGCATTAGTTCTTTTGGGGTCTCTGGGCTATATTTCAGATGTATTGGGAGAACTGATATTAAACAACGCCTGAGGCTTGTGCTCTGTGATTCAAGTAATAATGACGGAGTGACATTTCTGCCTTCCCCCAACAGGTCATGGGTGTGTTTTGCATGGTCACTGTGTAGCTAAGATTTAATCTTTCTGTTTGAAGCTGAAAATAATATCAAAGCACCATAAAGGATGAATTTATAAGTTGCATAAATTCCTTTTTGTCATCAATCATAGCGATGTTCACTGGCATGATCGGAATATGGCTCTGTGATTGTTCTTTTGGTTCCACCGTGGTGGAGCTCCGTGTGATTTTCATGTTATTGTTCATGTACTGACCTCACTTCCTGTCATTATTTGAGCACAGGATGTTTGCCTTCTATGACATGCCTCTCCCGAGACGCCCATTGTCCTTTAAGACCCCCAGATTTGTAATTGTGTGGTGTTGTCTGCAATTTTCAGAAACAATTTGTTCTATTTTGGGAGTTTCTAATACCTTATTTTGCATGCAATCTGAGGTTGTTTTAGGAGAGGTGCAGACTTTAGAAGTGCAGATCAATTAAAAAAGCAAGATGTTTCTGACTAAAAATTTTTTTTGAGCAATTACATACTTGAATATCTTTGAGAAGGTTGACTGCTGAGCTGCCCTTACTCTTTTAGTTTTCATAACTTTTTAGTATGTTGTGTACTGCATTCTAATGAACAGAAATGTAGGGTGTTTTGCTTTAACCCCAAGTGGTACCATTATCTCAGCTCTAACTAGATGTTAGTTTGTTCCTCCTAGTCTTTATCTGTGAATCTAGACAGACTAATCTTACTGTTCTTTTGGACAATTCTAGTTTCCACATAAACAACTCGACACTTTTGACTTAGTTTGAGTTTTTCTGTTCCATGTTTTCTGTTCTCCTCTCATTGTAATGTTCAGTCTAGATGCTTAAAGTCAGTTTGTTGACTTGACTTTCTTTAGTACTTGATCCTGGTCTTGTTTGGCATGACTGTTCCAAAGTTCATGTTATTCTGAATAATATTTTGATTAAAATAACCAATCAAATGGCAATCTGCTGGTATATAGAAACACATTGTCCCTTTGTAAAACTAATTTGTTTTACATTAAGCCTCAGGAAGTTCTGTATTTGTATAGTTGGTCAATGATCCATAAAAGAAGACTCTTTTTTTGGTGTTTTCCCACAGTAGTTCTGCATATGGAAGAGCCTTGAAATTATACATGCAGATATTATTCACAGAGCGTCATGATGAGGATCATCATAACAACAAGAGGCTCCGCTGAGAGAGATTGGAAAGAAACACAAAATAACTAGCAGAGAGACGGGAATCGTGAGATGGGAATGTCTGGAAAAATGTTAAAGGAGCACTGCTGGAATCACCTTGCATTAAAGTGCTCATCTTGATTCAGTGAAGGGAAATCCAATCTGCTTTAGCAAGCAAGAGAAGATATATGAGAGCTTTCATTTCTCAGAATATTCTCATTTGTTGCACATCAGCAGTGAATCTGGGTATACTCACTTCTGCAGGGGGTCTGGGACGTTTCCTTGCCTTGAGACTTAACTTTATGAATTCCATCAGGTTTCTGTAAGCTGAGATTGGCCCACCTCTTTTTGCCCCCTAGCAACTGCAGTTGCCAGTCAGCCTGTGGAGGCGGAGCGTGCGTGAACTCATGGCATTAATTATTCATGAAGCGAGGGTGATGTAAGGATAGAAACTGAGCATGCTCGCCTTACTCTGGCACCAGCGGTAACCGGGCACCAGGCAGAGAATCGGATTGTATTATGCCAGCCGTTGGCTACTGCCTTTGTTTCATTTACACTGTATAATATATGACTGACTGGGTTTTGAGTGGGAACAAAGACGTGTGAAAGATTTTAATTTAGCATCCATAGTCATGAGCTGGTGTAATTACTCCAGCCAAAAGAACAGACCCTCACAACAAGATGACGGTCCACCATCTCCATGTCACTGATGGTGCATAAGGGCTAGTCAGAGAACACATGCCACCAAGAACCATGTATCAAGCTGTTTGTTGGATGTCATAGGTGTGTTTGTGTGTGTTTAGAGGGAACCTGCTGGCTGGCCAATCTGCCAGTGTGTAGTTCAAAATCCTGTGACTAATGTATGTATGAATACATATTTGTATGCATGTATAAAATATGCGTCTGTGTGTGGCTGCATACAAAAACACACACAGTAACATTGTTAAATGTTCATTATAATTATTAATGAAACAATTTTTGGTTATTGATATTATTTAAAATACATATTTAAAAAAACGAAAATATATATAATTCTAAATGCAGCAGATTGAACCTTAAAACAAAAATAAGGAAGCAAAAAATAGCTAAGCTGAAATAGAAAGGAAGCACTATCTTAATCAAACCTTCCATTTGTGTTAAACTGGTTCGTGTTACTCTAGGACATTTCAGTTATAATGTGTCACCATAAGCCACACCCAGTCCAGGAACCAGCCCCCTCGGTGTTGATCTTAACAATATTACGTTTATTGGTTTAAGGTTCACTAGTTTTGTGATATGATTTATGCCAATAGATGCCCCTTTTTATGCTGACCGGTTTCATGGTTGATATTAATGAATGCCGTTAAGAGCTAGGGGCTTTCCAAGTGCTGTATTGTCATAATGTCATAATGTAATATTAATATATTTATTGTAATGTTTGAATAAAAGATTGTTCAACAGCATAAAGTGTTTTGCATGTATATAAACTAATGAAATTATATTGGTGTCAACTACTAACATTTTGGTATTGTTTAGTTCAAGATAATTGGACGTTCTTCACAATCATTTCAGTAGCAAGCCTTTTTTTTTTTACCCTATATAGATAATAAATGCATAATATATATGATGTTAAGATGTCTGCGTCAAAAGGAATTCACAAAAGTGATTTTATGGCTATACAAATCACATTTAATAAAAGTAAAGTGTCTATTTTTAAGGTTTCAAATATGTTTTTGGAGAATAAATTGTCACAATTTGGTTGAAATAATGTTACATTGTCATTCAGTGTAGCAATATTTATGTAATAATTCAAATAATATGCTTATTCTGACTTGTGAATATTAAAATGTATACAAGAATAAGGAAGCGTTTGAAATTTGTTTTGTTTTAAATGAGTAAAAACATCTTATTGACACAAGGGCCAAAACCTAGGATAGTGGCACGTTTAAAAAATGTAAAATAACTAATTAGTGGGTAACTAATTTAAGTGGGTAAATTTGGTACGTCAAGGAAAAACAATAACAAGATTCCTATTAATTTAACCAGAAACAGGAGGGAAACAACAAGAGTTTAAAGCTGTATTACACTTTTTGTATTACTGTTTTATGGTTAAACCCCTTTTTCGTCTTTAACCGCTTGCGTTTGTTTGTTATCAGTCAGTATTGAATAACTGCTGCTTGATGTCCAGATGTCCTTAAGAGATGGGTCTGATCAGTATCATGTGTCCCTAAAAGCAGCCTGATTTTACTTCTCTATTATAAGTTAGTCATCTAGTGCTTAAACCCACAGACTTGTTAATTGGGAAAATGTCCCTATTATGTGTACTTGGATATGAGTGATCTCAGTATTTTTACCTTAACTGCCATGTGTGCAAGTGTGTGTCAAATGACACTTAAAGTCTGGCAGATGGTGGGGGGGATGCTGTTTTTCCACTTGAGTGAAGCATCAGCGTGCTGCTAAGGTGATTTCCTCGATTTCTGCAGCGACCGGTATTAAAATAACAGGACTGTGTGTAATGCTCCCTCCAGGCCTGGAGAATCACCCACACACGTCTGCACATGTATGTTTATGCAGCGCTCATCAGTTTGAGGAAGATCATTTGGATTTAAACCTCCCACCTGATGTGATTTGTCTGTCAGGTGCTGTTGTTGAATAGCTTGCTCTATGTTAAAGGTGGGCAGGATCCTGCCTAATGTCTGTCAGGAGAGTTATAGCCCAGCGTAATCATTAACTACTGGTCCTGTGTGCAAACAGAGCATGAGATACCACTTTTATCTTAATTGCACTTCATCGTCCGCTCTTTCTCTCTCTTTCTTTCTTTCATTCATTCATTCTCTGATTTGAGCACTCATTAGCTAAATTAAGTGCTGTCAGAATAACAAAAACATCAAGTCAGCTCAAAATACAGGCCACTGAACAGATGAGCCCCAGAGTGTTCTTACTGGCTTGACTAAAATATTATAGTATTGTTATTTTACTGTGAATGTTGGTTTAGCATATATGTGTATGTCTATATGTGTGTATATATGTCTATATAATGCTGCAGTGTATTGAATTCACTTGTATTTATAGTTGTTGGTGTTTATCTGTCTGTCTGTACAATATGTGCATGTACGAATGTATGTACGTACAATATGTGTATTGGTTATTATCCAAAACCTAATTAATGTTTGCACAATAGTCCAAATCTTTTGTTGGGTTCACCCAAGGTTTCACTATGTTTTTCATCATTTATGCATTCTATTCCTGATGTTCATCAGAAGTCCTCAGGGTGAGGCTGATTAAATGAGTTTGTAATCTGTGCTCTGTGCTCCGTGAGGTGCAGTAAAGATGTTTGTTCATTGTTCTTCAGTGGAGGAAGTACGCTGACTGCATCTAATCTCAGTCTTTCTCACAGACTCGGTGCCAGAACTCCAGAACAAAGCTCTCCTCTTCTTTCCTGGCATACAGAGGTTGTAGGTTCAAACCATGTTAGCTGTAATGTAGCTTCCATGTAATGTACCTTAAAAGTGAATAGTCATTATTTTTGACACGTTATATAGTCACCATTATAGGTATATATATATAAATATATATATATATATATATATCGTACTTTGTTTCGACACATACAAGTAGTTTTGAATTTGTGATGAATCCTTTGAAGCTGCATGACTATGTCTCTCTTGTCTCCTGCTGAACAGTGGATTGACTGTCTTGTGCCCCCCATGAACAGACTGGCTCGGCCTCGGGCTAATACACAGTTTGTCTGTCTCTTTCTTTCAGTCATCAACATCATCATCAGAAAGCCTTGTCTGACCCAAGACAGACTTGGTCTATACGGCCTGTAGCTGCATTTACATTAAGTTCATAAAGACCTCACAGAGCTTCGTATTGTAACAGCAGCTATGTATCAAAAATAAATAGTTTATAATATGTATGTTTATATAATTTATTACATTTTGTAGATTATTTAGCTTTCCAAGCTGTTGTATGTGTTATCACTCTGAGTCTGGCTACATCCAAGGCATTACCATAAATAGTCCTTGAATCTAGTACTGTAGATATCACTTACTCCTCCGTAGGGTTGTTTGTCGCTCAGAACCCAGATGGACTGTGTTTGGATCCACCGTGTCTGTGTTGTCGGGTTGGTGGTGAGGAATGTGATGTAACGGTCTTGAGCTGAAACTTTCCGCTCGCACGGTTCTTCATCCAAGCTGTCTAGATGAAGGCAGTGGAATCATTCTCAACATGTCTGGAATAACAGATAAAGGCACTGAGATTTTGTAAAGCAGGCTGGTACCTACATTCACCAGCCTGTATGCGTTTTAATAGCCGGATAAATAACTGCTTTAATGGCCAAAACATTTCCTCACCTTAAAACACCTGAAAACGTGTTCAAAGCAATGAAACCATCTTTGTTTGCCATGTGAATGTTTATTCAGCATTGATTTTATATTCTGCACTCACCCTGCAAATGTTTAATATTCTTCAAACAAGTCCTTCCATATTCATGTTTCCTGTCTGGCACCAGAAGCCCAGCGACAGATCAAACTCCCTCTCACTGAATCTCTTTCTCTTTTCTGCTTCCTTTCCTTGATCAGGACCAGTTCGACAATCTCGACAAACACACACAGTGGGGCATCGACTTCCTAGAGCGCTATGCAAAGTTTGTCAAGGAGCGTCTGGAGATCGAGCAGGCCTATGCAAAGCAGCTACGGTGAGCGTCCAACAACGTGCTTTAAACAGCAACTTCTGTAGATGATGTAGATCTGATGTCAGTGAGAGGTTTTATTGCTCTGATTACATTAAAAAAGTAGGTTAATTAAAATGAATTATTTGAGTGACCGATACTGATGCGCTGATTAAGATTCAATATGTATAGCCTTGTTTACAGGAGATGCACACAAGCCTGCAGGCTTATAGAAGCAAGTGGGTGAATTTCCTGTACGACTGGTTGATTAACTGAGGTGCAAAAAGAAATATTTCAGTTTTTCTTTTTTAGTAAATCTGCAAAAATGCCAACAATTCTGTATTTATCTGTTAATATGGGGTGCAGTGTGTACATTTAATGAGGGGGAAAAATGAACTTCAATTATTTAAGCAATGGCTGCAATATAACGAAGAAAAATATTTTCACATTATTATAACATTCAATTTATATTATATTATTATATTTATTATTTTTATTTATTAATTTATTATTATTATTTTTTTTATAATGGATCAATCCATAGGGTTTTAATTGTACTAATTAGCACATCTGACTTGACCCATGTTATTGATTTCTTTCTCCCCCTCCTCCATCATTCCCTTATGTGGTAATTTTGGTTTTTACCTTTTACGCTGAGATTCAGCGTGAGGGGTGAGAGTCAAATCAGGGGTCAAAAATCCCCGCAGGCTCCAAGTTGTAAGATTCGAAATGGGATCAAACTGGGAATGAGACACAAGCCGTGATTTCGCCAAAGGATACGCAATGACTGCAGCTGTGGCCTCCTATCCTCTCTCCTCTCCCGGGATGTCTCTGTCCCTGTGGGCATTCTGCTGTTGCCTGGATACGGTTATAGAGTCGCTCCTCTTCCCCCTCTCAAATCTCATTGAAGGTTCTAGTGTAGTACCACATTCATTCTACCTGACAGGTCCCACACTGCTCTGTAAACCCCCCTCGAGTCACACATGGCAACACCCAGACTGTTTTCTCTCTCAAGGGTTTCCTTAGTAAGGGGTGAATGGAGCCCAACCACAGTTTTTTTTTTTAATTAATCATGCTTTCATATTTTTTTTACTTGTTCAGCAGGATTGCACACAAATATCTTTTATAAAAAGATTTTATAAATATTTAGATTGGAAGAAATTTGCTAACTATATTATTAATACATTTTTAGTTTTTAATTTTTCACATAGTCTAAAGACAAAAAAGAAATCTTAAAAGTTAATAACCAGTATTAGATAAAAAAAAAAAATGTAATCAAAATTATTTGTATAAATTTAAAATTCCAGTAAAATGCATAGTTATCGTAACACATTAAATTATTCGTATAGTCATACAACATTTTGGGCTGTATTTCTGCCACTAATGTTCATTGTGTTAAAATACATTTTAACATAACTCCGTAATGTGTGTACGTAGCTGATTTTTCCACTGTGGTTTGTGGATTATCGGTTAGAATCTTATGTTTTTACTGTAGCCCTAAAATTCATCAGAAATAGATTCTGAGATGCTTTGGTTATGAGTGTACTAATCATACCCAGACTACAGGAGAGGGGAAGTGAGTGTTTGTTTGATCGATTTCGCGAAGTGGATTTGAGGAAGCCATCGTAAAGGAAGTACCAAACATCATTAATGCAGCTCGATGGGGGTCTGGGTTGGGGAGAAAGGCCGTCCCACTGCTTGAGCACACTCAGCGGACCCCCCACACCATCCCCCAATCCCCGAAGACAGGAACATGCCTGAGCACAGCAG
This sequence comes from Enteromius afrohamiltoni, assembly GCA_034779775.1. Classification (NCBI taxonomy): domain Eukaryota; kingdom Metazoa; phylum Chordata; class Actinopteri; order Cypriniformes; family Cyprinidae; genus Enteromius; species Enteromius afrohamiltoni. Next base: position 5,050,072 of record JAUYWG010000041.1, read on the forward strand.
TGCAGCTTCTCTCAAGAGCTCCCACATGAGATTTGTTTCTGTGTTCCTTCCCATGAGTTTATACTGCGTGGGACGAGAGAAGAGGGAAGACAGATTAGCATACCATCACTTTTTTTTGTCTGTTTACCATGGCCTACTTTAATTCTTTGATGCACAAAGTAAACACACTGTAGACAGACTCTTTTTGTCTTCATGGCTGTAAGAATAACTTCGGTTGTGATGTTAGGGATATTATAATACCTAATGAAAACTTTGTTTGATCTGTTAATTCTGTAATCTGTGTTTTCTGAATATTATTTTTTTGTTGCCCAACAGGAGTCTGGTTAAAAAATATTGCCCCAAGCGCTCCAAAGATGATGAGCCCAGGTGAGAAATATTGCATACCTTTGGTTCTTTTCAATTTTCTAGAATGCTTCAATGATTATCAAGTGGTTATTCTCATAGCTGTTTACACTTCTAATAAATGAGAGCAAAAACGGCTATTTGTGTATTACATATACCTCTGGAATCAGATTTTCTATATGGATAGGCTAGTTCCACGTGTCTCATATATTAAAACATTCTAAAATATCACGGATTCCAAAAAACTATTAAGCAGCAGAACTGTTTCCAGCATTTATAATATATCATCATATTAGAATGATTCTTAAGGGTAATGTGATACTGAAGACAGTAAAAATGACTGATCGAAAATGAAGCTTATCCACCACAGGAATAAATCATTTTAAATTGAAATAATTGTTGCAATAGTGTTTTATTGTATTTATTATATTTTTTTTCAAATAAACACTACCTTGATGAGCATAAGAGATCTATTTAAGAGACCTTTCGGACAGTAGTGTGCATTATACATGATTACAAAACTATAAAAAATACATTTGAACTCAAGCTATTATTTCATTGTATGTTTTTGGCTGCAGTTGCTGTCCTAAGCAGCATGTTTCTTCCCTGCTGGCTGTAGTTGTAGGCTGAAAGCAGAAACGGGAGTATGTGCTTGGTGTCAGCTCCAGACCCTCCCATATCCCGTAATGAATTCCATTAGATAGGCATAATTTCTCCCAGCATGTGTTTTTGTCCCAGGACATTCATGTAGTGTACAGACAACCCGCCGATTAGAACTCAACCCTGGAGGTGGGGGCCATTTGCTTTGGACAAAAAAAAAATCTCCATCCAGCCCTCCCAATACACACTTGCCTTACAGCTTTGTGTGTGTGTGTTTGTAAAGAGGGGGTTTAATATAGTGAGCTAGTCATGCCTTGCAGACTGGCCTTTAGTCAATATCAACATACAGACAGAGTCTGCCGGCCCCCCGGGGCCCATGATGGCAACTTGAGGAGAAGGAGCATGTGACTGGTGATAAATGCACTAAATGTTTGATGAGAGCATAGACTTTCTCTAAACGTCTCATATCAGAATGTTTGCCTTTAGTTCAGATGCAAGTTCACAAGTCCTAAAATCAGTTTTTATCGCAATGTTTTACTTAAATTTTGCCCTAAAATAGCCATTGATGCTGTCATGCCAATAAAAATAAATAAAACATACAAACCAATAATGCATACCATTTTCTACATTTATTGAATATTTTTGTTTCCTGCAGGTTCACAACCTGTCTGTCATTCTACTCCATACTGAATGAGTTGAATGACTACGCGGGTCAGCGAGAGGTCGTTGCTGAGGAGATGGGGCACAAAGTGTATGGGGAGCTGATGAGGTACTCGCAGGACCTGAAGGGAGAAAGGAAACATGTGAGTGCTGAATACATGCACCTGAGATACCCATGAGCTCTGGTGAAGTATTTAAAATATTGTTGCGTCTTGTCTGATCAACAGCATCTTCAGGAAGGACGGAAGGCTCAACAGTATTTAGACCAGTGCTGGAAACACATGGACAACGTGAGTCACTGTGAGATTAGACATATCAAGTGTGCTGGTATTTTGCTACCAAAAAAATGTGTCAATTATGTCTGCAACAGGTCGGACAAGACGACGATGATGATGATGATAATAATAAAATATTTTTGTTTTGGACCACTTAGACTGGTTCGGGTAGGTACCGCTGCAGAGTAACCCAGTACCTGAATACCATAGACATAAACGGAGGGAAGTAGCTATTACTGGTACTAGCGTTAACCACCACAGAAGTTTTGTAATAGCATCAGCTCTTTTTGAGATGGTTTGTATGTCTGCTACTTGCACTGTTGCGTCCGAGTGACCGATTCCCAACCTCTCCTCCAGCTGTGACCTGAGATCCAGATATATCTGCGTGTGTTAATGTGCAAGTATAAAACAGAAGAATGTGTCAAAGCCTGTTGGCAGGGTACAACTGGAAACCTTCCTGCGCCACATTCAAGTTATCAAGCTCTCTCTTTCGATTCGCCCTCTCTCTCTCCGATTCGTACCCTGCACTGCATTCCTGCATCCTGTACATTTCCTGCCTGTCGGTATGTCTCATAGACTGTATATGGCTGGATTATTTTTGCAGCTTTATGGTTGCTGCAGCTAAAGGCCAGCAACAGCTGAATCTGGCATTGAATATGGCCATGTCGTAATAACATAGGTATTCCTCGTTCTTGCACTGTCACGAAATGAAACACAGATGCTTTGGAAGCGGTTACACAAAATTCATTATCGCTCTCACTCCCTGTGCTCTTTTAGATGTTTGTTTGTACGTTTATCTGTATTTATGTTGCTACTCGATCAAAACATGACCGTTTTTACGACCGTATTTTATGCAGGAAGATTGCTATTGCTCACTTAGTGTTGCAGGAAATGCGTCATGTCGTGTTTGTCTCCTTTTCCGTATGGATTTTACAGAGTAAAAAGAAGTTTGAACGGGAATGCAAAGAGGCTGAGAAATCACAGCTCATCTACGAAAGGCTAGACAACGACATCAACGCCACAAAGTCTGAGGTGGAAAAGGTATCTGTAAAACTAAGTTTTTGGCCTAACACTGTAAGTTGTCCTGAGGCCTGAGCTGTATTCCTGAAGTATTAGTAATACAGATGACCATTCATTCTGTCTTAGGCAAAGTCCCAGCTGTATTTGAGACAACACATGGCAGAGGAGAACAAGAACGAGTACGCAGCCCAGTTGCAAAACTTCAACTCTGAACAGTGGAAACATTTCAACGTGGCCATCCCTCAGATATTCAAGGTGATGATATCCCTGATTTATAGTTTCTGATATTTCAATTACATTTCTTCAGCTAGTTTTTTTTAAAGGCTAAGCTTTTAAAGACTATACTCACTAAATAAACTGACAGTAACAAACTTATTTTAGTATTATTTATGAACTGTCATGGTATTTTTTATATTTGTAATTAGCTTTAATTATCATCCCAGTATTTTAAGTTTTAGTAATATTTAGTGCTTTTTATTTACTTTTTTTTCCCCCTTTCTATTTAGTTCAGTTTGAATCATTTTAGTATTAAAACTTTCCTTATTTAATTTCTTCAAGTTAAATTTATTATCTAATATTTTTATTTCTTTCAGCTTTATTTCATTCAACTTAAATATTTGAAGTAGCTTCAGTTAACAATAGCACTGTAATAAATTCCGTATGGTTCGCGACTGCTCAGAGGTTTAACTACATTAGATCTTTTCTCTGTTTCTGTGTGCTTGTAGAATCTGCAAGACATGGATGAACGACGGACAGTCAAGCTTGGGGAGATGTACCGGAGTTTTGCTGAGGTGGAACGAAGAGTCATTCCCATTATCTCTAAATGCTTGGAGGGTATGGTTACTGCCGCGAAAAATGTGGATGAGCGTCGGGTGAGTGCTGAAATGCTATTAAAATATATTCAGATCAAATAAATGCAGCTTTTGGGAGCGTAAAAGACTTAATCTTTAAAGACTTTAAAATCATTTTAAAAGAACTTCTGTGGTATATATTTGTTGCTTGCAAAAAGAAAGAAAAGGATGCATGTTAGAGTTAGGTGTAGTTATGACATCTAACAGGCTTTGGTAACCAGCCTTCATCCATTTGTTGCCTCAAGTAACTTATTACGCTCCATTATGAATTTAAGGAAATATACCATTCTTCTCCCTGAGGTCATTTTGTACCTGTGATCTCCATGGTAGCTGCGGTAAACAGTTTTTGATAGAATAAAGGGATTATCAGAGATGCCGAGTGGGCGGGAGGAAACGAGGGAGTGGATGATTGGGAGCTAGGGAGGATGAGAGAAACATAAGTTGCTCATTTTCTTAGTGCTGTCGCCAGCGCTGATGCTTATGAAAGGTCGCTTGTGTCCGTAACCACTGATTACAATTTTATCTTGCCCTGTTTTAGTCTCTCTCGCTCTCCCCTCTTTCCGTGCTGTTCTTGTGAAAACACTACTGTTAAAGGTTAATGTTGGTGAAATTATTATTATAATTATGATTTTGAAAGTAACAAAGCTAACTACAGTAAATACACTAATATTGTTTAATTTAACTTTTTAAAAATAGCTCTGAATATGTTTATAATGTAGCTTATTTCATGGCAAAGCTACATTTTCAGCAGCCATTACTCCAGTCTTAAGTGTCACGTGATCCTTCAGAAATCATTCTAATATGTTTGGTATTTTTGTGAAAACAATGTTGTTGTTTTTTATTCAATGAGTTCAAAAAGTGCATTTATTTGAAACATAAATCTATTGTATACGTGTAATAACTGTCACCTTTGATCAATTTAATGCATACTTGTTGGAAAAAATCTTTGGTAGGTTGAGAGAGAACTTTTTAGTATTGCGTCAACTTTGGAGTCAAAGTGCTAAGCAAATAGCAGGACTTCAGCTCTGTATGAAGAAACTAAAAGCAAAAGCGGCCTTAAATACAGACGACGTCCCGCTAGCCTATTTTGTTTTCTATACCATTTTCCATAAGTAATGTTTTAAAGAGGATTCCCCTTATTCTTGATCATCTATGTGTGCAGCCTCAGATGTGTTAATAGCCTCCACAACACGAGTTAAATTCCCTGCCGATCTTCCGAAAAGATCTCAGTTCTCATAACACACATTTAGCAGCTCTTAACTAGGTTATCATACCCCTCCAGGTCTCTTAAATAATGCAGGATTTTTAAACAAACTAATTAATGCACAACTCTTTCGAAATAATGCCACGTTCACATTTTGGCAAACTACTATAATTTGAGAAATGGCAGCTTGAAGATTCTACTTGGAGCAGTTCACATCCTCATTCTCGCAAATGATTAGTTTCTTTGGTAACACCCATAATGCCATGCAACCCTTGTTTTTCCTCTCTTCCGCTTGCTTTCCTGAAACCATTGGGGGATACTTGCCCTGCCCAGCGACAAACCAATCAGCTCTGATTATGACCTGATTATGTTTACGCTTTTATTTATGAGCTCACTTGCGTTGTTTTGGGACTTCCTAATGCCCTCTGCTCAAATGCTGAGGTCAAGAAAGGCTCGTAGAGGCTGTTAAACAGGTTGACATGAAGCCAGAGTTCTTTTGTAACGGTACCACACCCTGGACAAATGCAAAGTTGTCCCAGACCAGCTAACCATCCTGCCTCGTGCCTCATTTCTGTTTACCAACACTATAGTATTCAATTCAAATTTATTTGTATAGTGCTTTTCATGATCATTGCAATGCAGCTTAACACCAAAGTAATGTTTTACAGTATATGTAGTAGTAGCTTGTACGTGTACATATGGCACAGATGTGAGGTAAAGATCAATTAATGACGTAATCGAACAGACAAGGACAATTCTAAATTAGTAGCAGAGGGTTGGCATATAGTACTCACTGTTCTTTTCTTTGGATAGCATTAGATCCATGTTGAGGTCTCTCTTGTTTTCTCCCAAGATTTGCAATGTCGCAATGTCTTTTCCCTCCATGCAGTTTATAACCATCACTGATGGTGTGACATAGTGATATGGGCTGGTAAACATAAGGTTGCTAGTTCAGTCTTTGAAAGCAATGAGCTTGCGCGTTACCGTACTGTTAATGTTCAAGAGTGCATATAGATGTCATCATCGCTTTTAAACCTTATAATGTGTTGTCGCTGAATAAATGTACAATTTCTTTAAAGGGGAAGAACATACTCCAAACTTCTGATTGGTAGTATATGACACTTGGCTCTACATAAAAAGTTATGCATATCTGTTCCGCAGGATTCTGGGATTGTAGTGGAGTCATTTAAGTCTGGGTTTGATCCCCCGGGTGATTTCCCGTTTGAGGACTTCAGTCAGAACATCCAGCGAACAGGATCAGATGGCACCATTGGTGGGACCCCCAAAACGGAAGGAGGCAAACCGGACCCTAAACACGCTGTTGGCAGGACCAAAAACAAACTCTGGCTTTTTGGGAAGAAACCGAAGGTGAGTTTCACAAACTCTTTTCATTGCTAAACGACTTTGTCACATTTTAAGGCTGATTTGCTTAGAATAGGTGATGAATTAAAAGTCTGCACGAAGTCCAGGCTTTCTGCTTTGGCTTGTGTGAACAGTAAAGGATTATATGGCTAGGTAAAACTTTAACTTCTGCTTTCAAACCTATTATGTCAGTACCTACAAACTTCCTGACCTTTTTATGCTTTGTGTCAACATGACTTCATGAAAGTAGTTCTTGTTTTTAAATATTCTTCATTTGAACGATGTAATGAAAGTTAAAACCTGCTTCTAAGCAACGTTTAACAAGCTAGTCTTCGTTCATTTAGGTATTTTACTAGCTACATGAACAATTGTAGTTTTGCATGTTCGTTTGTTTGTGTTTGGTTAGTAGTTCACCTTACCACTTTGTTGTCCCAGCTTCCCCCATCCATCCCTCCCCCTTCCCTCCCGAGTTTTCCCTCCGGCCATTTCCAGCCTCCTAAATTTTCTACAGAGCGGATAGCTAATCATCTATCCGAAATGAGAAATGCAAAATCTAAGATCCCATCCTTCCGAGCTGTGAAAAGAGGGGTAAGAGTCAGCCCGGGTCTGGCGTGTGTGGGTTTGCAGTGAGAATGATGTTAGTGCTTATGCTTGGGCCGGTCTCTCTCACCCAAGGTTTAGCTAATTCCTGCTCATGATGAAAGTGCACAGTTATTTTTGAATGAAGGAATAAGGCTTTATCTGGGTCCAAAGAGCTGTGCCCCTAATCTTAGCTGTGGAGTTTGATTTGTTGCGTAAAAAGCAGCAGAACATGGTGGAGGGAGTGGTGGGTGGGTGTTTTTATTTATTTAATATTTGTTTTGTTTTTTTAATGGACATGCATATTTGCATATTACAGAATACAGCTCAGTAGTTTAAAATGCATTCACACTGGCAGTAATTTTACTCATTGGTAGATATCGCACTGACATTATTGATATTTCTTCCTGTTGGAAATTGCAGTTATTTGAACTCTATAAATCTGGCATTTTGAACGTCTTTCAAAATAGACTCGAGGATGGGAACACACAATAAATCTGCTAAGCAGTGTACATTGAGTTTAGTCCGGGAGGCTCAGTGTTTTTTGAATAATTCTCCTTTGAAGCTCTTTAAATGCAGAACAAAGCTTTTTGGATAAATACCAAACCAGTTTTGTTTACCAGAAATGTTAAACTTCCAATTCTTCCAATCGTTTTATAAAAATGTGCCCATCAAAGTCATTTTAATTACCTTCGAAGAATTCCAGTCTGACCTTTTCTAAACCGCAGAGCAAACGATAACACTTCAGATATTGTTTTTGCTAAGGTTTAATATTTTAATAAAAGTCTCTTTTAACTGGACGCTGCTATTCTGAAACTTCACAAGAACCATCTTTGTTTCCGCGAGATTTCCTTGGCGTATATGGTCAATAATCATTGTGCAACAAACCTCCTGAATGTTTCCAATTGAAGGAAACTGGATTGCTATCATTGGTCAAAACATTTGACTAACACACTGCCAACTGTTAAAACATTACCGTTTCCTAGAAGTTCAGATATACCGATTAACTTTTACTTCTGTAAAACCAAAGGGCACGATATAACCTGTTCTTCTTTCAGCTTTTACTTTATAACTTAGCAAAAACACACATTTTGAAACAAAGATGAGAATGTTGTGAGATTTCAGGATGGTTGGGGTTTTTGACCACTGACCAGACTTCTAAAATCCCTCTCTTGTGGTACTGACCTTCTATTTTCACAAGTCCTGAACTAATGCTCCTGATTTGATGGTTCCATTCTGTGTAAACATGACTCAAACCATCAGTCGAAGTGCATTTGACTGACTGATGTTTATGATGTTTTTTTGTTTTATAAATGGCGTGACGTAACCGTAACCTCTCAGTGGTCTTTAAAGCTGGTAAGTGATGTGTTTGGGAGTGCTGTAGTATAGACATGAGGTTTAGGTATGGACTTGGATTGTTTAGTTCTAGGATGCCATTACTGCAATGAAACCCCCTCTTTCCTCGTCGTACAGCTTAAAGATGTCTTTCTTATAGTGTGCCTAAATGTTTATAAATAAAGCGAAACTGCAAAATTGGAATGTATGCAAACAAATGGGCCTTAGGAAGGACATCTCTCTTATATCGTGTGCTGTGACCGTCTTCAGCTGCGATCGGATGCTTGTCAGTGCTTCTTTGCCTCCAACCAGTAACCTGTATTTGTACAGGCACCAACACTAGAGGATCTCAGCCATCTTCCTCCTGAACAGAGACGCAAAAAACTTCAACAGAGAATCGATGAGCTGAATAAAGAACTGCAGAAAGAAATGGACCAAAGGTAGACTGTCTTTTTGTTAGTTTTTAATTTATTAATGTATTTTATAACTTCTCTGTCTAGCACTGCGTTCCCTTAAAAATAAATAAATAAATAAATTATTGCTGAGAAAAACATCTTTCTATTGGCTAAATGTCCAATGGGCCAAAAAACAATCAGAATTTATTATTTGTTACATTTTTAATAATGATATCTATTTATGTGTTTATTTATTATTAATGATTAATCCGAAAAATAAGTTTTGTTTATATAATGTGTATACTGTGCTTATTTATTTTGTATATATAAATACAAACACATGCATTTATATATTTAAGAGAAATATATAAATGCATTTATATATTAAATATATTAATATAAAATATAACGCATAAATGTGTAATATTTTACTGTATGTATACATAAAAAATATACATCGTACACATGCATATGTACATGCATATTTTAAGCAAAATTAATTAATTGTGATTTAACCATTTGACAAAACTAATTAATTTATTTGAATGATTTGTGTTGTTACTACTTCATTTTTCCCTCCTGTGTGTTTGCAGCCATTCATGCTCACTGATTAAACATTTACTATTATCTAGTTATTTAATAGGTTTTTATCTCCAAATCATAATTGTCTTTATCGCAGAGATGCTCTTAACAAAATGAAGGATGTTTATGAGAAGAATCCTCAGATGGGAGATCCTGGAAGTCTCCAGCCCAAGATTTCAGAGACCATATGCAACATGGAGAAACTCCGCTCTGAGATCCATAAAAATGAGGTAACCTTCCCAGAGGATCAGCTTATTGTTGCAGTCTTATAAGGAAGCATAGCCTCTGGGAATGTGCATCTAGACAAATTTGACATAAAACAGCTGAGTGTCGGCGCCCTCTAGTGGAGGAATCAATATAATGCGCTTTCTGCTTCATGGACAAAGTTTTTCATAATGAAAAGTTATGAAAGGTTCATGTTTTGGTTTTGTTAGTTCCCAACAGGCTGACATGCATGCAAGGTCCAAAAAGAAATATCATTGTAATATCATTTAATATCCCCTTATTTTTTCAACGACTCCCAAACGATTCGTTAAACGATTATTTTTCTGAACTCCTTCAGTGATTGGACGATTTCATTTAAAGCAGTTTTGTTGAGTGGCAAAGAATAAATAAAAATCAAGTTTTCCCAGGTCTGCGCTCACAACAAGTGGGCAGGCGGTATGCTTCATGTTGACGGCTTGGGACACATTTTAAAAATTGATTCAGAGTCGACTCTTTCTTTTGAGAGACAATAACTTTATACACGGTGCACCTACAGATTGAAATTTTTGCAGGATGTGTTCATTCACCTGTAGCTTTGTTATACGCTGCATGAAAGCTCATTTCCATGAATCCGTAATAGCGGTTGTTCGTAGGTAGTAAAAAATATTTGTACCTATCACTCTTCTGTCTCTCCATCTCAGAGTTGGCTAGCAGAGGTTGAGGGAAAGCATGGATCCCGTAGTGAGCGACGTCCCAGTGCAGATGTGAACCACCACGCACCCCACGGCAGGGAGAGGTCTGCATTTCCTGATTACATTATCTACATTCTCAACATAGACACAATCGTCTCTCTTATGAATCAGTGATATCAGTGGAACAGTAGCTTCTCATTACGTATCATGGTTGTCATAATAACTGCCAGAGCTATTCAAGTGCTTTGACATAAAGGCAGCTTTAAAACACTCTCCTTCTCTTTTTCAGCCCTGAAGGCAGTTACACAGACGATCACAGTCAGGAGCATCGGTCTCCACCACAGCCAGACCCACATGAATTTGATGACGAGTTTGATGACGACGATCCTCTCCCTGCCATTGGCCACGGCAAAGCTCTCTACTCTTTCGATGGTACAAAAACCGTTTCTCGTTTCCACCTTTACACGTAATCTGAAGTATTAAAAATATCAAAAGTATTAAAAAAAGCGTCTGTTCATAAGGTTCTAACGAAGGCACGTTGGTGATGAACGAGAACGAAGTGTTATACATCATAGAGGAAGATAAAGGCGACGGATGGACGCGGGTTCGGAAACAAGGCGGAGAGGAAGGCTACGTCCCCACGTCTTACGTGGAGATCACACTGGAGAAAAACAGCAAAGGTGCGGTCACCTACATATGACATCACCCACGGCAGCGCCCGCCTAGTTATGACATCACACATGGGGGAGCGTGTGTCAGATTTACCATGACTCATCTAGTGCAGCTCGGCTGACTGCCGTATGCCTTTGTTCACCATGTGAGCCCAAGGACAGACACACTGGCTCTGCACTGTGACTTTGCTGCAGCAGATAAAACTGTAGACCTGTAGAGATTTGTATAGCTTTTATTCCATTTTTTAATTAGTGCTTAACGCACAGTTTTTAATCAGTTTTATATTACAGGAGCAAACCTGAACAAAATGCGTCGGCCCCTTTTTAAACGTCTGTCTCAGCGGTAATTTGCTCGTTATAATGAGAACAACTGTCATTCTTCAATCATCAGCTCGTTTGTTTTTATGCTTGTTGAAACTAAAGTAAAATCTATTTGAAGCATCTTCTCATTGTTTCTACAGTATGAACCTCTGACCTTTCAGATTATGCAGTTCTTCCGGCTAATTTCCTCGCTGCTAAATTTTTACTTCAGCTTTTCCTGCAAATGCTTCTCTTCTGTTGGCACAAGTTTCTTTTTTTCATTTGTGCACTGAAATTGAAATCATATAATAAATATGATCCAAGATCTACTTGGGCTGGCTCACTAGCGCCCCCTATATTTTTTTTCCTCCCCTCTGTCGCTGATCAGTCTTTGTTGTCGGTGGGCCTGTCAGTGACTCTGTCCTCTCTTTTCTCTGTGGCTACAGGTTCCTGATTGGATGAGTGGGGTTCTGTGGTGTTTGGTGGCCGGGACTCACTGCTGTGGGTCTGTTAGTGGGGCGGTGGGGCGAATTTAAGACTGAGGTTGTGCTGGGGCAGGTTGCATGCTTGCATGCTGTTTGTGTCATGGCCATTAACATCATTCCATTGCAGCAGACGTTCCAGGGAATATCTGGGAGGGCATGGCTCTCAAGCAATAGCGGAGAAGCCAAAAAGAGTCGTTGCCTGGCATTAACATATTCAGCGGAGTGTGTGTCTGTCTGAACCGTCATTTCATACTCATCATAACATGCACCTGCATGATCCAGTAGCCTTTGATTCCCGTTCATTTCTGACCAGTTGACCCCTTTTTTAAGATCTAACCACTTCTTATTCCAACCACTTGTTTTTAGTGTCTGTCTCTCTGTTGACTTTTCTCTTCCTCATTGATGCATTCCATGTTAACCATGATGTAAGTCTTAAAAGCATGACCAATCAGAGTAAAGGAAGCATGGTGCTTCGGTAGCGAATGCGACAGTTCCCACAGCATCATCCACCCACTGACCCCGCCCCCCTTTTTCCACACTCTGGAGGCTGGAAGGAGCCAGATGCAGTTCTGCATTTGACCAGAAGGGGGGGACCCAACACCATATAAAACGAGCAGAGAACCACCAGCGAGGACCTCAGAACACCAACCATCATCTCTGCCTTAATTACAGGCCTCTGTGTGGAAACAGGGGTCTATCTGACCCTCACTGCCCAAAAAACTTCTTGTTCTTGGGCTGCCAGCTCTCTGCGGTTCTTCATTTCCCATCCAGCTCCTGATGTCACATGTGCTAAAAGAACATGCTCACTGCCTTCTAACAAGGGACCACACGTCTCCAGAATCCGATCTCAAGTGCGTGTATTTGTGAATGTGATTCTTACATATAAAACTGTGTATGCATATGGATGCATATGTATATACCTAGTTAGTTTTTATTATTAAACTGTATGTATTAACATCTTTATTTCAGAACGAATGTTTTTATTGTGACTTTTTTTTTTTTTTTAACCGAGCAAATGATTTCAGGCTTTGCTTTTAAGAACCGTGCTGTAATCGCTTTGTAACCAGTTCTTCTTCCTGTCTGAACTCTGTTCTCAATAGGACCCTGGTCTTAACCGATGCACTTTTTACCCCGTTGCATTTGAATTGGAATTTTAGGGAGTGAAAGATTTGAATGCCTCCTTTTGTGTGAATGTGTTGTACAGTAAGACAACGTTGACCACTAAATACTGGGGTTTGTGTTGGAGCAAGAGCAACTGAGAAATAAATACCTATGTCTGTTTGTCTTGTTCATCTTGCCTTTCATTTTTTCAGTCCTGAAGTATTTTCTGATTTATTTCATCACTATTGCAAGGTTTTTGTTTTAAATTGTGTATATGCAGTGCATCATGTGCTTTTGTAGATAATAGTTTTGTCCAACACACACACACACACACACACACTGTTGGGTTTACATGTTTTATGGGGACATTCCATAGGCGTAATGGTGTTTGTACTGTACAGACTGTATGTGTTATTGC
>JAUYWG010000041.1:5063247-5128239 GCA_034779775.1 Enteromius afrohamiltoni
ATTCCTATCTTTGTGGGGACAATTGGTCCCCATAAGGTGATAAATACCAGGTGCACACACACACACACACACACACTACTGTTCAAAAGTTTGAGATCAGTAAGATTTTATAACCAGATATTTAACGTAACTCACCAAGGCTGATCAAAATGCAGTAAAAATTGAATAATTGTGAAACATAATTACTAAATAGAAGAACTGGATATATGTATTTTAAAATGTAATGGCAAAGCTAAATTTCAGCACCTATTACTCATAGTGTAACATTATAAATATGAAACAATATTGTGCTGCTTTTTTATTTTTGTGGAAATCATGATGCATTCTCTGATTAATAAAAAGAACAGCGTCTACTTAAAATCAAAATCTTTAAGTGAAATCAGGCTGAATCTTACACGGTATATATATATCACACATGATGATAAATTGTGTAACAATTAAAAAGTTTTATTAGATATTTATTCAATATTTTCAGAATATTTCATTTATGAGTGACTATTTACAGGTCAGTAATACTTAATACAATATATTACACAAACTAGCCTTCACATGCGTACACTAGTGATGATTATGTACATATTTTTTCATGTGGGGTTTTTAAAACTTATCAACACTGCTTTAACCAGCGGTTCGTGATATTTATAGGTATACAAACTCTACTGTCTCATGTTCCTTCATAGAGCTGCAAAGTTGTCTTGAAGGTGTAGTCCATCATCTCAGTCCATAACTTCAAGTGTCAAATGATTGAGCACATCCATACACCTCTCATAAAGTGTTCTCTCTGCCTCCAGCACTATATGTATTTCATTGGGTGGATGATGTATTGAAAATTGGAAATGTACCCTTCCTTTTTTTTTTTTTTTTTGAAGGCGAAACTGGTACCTGCTCATTTCGTAAGTGTGGAGCACAGAACACCTCTGGAAGATGCTTTTGGAATGAAGTAGCTCTCTACAGACAAGTGCGGTTTCTGCTCATGAATGGCTTGCAATCCGCATGTGATCCATTGTGCAAGCTCACATTCTTGTAGAGAACATCCTTTTTCAGATGCAGATGACTTTGCTACAGACCTGACTCCACAGAGGGGTTCAGAAAGTCTAATATGTATATAAAGTCTCTGATGTTTCAGAGTTCTGTATGTTTTACCGCAGGCTCCAGTTTTCTGGACAGGGCTGTAAGGATGAGTTTGAATTTTTCGTATCGCTCCGTCTGGTCCACGGCCGCCCCCCTGCTGCCCCAGAGCAGACGCAACTGGAAATCCGTCCTTAACATCTCTAGCATGTCATCATTAGGTTGGAATCCTGGAGACAGAGTTAAATGTCATTAAAGGATGTTTTTTGGTAACACAATAAGTTTCCATTTATTCTCAGTTATGCATTTATTATTTGGGGTTAATATCAACAATTATTTAATGAATATTTTGTTAATACTTTAGCTAATGTTAAATTGCACTGTTAAAATGTATTACTACATGTTCAATATTAGTTTTTTGTTTATCTTAAATGTATACCGATTCTAGTCTCACAAACCCTAAGTACATAATATATCACTTTAGTAGTTGCTTCATTGTGATTTAGATGTGGCTAAAGTAATGATACCTTGTCCAGAAGATGAGTCATGTTAACTTAGTAACTGCTCTAGAGTGTTTGTTAGACTCTGAGTCTTTTGAGAGTAACTAGCTCATAAGAGTCTCAGATTCAGGCTACACTAGTCATGCTGTGTGCTTGTTTGGGTACCCAAGACTCTTACTTTTTAACTTCCTGAGGCAACCCATGATTTAAATGCAAATTCTCTTCTGGATTTTATGACTATGGCTTGAACAGCATTATTCCAAATCTGTTCAATCCACGTGTGCACGTTGTGCTCACCAGTCCCCTTAAGTTAAAACGGCATGTTATTGCTAAAATGACGTCCTTGTCTTACCCTGGAGGATCCGTTGTGCATTGCAGGTGTATGTGTCTGCATTGCGTGCAACAGCACGAGCTCCTTCCAGGTGCCGGAACATGATTTCGCAGCCTTGGTCGTTGTTCTCCCAGACGTCCATACCTTCAAAGGTGACCACAGGCCTCTCCATCAAGGTGAGCAGCGGCATTAGCAGCGGAATGCTGGCATTGCTCAGTGGGATTTCAGCTAGAAAGACAAACACCCCGACATTAACTAAAGGTGACCTATTTAGGGCATTTAATGTGTTTTAGTGCACAAAAACGTACCACTTCCTTCATAGAGTCCTTTGTAGAAAGGTTTCAAAGATTTCTCGTAAATAATGGCTGTCTGTGTGTATTTTCTTCGCAAGCTGGTCCACGTATGATCCAGTCTGGTAATCTGTTTATACAAGAAAGATCACACGGGTTAAAACCTGTTACTGTTGAGAACACACTAAAGGGGGAAATGTCTAGAAGCCTAAAGGAGCCTTTGGGTACCTGAGGCATGTCCAGTGCTTTCATTATGGAGGAAAAGGCATAAAGATCTCCCACAGAGTCTTTCAGCTCCAGAGCTACCAGAATGATTCGGTTCAGGGTGGCTGCTCTCTCCTCCAGACTTCCTGTACACCCCAGGATATCCACAGCAACTCCAATCGCCATAGTGTTATGCCTGTTTAAGAAGAACCAGTCATGCATGTTAAATGTGTGGCCTACATGACTCTGTTTATCATATGCAGTTAATATTCTATGAATATTGTCCGCCCTCATGAGTCATGCTTAATACATCATGCGTTGACAGCATCTGTTTACCTTTCCATGAGGTCCTGCCGCAGCTGTCTCCCATGAGGAAGGGTCACCAGCTCCAGCCCAGAGGTCACACCCATCTGACCTTTAACCTCCTCCGAAACATTTAGTATCCTAGCAACCTGTAGCATGTACACACAGCGTTTGCATCAAAGGAATGATCCAGAATAAAAAAGTACTGCACAGAAGCGAAGCTAAATCTCTGGACTGTTTTTGTCTGTAATATTGGTCCTGTGACTGACAAAATCCTCCAGCTTGAAAATTGAATTCCCATATTCACAGACAAACAACCTGGAGCCGCTTTCAAAAGCAGAAAGACTTGAAAAAATAGTTAGTCACATGTATAAGAGGCTTTTGGGGTCATTTTTAATTAAATTAATCTACATTTAGCCCCTGCTGTGTGGCCAACTGTGGTCTTGTCCTCTTGTTTGGCTGGAAGAACCAGTCTCTAACCTGAAGAAAAGGCTGACTCACATAATGAGCCTGTGATTACAGACCTGTTGGTCATGATTGTATTCAGTAAGTGGGTGTGGATGGCTGTCCCTAATTCTGTTTTCATCTGTCTTGATTTTCTTCTTTGTTGTTGAGTGCTTAATTTGACTTTTTTTCTCCCCTTGAATTTTCCTTCCTGTTTTTGAAACCGAAAGCTTTCAGACATACAATTTGTGATGGATAAATGTTATATTATATGCTACCTTACAGAAACTCTTAATATTTTATAATATTATTGGAATGTTTAACTGCACAATACTGTTAAAATTTGAGTTTGTAATATATGCTTTTTAAGAAATGCATACTTTTTTCTGCAAGGGGGCATTAGTTGATCGAAGTGACTAAAAATAATGGTAATGTTTTATGAAAATTATAATGAACATTCTATTAAGAATGTAAATGTATCACATTTCTCACAACATAAATTGTAACGATTAATTAAATAGTTTTTCCTGTGTTTTCATCAAATTAATGCAATTATTATTAATTCCCTAAATTTTCGATTTTACGTTAACGTCAAAGGCTCATAATGAATATTACCTGACAGTCTGCTAATAGGATGTGTTTGGCGATGGTCTTTGGATGTTGACTGACGAGCAGCTCTTTGGCTTTCTTCAGCACTGTCATCTCCAGTGGCTTGTTCTCCACTGGTAGAAGCCTGAAGCTGATGTCACCAGGTTTGAAGGCCGATTCGGTTTCAAACACGGGGCTTTTATAACCTTTCTTGCAGTCCTGCTCTTTATCCACATCCTCCTCGTGGTCTTCTTCGCTGTCAATGTCTAGGGCTTCAATGGCGTTGTGATAGGAACTACGATCAAGCTTGATGCTGCTATCACATCTCCTTAGCTCCTCCTCTGTTTTTAGCCTCTCCACGTAGCCATTAGCTTGTAAGCCAGTCATCTTTTCCCAGTCTGCAGGGCTGCATGGACTCAGTTCGCAGTAGCTAAGTTCTGGACTCGATAGGCTGCCCAACTGCTGCTGTTGCTGAGATGAAGGTCGCTGTTTGTGGGGCTTTACTGGAGGGACTGGTGGGGAGAGGGTTTTCAGGCCAGGGGTGCAGGATACTCTCATAGAGGGAACCTTGCTGGGTTTAGGAGGTGGTTTGGGACACAGCTGGCTGTCGGAACCACGAATAGCCTCGCCAGGCTGGATGTCAAAGGCCATTCTGCGTGGCACCGTGGGGCTCAGAGCTGGCTCACTTCCTGTGCGGAAAACTGGGGATTTGGGGCACGGCTGGTGCTCCATATGCTGAACCTGAGCCTGGGGCCTACAGCCTGAAAGCAAAGGCGTACAATGAGCTTATTATACAATAAAGTAGAAAATATGCTGTAGATGGACAGGGTAAAAAAAGAAGTTCAAAGCCGCAAAGTTTTATTTCTGCATTCTGCACGGTAAAGCAGATTCAGCACTCTGGATTCTGACACAGACAGCAGAGCTGTGTTTTTTCGCATAACCATATTTATTCCACTGACACGGGCATAAATTAACTCTATCCCCACTTCCATTCTTTTCCGCAGAGCTTCTTCAACAAAACATTTTATTTTGCATTTCAATCCCACGTCTCATTTCACACATTTAACATTCCGTAAGCCAAAGTGAATTTCAAAGGTGGAAACGACGGCTTGACTTTGAGAACCACTTTCTCTTTGGCACAAAGTGAATGTGAGAAAGATGACTGGTTTTCAGGGCTGTCAGACGCGTGTAGCGCTAGAGGGTTGGAGGTGTGATGGGGTATCAGCGAGGATGAAAGCTGACAGGCACTCACCGATAGGGAGGAAGCTCTCCGACTGATGGGTCTTCAGTGGCCGTCTCCTCTCCTGAACGTGGTTTAGACATGCTGGTTGACTCCCACACTTATCTTTGTTGCTGTGAAGGAGAAAGACAGGTCATTTAGTTTGTTCTCGAAAAGTATTTTGGACTATGACATGAAGCTTACACCACTTTTAAAGCCGCGTGAATTTGGAGATGGAGATGAATTCTCAGTTAATGTTAGGCAGCCTGCACAGTTATTTAAATGCAGTTTTTTAAGTTAATAAGCTGTTTTGACACATTGTTTCGAGAAGTTAGACTCCCGTGTGCTGAATCTGCACAAATAAGTAAAACTTTCACTTATTTTAGGATTATTGATGCTAAAGTTCTCTTTATATTATTGTAGAGCTGCCGCATCGTGGGACTCAATAATTACACATGATATAATAGATACACATAAATAATACACATTTAATCAATATTCTATAGTAAAAGTTGCTTTCTTCCTAATCTGCCAGCTTGAAAATGCCTTATGCCTAATGAGCAAACCTGTCTGTTTCCTAAAGATTGCAATAAAGAAATGGAGTTTGCGAGTTGCACCACAAGACCCAATAAGTATTGATAAAATTGAGGATAATAAGCAAATTCATGTCTAGTCACTTTTCTAAGTAGATACCAATTATATAATGCAGATTTATTTCAGTTGTATTACAGGCAGTGTTTCTTTTGATGCCTTAGTTCTATTTCAGAGTTCAAGATAGACAGTGGAACTGTGGATGAATTTCTTTTTACTTTAAATTGCTTAAAAAGATCTCTGATTTACTGTCAAGCGAAGTGTTGAAAATACGAACAGAATGAATTATTGGGGCAGGTAAATTGCATGTATTACAAATAACAAAAAGCCACAATTTGAAAACTAGAACCTGTAATTAGTAATTTGTTAGTCCTTTAATGGGTAAAATAATTAATCTCTCTTATTATTCAAAAAAATAATACATAATTAAAACTTTTCTTGCCAATGCCTTATAGTGCCATAAGATAGCCTTTCTCTCACCTGAGGAGATTCCCACGACTGAGGGTGTGATCCTGGGTGTGTCCGTTCATGATATTCAGACTCAGCCGTTTAGAAGTCAGGCTCTTTCTCTCGGAGTATCCCGCCTCTACACGTATAGATCCAACTCCGTATTTCTCCTCCAGGCATCTCAGAGGCAGAGCTCTGTTGATTGGCTGAAAGATAATCGCTCCGACGACCTCAGATACCGGCTGACGGTTGCCTACATAGTATCGCACCAACGCGGGGACGCTGTCAAAGCCCTCCTTCTCAAACAGGTACTGAACACGTGAGTAGGCTTCATTCATAGCTACCACACGTTTATTGATTTTGAAGTGTTGAGGGGCGTTCTTCCACTGGCAGGTCAGGACATAGTTTCCTGGGCTGGACAGCGAGTCTCGGATCAGAAAGTCTCCATCTCTCTGAACCAGGTTTTCAGCCACCTTAAATTCAACATACACACAATTTTGTTACAATTTTTCTCTTTTATATATATTTTCCTTCCTCCTCGGTTTCAAATGCATTGCATGTTGGATCGTGGCCTAGATGTGCATGAAGTTGTGGTACGCATTCAGGAGCTCAAACACTGTTGGAAACATTTTGAAGCTAGTATGTCTTTGTACTAATGATATTCTGTCTGATCAGATTATGCACACATTTTGCAAACATTACCAAACTTTTTTTTTAATGACAGTGATTCATGGCATGACCTAGATATTACTTTCTTTTGTGGATCACTAGTGCATTCAACCAGTTTAGAATGATGGACTACCTCTCCAAACATAATGTTAGGTTTCTGGAACCTGTTCAGAATATTAATGAGTCAGTATGTAAATCAGAAAAATCAGCCTAGAATAATGGATGGGGGGGATATTTTTTATATGTATTTCATTATTTGTATATCATTATGTCTTGTTTCATTTATAGAAGATTAGATTAAAGCATTAAAGTTTGTGTCATTGGTTCATATTGCTTCTCACTATGTGCTCATGTAAAGATCAAACACTAATAAATGTGTTAGAATGTGTGTTTGGAGCCGTGGGGCGGCAGTGGCACCAGGAAAACAGTCATTAAGTGTGATTAGAATCTTTAAGTGTTTATGACTGTGTGCTAAACAGCTATAGTCTCAGGACTGTCTTACAGTAGCTAAAACAGCCGCTAAAAGCTTAGCGCTTTGTTTGTCCAAATATGCAAGGTTTCACAGGTTGCTGCCTGCCTTGTCATTTGTTATTAATTTGCATTCGTCTTTTTTTTTTCACAGTGACGAACAAAACAGACGGGCATTTACAGGAAACGTTTTTGAAATCAAGCACCAGTCATTTCACACCACTGGTCATAAAAAGATGCATGTCAGATCGGTAAATGCCTGTCTTTCCTCTTTCCTTGTCTGCAGTTTGTTTGATTAACTTGAGCCGAGCAGGTCAGACTCGTCCAGCTGAAAGACAAGCTGTAGTGCAGCACACATGCTGTCAGGGGTTTTGTGATAATCACAGGGTGTGTAGTGATCCAAGGACCATTTAATAGAATCCGACTCACTGATTCCTGTTAACAGTGCGGATGGATAGGGTAACTGTAGAGAATGTGTATGTAGTTTTAAGGCCATCTTTTGATTCATTGTTGTAAATTTGTCCCCAGTGAACTATATTCTAAGGTCACTCATAAGGCGCGTTGAGCCATGATTGAATACGTTTGTTCTTTCTGGCTATATTTGTGGTGTAAGCAGTAGCCAGACTGTGGATGCTGGTGGTTCTGATCATATGATGCCGTTAAATAAATACACCTCGGGTCAAGTAGCAGTCATGATTCATCTCTGCGTTAACAACTCTTCCTCTGTTACAATTAGTGATGGATGAGTTGTCAGTTTCAGGGGCATATTCTGCAAA
The DNA here is from genome assembly GCA_034779775.1 of Enteromius afrohamiltoni. NCBI lineage: Eukaryota > Metazoa > Chordata > Actinopteri > Cypriniformes > Cyprinidae > Enteromius > Enteromius afrohamiltoni. Next base: position 5,071,146 of record JAUYWG010000041.1, read on the forward strand.
GGAGCATGGGAAAGAGGAGCCAGGGTGCATGGTTTTCACAAGAGCGAATCTGTAGCTGTCAGCACTGTGACGTTTGCCATGATGAAAAAGTGTTGATGGCTTGAATAAAGCTTGGTGTTAATGAACCAGTGAACCAGCGCATTGAACTGTACTAGTAGAGATATTGTTAAGTCTGAGTTTTGATATTTGACAAGCTATGCATTCTAGCATTCAGTCCAGACACCACATTTAGTGCTTCGTTTCAGTAAAATGGTTTGTTTTCCTTTATCGTGGATCAAGACTGGGTGTGAAAGTGACTTTTCTTGTTCTGGACAGGTTTGGCGCCTGTAACCAGTTCAGAACAAGTATTGATGAATTAACAGATAGGTTCTTAAATGCACCATAGCCCTTGGGCCTTGCAAAGCAAATACTTGCAATTTCTACTATATATGCTTTTTTTTTTTTTTCCCTAGCATCTAATCATTAATGTGCACTTTCACCTATATTTTCGGTTACTATTTTGCACAATATACCAATATGTAATTTAATGCTAGTAAAATATATAATGTATACATGTTTCAATTATTATTATTTTTTTAAGTATTAAGACGCTGTAGCCTTTGAATCATGATATTACAGTAGTGGTATTATTTTAAAGTAACTTGGATGCATATCTCCAACATCATTTTATCATACTTCCATAGTACTTTTTGTACATTTAGCAAGTTAGCCATGAGAACATCTAATGCAAGTCATATCCTCAGTGTTTTTCTTCCCTTAATCAACTATTACTGGCCAGAGCTCCAGCTGAAGCAAACATGGCCACATGTCTTTAATTTATTATCTTTTCTACAAAGAAAGTGAATGTTTGAGTGCCAGATACAGGCATGACTTTACTGTCACTTAAGGAGAGAACAGCTATGCTCTGACAGCAGAAAGATCATCTCTACTCTCTGCCAGATTTCAATTCTGAACAGTATTGCAGACATGTGGTAACCGTACACATACAGTATATATTATATCCCAGAAACAGCCACTCACCACAGAAATCCACTATAATCCAAGCATTATCCCATAATGATCACCCACCCCTTTCCCTCTTTGTGTATCCAGGAAAGTTGTACCTGTCTAGGGATGGCTCCGTGATACCAGGCATGGCTCCTTGGTTCCTCGCTGCTCAATTTCAGTTCTTCTTCTAGTTCTCTCCGAAGCTTTTCCGGTGGTCCATCCATGATGTACTTGTCCCTCGAAAACTGCACATAGATGGGCACAGAAGAGTATGTTAGAGCCATGTTGGCCCTAGATAGTATTTCAGTCTCTGATTGAAGTACTTGTATCAATCTTTTATTAGTCTCCTCTCTTTTCTGTTCCCCTCCCTTTTTTTTGCCCTGTGACTCTGACTGGCTGATGGGTCCTATGCTTCCTGTGCTGATCTGTTTACTGTGACGCATAAGTGCCTCCCTCTTCCTGTCTGTCTCCGCCTCCTTAACCCGCAGGGCAAGCCGTACCTTTACCTGCACAAACACCCCACTGCTCTGATTCATCAAGGATTTTCTGGTTTGTTGGAAAAATGCGAGTCACCTTAGAAGCTTGTGGATTTCACAATTGTGGAATTTAAGTTCTTTTTCAACAAGCTGCTTAAAAGAAATGCATTTATTAATCGTATTCATTCTATGAAACATGAGCTTTGATTAGTTTTGGACTAATAGCATGAATAAAATTTGTAAGATACGTCATCAAGCTCAGTTTTTTATCTATTTTTTATCTTTCATTCATAGGCTTGCCTTCAGTGTCTCAATAACATAACTCAGTCATGTGAGCAGACTGTCAGTGTAATAGAATTTAAAAACAAATGGCATGAGTAGCACTTTATAATCTTATGCCTTTCAACATTGATCCCTATCCAACAACTGAAATGTAGACAGATTATGTCATTTTAATTCTCGCAATATCCTCCATGTCTTAACAGCACATGCCATTGTTGTTTATCAACAAAGTAGTTGTAATAATGCTCTTATGAATCTGGTTATGTTTGGAATGCTATACTATTCTACTGCACACTGTATAATATATGATCACTGATAAAAGCGACTTCCAGCACAGCAACCTGTTTTTCTCAATCATAAACCTTGTTTGAAAGTTTGAACTGCGTGTTGGGCATAAAAAAGAGGCTGTTACATATTTAAGATAGGGGATTTCAAACATAATCTTGTGTTTTCTTCTTTTTAGTTAAGTGCTTGGAATGTCAGCTATGTGTGGTACCCAACCTCAGAGACCTAAAGTGGTACCTTTGTGCTCTAGCTGGTAGTTTTACGCAGTGGGTACTCAAGCACGGCACTGCAGCGTAACCCCAAGCTAAATCTGTGTGTGGGGGGAAAATTCCCAGCAGGACTCCTCGTTTCAACTTTGTAGTTGTGGTCTATTGAGTAATATGTCAATTGAGACTGACGTAAGGGCAAAGGTAATTGGAATTGATGACTGATTTTGTGCATGTGTGCGCTCAGTAGTGGAAACTTCAATTGATGCAACACTGATTGATTTAATTAAGTCAGCTGCATCACACACTGGCCACAGAGCCAGTGATGCTGTTATGTATTTTTACTAACAAGTCCCATTTTAGTATGTCACTGTAGCTTTGTAGATTAAAATACGATTAAGAGCTTTGGGTTTTCTTAAAACTCCCAAGACATCAGAGTATGGCTGAGAGCCATGGTGATGTACAGTACGTTGACGTCAATACTCATAACAAGTGATCTCATACAGGCAGTGTGCTTTCTTGAACCTGCTGCCTATGGACTACTAAGGACTCTCTTGCGCTAAAACTGGCTATACATTTCATGTTTTTCTAGGACTGACAATGCATGAGTTTTCTGTGATGTTGAGAGGATGCTTAGCTGTCAGTTCCTCTCTCTCTCTCAATGTCCACTGACCCACAGCCCGAGCAGTGTCTGTCAAGCATGTCAGGCAGTTATTAGGATCTTACTGACCACAATCTGTCACTGTGGTCCACCACAAACCACTGCACATAGGCCTGGCAATGCTGGACATCTTTATATTTGACAAACTCATAATCTCTATTTAGCAAAAAAACTAAATTTGCAAAGCATCCAAAACAAACAAAAGCTACACATACCACAGGATTGAAACCATGTGCAATCATTTCAATGCTGTTTTTAGGCACAATGTGCAGTAAAATACTTAAAATGCTCTAAAATAAAAAATTACTCTGCAAAAAAAATTTATAAACATGTATTAATCATTTATTTATTTTATGAGGGTTTTAAACACTTTGTTGTACTACTTTATTGAACGTTCGACCCTAAGTAGATATCCAACAGCTGAGATATAAATTCTGCCATAAGATCTCTTAATTCTAGCCTCTGAGTTACTGATTTGTGTTGGGAAAGCATCTCGCACAAACATATGGCAGTCTTATCACTTCCTTTTTTAAGCAGCTAGTGGATAATCCTGGCCGATATATCCTCATGTCAACTCTCTGTCACTGATCATTCAATAGCTTTAATAATGTTTTCAGAGGACTCTGAAGGGCACTTTTTAGATGGTCAGGTGTTGTGATTATTAAAAAGGCTTTAACAAACCCTCTGAAGTAAGGAGTGGTGCATTTCTTTGAAAGCAAACTATAAAAGCAGTTCTGTGCTTATTAAAGTGAATTTATTCAAGTCATGCCACGCAACGGACAGATTTTCCCTTTATATGGAGGAGCTTCTAAGATCCTTACTTACTATGTATAGAGACTGACAAACCCAGGCCACAGCGAGGACTGAAATATACTCTGATGCCTCTGGTATTGTAGTGAGGGACGGCGTTACACCCTCTCCATTTAGACAACAGCGAGCCAAGCCAACACCCCGCAAGCCACAAATTACAGTGACCAGACGACACATACTTTTACTCTGGCTGGAAAAATCATCCCAAAGCACTTGTTTGCTCTTGGTGTCTTCAACTGTATTACACAATACAGTGATTAAAACAACCGACCAAAATAGAACTTTTAGTAAAAACATATGCGCACAAGACTGTATTCTGCTTGTGCAGAATCAGAATATTTTTGGACCTGATGTTCACGTTTTAGATTTTATGACTTCTTTGTGATTGCATGCCAGCTGAGGTGGTGTTTGTCTGGCATGGCCATTGCATTCATTCTGCGCTACGTCATCGTGGATCCATTTAGAGGGGTACTAAGGCCATAAATGTTTAAAAATAACCAAAGCTCAATTGCTCGAGCAGCTCGATAGCAGCATGACAAATAATCTCTCCATCGAGCAGCAGTGTGGACATATTTGTGCATCAAATCAATCACCTCTGCTTTTTGTTGTAGCCATTTATATATTGGCATTGCACATCTGAGGGGCTGATTGCTACGGTTCTTTTTTACTAGTGGCATGCATTTTGAATGTGAAGCATTTGGATGTATTGAATTAAGGTTCAAAGGTCTCATTGGGTAAGTGCAGAGCACAGGTTAACTATCGACAGAAGAATGGCTCGCATAATGACGATATATGAGACACTTTGCAGTATTAATAAGAGTCATTCTCTGTAGTAGAGTTAAGCGCACATTAGATCATATTGGCACACGTCAGAAATGACTGTTCTCATGGCTTTTCTGGCCAAAGATGATGCGCTCAAAGGCTGAATTTGTTCTGGAAAGCTGCTTTTGGATAATGATTATGGACATTGCCCTGATGATTCTTGAATGTCTAATCCTCTTTAGTGTACTCCACAACTGGCCGTTCAGCAGCCTAGTAAGTGAACAGTTAAAAATCCATGTTTGATTTGGAAATTTTGAGGATTAGTGCGACGTGCACGACTGAAGATGGAGATCATTTTTATGAGTTTGAATGAGATTTGTGGTTGTGATGGAAACCAGCAGGATGGCTAATCCGATGGTACATGCAGATAGTTAGTCATATTTGTACTAATGATTGGAGATTTGAACATCATTTGTGCTACAGACATGAGTAATAGTGATCTGACAAGAGCTGAACGATAAAAGAGGAAAATACATGACCTTGGTAAAAGAGGTATCTTAGTCATACCTAGATACCAGAGGATCAGCAGCCACCCAGAACATCCTAGCAACCGTATAGCGATGTGCTAAAAATGACTTTGAAGACCTTCATCGTGGTGGGACTTTGCATGGATGGATAAGCATCACATTAACATATAAAATCTAATTTCCTGCTGTTTCCTGTGGGGGACTCAAAGGATGGACACCCCCTGTCTCGACCCTGTAGGTTGAGATTCCCAAGGGGTTCAATGGGTCATTAGTGGCCTCTTATATGCAGGACAATCGACCTGGTCTGGGCTTTGGTGTTGGGTTCACACCCTTCCTGAACCAGAGTAAACAAAGAGGGCCATCAGAGTGTCCCATCAGCATCCTGGGACTTCAAACACAGGACTTCTTCCAATCCTATCTCACCCCCATCACAGTGTCCATTTAGATGGTCCCTGGGGTGTCTGCCATCGTCATGTATTCCTGGACAGGGCAGGACAAATCTTAGCTAAAAGAGCAAACCGTCAGAGTCTGGGGATGGGGCAGATGCTCATGAAAGATTTATAGTCCTTTTAAATGTATTTAAAATACAAATTTCTGGTGTAATTTAGGGATGAGAATCAGCATTAACCTGGATACAAAAAGTTCTATTTTTTACTGTTCTTTTCTTACACAAATTGTTCTGTTTATTTAGATGTTTAATCATTATTATTTGTTTATTATATTTGTTACAGTATTATACTCACCTCCATTTAACCTGTTTATATATATACTTTTAAATACCAATTTATAACTTGTTTATATTTTTATAAATGTGTGTATATATATAAAATAAAATAAAAAACAACAATTTATTTAGTTGTCAATAAATATCAAAACTTTGATATCAAATAGCATCATACATTGTGTGGATTGTAAGGGCATCTTAGCTTCAGGAAAAAAGCTAGATTCCCTCTCTCTCTCATTTAATCACATTTTCTCTATTTCAATCTTTGATCCCCCAGCCCCCTCATTCCATTCCAGTTCTGTCCCAATCAGCGTGGCCCAGCCTTGGCTTTGTAAGAAGGGCAGAAGGGGAGATTAGGGCCTGGGGCAGCTGTGCTGGATCACTTTGAACATGGCCTCTTTTTAATGTTTCCTCAAGCGTGCTCAAATTGTTGTATAGCGAACGAGAGAAGAAGGGGAAAGGTAGGGGACACACTTGTCCTGAAGACTCAAAATTGCTGGAAGCCATCCTGTTAGAACGGAAAGCCTTGAGCTTGGAGAATGCCTTGAAGTCATATAGATTGCTTAAGGAAGGTAGAATTATAGGAGGTAAAACTGAAAAAAAAACAAAACTCAAAAAAAAAAAAAAATTCCCCCCTCGAGTTCTCAAATGATACAGCATTTCCTCTTGAACACTGTTGTAATGTAGAGGAAAGATTTTGAAAGTAACGTTCATGGTCTGATTTTAAATGATTCAGTGCACTTTATAGCAAGAAAAAATAAACTGTAATTTTAAATCAAAATGTAATGACTTGCTCTGATTCTGAAATGTGTTTCCTGTTCAGTTTCGAACACAAGTGTTAGTAGTGTTTCAAGAGGGTAGTTGTCCTCCAGCTTACTGCTTACATTCAGATACTGTATGTAATGCCTACTTGTCAAAGGATATATTCAGGGGGGTTTATATATGAATTTACAGTGCAGGTAGTTGCTACTTGGTCACTCTGCCAGTTGCTGAACACATTAATTTATTCCCTGATCAAAAAATACATTCTTTTATCACAGACAGGAGGTGAAACTTTTGGTGTAGACTGAAAGGATTGCGCAAGGCAGTGTCAGCACCTCTCCAGCAGCCTGTCAATCAGACAGCCTTCCCGCTGTCCCACTGCTCTGCTGAGCTTTTATTTCTGCCACAGCCATGATACTTCTGCTGTGTTACACTGTCAGTGTGTGGGGAACCTCTGCTGCATGTCTAGTGTGTGTGGGAAGTGTTAGAGAAAAGGAGACCTGATTATTTTCAGTTCATTTCAATGAATTCATTTGGGTGTTTAAAAACGGTTCACAAGATAAATTCTTTTATTCAGAACGGCTAGACAGAACCAAGAATGATACAGGGATTTAAAGACATGGGTTCAAAGTTAGACTACTTTTAACTTGAAGGCATTTTTAAAACACTAATGGCATGCCGCGAACAATAAATCGTCAAAAAGAACCAACTCAGAAGAACAGTTTATTTAACATTCAATAGAGTCTGTGTCTGTCAGGTATAAATATACGTCTCTGCCAAATGAGTAAGCCTGTTTATTTAAGGCAGACTTGTCACGGTTTGAGTTTCAAGCCAATGCAAGGTGGAAGACTTTCACAGCTGTACTGTACAGTACATGCCAACCTCCTTCCCACAGCTGCCCCTCACACTGACCAAAATAAAGTCCTCCAGTTGTTTTCACCACTGAGAAATTTACTTAGAAGTCACTCGCCGCCAGATGAAGCTTTCTATGACTGAAGCCGTTCTGTGAGAAACTTCCTCTCCAAAAGAAAGAATTCATACAAGAGGCACCAACACTGCCCTCTCTGTCCTTCCAACACCCAATGACCCCCAACACCATCGCAGAGACCGGAAGTCTCCATGACAACCTAGTACTATTTTTAGAAACAAGCTCAAAAAATTTTGACCAGACCCAAATGTTTTCAACAGACGTTCGAGCCCTGTGACTGAGGGTCCGATGAGTTTGCCTGCCAGACGTGAGAAATAACAAACATGCTGCTATTTCCAGGCCAATTCTGCCTTAGAATTTGAAAATATAGACTGTTCTGATAAACAAGCCAGGAATCTGTCATCAGTGTTGGTGCCGTTGCATTTATGCAATCACTTTTATTCTAAGCAACTTTCCACAATCGAGGTGCCACAAAACTAAAAGTTATTGCTCCCACTGTACTTAAGCGAATGCGTGGTGGCACTAGAGAAACAGAGTTAATTGATCTAAGAGAACGAGAAGGAGTGTAGATGTTTAGAAGATCGGTGAGATATGGAGGAGCCAAACTGTGTAGAGCCTTAAATGTGAGAAGTAAAATTTTTAAATCAATACGGTACTTAACTGGGAGCCAGTGTAACTGTTGTAAAATTGGAGTGATGGGCTCGCGTAGAGGAGTCCTAGACAAGACACGAGCCGCTGAATTTTGGACCAGTTGAACTTTGCGGAGGAGTTTTGTAGGAAGACCAGAGAGAAGAGCATTACAGTAATCAATTCGTGAAGAGACCAGTGCATGAATTAAAACTGCTGTAGTGCTCTTGGTAAGAGATGGTCGAAGGCGGCTAATATTATGCAAATGGAAATATGCAGCATGTGTAGTGTTATTTATATGTGTGTGTGTTGAAACCCATGACTTTGGGGTTTCTAGTACCATGCTTTGCTGTTTGATCTACAGGAATACTGTGATTAAAAAGCCAGACTGTTCAATGAATTTCTGTTACCTAATATGCTCAGCTTCTAGGTTTTGATGGACCATAGATCAGTAGTTCATGCATCCTAAGAAAGAACCAATAAGCCAAACCTGTGGAGACTCACAGAAATACTTCAAGCCCCTCAATTTTAAAGCATTTCATCCTTTTGGCGGAAACCCCATGTAGTCTCTGTGTGATGTGAGTCTTTGAACATTGTTGCTATTATTAATCCATACGTTTTGAATAGTTGTATGACGCGCTGGCTGATGGTTTCCTTTCCACACCGGTTCCATATAAAACTGTAACAGCCTCATGCAGGGCAGCCAATTTTATATTGCCCATAAATTCACTCAACCCGACCTGAGCAGCGCTCTGTCCTTATCACATGACACATTAGATGAGTGAACAGAACCACACGTGTTCTAACTTACGACCCATTTGCAAGCCGCAGAGATAAAAGATTTCAATCAATATTGGTTAAATGGTTTGGAAGACAACGAGGAGGATGTGCAGCTAAACAATTATAAGTGAATGGGAAGAAACACACATACACACTTGTAAGTAAGCGTGTGCCTGACACCTTCACTTACTATAATGAAACAGAACCATATATCTAAAGAACCCAGACCAGAGGCTGCCACAATAAAACTACACATGGACCTGCTTTTTATGGCACATCTCTATCAATCATTTCTTTTCTGCCACATTTTTTTTTATTTTTCGTTGTTATTTTTTTTAATATCTATTTATTTATAGTGTATTAACCTTTGTACTTACATTTTACTGGCAACCAACATAATTGGTACATAATTATATACATTAACAGTAAACAGTGGTTTAAATATAAAGAATACAATTTTTGAAATCTAAATATATGTTATATATAATATACACTAGATAAATTTATACAGATGTAATTTTAACGAGTTTTCACTCACCTTGGCTCCAATAACAGAGCTCTTCTGATAGAAGCAGCACAATGCTGCCGTGATGCTCCTTAAAATATTGCATCTCTCCGACATCGCTCGGGATTCTGTGGCACTCATCAGTGGAAATAGTCTTACACGTTTTAAGCTCCAGAACTCAGTGCTTTATACCTCCGGTGAACAGGGGCATGATAGCTGCCCAGCGACTGTCTGTGAACTCTCTCAGTGTGAGTGTGAGTGCATGTGTTTGTGCGCTCAGCAGTGCATATGCTGCTCCATGCTGTTGCTCTCACCCCCGGGCAGCCCATGTAAGGAGCCGTGCTAAACTCCATGTGATATGACTTTCCAGCCAATCAGAGCTCAGCCATCTGCATGAGCGCCACACAGCCAGCCTCTAAACCAACCCCCCTTTTCCTCAAAACCTCTAACAGCTTGTCAGAAAATAGATGAGGAAGAAATGGGATAGAAAGATGGATTTATATTAGGGCTTCAAATTTCTTAGGTTCTTGCATTTTCTCTTAGAAATTCCAAATTTCAAACTTTTGAGTTTTTTAGGTATATGCTAATTAATGATTGAACGAAGATTATATTTAGCCATTTTCAGATTTTAAGTCCCTAACTGGCCAATTAACAGAAGCTTGTGCAGCTAGGAGAAAATCAAGTAAATATTATGTTTTGAATTCTGAGATATGTAGTTGCATTTCATTGGCCATTCAAAAATCCGTATCAGCTGATCAGTGAGGCTAATATAGTGCACTGATTTTAGAAGTGTTGTAATTTTAGCATGATAAAACTTAAATTTAGTAGAAGTGCTCGCTCCTTGTAGCTAAATGCATAATTAAATGAACCAAAATACTATATTAAACAAACAAATACTGGATTTTACAGACATCTGCAGCATTGCATTTGCTTAAATACTCTGTAGGCCTTGTTATAAAGGTTTAAAAAGATGAAAATGATCACTTCATACCCAAAAAAAAACAATAGTACCACACATTGCAAGTAAATGAGAACATGCTGAGATATCAAGCAGTTCAGTGACATGAAAAACCGTTGCTTATCACTAATGACATTTGAAACTAATCTTTTTAGACAGGAGCGAGCATTTCCTGTGGAGGACTTTCAGGAGCAGTATTCCAGGCAGATGAGGAGAATGGTGATACTGTGTGACAGGTCTGCACTGAAGGACCAGGACTGTGTCTTTTAGGATCATCACAACATCACTCTAAAATCCAGCGGGGTTTCAGTAACAGCAGGGGGTTAATATAAAAGAGCATTCCCCCAGCAGGCAGAGCTCTCTTCCCCAGCTGGGACTATCCAGACCCTGTGAAGAGAGCCCAGTTGAGCCTGAAGGGTCCCAGACGGCCAAATTTACTTGTTTTTCCCACTGGGGTTTGAATAACAAGACTACTCTGTCTCTTAGTCACATGCAAACAGCACTTAAGTGTTATTGCGGCTAGTTGGCTAACTAGAGGGGCTTTTGTTGGGGGGGATAACGGGGGCTTTCTCTTGATTAGCCTATTTGTTAACAGCATTACGAGTTCTGTCATTTTCAGGGAAAGGAACCCCCACCCCATAGAAAAGGCTCAGAAAGTAAAAGAGACGTTTGGAAACCAGTAAGTTTAGAAGACAGAAGAGAACTCATGTTTTCCAGACCATTTCACCGGACTGAATAAGAGCTCACACTGTGTTTGTGAGGTGAGTCTGTTTGTGTGTGTGTTATTTGCACCTTTTAATGTTCATGTGGCTATGAAGTGAAACAACCTTTCAAAAATGATTTCATAACATTAGCATTTTTGTTTCAGAATGTTTCTTTGCAGTTTTTTATCTTTGAAGTTCATTTTTGTCTTAGTTTTCTTTGACAGCAATACTTGAGCTGTATGATTTTTTTTTCTGTAAAAAATCAAGTTCTACACCATGAATGAAAATGATCCAAAGATCATTTTGTGCTTCAGTGGAAGCAGGAACATCTGACTGTCTGTGCAGAGGTCACATGATCGTTATTTTATTAGTTTTTTCTGTGTTTTGAACATTCACGGTGGACTTATAAATATGAGAATGCAAGTAAAGAAAGTCTCTGTTCATCGTTAAAGAGGGAAAACGGTGTGCTGTTTGTCCTACATAATCCAGAGCCATTTTTGGACAAAAAGAGTTGGACGTCTATCAACAGATTTGTTATGTTTCTCTCAGATTGCTCCACTAAGAGGTAAACAAAGACATTATGGCTGGCTGGCACACCCTCGGACCAACACTGGAATGTTCTCCCTGAGAGTGGGCTCCGAAACTACCTAATTATGCTCAATAAAATCACCATGGTCCTTCGAGCAAATCTGCCTTTCCATGGTCTGCTAAAAAAAGCAGCCAACGGGATGTTTTTGTACACTAAAGCAAAAGATAAATTTTAAATACATGTCTGACTTCACTTTAAGAGAGCATAGTTCAAAGGGTAAAGTGCTTGCATGTGACTGTTTTAAGACACAGAAGGGTGAAGAAGGGTAATCTGGGAAAATTCTGATTCCATCTTGCTCATTGTTTCTGAGCAGGCAAAAACTGCAAATCCTTTTTTTAAGGTTATATTCCAACAGCAACTCCAGTGCATGAAGTCTGAGAGTTGAGACTTCATCCAGTGGTTAGACTGTAATTATTTTTGTTTTCTAAACATTTTTTAAAGTTGTCCAAAGTTGTTGAAACTTTATTATTTGTGACCATGGACCAGTCATAAGGGTTAATTTTTATTTGAAATTGAGATTTATAGATCATCTGAAAAAAGCTGAATACATAAGCATAAATGGTTGATAGGATATACTATTACATTTTAGGGCAATATTTGGCCAAGATATGAACTATTTGTAAATCTGGAATTTGAGAGTGCAAGAAATCACCGTTAAAGTTGACCAAAGCAATGCAAAATATGAATCAAAATGTATGTTTTGATATATTTAATGTGGGGAATTTCCAAAATATCTTTTAATGGAACATGATCTTTACTTAATATGCCTATGATGTTTGGCATAAAGAAAAATGTTCATACTTTCGACCCATACAATGCATTTTTGCCTATTGCTACAAATATACCAGTGCTGCTTATGGCAGGTTTTGTGGTGACATTTGCTTTATTTTATTACATATTTTAATATTATTACATACTCACTCAAATCGGTAGACTTGCTGTTTCAGAGGACTATAAATGAAATGTGAATGAAAACTTGCTGTAATTTATTCACAAGGCTGCAGTGCATATACATGAACACTAGGGGGTGTTGTGCCTCTTTAACGTGTGCAGTAGTAATAATAATCAACGCAAGCTTGAGTGGCTGGTAGTGGCTTCCTCATAGTTCACTAATGTTCTGGCAAACCTTTAGATGCACTGATAATCTTCCTCTTTGTTTAGTTTGGCATTTGAGTGATATGACAATTAATCTCTGTTGCAATATGTAATACAAAATGTTCATTGAGCTTCTAATGTTTTATCAGTCTTGCTCCAAGTTCACAGTCATGTAAAGATATCCCTAAGGGCATGAATTTGATCAGTGATCTTCATCACCAGTCAAGTTATGCCTATGCACAAGATTTTTGTTCCCTGAGGTAAAGCTCTAAAAATACTACTTTTAATATCACTGCATTAAGATCTGGAACACATGCCAAAACATTATATTACAATAACTGAAGGCTTTAATGCAGGGAGTGCACCACATGTTATTTCTTTCATTTCAATTTAATGAAAACTCTGGATATCTGACAACGCATTTATAGGGTCATATAAAAGTAAAACAATAAGTCATAGCATTCGTTAGGGCTATTCGTAAGTTGTTTACATTTTTATTTTAGTAGCCTAATATTTTATATTACCTCTGTTAAACATTATTGCATACAAAGCTCAATCAATCATCAGTCAATCATTAATTGTAATATTTTCATGTGTATTTACAGTTAAATTCTATTAAGAATATGTTTGTTAATTAAACATATTGTGCTGTGTAATAATAATGTTACTGATTACATCTTTAGTATTTTCTTGTGTGCAGACTGACCTAAAGTTCTTTACTTTCATGGCCATTACTCTATTCTTTGTCTATCTGATCTATCTACAGAATATGAAATATCAAGCAATGGTGGTATGATTTCATCTAACAATATGAGTGGGAGTGTCGGTTTCTCCCATCAGATCTCCGTGATTCCTGTCTTTCTCGTCTTCTGAGAGACAGAAGCCCTTTGAGCTGTTCGCACTGGGTCAGGCTATGTTCTCTGTTCAAAACCGGGCTTTCTGTGCTTCTGTCTCTAGCTGGTGTATGCCTTCAGAGAGGCTGCAGGCCGGACTAAGGAGGTCTTTCTGTGGGTTCGCAGGGCAGCAGATCCCACAGAGTGAACACTGCCTCATTGTTCCATTAAAGCTCTTTCATGAGTGCTTAGCAGCTTACTGAGCAACAGTGTGTGTGTTCACCATCAGGCCATCAAGAACAGAAAGATGTGTGTGTGTGTGTAAGCATGTGTGGGAGAAAACAGAAAATAAATCTGTTATTAAATATTAAACATATATTAAAAAGTACAACAAAGTTGTAGTAAGTCAAAAATCTGTAATGTACAAGAATAAAGCCATAATAATGAAATATTTTGAGAAAAACGTCAAAATTATGTTAAATAAAGTTGTAACATTTAGCTAATTTTTTATAATAGAAATATCATATTGTTATAGTATTGTGATTGACTTAAAATATTGACATTTGTCCTAAACTATTATGACGGTTACTACAACTTTATTTATATGTTTTTATTTAATATCTAAAATGCTTTCATATGTACCCATACGGTTCACTGGAAAGTTCTTGATTGTACATTATAAACTCAGATTAGATCACTTTTCAGTTTGTAATCAAATTTTAAATAGATGTATTTATCTTTTTTAAAAAAGTGTAAGGTGAAAAGTAGTGTTAACGTGCCAATGAGACCAACTTGTCATGTAGTTTATAGTAAACTGTGAAAAAACTGTGGCACAGATGTATGAATCACAAGAAGTCAGTGATACATGCTTCATATCTGCAGATTACAGATTTGATTCCCACCCTAAAAATGTTTTTTTATTTTTAAACATCAAGTCATCCGAACAATTTCCACCCTCCACATCCTCTTTGATGATAATAGCTCCAATTTCTTTCATCTCTGCTTCACACGCAAAGGAAGAGAAAGAGCAGAATAAAGGCTTTATATTGTTAAAAAAATTAAATAAAAATCTTATAATCTGTTCTTGATATTTAAATTAGATGATTTAAATTGGTGTGGCTAAGGTTTTGTCTTGGGGTTAGAGATGTAAACTGAGTAAAAGTTGATCAAACATCTAAACTTGACTCATTGATTCAACCCCAAACCATGATGGAAAGCACCAGCTGATCTGATATCATCTAAAAACAAACACTAAAACCAGGCTCATCTGACTTCAGGAAGTGATATCAATGCATGAGGTCTTAGACGTTAATTATCCCATATTTTTGATGGCTAGCATCCTGTAAACTTTGAAGAAAACATTACTTAGCCAACAGGTCCGCAAAAAATAGGCCAAGACTATAAAACCAGCACAACTGAACTAAAAAACCCAAGGAACATAACAAAACTAGCCAGTAAAAAGCTGAATTAAATTAAACTTGATGCTAATTGGTTATTGATTACAAACCATCTGTATGATTGAATGTCATGTGAACAAACAAGCTGTAAAAGACAGAAGTGTCACTGAAAGTGTTATTTTTTGTTGTTCATTGTTTCATGGGTGAATTTTCAACATCAGGTAACAGTATGAAAGGAAAGTATTATTTATATCAAACTAAATGGTGTCTACCATGATTATACTATGTCTATAGAACTGTTGGTAATTATAGCATCATAATTTCAATATATATTGTATTACATGGTTTACTGGTTAAGATGATAAAAACAAATCCGTTTGTTGTTTTTGGACTGATGACTTGATCTTGTGCAGAGATCTGCATGGGAACCTTCTGTTACTGAGAGAGTTCTGTTCAGAAACCAGGCATGTACAGACCCAGGTGTTTGATAAACATGACTCTGGAAACTCAACACCACCTGAAGGGGACAAGTTGAAGTTCACATTCATTCAGCCTGATGGAGAGGAAGAGGGTTGATTTACTGAAGCTATGACCACCTCAGACCTCGATGAAGACACCCAAACACACAGGTGTGATGAAGACTCTGTCGTCCTCTAGATTTAGTTGTTTTCAGCAGAGTTTTGAATGGCATGAATGGAAAAACTTCACATGGCAGTACAGATTACTGCAGATGCATGCTTACGGATGGCCACACATTAAACAGGCAGACAGTTCAGAGACCTTCCTAAAATAGAGTATAAAGAGCTAGTGTATATGCAGTTCATCTGAAACATTTCATGGCTTTTATTCCCCTGAGGATATGTTGTCATCTCCAGTAATGTTCTGTTATAGGCTTCTGGTGAGGAGGGTGAATATCTAGATGAGTTTGATTTTTAAAGTAATATTTCCTTATCTAACTAGTGCTTTATAAAATGAATTTACGCAATATATGTGTGTATGTTTATTATGTATATATAATGTATTTGCATGTATATGTTTTTGTAATCATATAATTTATATGTAAATATACAAATGTTACATATTTTTCCTAAATGTGCATGTGTTTGTTTTTATATGTACATAATAAATATATACAGTGCACACACATATATTATGTGAACAAAGTCTATTTTTTTGGATGCAATTAATCATGATTAATCGTTTGACAGATCAATTAATTAATTAAAATAATTGTTCAGTTTTTTATTAATTTAAATATTAATTAGTAATGGCAAAATGCTAAAAATAAAATGAAATCATTCTTATTTATTAATTAAAAAAATTCAGTTCAAACAGTATTTACTTTTTAGGTTAATTATATTAATGCAAATGTATTGGTAAAATATACTTGTCATAAAAAGGAACAGTGCAAAAAATAAGCTTGTGCAATTTTTGTTAAATATGGCTGTATGTTTAACTGTGCTGGAGCACTACTAAGGTATAGTTTCTACTGACTGTATTTGTGCTGATTGCTTTGGTTTGTTGTCTGTGTGAGGTAATATTTGTTCTTCACATAGAGCTGCTAGACCCCAATATGATGCAAACCACTGAGCTACTGACTACAGTGAGGTCAGAGAGAGAGATGGATAGTTTCTCAGCAGGCTGACAGAGGTAGATGTGTGGTGACAGCACACTCAAGGCTGCAGGTGATCACAGTGGAAAATCTCATTCAGTCAGTGCTAACCGAATGAGGCACTCAAGTTATATGCCACACCATATCTTTCATCAGACTCGTGGGTGCTCTAACACAGTCATATTGTGTGATGAAGAGCTTTCATAACTTCTAGATGATGCCCCAGGTCAAAATATAGCCAGGAAACAATTCTCCCTTTGCTGGCAAACTGAAATTTGTCATTCGTTCTTAACTTGATACTGCAATTTCAACTGCATATGTTGCTTGCAGAGCCTTGAAACATCACCAGCTCATTTCCTCCTAGTAATTGTGCCTTTTTAATTGAGGATGTGTCTACAGGGGCCCCTCACACAGTAGGAAACACAGAAATTGTCAGATCTTTATCAGAAATTTCGGCTGTAGAGTTTCCTGTGTTTTATGAAAAGCTCTGGCTTAAATTTGCACGAGTTTAAGGTCCGATGTATTATGACATTGCCTGTTATTCCCTTCAGATACAAATGTCATCAACTACAATACCTAGACAGGTCAAGGAGAGTGCACTTTATTTGATAAACAAGTGTACTGTTTTTGCAATCGGCTTAACTCTAATCATTCTTAACTAGCACGTAAGATACATCAGGAAGCATAAATGTTTATACAACAAAGATAATCACTCCTACTGACGCACACATTTATCTCTGATGCAAATCCAAGTGTGCAATGTAATACATATATTTACTCAGTGCTCAGTCAATAAACTACAATCCTTCATATCCTCAACATCCAGCATAGATGAAATTCCTGTCCTGCTTTAAAAACACTACACTTACAAAACTCCTTAAGCTGAATAGTATTGGATATCTCAAAGGGTTAAGGGTTGCCCTAAGATCATTTCTGTCTGTTTCTGCCATTCTAACATTCCCTCATACATTGCCAGTGGCTTTTCACCATAATAGAGCAATCATTTCAAACTCCACATGCACATGTTAAACTAAAATGTGAAGCCTTACCTTGACATACTCCATAGTAGGGTCCATGCCTGCACCGTCCCTGCAGGAAAAAGAAAGAACTCTCTTCAGTGAACACATCAACTCTCCTTTTGCTCAGCTGCCTGCCGGTTTAACTGTAAGTGTGTGTGTGTGTGTGTGTCCTTCTCTGGGCAGACTTTATGTTGAACTGCAGTAAAGTGCCTTCCAGTTCAGCCCCTCTCGCCTGAGGTCATTACACCACAGTATAGACCTCAACATGTGGACACAAACACCCCCCCCCCCAAAAAACACACGATTACTTTCAATTACTTCCACACCAACCCAAATACATGAAGTTTAACTGATATTAATGCAGATATCATTTTAAACAATGAATTAAAAATTCAAGAATGCTTTAAAAGTGAGTAAGTGTAGGGTTAAGTGGTCAGGGATGAGCGTGTCAGGTCTTTTAGAGAGGCTCTCTGTCACACAAACACACTCTTGTGACTCTCTCCAGATTTATGCTTACATGAAGACTTAAACCCCAAATTCTAAAGGATTATAGCCAGGAAAAGGGAAATTAATTCCTTGAGTCTAAATTTCCCACAGGCTCGAAAAACAGTGTAAATAAACCTTCAGTGCAACCTTTGGGTAAGAGACTAACTTAGCGCAAATGTAACACAGAATCTATACAAAACATGACAGGACATAGCAAATGTTCACATGACCTCTATTCCTGCCTGCAGCTTTAATTTTATGGTGTAGATATGACTTACCCTAACTGCAGAGATGGCCCTTGGTCAGCACAGCATTTTTTTGTTTTATTTAGATTCTCTATGTGGAACGCAGGAACCATGGTGGTGAAGAGAGTCACGGAGAAGAACGAGGTGCGCGGCTCAGCTTTTTCTCCATTTAGATTTTTCCGCCCTCTCTCTTTCTGCCTTTACCCAGAGTCCCTTTCATCTCAGCTTACACAAAAACCTGACTTTTCTTTATGACTCTTTCTTTCTTCCTTTCTTACCACCAGGGTGTTTGGTGGACTGTCTCACCCCCTTAGGGGAATAAGGGTGGTTTTCAGGTTCACTGTGGAGGTGGCACCTGGGGTGAGAGCTCAAATATATAAAAAGCCTCAGATAACTGGAAATATGAGAATGTTTAAGGGGGGGGGGGGTTGTTTGTTTGCTTCTCATTTGATGAAACTTAAAAGCATAACTGATTTCCTTTTTAAATTCCCATTGGACATCCAGTGGAAAGCTGCTCTAGAGGCAATAGGTCATGCTTTTAAGCTTCTAAACGCTTACATTAGTGTGCTATAAGAGTACACTGTCAGCACTCCCACGGGTCGACCCAAGAGTGACTTGAGTTTGGGACCAGGCCGAACATACCATGTTATCCGCAAAGAGAGGGCATGCCGTGAGGACATGGCTTCAAGAAAAACATTAATCTCCATCTCTGGCTCGTTCTGTGCCAAGCCACAGCTGTATTGTGTCTCAGAGTGGTGATTTGTACCTTACAGTCTTGCCAGTCATAATTAGATAGCCGAGGGAGGACATGTCAAGCTAGAGAGATGGACAGGCTATTATTGGGTTTCCAGAAATTCATGATGCTAAGGCCACAGGAGAGAAACGGGACATTTGACATGCAACACTCCCAGAAATCACCCACACATTGTAAGACATAAATCAAAGGCAGTTCACAGCCAAGGCGACAGGGGCAGTGCGGCCCTGTGAACTGATACGGTGAAGTTCATGAGGGAGTTTAGGGAGTTTCAGTAGGAATTCAGTCCAATGATGTGATTAGTGTAAACTAGGGCTGCCCTCGACTGAGAATTTTTCTGGTCAACTAGTAGTTGTTCATTTTAAGCATTAGTCAACTAATAATTTATTAATTAACTATTTAAATCATCATAATGAGCCTTTGATTGCCTACATAGCC
Organism: Enteromius afrohamiltoni; assembly: GCA_034779775.1. Taxonomy (NCBI): domain Eukaryota; kingdom Metazoa; phylum Chordata; class Actinopteri; order Cypriniformes; family Cyprinidae; genus Enteromius; species Enteromius afrohamiltoni. Next base: position 5,090,598 of record JAUYWG010000041.1, read on the forward strand.
TATGAGCCTATGAGTTCAAGCACATGCATTGCAAGCTTGCACCGGCAGAAGTACTGATCATAAAGGTGTCAGAGAAAAACAGTAAGGAATTTTAATAATTTGATATACTAGTGCTTTACTTGTTTCCAGCAATAGTGGATACGATTTGAATGTTTCATAGGGATTACATAATCTAAGAATTTGTTTTCCGTTTGAATTGGTTCATTTGATATTTCACTCTATATATATATATATATATATATATATATATATATATATTTTTTTTTTTTTTTTTTTTTTTTTTTTTTCTTTTTCCTTTTTTTTTAATGCAAAGATACACTCAGAGTTTCCAAGCCTCTTCTGGTCAACTAACGATTAGTCACCTATTAGGGGGGTGCCGTAGTGTAAACTATGGCGAGAATGTCTTAAGATATGTAAGCGGTTAAGCTATGTTGCCCCAACAAATTAGAGATAACCTATGACTATACCATACAAACATACCTTCCTATTTGTAAATTAGTTTAATTACCATTTAGGGAGAAAATTATTTTAAAAAAATAAAATTTCCTTTATGTAGATTTCGTGGATTCAGTATCGTTTTATAAAATGTAAATGGGCGTGTGAGAGTAAAGAGAGTGCAAAAGACTACAACAAAAAACTGTTCACGTCACATCAGCAGAACTGTGTGGCAGAAGGAAATCCTTTGGACCACCTGGTAGTCTGGATGGAATGTTTTGGGTTCCGTAGAGCTTAGCAACCATAACAAAGTTACATAATAATACTGGACAGCTCAGCAAAGACCTGAGTCTGCCAGCACACACAGAACATTAATATCATCACTTTTATGCACTTCATGTTAACTATTAAGTATGATTACTGTTATGCATTTCTTGTCAACTATGCATGACCTTATTTTAATTAAATGACTACATGAATAAGATAATAAGATCCCATGTGAGTACATTTATCTACTTATATGTAATACTTTAGTTTTATGTCTTGATAATGATGTTAAACATTATGAAAGATAGGTGGCACTGTCTGATGGGAAAAAGCTGTAATTTTAATTTTTAATATTTTGAAGTAAAATGCAAACATTATTACTAATTATTGAAATTAAACAGGTAAATTTACTCACATGAAAAATCTTGTTACTGAGTAAATTGCACAATGGAGATGTGATGACAATGTAATAGTTGATTCATTGTGATAGCAGTAAAACCCCAGGAATCGCTGATATATTTCCATCAGAGACTAAAAACTGTTTAATCATTTCATTGTTTTGTGTAATGTTTACCATGCGTCATTTCTAGCGTTTGGCAGACTAAACCAAAGATAATTTTGGCACTCTCCGAGACAAGGCCATGTAGTTATGAGGGTGTTGAGTGGATTCTGTCAACAACTAGAACCACTTTAATCAGCTTTAACAAGTAAATCAAATGGTACTGTTGCTCTTCCATCTCTTTCATCTGTCTCATTCTCTGCTTTTGTCTCTCTTTCTTTCAGTTTTTCTCTCAATCTCTCTTCCAATCTGTCTTTTCAAAAATTCTTTCATCTCTCGGTCGAACTATAAATCTACAGTCCTCACTTTAACCTGTGAAGAGTTGTGTGTCTGTGTTAGAACAGCTGCCTCACACATGCAGGTAGTAAAGAAAAGCACTTAAATACTGGATGTTTGATAAAAGATTAATGTTTCGGTCCTTGAAACAAAACCTACAGGCATCTTGTCTCAACTGGCTACTCACCTGCAGGCAGACACACTCAAACGCGTGAAGCATTCTGCAGCCAGACGTTCAGGACATCCAAGTCTCCAACTCTGATAAATCTAATCCAGTAGTACACTAGTTACTGCTTCTGGGCTTATTCAATGTAGGTCCATGTTGATAATGAGAAGTGTCGATCCTTTTCTCTGCTGTAGGTTCCTCTCTCTCGCTCACTTATACCTACACAGTGTTTATGTTCTACCTATGTCTTTTTCCATGTGTCATGCAGAGTCGCAATAAGGTGTTGTTATGGTGACTGGGCTGCTATGAGAGGTCGTTGCTAACCTTGCTGCCAGCCCAGAGCAGCTTCTTTTGTGTGCTGTGGTCATTTTTCACCTCCCATGTCTCAGTGAGATTTGTGGCTGTGAAATAGTAGTCTAATATTAGGTAACCTTCAAATGTCAAGGGACAGATGCGGCCCATTGGGCTTACGGAAACCCAAACACGCCACCACAGACACACAAACACACATTTAGGGACAAACTGTTTTTATAAAAGCCATTATTTGGTCTATCTAGATTTCTTAAAGTGCTTTTAGTAATAGTACTTGCTGAAAAAGTTATCAATGTTTTGTCTTATGGTCTGTACACCGTTTCAGTTTTGGAAACTGTTTCTCTTTGGAACTTTCCACATGTTTTTATTTTTTGTTTAGTTTACCTGGATATTATATTATCCGTATGAGATATGTATCAATTATCATCCAGCAAAAATAGCTTGTTTAAATAATGAAATGTTTATATTTACCTCTTAAAATGAGATTTAGATTTCAACAATTTCAATTTCAAAATTAAAAGCACAATATAATGTGTTTTTTTATTTAATCAGTTGAATAAATTTTTATATGAATTACTATAAGTAAATATTTATTGTTTTTAATTAGCAATTAAATGATTATGCTTTAATAATATTTGTTTAAATTAAATATTAATTATATTTACAATTTAATTCTGTCATTTACAGAAATATACCTTTATGAACAACAAGTTCATTTAGTTTTGGGTTTGAGTTTATACATAAAAAAAAGTATAATTATTTATTATACCTATTATAATTATTATATTTTGTGCCGTTTGTAGAAGTTGCCTTTTATTTGTATATTGTCTACAGAGCCAGACACAGATTACTTCACTATATCTGCCAGGTCTTTTATTGAGGGTGAGATTTATTACCTGTTAAGTTAGTCTGCGTTAATATGGGACAAACACAAACTTCTTTGTTGCTGAGTGTGATAAGATCAGACAGCCAGTAAGGACGATACAGTTAAACAGGCCTAGAGCTATGGCAAAGACGTAGGCAGACAGTAAAAAAGAGAGGCAAGACGCAAGGAAAAGATATGGAGACAGTCCTGGACATGAGACTGAGCCAGCAGCAGAAGGTTTATTGTATGATTATTATCTCAGTTGTCCTATTTTCTGAAGACTGTAAAGTTAAAGGGATTAAAGGTGTAAGGTGAAGATTTGGTGTTACAAAGGGTTAATATGTTACTGCATAGAGGTAACATTGGAGGTTTGCATTTACAGTATATGCATATTGAACTACTACACGCTGCACAAATATATGCTAGCGAAGGGTTTATAGCAGTTTTTAAGTGATGCTGTATTCACTATATTAGCTGTTGATTTAGTTCACCTTTGCATCCAAATCACTTTATTGGCTATTAGTCTAAAACAGTAACAAACAACAATCTGCAAATAAGACATATAAATATATATATATATATATATATATATATGAATGTAATCTATATTCAGCAATTGATTATATTTTTAGTCAGAAAAGTGACCATTGTTCGTTGTCACTTGTTGGGTTTTCGAAATATATAGTCAAAGTACATAAGCTGTCATGAGCAGGCAAGTTAAGTTGGTGTTGTGGCAACCTTCACCTAAAACTTGACCTTATTCTTGACTGTGTGTTTGAAGGCAACATTGCTCTAAGCTGGGAAAGAGCAGTATATGATTTCATGAGTTGGGATTAAACCATATTACATGTTACTTCCTATTTACCTCAAGGGGGCATTCACACTGAGAAAATTCCATAAAATAGCAAAACCTGAACAATTGGTTAGCTTTGAATTCTTTGCAAAGATTGTGGGGTTCTTGTGGTTATTGTATGGTTTTTTGCGTTTGAATCACTGGGAAAGGACAAGTGTGTAGAGGTACAGTATTTCTTACCTAGATGTAACACTGTTCTTCCTTTCTGAGTGGAAAGCCTGGTGTTCTTCGATAATATTGTGTATGAGCGGTGATGGTGGCAGACGATATCGGCCTGGGTATGGTGATACTGATGACCCCATATTTCCATTCTTCTCCCACTGCTTCACAGGGGAAGTGGTGCCGTTCTTCTTCTTGCGAGGCAGGGTACCATGGATGGAGACTCCCTGGTAGCTGCTGACCGGCATCTCAGCCATGGCAGGCCGTGAGCTCAGCAGATCCATAGAAGATGCGAGTGGACACTGGCGCCCAACATGCATGTTCCTTGGAAGACTAGAAAACCTCCCTTCTGCCATCATCCTCAGCTCTGTAAAATGGTAAAAAAATACAGTGTCAGTGTCACATGAACCTAATATGCTAAGTTTAGTGCTCAAGAGACATTTTTGTCAGTTTTGGAAACCGTTACACAAGATTCCTTGATGAATAATATAATGTTATAGTCTTAACAGACACCTTTGATCAATTTATTGTCTCCGTGCTAAAACAAAAATGAAAAAAAACCCCACCTTTTTAATATAAAAATACCTTTTAATGTGTTTTTTATTATTTTGCTTATAATACTGGCAGTCTGTGAGTCTGTGTTTATATCTATTATTAACAACACAGATATGGCAAAATGCTACTGGGTGTTATTTGTTCTGACATTCTTTCAGGTGCTCAACTAGTGTTTATATGAAACCTTCTGCCATGTGTGCCCTGTGGCACAGGTAAGTTGGAAGGCATCACTGTTTGATAGACCTGTCTCCTGGCAGCAACAGAGAGAAACAATAAACAGACATTGCTCTCAAAAAGGAGGGAACTCCGTTCAGTCTGGCCACAAGACGTGCAGATAAGGATCTTCCCTTGTTGTCTCCAAATGCATGTTTACTTCAGCATTCCACAGCAGCACGGAGACCACTAATTGGTGCAGTGAAAGTGAAGACTGATTTTATGGAATTATGGATGAGCTACATATAAAGGCATCACTCTTTCTTTTGAGTTTTCAAAGGAAATCCGGTATACTAATATTCAAAACAGCACCGCTGGTGTCCATAAAACTGTGACTTTTGTATGTTAATTTGGGGAGAAAGTCAAGAGAAAACTGTGGGTAGGTGAGTTCAATGACCCAGACGCTGAATGAATGTGTATACGTGTTGACCCCATTAAACAGCGCTGTTGGGGTTATTCGGAGCACACATGCGTTGCCGTCACCCTCTTTTGTCTCTTTTGTGATGAGTGAAACTCAATCTTAGACCCTGACAGCGCTTCTGTTTAAGATCTGGCATGATCTCATTCCCTTCATACACTCAAAAAATTGGTTTTGTGCCACTGTTCGTTTTAAGCAGATATGTTTAGTTAAAATAACACAAATAGATTTCATTTTCCACTAAAACACCATTTCATTGTGTTTAATTAACTTAAACTGTTTAAATTTCAATTTTATTTAATTATTATTTGTCAAACTAAAAAAAACAAACAAACGGATATGGCGATTTCCAACGCATGATGACAGCGCACAGGAGCTACATCATGGCGTCTATTCAGGTAAGAAAATGAAAAGTTATTCATTGTGCAGTATCTTTTCTGTTAGTGTTTTTAGTATGCTTTTAGTGGTTTTTTTTGCAGTGGAGTAGTTATTGTGTAACTGTTATAATATCACGAGGTTGGGAGTTAAGCACACGTCTTTCTGTAGTGTTTGGACTGTGATGTTATTGTGTGATTTTGGAATAGATGATGGGGCGAGTTTTCCATCTTATGAATGAAATATGAGCAGTTAAATAAACCTGTGTGCTCTTTATATCCTACTCAGTTATGCTAAAGCATGGAAGCAAATAATGCCACATTTGATTCAACATTTATTTGTTTTGTTTTCCAAACATTTAACTATATCATGAAATATCTCAAATATGATTATTAAATTAAATTAATTTTTTCACCTTTATAGATTGTTGCCTGTTCTATGTCAGCAGAATCACATGCATGCGATGAAAGATGAATGTCTTGTGAGTTTGGAAATACATGAGGGTGAGTAATTAATGACAGAAGTTTATTTCTGTTGTTTATGATTCATTACAAGACAATCACACACACAAAAAATGTTTTGTTAAAGGGAGGGTAACTTTAAGTTGCTTGAAACAAATCTCCTTATATTGATAAAGTGAAACACATTTGGCCAGTTTTTAAAAAAACAAAACAAAACTTAACAGGTTTATTCAATTGTGTTCACACGACACAAAGAGTTCGCATAGATCAAAAAATGAGCTTCAAATGTGAGTGAAATTTGACAGTTCCCTGTTTATTTATCTGATATGACCAATGTAAGTAAATCAGGGTCTTTGTTTTAACATTATAAAACAATTAAGCTAAATATGGCACCATTCCTGACATTAAGAGTAACAAAATCACCCACTGCAATATTAACACATTTGTGAAAGATTTCACAGACTGTATAGGATTCTGTGAGCTGCACCCATCATAATCAACAAGGCGTAGACACGGGCTGAATAAAATTTATTCTGCAGTGTAGACAGCTTAGTTGATTATAGCCATATAGTAATAATAGGATATAGTTATAGTAGGAGTGTTAAAATAGTGTCACATAGCTTTTTTATAATTTATTTAAACTGCCAATTATTGTTTTGTTATCTGCCACGAGGGCTGATGTTTAGTTAGGGAGTATCTTGATTTACTGATGTATAAAATGACAATAAAATAATGTTGCAAATAAGCTACGTTTTTTTGTAACAGAAACAAAACTAAATTTTCCAAAGAGTTAATTTTGGTCCCTTGCACAAGCATCTGTGGAGAGTGGAAAATCATGGAAACTCCCTGGTAAAGCCTGCTGGGGTGTTTGAACCTGCAAACAAACCACAGTCACCTCCATTCCACAGATCTACTCATACATGACCACCAACGTCCTGAATCAGCTTATCATGTGACTGTGCTCATTTAATGTTGTTTTTTAGTTTCATTTTAGATTCAACAAGCTCTAATATAACAGTTGGGTTGGGTGTATAGCTTAGGACCTTTTGTTCTTAAAGAATAACAAAATACTATATGCACCTAATCAGACCATTCCTGTCACACACCTGTAAATATTTTTTTTATTTGTGTTTATGTTACTCTTTACACATTCTGGGTGTTCTGGTGCATAATGACTAGATCCACAGTGTGGGCTTTTAATGTTTGATCAGGCACTTTGCAGTGCTATGAAATCCTGCTAGGAATACCTCAGCTGTATATTTATGCACCTGGAGCACCTGTGCGCTGTCCCGGGGGCTCTGAAACATGAGACTCCATTCACTGGTGCTGTTTTCATGTGGTGTGTAATGGCTAGGAGACATTAAAATCCACAGATCAGTGTTACTGAGTTATCATACTGGCTAGTCAGGAATCCCTTCTTGGTTTCAGATGAATTTGTCTCACATGTCTCAGAGTGTCTCAGATAGTCATGCTCATCTAAGAAGGCAGATCTTCACTTCCTGTGTCAGGGGAAGTGAGGGGTCTGAGTCATAATACTCATGTACACCAGTGATTTTAGAAGAGCAACTGTGACCTTTCTAAAAATAAAAATAGGAACAGAGTGAAAAAAGCTGGCATGCTCATATCTGACTTTTTTTTTAAGGGACCAGATTTTAAAGGGGGCAGACCCTCTACGTCCCGGAAGGAGGTCACTTCAAGAGGTATGATCATAAATCTTTCCTTTAATGTACATATTTCACAGGTGATTGTGCATTTTAAAGGTACACGTCACAGAGAAATGCAACATTTTTTACAGCATTTACTCATCTTCCTGTCTTTTCAAATCCATCTTACAAATGTTCATTATAAAGAAAAAGCATAAGAAATAAATATATACAGAAATAAATTCATGCAGCTTTGCATTGAATAACTGATGGCCATTTTTATTCTTGGCCAAATTATTCTTTAAAAATATTTCCTCTCATAAGAAATAGGGCCTTACTTTGGTAACAAGGCAATCAAATCATATTAATGTGCCTTTAAACAGCCACATAAATTTATTTCAGTGTAATAGGCTCTGGTCATTTTTTTCTTGTGAAGAGATGTTTCATTATTAGCCGCAAGAGTCTTTAAATTAAATCAATGCTATTTAATTACAGCTATTGTCTATGATGGATGAACTTGAGTTTAATACAGTCACAGAGGAAGTTATGGTTATATGGTTTAAAAGATATCGGTGAACAAGCAATCTTACATAGTTTAATATATTAATGGCAGCAACCCACAACATGGACACTATAATGTAAAATGTCCCTGTTATTTGTAACTCTTACATAAACCAATCTGTGTAATAGGAATCTGAAACATAAGTGATTTCTCTGCTCTCAGCTCAGGTCAAAAGGCCACTTTAGTCTAACATGGTGTCTAAGAGCTCAGCATGGTGTAATTTTCAACATTTCAGCATGCAGTGAGGCAGAGAGACAGCTGTCAGCACTGCCGAAATGCAGAAATGAGTCCCCTGTGGCTCTAGATTACATATGCTAAACAATTAAACCATTAACTTTTTCTTCCTCCCCAGAGGTCATGAATATGCAAAATGCTCATTAAATGGTTCTTAATTCATGTGTTTCTCTGTAGACTCCCTATTGATTATACAGCTCTTTCTCAAGTGCTTGTATTATTCTAGACAGACATGCCATCATATGACCTCACTCCAAAATGTCAATCAAAGTAGCCCATTCTGTTTCTCTATCTCTCTCAATACTACAAAGCACAGCTGGTTGCTGGCTGACATCATCTTCTATATCAAACACGCTTATTTGCCTCGGGCAAATACAATGTCATGTTCAAGAACGTTTAAGTGTCTTTGTTCTCCAGGAAAACCATTATTTTACTCTTTTTTGGACTGGCTTGTACACACTGTTTGGGTAATTGCCTCCAAAAATATTCTCTCATCATGTTGTTCCAAACCTGTATGACTTACTTTTCCTTTAATTAGAAGGAATTTTTTTAATGCAGTGAAAATGAATGGCAAGCAGGGGCTTTAAATCTCTGAAAAAAGCATGATAGAAGAAGTCCATGTAACTAATTTAAGTCATTACAGTAGCTTTTATGTGTCAAAGAGATGAGCTGTCACTGAAAATCTTGAATCAACAGCTATGGTCACCATTCAGCAGCTTGGAAATGCTATATATGATAACATTTGTACACTACAGAAAACAAAAGGCATAAGCTTGAGTAAATGAACTATACCTTTAACTTTTTTTGGAGAAATTGTTTAGATTTAGACACCCCTGTTGAGCCAATAACGGATTGCTTGCTTATTTCACATTGCTTTAAAAGGATTAGCCTGAGGCAATTATGCAAAGGTATTAAAGGGGTATAGATGTAGGGATTGTACTGGGTACAATAACAATCACAGTCAAGGTCACACAGTGTTTTTGTCATACTCAAAATGTGCATGCAGTACAAACAGTTTTCAAAGAGCTCTGACTGTCAGAGCAAAAAGGTTAAACACATGAAGGAGGAAAATTCTCTGCGCATTTTAAAACAACAAGACGACTATTCTCTCTCTGGCCCTTTCACCGTCCAGCCATCCCCCACAGGAGTTGGTGGGAATCTTGTGAATAATGCAGTTCTCCTTTAATTAATTCAAACCTGCTTTTGGAACACAAAGACTCAAGTGAGAGGAAAGCAAGTGTTGGGTTTAAAGAGCTCTTAACACACAGCCATGCATCAACCATGATGGTCTGAAGGAGTGGAGAACACATTCTGAAGTTCTAATAGAACCCACCACTGAACTGTAGAACCACAGAGCATACATACTGTAGGTTATAAGAATTCAGGCAGGTTAAATGCAAGTTAAGATGTTTGACATCATGTAGATTACTGCTGTAAGTTATGTTTTGTAAAGCTGTGAGGCTGTCTGAATTGTCCTTTTGGTAGTGGGATTATTTTAGGGAGATTAACGACTGGTTATTCTAACATAATTCCAGTGGTCATGTCCTAGGTCATGCCCCTTTCTGGTATTTCTGCATGGATCATGTGAAAGTTACCAGGTGTAGCTGCTTTAAATTGTCATGACATAAATTGAAAAATTGGATTATAACTTTGCACAGACAAGGTAAGTGCAGCATTTTATCTCATCTCTCATGATAATATGTAATGATAATAAGCCTAGTTGCTGTATGGGATGGCTTAAGAAACACTATGTATTTGAAACATGCAGTAAAGTAAGTTATTATTACAATAATTAAAGAACAATGACATGTTCATGGTTCCCTGATAATGATCATGTAACATGCTGGTAAACTAATGAAATAGTTTATGATTTTTTTTGTTTACTTTATAAATGTCCAGTATATAAAGCCTGGGCCCCGTATTGGGCACACTGCATTTGTGTTGCAGTCTTTGCAGGGTCAGAAAGCTTTTAGATTCCATAAAAATATCTTAATTTGTGATATGAAGATAAACCAAGGTCTTATGGGTTTGGAATGACATGAGGGTTAATTTTGTGTTGAACTTTCCCTTTAAAGATGTAAACATTTAGCAGAGTAGCAGCTTAGACACCGATAGTAAGAAATGTTACATGAGATCCAAACTGGCATTAAAAATAATTTCTCACAATTTCACAATATTACTGTATTTCTCATCATCATCAAAAAATAAAAAAAATCTTACTGACCCCAAACTTTTCAACGGTAGTACTGTAGGTCTTGAAGAAAAACCATTAGTCTACTTTTTGTAAAGTGAGAGTTCTAGCACTTCCTCTATGACGTCACTGTGTTTGTCTCATTGATTGAGGGTCCCATTGTCACTGACAATAGCAGTGAAGCAACAGGAGACAAAATAACCAAGAATGCACCATAGTTCTCCCAACGTGGACCACTCAGCTGCAAACAGAGAAAGGAACATATGGGCAACAATACATCAACATCTCTCATCCGCCCCCCGTGACAGACACAACACTTTCTGCTTCAACTCTGACTTTCCTACCAGTAGTCAACAGCCACAAATCAGGCCTGAGCGGTTCATTATGCAGTCCCAACGCTGAAGCCTATCAGAATAGGAAGTGTGCAAATACATACAGACTTGTGAACACACCACACGCCCATTCACTGAAGGCGTGGAGCCAGCAGTCACATCCGTCTCTCTCAGCTTTACGTGCTAAAAGTAGATTCTTTAAGATCTTCCAGTCCAATCACATGCAACACGACTGCTCCCTAATTACTGTAATGAGCATGTTGAGTGGAAAACACCACAAACAAACAAACACCAAGAGCAACGAAGGGAAGACAGAATGAGGCCAAAACAAAAAGGGTCCTGCTTCCTTTACTGGATTTTTTTTAAGTTATTAAGCATGTTTACATAGACAAGCTTACACTGATATGCTTAATAAGATGAAGTTAATCGACAATTATATTTTCAGCATTTTATGTACTTATTCAATATTTGCATGTCTGTGTAGGTTTTGACATTAAGATAATAAAAAAACCATTTTGTCTTTAATTATGAGCTGTTTTGATATAGTGTTTTATACAGGTAAACACACTTATCGATAGTTGTTCTTGTTATACAATCATATTCATAGCTTTTTCACATGCACAGACTACTCTAGTCAAACAATAGTCAAATAGGCAATTTCTATTGGGCCGTTCTTTTGTTGAGCAGGAAGGGTTGCGAGGAGATGTCAAGCCCCCAAACCCCCAACTACCCGTCAACGTTGTGACCCGCAGTGCTTTATTCAGGCTGTGAGTCAACTAGTGAGATTTGTGACACATTAATCACAAATTTATTAAAGTCCTCAGCAGTGGCTGACACTTTTTTTCCACATGAGTAACTCAAAAGACAACAGATACTGCTGCTGCTGCTGCTGCTGTGAGACTTTATAATAAACAGACACCCCCTCTCCGACAGCTACTGTCAGCTGCTGAATGTACACACAAAGTGCCACAGTTCACAAGTCAAAATTATACTTATACATGTATACATATATGTAGTTTTTATGTATTATAGATAGGTAGATACAAACATACTTGTATACAAATTAGTGGAACCTTTAATAACTTTACCACAACAATTAAGTTTTTTTTCCTTACCTGTTAAAGGCTGTAGCTTCTCCGCGTATGTAAGCCCTGAAATATTCTCCTTGTGCAGTCTGCTAGTAAGAGTTTCTCAGTTCCACAGTAAGCATAGCGACCTAGTGCACAGATTCACACTGACGGACAACAACAAGTTGAGCGTGAACGACAATCCTGTTATGGTGCCACTGACCTCCCACTATGAACTGTGCCGGTGTTTCCCAAGCAGTCTTACAATCTCCTCCAAGTCCCTCTCTCCCCTGCTCACTCTCTCTCCTTAGTTCAGCCCCCAAGGGAGTGATTTAGGATTTCCCAGACACACCCTCTTCAATGGGCAGGACTTTCGGAGTCATCTCACAAGTGACTAGCCGGCCCCCTGCCCCCAGCAGCCCTCTCCTCTGTCATGTGTCCAGTCTGAACATTATTGGCCTGTCTATGTTCAACTAAACTTTTTGGAAAAGTATGACAAGTTTCTTTTGTGTGTCAAGTCAGTACTGAAAAAGTAAACATAGTCTAAAAAACTTGACATAGTCTAAAAATAGATGACTCTTCTCATATTTTATACCTTATATGGTCAACAATGATTTATTTAACTGTTAACCATTAAAATGCTTTTAGAAAAGGCTAATCAGAACAGCTAAATGTTTTTAGTTTTTTTCTGTTGTCTGTGAGGAACAGAATTTCCCGTCTCTTTGTCCTTGGATTCCTCTTCATTGTCAGTGGGACGATAACAAACGACAGAGGCAGAGTTCCTTCCCGAATGATTCAGGCAGAGAGATGGGGTGCGGTGTCTTCTGACTAAAGTGCGGTGATCATGCTGGTTTGTTTTGTCATTCAGTTGCTGTTTGAATGTTGTGCAAAGCATTGCGCAAACATCGAGAACCAAAGCTATCCATTTGAATACATTCTAGTATTGTAGAGTTGCATATAAATACCAAATGTGCCTAAGCACTAGTGCCACAACAATGAATTCACTACTAACAAAGTGTGTGCACTAGAAAAACTGAAAAGGATACATCTGGATTGAAATAGGCCTCCTTAAGTTACAGCACACCTGCCTAGAGTACCATTTGTCAAGTGTCAAAACCAGACATTGTCCTGAAAATAGAGATATATATCTGTCAAAGACAACACTCAAAGCCCTGCTATCAATCTTCAGCTCCATGCAATTAAACATTTAACTTTGAAATAGAGCCGTTTATTATGTGATGGGCAATAGATCACATAAAGAAAGAGTTCTGGCAACATGTCTGGTTTCTTCAGCCCTGAAGTTCTCGAGTAATATAGTATAGACACAACTAAAAATAACAATATCCATAACGAATGGTAAGTCAGCTTAACAATCTAATTGCACATCAAAATCAGTACAGACCTTCTTTGCCTTGACTTGTATTTTTTTCATTATTTCATGTTTCTTATGTTGTTTTTGCATGTACTGTAAATAACATAAATCAGTCCTGCCTGCTAATGTGATGTCAGTATCTCTTCTTTGGTATAAAGTAGAGAGGTATTGCAAAATCTCTAGTGCTTGATAGATTTCTACTGTTTCATGGCATTGACCGTCCTAATTCTAATGATTGAGAGCAGACATTCTTTGCTTAATCTGATGGTCTCATCTCCATAGGCACCTTAATGTGGAGTCAGACCACCTGACTGGACCTATACAGCCCTCCAGCAGAGCAGTTTTGACTGGATTCAGTAACAATTCAAGATTACACAGATTACAAAGGACACAAGTATACAGACAAATGAGAATACCTCATGCATAATGATTTGTTTGTAATAGCGTGTGTAATGTATTCTGACCTCAGTGGTTACAATATTAGCTTTTTAAAGCAATGATGAAGTTGCAGTGAAATCAATCTTCCTGCTATATATTTTTGATTTATTTAAAGGTAAAAAAAGATTACCATTGTAACTGATCATCAAATTTTTCTAACTTTCTCCTTTCACTGCAAGTCTGAAGGGGACATGAATTAGGAAAATTTGAAATACGATTATTATTATGATTATTGATTTAATCTGTTCAAGAAACTATTTAATTTTTTACCAAAGCTAATTTTTTAGTTTGGTGAACAATTTTAAATCATGGATTGAATTATTTTATGTATTTATATGTTTAATTGTCGGATTGAATAGCATCTAGATGAGCAAAATGCAAAGTCTGCATCTCAAAGTCACAGGAAGTGCAACGAATAGACCTCATCTAAATCATGCCTATCTCTCCTTCTACTGGTTCCACCCAAGGCTGAGAGTAAGAACAGTTATCAAAATATGACATGTAATCTTGCCCCATTCCACAACATGAAATCATCAAGGCAATGTTTTCAACAGAAAATATGAATTTCCTCTTATGAGTGATTTTCTGAGTCATAAAACTGTGGACTGTAAATAATGTTATACTTATAATTTTTACACTGACACATACAAACTTTACAACCTGAAAACAGATTTTAAGAGTATTTACAAAACGATTAGTTGTGCATTCCTTCATTCTTCTTTCCTTGAGAATAATTTTAAAAAAGCCTTATTAAACTGTGTTACTGGATAGAACCACATTAAAATGTGAGTAAAAAAACTTGCCTCAGTCTTGCCAGCTTTATCTTATGCCAGATATACGTGATGTGGAATCTGCTTGTCATTACTGGTATTTTCCAACACTGGCAAATAGCTGCTCAGCAGTGAGCACCACTACATCTGACCTCTCGGTTTACAGTCTAGCTGTCATCAGATAGAGTTTAGCTGCCATTAATACATGGTCAAGCACGGTCATATTGATGGACTAAGTGGCCACTGGTGACTAGTTGTCCGATTCCAGGCCCACATTCTTTCTTATATAAGTGTAACTCTATTCCAGGTCACTGGATAAATTTGGCTAGTGAAAGTAAAATGTTCTTTACTAGGAAGAAGACTCCCATCAAATTTTCACAACTTTTCACAAGTTATTAATAGGTATTTTATTTGCAAAGTGATTAAATGTGTAATCAAAAAGGTATACAAAACCCATTTAACTTAACATGATGTATTTCAGAGTAAAAATAGCAAGGAAAGACTTGGTTTTATATATCAGGATTGTAAAAAGTGATTTCTATATGACAGATGTTTGAAACAGAAAAAAAAAAAAGGAGGGCTTGATTTTTAGCCAAATAAGGAAAGCTGTTTCAAAGGTGGTGTGACCTTTAATTTTACATTATCCAAAGACATTTTTTTTTATCATTTGAAGTAAGGCCATGAACAAGAACAAAAAAAAAGTAATTCTTGATTTCCTGATATTCTTAGTAATTTTTTTCCGTTAATACATTTTGTGTTTTTGGAATAAATCAAATGTGGCACCTGCTCTGATTAGAGTCTTTTGGGCATGTTGTCCAACTTGGCAAAAAGCCAACAAATCCCTCCCTAAACATATTTAAGCATTGCTCAGAAGAGTAATGGACACTTTCTACAGGTGACATTTGTCTAGCAGACAAGAGAGCTTAATGCAGGTATCTGAAAAGCTTTTTAACAAAGCGGCAGCAATGACTACTTTATGCCCCAGTATCATCCGTCATGAAAGATGTATTTTGGACGCGTATTAAATTTCAAAACAGAGTTTTTTAAAGAGGGGCCCAGCTGTTCATTCTGGCCTGGATATGTGTTTACTCTTATGAAATGCTGGCACTGAGCTGGATGTGACTGAGAGGTGAGGGAGCTGATGCCAACTGTACTCTCACACCCAGTATGAGCGCAAGGACAGGGAAGAGTTTTCCCACAAAACGCCCAAGATACGCCCAGAATATATCCAAGAGACACCCTGGGCTTTCATCTGACTGTGATGAGTTTTCTCATGTTTTCTCACAAGGCTCAGCCCAAGCTCTCAAAATATGCTGGATTAGGGTTTACAAAGCACAAGTGCTTAATGAAAGAACTGCATAATTGGGATTTAATTTAAGCGCATATCCACTCTGTAATTCAACCATTTTCATACTTAGTCTTAATCCTAGTTTCTGCAACAAAACAGTAAATAAAAAAAATCGGACAATAAATAAAAATAATAAAAAAACAAAATTACGAAACCTGGAAGGATGCATTGCTGACCTTGAATTTACATACTGTAGCTCAGAACTGCTTATGTGTGAAATTTTATATACTGTATAGGAGCATCCCTTTGAACAAATCTGCAATCTGCACTGAGAGCAGGGAAGGCAGTGAGCCAACCACCCATTTAATAGCATGCTTCATTTAATAGCATACTCTAGCCCTTCTACACAAGAGCAGCCTGTCATCATTGAACATCACTGCAATGCCATGCTGCAAATACATGTGAGTACTGTGTATATACATTGACACACACTTTTCTACTACACAAAAAGCTCCAAATAAAATAAAGTAGTGCCTGAAGCTAAATGACCAACATCATTAATAAAATAAAATTATTCAGATCATCATTTACTCACTGTCAAGTCATGTCAAACCTGTATGTTTCTCTTTCTTTTAGGAAACACATATGTTTTGCAGAACAAAAAAATTGGTTTTAAAGCTCCAAAATGTACAGTTCATATATGTACCATAAAGTAGTCCATTTGCAACGCTGTGGCTTAGAAGTCACACAGACCTTTTTTTTCTGCTAAACATTTTTTGCTTACAAATTATACAGGTTTGGAAGAACATTAAGGTAAATAAACAGACCTTTCAGTTTTGGGTGAACAGTTAAATTAGGAACATTGCTTTAAATAGGATAGGACATAAAAGAGTAAATTGGTTGTTAGTGAAAATAATAGTGTTTTAATAAATGTTTTTTCTATATGGTATTATATTTGAAAACACAGCTGTTGAAATAAGATTACCAGCTGTCCTGGAGAAAACCATCATTTCTTACGAAACTAACAATATCTTTGTCACCATACTTTCCGTGTTTAACAGACGTCTTCTCTCTATCAGCATGGTCAGATGTAACCTCTTTGCTCTGAGAAAGGTGGTCTATAAAATAGCATGTTTAACATTTGCATTTCTCACAGGATGTGAGGACTCCAGGAGTTGAATGGAGACTCTGCTAGAATGGGTTGTTAAAGGTGTCGAACCCGGTTTAATCAGACCACCTATTGAGTCCTCAAACAGCCAAAACATTTCAGGGAAACAATACTTATTGTCCTCAAGCAAGGGACCATGCCAGTAGAGACCAGACGTCTTTTAAATACTGACAGTAAATTTTCAGATTGCTTAAAGCTTTTGCCTATGCTCTAACCCTTTGTAAGTTTGTGTTACAGACTACTTATAATATTAAATAACTCATACATTTGTTCAAAAGCAGTTCAGTTTTCTTATTGGTTAAAAGACATAAAAAAATATTTTACTTGCTAAGTCACTGATCCAAGACATCCAATTCAACAACCTATTTTCTAAAGTGTCAGAGTCTCTATAGCAATGGAGTCGAGGCAGTATGTTATGCCTGGGAAACGAGCCTCGGCCTGTCAGCCAACTGTTTGTATGTGTGTGTGTCTTGACATGCTTTTTAAGGACTTAATTACACACAGTGGAGGGGTGCCCCCATAGGCAATGCTGACTGCCGGGATTGCGGGATGGACAAAAGAGTTTATAATCACCTGGCAGCTCCTGCTCACAGCAGCGTGTGTCTGCTCCTCCTCTTCATAGACACGCGTCTGTGTGTGTTTGATTGAAGGGTAGGTGTGGCAGTGTTGCCAGATTTTGCCAAACAAAAAACAAGCCCACAAAAAGGGACCTGATTCACTAAAATAAGCAACAAAATTGTTAGTAATAGATTAAGGATAATTCCATTTTCATTATGTTAGTAAGGCCATGTTTTAATTGTAAGGATAATTCGTTTGGTTCTTCAAGTCCATGCTAAAATAAGCAGACATGGCAACTCTGAGGGGTGGATAGTCCGATGGAAGGATGTCTTTGTGTGTGAGTGCGCGGAAGCAAGTCCATTCATGACTCACTATCAGTGTTGACAGTAAATGCTTATGTTTCTGAGTGCTCTCTGATGAGGCAATTTTTCCATAATGTTGGCGCGCTGATTAGATGTGTATCACTTTCAAGGTTTCAAGATGACTCCTTAAAGATCTTGAGGATAGCATAATTAAGTTTGTCTCAGATTAAAACTTTTCCACCAAGCTGGTATCGACACTACCATTACTCACATACAAAATACTTCACAGGACGATCTATCCCACAATCCAGTGCTTTGTTTTGTGAGCTAATCCCTGTTGATTTGACCCCATATGCATGTGTCCCTGAGCCTGCAGCCTGAACCGCTCTCCCACCCTACGTACAGCCTTGCCGTGATTAATGAAGCTCTTCAGTGTCAGGCTTTACACATGGACGGATACAGTCACAGGCTGTCCAGTAGTAGCAGGGCTATGGAGCAGCAGACTCAGCCCAGCCAGAGAAAACTTCCACAAAGAGATAAGCTCCTGCTTCTGTATTCACCACTGTGGTTTATGAGGAGGTGTGTGCATGGGGAGAGATACTTTAATTGCTGGTTTAGTCCTTGATTTTAATGATTCTGTTACACCTTACACCAGCCCGTAAAAGTAACAGAAGGCAAGTCAGTTCATTCAGTATCCACCCCCGACCAGCTATTGTCTATTTTGATATTAGGCATACAAGTAAAGCCTGTACCTACACAACCATTGAAAAGTTTAGGGTTAATAAGATTTACATCTTTATTATTATTTACTTTTTGAAGGAGAATATAACATATTTCACAAAGATAAACTAAACTGATCAAAACAAAATATATTTTATTTTAAAAATGCTGTGCTTTTTACCTTTCTATTCATCAACAAATACTGAAATAACGATACAACAGTAAATGAAAAAATGCACCAAGTGAGCATATTAGATTTCTGAAGGGTCATGTGACAATGATGACTGGAGTAATGCCTGCTGAAAATCCAGCTTTGCCATTTTTTAATTTTTTTTATTTTATGTCTACTACTATTGTACAATATTACTGTTTTAACAAACTGTATCTTTCACTAAATAAATAAAAATTGAAAAATACTAACCCTGCTAACTTGTAAACGGTAGTGGGAGTGGGAAAAAGACCGTGACTAACCTCTTTTTGTTTCACGCTCTCGCATCACTTGGATACTGGAGAGAATGTGGATGCGATGGAGACGACTTTGGACCCCCATACCCAACAGATCCATCTCTGTAAGGTGCAACAAGTCCTAAAGAGAGATGTAAACACAGAGTTTAAGGGGTTTAAATGTGTGATGGAAATGACAAGGGCTAGAACTAATGGCCATCTATCATTCACACACAAAAACAAACATCAGAAAAGTGTACGGTTTAAGCTAGCGGTGTGTCATTACGGCCCGTGCTTCACCACTCCTCAAAGTCAGGCCTTGTGTGGCTTTCAAAACAATACATTCCTTCTGCTTCTGACACGACAAAAACGCACGGCTATGTTTTAGACGGCATCTCTGCTTTCATTGTTCCTGGCATAACAAAACAAGAGCTGTTTAATTAAAGGTTATGTGTTCTTTTCTGCTGTTTAGTATTTACAGTGCACATGCCAAAGCATTCCTTTCAAAATAAACAGTAACAAACATGTGCTGTCACAGCATACTGAGTTATTTGGGACTGCCCATATTTTATCAATGAAACTAAAATTGGTTTGCTGATTTTTGTGGCTATTTTCCGGTTCTATCCATCCTAAATATGCAAGATTTGAATTTGAATCTGCCTTGAGGTTAGCTATTTCTGTGACAAGGAGGAAGCATATAACACTGAATTAAGCATGACATTTTAAAGTAGAACGACTGCACTCATGTAAGCAAGATTTCATACTTCAACTCTTGTTCCTGTAAGTTGTTCTCCAAAAATTAGTTTATTTACAACTCTGTTTTTACATCTGAAAATGTTATTTTTAGAAGATCTCAAAATAAATATCTACTTTTATGCTGCAATTACATTTTAAAGTAGCATTTAAAATGTCCAGATAAAAGTTACAGTAAATTATTAATTAAGAAAAAAGAGAAAATGTAATTTAAAATGTCTTCGTAATCTTAGTGCTGTCAATTCTCATAATTCAGAGGCCTTTACCAAGTCATTCGTTAAGCATAGCATTGAATTGGTGCAGTGAGGTGAGGCAGTGTTGATCTAACTTTGGAGAAACAGATGCATGCTGCATTGCTCTTTTTGTGTGTTTTATCTTCTCTGCTCCAATGGTTTCATCGAATGTATTCTACCCATAATCTCCCACATCAGCAGCAAGCACTCTTTCCCACTGCCATGTCTCTGTTTTAACAGGCTAGTTTGGGGAAGCAGAAAGAGGGTGGTGGACAGGGATGGACAGAGCGGCAGACACAAAGAAAGTCAGTGAAAGACATAAGGCCAGAGTGTGGGAGATAGAGGGGGTGAAGAGATGGAAAATGAAGGGATAACATGACGGTAAGGGCCCATTGTTCATCTGCGTTTTACCCACAGCTAAATCTAACAAGCCAAGACAAATCCTCTTCACCCTCATCTCTTTATTTACCATGTGTGGTCTCATATCAATCTCTCATGCTGAGACTTTAAAAACATGTCACCAAACATGCAGCTATTCAGACACCTCACCTTGAGTAGGCAGGTAGATATAAGAGATGTGCTACTTCGTTGTTGTTTTGGCAGAAGGTTTGTAGATCTTAAGCCATTGTCCTATGAGCACTCATAATCTAAGCATTACTAATTGCCCTTATACAAACTTCCATGGTACAGTGATGATATCAGCTGACTATGGTACTTTGATATGATAATAGTGATGATGGTACTAAATGCGGATTTGTACAGCCAGAATTTAAATGAAAATTCTTTTAAATTCAAATAAAATTCCTGAATTTTAATAAACAGGATACAGAATTAAAATTTAAAACTGAATTTATAGAAGCTTATGGAAGTGTGTGTGTGTGTGTGTGTATGTGTGCGTTTTAAGTTTTTAAATCAGTCATAAACTAAAGGGAAGACACCACATTCATCACTGGTTAAAATGGTAACAGATACCTAATAGCTGTTTTATTGGTGCAGTTCTTCATCCAGGCTTTACTCTGCACTCCATTAGTGAATACGATTCACTTTTAATGTGCATTGTACATCAGTGAGACGATACAGTCTCTGTCCATTTTAAGCTCAGAGTCAACACTTAATATGTTATTGTATGGAAGGCAGTGACATACGTCTTGTTATTTGTGGAGCATACAATGAATTATTTCAGAGCAAATGGACTACTTTATAGGCTACCCAGTATTTATTCGTGGCAGGGACACGTTTATTTCGTTATTTTTATGAGTTCAGCACGTTTTTTAAACTAAGATGCATCCAATGGAATCTTAGTTTAAAAAACATGCTGGACTTACGAAAATAATAAACGTGTCCTTGGCATGAATAAATAGATTAAATTAAATTACATGACTAAATCACGAACTGCCGTGAGACTGGGTTGTTATAGCGCATTGAAAATGAGCCACCTGGGGCTCATGTTGTGTGTGACAGATGGTGAACGACATTTTTCCATTGCATACAACTATCTTGGTTCTGAATAGAATAAAAATTGTTTTAATGTGCAAATGCATTATTGAAGGGGTGTCTGATCCCGCTCCCCAAGAGACTCCTTCCTGCACAGTTCATCTGCGACCTGGAAGATCTTATTCATTTTGATGAGCTTAGCTGGTTCAGGTGTGTTTAATCATGGAATTCTGCAGGAAGGTGGTTCTTAAGGAAATACATTGGACAGCCTTGTACTAATGTAAATGAAATGCATCTGAAATGGAATATTATGCTATGATAAACATAAAACTTTCACAAAATTACATCAGCGAGTGAAGATAAAGTACAGTATGTGTCCAATGGACTTTAAGTGTAAGGCCTGCCACTATTTATAACAACACAATCACAGCAGTTCTGTCAAATATTTCTGTGTAAATGAAGAGTGAAGTTTAAAATTTAGGCTTATTTGTGGGGTTAAAGTATTTTGTTGGCAGTAGCTTTAGTAGTGAAGTTTAGTGCTATAGTCAGAGTCAAGCATGCATACTTGTATCTGCTACGGAAATACTTTCACAATCTATTTAACTGCTGCTCCTGGACGCACTTACATTCCAGGTGATGTGTTCTGCCAAGAGTGCATGGCTGTAGATCAGCTGGTCGAAATTCAGTGAGATGCTTTTAACGGAATCTTAGCGTGCTTTCCCAAGTTCAGCCACAAAGTTTAGATTTCACTTTTCTGTAATGTTTGTTGCTTTTCAAAGCTCACTTTGACTGACAGCTCTATAAGTTGTTTATGATTATAATCAAGACAAGCTCACAGGCAGTCATACGATTTCAAATAACTGTGTTTGAATAATTGCATGGTACATAGTGCGGTATGCAGCTCTGCGTGCATGTGTGTATAAGCATGTGCATGTGTGTCTAAACTCACAGTGTGTGCTGACTTTACCTCCACTCCGTCATAGTCTTCATCGAATAGCGTGCAGTACTGAGGTAGCCCGAGCTGACTTAGCCATTTCGAGATAGACATGTGCTTCATGATGAAAATTTGTATAAATGTTGCCTCAAAAATCTCTCTGTATGGAAGGCTGGAAGAAAAGCAAAGCATTATTTGCATTGATATTGTGATTTACTCAAATCTCAAATCTCTTGGGTCATGTCTCACTGGTCTAAATCACATCAGGTTCCTTCTTTATATAGCATGATGAGTAATCTGACACATGCTATTCGAGTCATTTTTGATCCCTGGCTTCAGACACAAATAAAACAAATAGTACAGAATCATCTGCCCTCAGATTTGACAGCTCATCCTGGAAGCTAAAAAAACATTACAGGGGTTGCAACATTCTGTCAGCACATTATTCTTTCTCAGTGAACCCTGGGGGTCTGCAAAAAGCAAAGTACATGGTACTTAAGGTGAGCAATGCAGCCCTAAGAAATCTAATAAGCAGTTTGAATGGTTTCAAGAAGTGATTCACAATGCATTTTTGTGCATGAGTGTGTGATGGGTGGAGCACACGTGCATAAATGCATACATGCAGTTTGGATGTGTGCTTGCACTGGACATCCTCCCACTTACTGACTGTGAAACCACATTATGGATTTATGGTGTTGGTGTAGGCTTTAATTACTTATAAACTGGCTTCCCTTAGTTCAATAGTTTATTTATGATAAGGCAGCACTTCTACTCCTTTTTTCTTTCAAAAACTGTAAGTATGATTGGTCGCATCACCAGACGCTACTCTTCTAAAAGACATAATCTGCGTGGGCAGTTATGCACAGTTCAGAAAGATATATTTCTTCTTTTAAAAGACATGAATTCTAACACAAACAAATGATCAACAAAATGCAGAGGAATTGAATTATTAAATAAGTTGGCTGAGGCAGCAGAGTGTTTTTTCAAATCTTGGCATGATATGTCCAATCATTTAAAAGATCACCCAGAGAGGAGGCCATTACAGTTATTAGTATGTGAGAGTGTGTATCAGAGAGAGAGAAATAGAAAGACTGTGTATTTATAGGCTGTATGGGCTCCTGGTAGAAAGCAGAAGACCCTGTCACTTTGCCGAGAGAAGTGCTTTGTCAAGGGTTTCTACTGCCAACAAAAGAATCCACTTCACAAATCATATCAACTAATCATACCCTAAACATCATCTCATGCTCTGTTTAGTACCTCATCATAACAGGGACATAGATTCAGACAAGCAATACGACTGCATGCAATACTGCTCCTACACAAGAGTTAAATAAACAAAAAATAAATAATGTGTAACTTCTACATTTCTTCCAGTCTCTGACCAGTTCCTGTGTTCCTAAATGATCCAGTGTGTTTGAATGAATTGCCTGAGTGAATAGTTCATTGACTCGCTCAACTATTTAATTTCTGGATGAGTTTTCAATTAGTTTTTTTTTTTAAGAAATTATACAGTGACTCACCTGTCACCACCTGCTGGAATATCAATGTAACTTGTAGCAAGTTGTAACAATTGTTGTAACTGTTGTAACAATATTTTCTTTGGTTAGCAGCATTAATTTTATAGTGAAACATTTCTGTTTGTTCTTCCCCTGCATTGATGAGATATCCTTGGGCCTACAACTGAATTCAAATATGGTTTGGAGTGGGGGGGATATTTAGGTGATTAAATTACGTTTTAGTCATCTGTTAGCTTCAGCTATCTTGTTTGTGAAGCCTGCAGTATTTTATTTTGCAAATGCAGGCATGCACCAGTTAGAAAGATCCTCATGTCCCTGTTTTCCAAGCAATCAACTTTCATCCACTCTCACACAATGGGCAATAAAAGCAGCTGTGGAAGTGGTGGAACATGGCTCATAAAACACTACTGGGGCAATACAGCAAAAAAAGTTGCCGTTAATCCACTATAGCTCACAGGCCCAGCTGTGCTCACAGTCGGCGGCCTATCCCTGGGGTAAAGCAATCAGAGGAGTAGCTTGTACAATTGCAGGGAGGTTTATTCCTGTAATGAATGTCAATGCCCCTGTGGCCACATGGAGAGATGTATGGTGGGTCTCACACCTTAGAGGATAGGTTGTTTGGATGACAAAAGAAGACTGGCTGTCCTTGCAGCACTTAAACCAAACAAATGCCTTTATCTTTAATCAAGTGATAGTTGATTCGGTTTATATCATATTCAAGCCATTAGCTTCACAGTTTAAATTATATTCAAGCCATTAGGTCCAATACACAGCTTGCTGTTTAGTTTCAAGCCATTAAATCCATTCCACTTGCCATTTGTACAATTAATACATTCACTGAAAAAACTAAAAGTAGCTTTTAGCCTTTTTACTGAATTTATTTATAGTACAATTAAGTCGAAGCATTGTAAGCCAAATGTGTGTTTTGACACACAATTTGACCCAAGTGGATTTGAGTAAACAAGTAAAAAAATTGTAATTCTTCCATATTACCAAACAAAGTATATGCATTTTTATATACATTTTTGCCTCATGTAATGAAGCTGAAAGTGGATGCACTTTCTGAATCATGATGATGATGATAGACACATGCTACTCAATAGATTCATGCATCTCTGCATGATCCAATCTTCTTAAAAGCCATGATACATCCTGACATGGCTTAATCACATTTAGGGTTTGGTATACACATGCACTGACATATCAATGTCATATATGCCTGTAAAGCTATACCACTGATAGAGTGCAGAACAAAATCATGTTCATCAACATATTTTTCCTGCACTCCTTTAGGCTTCAGTATATAATCTGTTCTTTTACTAAATCCTTCTGACTGCAATTCAATATGCTATAGCATTCTCTGTTGCTGTGGTGTCTATATACTGTAAATACTGGGTCAAAAAAAGCTCTGATGATTAGAAAAGCATGCAACAGGAACTAATTACTGCACACTGCGGGCTGGAGACACGTGAAGTCACACACTGTGTTACTTTGAACATCCTGTTTGGGAAACAGAAGCCCTCTTCCTGTTTCCTCTGTTGTGGTTGCAGAAACAAGAGACTGCCTGGCTCCTTGGCACTCCAGTGACTTTGACTTTTAATTTTTTATTTACTTTTATTAAAGGATTTCTATTATTTTCCTTTATGTTTGCTGTTTTTATACTGAACTTCCTTAAATATTAATTACTTTGTTTTTAATGGCTTTTTTAGACTAAAATAGAGGTTTGTGTGAAACCCAGGATTTTTATCTGATGTTTATAAATGTATAGATATATAATCTGCTAGATGCATATATATTCTTAAAGGGCCACAAAACGTAAACACTATTTTTGCACAGACTCAGCTGGTCCCGTTAACACAGGTATCTTAGCAGAATAACATCACTATGGATAGTTTCCACTAACATCTGAGAACCAGAAAGTGTACAAATATAGACTATACTCAACAGTAAATCATGTTTTATTGCATGTCCCACACAAAACAACAAATTTGTTTTTGCCACATGGTTTGATATTTCTCTAATGCAATAACAGTCTTAACAGTGCATTTAAAAACACATAAATTAATAAGGTTTTGGTTCATAATACATGTAAATTCTTTAATTTGTAACATTTTCCAAATTTAAATCTTACACTTGTCAGCAAAACATGTCACAGAGTAGAGCTAAAAAGTGCTGTATATAAAGTTGACTGAGCTATTTTTAATCTTCATATCACTGATTAATAATGTCATTCCATTACCAGATTTAATTGGATGTCTGCAGTGGACTGTCAGATTGCAAGATAAGTGAGGAGAGTGAATCCAGATTCAATGACATCATTGTTCTGAGTTAAGCATTCCAAGATGACATGTGGGAGATCTTGCAAGTCAAGAGCACACGCAGCACTGATTTATGATGATGTTGCATGTGCACGTGTGTGTTTGTGTGTGTGGCCAGCAGGATTGAGATACATATGAGTTACATATGTGACCTGCATGACTCGAATATGTGGTGGGTGTACAGTATATACAGTATGAGTGTGTATATGCGAGATGATATATATGCTGTGTCAGATCAAGACTAGAACACCCTCTAAGATGAAACTGCAGGCATTTTTGGAATGTGCTGCCAAATTTTGACATTAAAACATCCAAGCATAGCTGACATATAAATTATGTGTGTGTAAAGTTCATTGACCAAGAAAATCTTGTTGGTACGCTAAAGCCTGATTGGGCTTCCAGCATCCCATGCAGTACACATGCTGGTCTTTTCCACAGGGTTGAGATATGCTAAGACACTTCAGCAATCAGTCAAGATAGTGTTGCCATTTGACAGTTCATGAGACAGTGTGACAGTGTGTGAGCAGATGTTTTGTACAAAATGGTTCTGTCCTGGTAGTCCTCTCTATCTCGTGTTAACGTCAGTTGGGAGTTGTAGAGAGGCAGGCACCACTTTCTCCCCATCCACCCCTTCTAATCATTCTTTTTACCAAGAAGTAAACAACTCACCTAAAATACATCTAAAGAATTCCAGTGCAATAAAAATTACTTATTTTAAACGTCAGGCTGTCATGATCTAATGATGTTTGCGCTGAAATTACTGCAGGATGAACTTACACAGGGTTTAAGATACATAAACAGTATGCTAATTAACTATTGTGTCAATATGTAATGATTACTACTATTCCAATATTTCCAAAGTATCCATGAAAAGTCTCTTATCTCTTCTTAGTTTTGATGATCTACTGATTCTTTCATTTGTGCTACCCCTGTGTTTCCCAATATGTTCTGTTTCAAATTCTGCCATTGGGAGGAAGAGGATCTACTCTGATTCACAACATACCGGCCGTGCTTGAAGTCCTGACCTCACAGCATAGTTAGGCTAATGACATTCCCTGGCAATGCTTGACTCGTCCTCACAAACAATCTGCCAGATACTTTTGCCATTACAGCTGTTTGGGATACAGTAAACAGTGACTAGAAGCCTCTTTCTTCAAGGTGTTGTGAGAAGATTTGTTCATAGCAGTCTATGAGTGTAATGCTTTTTATTTTAAACATTTAAAATTGTGGTGTAGCTTTAAGAAATGTAAAATGGGCGCTTTCTATGCACACCACTTTTCAGAGTAAATTTAAGATGATGTTTGTGTAGATTTATGTGTATTTATTATATATTGCAGAGATTAGAAACAAGAGTGTAACTTGAGAAATACACACAAGGTCGGAGGTCAAGTGGAACAATCTAACGCCAGAGTTCATTTAAAGTTCTGTCTCCTCAAACAGGCTTACTGAGGACAGTTGTGGGAAACTCATAAAAACAGCAAACACGTTGTGCCTGCAGATCAGTAAAACCACTGTGATATTGATTTGTTTTGTTAACCACAGAACAGAACCATCAATATCTTAAATTTAATTTAAAGCATGAAAAATGCATAAGAAGTCTAGTCATGTGCTTCAAGATCAGTCGGTTTTAATCTTTTAATGTATTTTAATGCTCAATCGATCAACCTTTTTAATTAAATATTATAAATTTTGTTATTTATTGTGCTCTCTAATGTAGTTTAGCACGGATGGACAAATTCGTGAAAGCATACAGAGCATACAAGTAAAATGTAAAATCTATTTTCTTTGGACGTACACAAACCATCAGTGCAACCTCTATTTAGTTGCACCCACCTGGCTGCCCTGTGGTCAACAGTTCAGCATCCCGCAAGCCACTGCATGTTTAGAGAATGCAGGGTTCTAGACTGGAAAACACCATTGCTAGACTGTCTGCAAAAAATAAGTTGCCAGATGCACTGCATGCCTACAGTGGGGTTTATCAGGATGTGAGCAACCACATAAGAAAGCTCTCAGCATGCCACAGTAGTGTGTGGTGGGGTTGGGAATTGAACAATATAAGGGTTCTTCAACTCTTTCTTTCTCTGTCCTCCACTTCTAGGGAAAGAGTTATACCGAAGCCAAATAACTTGGACTTTAGGTTGCAAAAGAGTTGCGCACACATATTTTAATTTCTTTAATGGAGGTTGGTTGAAGCAACGTGCCATAAATGCACTTTAGGTCTAATGTTAAAACTTTGAAAGAGGGCAAGGATAAATGATTTAGTTTCAAAGCACGTCCTAACTAAACCTGTGAGGTATTTAGTCATTGTCAGGAGATGCAAAGTTAGGAGTGTTTTTACCTGTGGTATCAATTCTACATGGGTTCCAGCTTTATTAGTACTTATTAACTACTCATTGCATATGACTATTAGCCTACTTGTTGTGGTGTCGTTAAATTGATAGCTATGCTACTAATGGAAAAAGTCCAAGTAACATAAAAATATATTTTAATAGATTTTAAAAGAAAGAAAAGGTTAAAGTGGCTTACCACAACTTTGCATTTAAAAACCTGCCTATATCTGTCGGTCATGCGTATTGTGTTAAGCAGTAAAAACCAGCCAAGCACCAAATATTTAAATGCAAAACTTACCTTGAAGGTCGCGCAAGCGCTTTTACTTCAGTAAGTAAAGTGATGTTCGTCAGCCCAAATTAACCAACTCCCCTCAGAGAGCACACGCTCAGAAGTCAAACACTCATTCCGCATGAATTGTCCCTGCTGTTACTGCGTTTGCCTGTGAAGAAAGCGGAATGATGTTGACTGGTGACAAATCCCGCAAGGATGCGAGGACTACGCGCCTGAACGCGCTTTCACTGGAATGCGCGGCGGGATGCTGCGTCGACAGGTCTACACTCCACGCGCGCAGCGTCATATTGTTGTGAATGATTCCATGCGGTTGTTTGCGCTACAAACAGTACCCTTGTTTGACGTCTCTAATAGATTACGTAACATAAGTTTATTAAAGAATAAAGATATGACATCCGGTAAGCAAGCAGAGAGGAGAGAAACAAATATGTGTCGGTGAGTCGGAGCACAGGTATGACTGTTAACTTGTAATTGTGTGACAGTGTGAGCGCGCGAATTCCTCAAGACACAGAGAGAAAAAATACACGTGCGTATAACTTATTTATTATTTCCTCTCCTTTTTTCTCATGGCTAAGCCTTGTTTAACACTTTCAGTTGTGAAATTGGGGCAGCTTGTATGTATTAGGCTGTTAAAACAGTTTTAAATGGCTTATGTTTGTGTAGAAGACAAACATAGTTAAATTGCCCTAAAATATGCGGGGGGAAACTGGTAGGCTTAAGGACCAGCAGCACTTAAAATATTAAACTGCTGTTTGGCTATCCGCCAAAAGAAGATGTGACCTTAGGCTGTCATTCCTCCTTTATCATAAAGCTCCTTGCCTGAATGATCTGTTTCACAAAGATGCATTAATATTTATAGTCACAGCTGAAGTGTTGGACTGGTGACTGATTCAGATTACTTTTTGGAGTGCTTTACAGTTGCATTTATGAGGTGAAAGCAAATAGTAAATCATGAGAAGATGATCCTGCAATCTGCTTATTATTATCTCTAGACTTTTGGTGGCTGAAATGTATAATATAAGCCATTTAGTTTAACCATTCTGTTAATAAAATATGGTTAAGCATGTTATTTAGTGCAGTCCTTTGATAATTTGATACTGAGATGAGTTTCCAAAAAACAATTATGGGATGAGTTGCTCTGTTGTCAGTCATGGCCTTCCCCTGTGTGAGAAGATGAGAGCTTTTGGCGTCTCACATTTCCTTTTGATTCCCCTGCCCTTGTAGACAGGAGCACTGAGGCATAATAATTACATGAGCGAACATAATCATGCCTTTCTCTCAACCATGCTGTCATTAGTCTTACAAATACAGCCGTGGCTGTTGGGTGATTCTGAGACAAGCGGGTGACATGACTGGCAAACCCATCTCTTGAATCAGAAGGCAGGGCAGGCATGACAGGGGAACCGTTTGCCCATTGTGCCAGGAGAAACTGATGGGGAGCTCACCAGCAGGCACACAATGAGCTCTGTGAGGGTCAAAACAAGCATAGTATTGTTTGGGCTACTTTTTGCTGTGTGCTGGGAGAAAGTTGCACCCACACAGAGCTCTGGAGCTTCTGTCATCTTTGGTCCATACCACCAATTTTAAGGCCTACTCATTAAAAATGATCAATGCATATGAAAAGGGAAGACACTTAAAAAAAGTGAGATTTTCATTGCATTATACAAAAAATTCATGGCATCTCCAAACAAATGATAATTCAGAAATAATTTTATTCTGTTATTTTAACCAGCTTTTAACTATTAATGATCATAATCAGGATCGTAAAGTTTGACAAATCGAATGTCCAAGACCAAAACCTGAAACCTAATGAACATTTTTTTTTTTTTTTACATTTTGTGAAATGTTAATTTAAATGTTAAATAAATGCTACTTGTTTTTTCTTCTTCTTCTTCTTCATTTGAATTATAAAATGCCCAAATACCATTTGGCATTAAGAGTATAAATAACAACAAAAACACATTTAGAAAGAAAGTGCAAATATCAATAGACACATATATAATAATACATAATAAGCACATATATATATATATATATATATATATATATATATATATATATATATATAATGCAGATATTTTATTGAACAGTATTGTGTCTGGGGGCTTTGGGTTCTTGGGGTGGGCCTGTCTGTCGACAAACAAAGGATCTAGCTCACTGTTGCCCCTGGAATCACCTGCCCAGACAAGGTACATCATTAAAAAGTGAAAAAACGGCACCATGAAAAAAAGTACTAATGCTTTCTCAAACTTTCTCCAAATCCCTCGATATCCCTTTAGTCATCATCTAATAATCTTGAGAAATATGGTCACGTTGATGTTTCCAAAACACTGACATTCATATGACCAATGACAGATTTATAATCATTTCATACAGATAAAAACATGTAAACAGTGTATGTGTTGCTTGTGTAAAGCATGAAAAGTATCTTTTCAGGGGCACATTTCTGTCACAATGATAAACAGCTATCAAAACGTACATGCAGTCACTGACTGTCCAAACAAAGATAAACAATGAGAGTGATGTCACTGTCTCTGAAGATGCCTGTTGTTTGTTGGTGTAGTCTTTTCACTGGGATCTGTGTAAAGGCCACAGATTTCACCCCTCACCTGCTTCCCACTGGATCAGATCTGTTTGACCCTGCTGTGAGACAAAGCACAGATTATTGAAAGCTAAGCCTGTGTACAATGATGCCAAAAGATGATAAATTACACCGATGATGAATTAATGTCACAATAAGGTCATTGATTCAACAGAGTCTTTTGTGACAAAAGTGAAAGGCTTGGTTCTCCACCGGCCAGACTCTGAGTGTTGAAAAGTGTCAGCTTTGTAAAGTAGCTGAAAGTGCAGATAGATTAATATAGAAGACACTGGTTAAAAATGAGTGTTTCGTGGGTTTATTATAATTTTTCGTCGAGCGATTTAAATGCTGCATTACATCTGTTTTGTTGAACAGAGAAGGGAAAGACAGTCTGTCAATAAAGAAAGGGAAGTGCACCTGTTCTTGTTCTAAGAAAATATTATTGCCAAATATTAGTAGGATGTTATTATTTTGCTTTAGGTCATGATAATTAGTACAAAACTGTGTAAAGCCAACATGTTAAGATAACACTAAATCACCTGAATACAAACTCTGGTAATCTGGTGATCCAGGTCCTTCTCAAAGGAACAATGTAACACCAGAGCAAGGTGTTTTAAACTGTACCACTGAGAAATTTTGACTAAAGTATTTTGCCGACTTTTATTTAAGACCCCAAGGATCATATCAACTTGTGGAAAATGGGTCTGATGACCCCTTTAATTCAAATGTAGTCCATTACAATTTTGCGCAATTGTACGTAATTTCTTATAATTTCCTGCCCCCTACTGGACAAAGATGCATACAACAAGCTGAGAAACTGAAAAACGGAAGGAAGGAAGTTTTTCTTCCACTTTGGAAACAAACTGAATCAACAGTCATAGCGGTAAAACAGGAAGTTAAACTAAGCGATACAAATACATAAAGGTGGGTAATCAGCATATAGCTCCGTTACAAAGTAGGTAAAAGTTTTAGTTATTAAAAAACAGGCTGAAATTAACCAGAGCCTGAAAGCCTTTCATATGAATGTCAGCTGAACTGTTGCCTACTGTATAAATATGTGTAAGACGTTATTGTAATGCATTTTTTTTTACAAGTAAAGTTGCTGTTAACACAATCACTTTTTAAATCCTGTAGACATGACAGACAGGAATCCATCTATCGTGGTGGTTGGTGCTGGAGTGGCAGGACTCGCTGCGGCCAAGAAACTGAAAGAATATGGATTTAATGACGTCACGGTGCTGGAAGCGTCCGATAAGATCGGAGGAAGAGTAGATTCTGCAACTCTAGGTGAACAGCCTATAACTTACACGAATTTAGTTATAGTCAAAGTTAATATAGAGAGATTGTTATTAAATATTAAAAGTTGTTCAATAATACAATGGCGATAATTCAATTATCATTATTCATAACAAAGTACTAGTGAATTGAGGTATTACAATAATTTTAAAGGTTTGTTAATTTTTTGTTATTCATAGTAATGTTTATTATATGCTAACTATTTTAACAAACAAACAAATATAAATGTAAGATTGAATGCTAGTGGAAACTGTTTCAGGAAGCTGAAATCTGTGAACCCATGACTTAGTTTCGCTTCCATTTAATACCTTTTTTTTGCTGTCAGCAGATTGTATCAAATTATTTTTAATCCAATTTATTAAGGTACAAGTGAACTGACTTTTTATGCCATTTTTGTGGGGTCGTATTTATTAACACAATTTATGACAAAAACTTGAATAAATTCAGTAAAATATAAATACAGTGCAATACAGAAACTTTTGTCACATTCTGTAGCTTTTTCGTCACAAACCCTGTTTAATTTCTGACTCTATGATACAGTATTCTATGCTGTACTCATATTTAACAATTCATATGTCACGTCTTTCTCTTTTTATGTCAAAGGTAATGTACGTGTTGATACCGGAGCACAGTACATCCATGGAACGTCAGAAAAAAACCCAGTCTACTGTCTACTAAAAAAGACTGGCCTTCTAAACCAGATCCCTGAGATGGGTAATGAAGCTTTTTACTGTAACAAGGGACACAAGGTAGATGCAGACTTTGCCAGACGTTCATATGAAGCTGGAGAAGGCATGATTCAATACCGTGGCTTAAACACAGGAAGGAGTTTGGGTGAACACTATGCTGAAAAAACCCAGGTTGCGATTGACCACTTGCAAGACAATGACATGAAAATGAGAACGCAGAATATTTTGGCTTTGGTCGGAAAAGACATGCTGATTGACATTGGAGCTTCAGACCTCCGCAGGGTCTCTCTTGATTCCTGGCAGTATTATATCAACATGGGTGACAGTCTCGATGTCGCAGGGTATGATGGGTTGAAAAGATGATCTACATTCATCTGCAGTTATTGCTCATTAAATGATTCATTTAGTGCTAAATGTTGTGCATGTATGTCAGTTTAATGTTTCAGCTTGTGGATATACTGATGGAAGACTTCCCTAAAGATCGTTTGCTCCTAAAAAGAGAAGTTAGTAAGATCAAATGGGATGGATCCTTTTCTGTTGCCCCTCCTCATAATGAACCTCTCCCTGCTCACACGGAATCTGCTTCTCAAGAAAAACCCCGCCACTACCCAGTTTGCATTGTCTGTGAGAATGGAGAAGAGATTCTGGCTGATCATGTAATTGTGACCATTTCATTAGGTAGGTTAATAAGGTTAATAAAAAATAAGGATGATGTTGTCTGAAGTAAGCGTATATATATATATATTAAAATATGTAAGAGATACATTTTGTCAACTGCCTCTAAGTGTGTATGTTTTGAAGGGTGTCTAAAAGCGCAAACATCCAGCCTATTCATCCCCAGTCTCCCAACCGAGAAAATCGAAGTTATCAATAAAATGTGCTTTGGCAATATTGCCAAGATCTTTCTGGAGTATGAAGAGGCATTCTGGGAAAATGATGTTGGTTCAATCAGCCTCATTTACGAGGATGATACACCTGCCTCGGTATCCACCAAAAAAGAGCAGTGGCTCAAGAACATGCAGTCCTTTTCTGTCATGAGACCCAAAGAAAGGTAACTATTGCATGAAATGACATTGATTATGTCATTAACTTTAAATATATGTTTTTACTA
This sequence comes from Enteromius afrohamiltoni, assembly GCA_034779775.1. NCBI lineage: Eukaryota > Metazoa > Chordata > Actinopteri > Cypriniformes > Cyprinidae > Enteromius > Enteromius afrohamiltoni. Next base: position 5,125,089 of record JAUYWG010000041.1, read on the forward strand.
TTTTTTACATTTGCATGTATAGATGCTGTATGAGAAATACACAATTACTCTCAAACACCACTAATTTTAATTAGTAGTAAAATGTAGGAAAATAAGCCAAACCCCATGCTTCAATGATTCAAAATTATAATAATAGGAACATTATTCTGTATTTTCTAGGTTTGGCAATATCTTAATTGGTTGGTGTCCAGGAGACATAGCTGACCTGGTTGAAACCATGACAGAAGATGAGCTCTCAACAGCGATAACTGATCATCTCAAAATTTTCTTTGGTAAAAAAATCCTCTTTTATTGTGAATTTGCTAATGTGTCAGTTACAAGTCACAAGTCACACAAAAAATTTGAAAAGTTGTTTTTCAAATGTATCATGTATTTTTCATATTTTTTTTACTCCCAAGGACAATCAAACATCCCTAAGCCGAAATCCATACTCTGCACTAAGTGGCGCAGCAACAAGTTCATAAAAGGAAGCTATGCTTTCCTCCCTGTTGGTGTTGATGGCCAAGTTATGGACACACTGGCCCAACCATTAGTGGGCAGCCAGCATCCTGACCAAGTATGTGATTTTTTTTCCTTTTTGAATTTAATAATAATGGAATATAATTTTTATTTAAACATGCATTTGGTGAATGTGCTATATCAAATAAAAAGGTTTGACGCTAGGTTTAAAAGATGTGTTAGGGTTGGACACTCATTTGATTTGCTTTTCTCTGTCATATAAGTAATAAAGTGATTTTCTATAAATATATTTCAGGATATTCAAGTCCTGTTTGCAGGTGAGGCAACAATAAAGACTCTTTATGGCACACTGCAAGGAGCTCTACTATCAGGACACAGAGAGGCAGACAGACTGGCAGCGCATTATACGAAGACAGCGGCTCCCATTTCCACTACCGCATTAGACAAAAACGTTTAAAGAGTTAAAAATCTGTCCATAATCTAAAATTTATTCTGTGGCTGATGGTGTCCAAAAACAGGACTGAGAATAAAAAGCTTTCGAGAGGATGTGATCTCAACAAGCCTGCCCCCATGAGGCTGCTCTATGTAGCTAGATATATATATATATATATACAATGTAAACTTTTTTTTAATGGACAAAACTGTTTTAATTATGAAAAAAATACTGGTTTTACATTTTTACTGTTGTGTATTGTACCTTTTTTATAACATATACTATGTACTTTTATATATTTATCGATCTATGTCGAGCTGGACACGATGATTTTACATTCTATTTGTAAATAAAATGTTGCAGGATAAATTGTGGCTTGATTATTAATGTAAGCACCTGGTTTGCATGAGTCTATTTTATTTAGAGAAAAAAAATTGCAGCTTTAGCTCTATGTGAACAAGAGAACTGACAGCGGAACTATTGGAACTTGCAGCACAAATTTCCAGGGGGAGCATTTTATGCTGATACACGTCCATGCCGTTTGTTGATGTGACCTTCTCCACTCTGAAGTGTGCTGCTATTAACATTTTACATTTATGAGTAGATTTACTACGTAGCCGTTTCCAGTGTTGCAAATTTTATGGTCATGGCTGTAAATACAATTGGCCAGCCTTGCAAGAGTATATTTAGGTAAGTAGCGAAGCGAAAACACATTGAGTTCTCTCATCGCTGATATAACGTTAATGTGGTAGTCAATATATTTTCATTTTTAAAGTTGTGTATTGGTTTAAACGAAGCAAGAATTACTAATTTAACCCCTTTAACATATTTTTGTTCCGATTCAAAATGTATACGTTTTGTTTTCTTGTGTATTTCTTTGCACTAAATGATAGAGATGATGAAGCTACAGCGATTGCATTATATTTTCGATTATGCTGCAGCTAGCTTAAACATCATTCATTGATGCTCTGAATTGTTTACATTTTTTAATGTCCTTGTATTTTTTTTGCACAGGTGTCTTCAGACTGTTTTCACTCACAGGTGCTTGCAAGCCACATCCACATTTCACACTACAGTCTTTCAGTCAGGCTCCAACAGAACCTGTGTGGTCCGCATTGGGAGGCAGATATATGAGAGGGTGTATCCGGTTCTGTTGGTGAGACCTGATGGATCCACCATCAATGTCAGATATAAAGAACCCAGAAGAATAATGAAGGTTAGGGATTTATATTCCAAGCTTTTTGTTGACTGTTTGTCACACTTCAAACAAAGAAAATTCAGTCATTATTCACTTAATATCAAATGAAGAACTGTCATACAATGGCAGTTAAAAATGTCCAAATAAAAGTCAGTTATCAACAGTTTTTACTGTGTTTTATTTTTCCCTTTCAGATGCCTGTGGACATCACCACCATCTCGGAGGAGGAGAGGAAAATCAGGATGCGGAAAAGGGAAGCGAAGAGGGTAGTGACAGAGAAATTGGATGATTTTGAGGATGATTTCAAAGTTGATGATTACAGCAAATTCTGGAAGAAGAAATGAATGGACTGATGCACTTAAATGCTGAGAGTATTTATGTTGTCTCACATGTACAAGGTTGCGATTTTGTTTTATATTTTACACAGCAATTAAAAAGTCTTGAAATGTTGTAGCCATTCTCTGACTTTTTATTTGGGGCTAATTTGCATAATTTATTTTTATTCTTAAATTCTTACATTAGTATATTCTGTACATTTTGTTCAAGCAAACATTTTCCCATTTCCATTTTTTATGGAATTGATTCATTAAGATTATGCTAAATATAAATAAATATATATATTGCATATAAAGACATGTAATTGTTTTTCTAGATCATAATCCATTAACTTTATTGTACAGGTCCTTTTAAAAAAATTAGCATATTGTGATAAAGTGTATTATTTTCTGTAATGTACTGATAAACATTAGACTTTCATATATTTTAGATTCATTACACACAAGTGAAGTAGTTTCGAGCCTTTTATTGTTTTAATATTGATCATTTTGGCATACAGCTCATGAAAACCCAAAATTCGTATCTCAAAAAATTAGCATATTTCATCCGACCAATAAAAGAAAAGTGTTTTTACACTGTACACAGATACGCTGTTTCTGGTTCAAAAGTGACTTGACCTGGGGAAAGCGGCACCTGTAGCCCATTTCCAGTCCACTGCTTCCGCAGGTCCCCCAAGGTCTGGAATCGGTCCTTCTCCACAATCTTCTTCAGGGTCCGGTCACCTC
>JAUYWG010000041.1:5128339-5167449 GCA_034779775.1 Enteromius afrohamiltoni
ATATGAAAGTCTAATGTTTATCAGTACATTACAGAAAATAATGAACTTTATCACAATATGCTAATTTTTTTAAAAGGGCCTGTATATTAACTTTCAGCTTCCTTGCGTGGTGACGTAGCTGTCATATAATACGTAACTCTCAGCACTGCATTCTCAGCATTCTCTGGAACAGGCTGATTAATTATTAATGAAGTTAGCACCTGCTTCAAAGTTCACACTTTTGCCTCAGGCATTGTGCAAAATGCCAGCTTCACCTGAACTTGTAACGGGCACACCAGGGCCTGAGGTGCCCAGGAAGTTTACTTTGGAAGCTGCTGATATTGCTGTGGTTGTTATCTACTTTTTGTTTGTGTTGGCAGTTGGAATATGGGTAAGTGAAAGTCTGCAGCCTGGTAATATTTATACTGATGCAGAGAATTCTTGATGCAGAGATGGAACTTCTGTGCTTTTGATTTGTAGTCTTCGGTCAGAGCCAACCGGGGTACAGTGGGTGGATACTTCTTGGCTGGACGATCCATGACATGGTGGCCAGTGAGTTTTTGTGTGTTGACTCTCAATAGTGAAGCTAGAATATTTATTTTGTAGATGTCTACAAGGAAGCATCTTGATTTTAAAAGCCCTTGCCTGGAATTACGACCAGGAAAGCGGAAATAATAAATCTCCTAAGAGAATTTATTTCATTTAAACACATTATGACAGTGTTTTGCATCGAACTAAATCATATGCAACAGTAATACACAAATCATATTTACAGAAGATGTGAAGACATGTCCCTTTCAGTTTGATTTATTAGAGGTTCATTTAGTTTGACATTGAGTATTTTCTCAGCATGTCTCTCTTGTGTTGTGTTTCAACAGATTGGAGCCTCTTTGATGTCAAGTAACGTAGGCAGCGGTCTGTTTATTGGATTAGCAGGAACAGGAGCTGCAGGGGGACTAGCAGTCGGGGGATTTGAGTGGCATGTACGGCAGACAAATCAGTCCTCATCATAAAAGCTTTCAGTGATGTTTCAGTAATTACTGATTTCACTTGTGAGATTGTTGTAGTCTAAAATGTTCCCCAGTTATACTGCATCGCATGCTGAAACAAAACAAGTATGATTCTCTTTAGGCAGCATGGGTCCTCATCGCCTTGGGCTGGATCTTTGTGCCTGTGTATATTTCTGCTGGAGTAGTCACAATGCCAGAGTATCTGAGGAAGAGGTTCGGAGGTCAGCGCATCCGCATCTACATGAGTGTGCTGTCTCTCATCCTCTACATTTTCACCAAGATATCAGTAAGAATGAAGTGTCATTAGATCAAATATAATAATTATTATATGTAATATGTATTAAATATAACATGAAATGCGTTAAATGCATTTGTTACATATTCATTTAAGTTAAAATAACATTAAAACATTAAACTTTACAAAACTAGAAAAAATAGGATGTCATATATCAATTTATGATATTGCTTGAATAAATACATCTGCAAAGATCATATGAATTTATATATATATATATATATATATATATACATATATATGTGCTATGCTACATATAATATGCTATGAAGTGTACTATATCAGTATAATTTAGCATTGTTGTAATAATGTGTAATATATGTGTAATAAAGTTAATCATAATCTTAACTGTGTTCTGTTCAGACAGACATTTTTTCAGGGGCTTTATTCATCCAGGTGTCTCTGGGATGGGACCTGTATGTGTCCACTGTTGTGCTTCTAGCTGTTACTGCACTCTATACAATAGCTGGTAATAAAACATAATATAAATGTGACCCTGGACCACAAAACCTATGTAGCAAGGGTATATCTGTAGCAATAGCCAACAATGTATGGGTCAAAATAATTTATTTTTTAAGCCAAAAAGCATTAGGATATTATGTAAAGATCATGTTTCTGTTAATATATTTTATACATTTCTGACTGTAAAACATAATTTCTGATTAATATTTGTGTTTATTATTATTTGTGTAATATTTGATTAGTAAAATTGCTAAAACCTTAATTTGGATACATTGCACTTCTGTCTGGTTGTGTGGTCCAGTGTCACAAATGACTTATATTTTAAATAACTTGAACTGAATGTGATACCAGTTGAATTGTTCTAATTGGTGGCTTGTTTTTAATTCAGGTGGGCTGACAGCAGTAATCTACACTGATGCCTTACAGACTGTCATCATGGTAATAGGCGCATTTGTCCTCATGTTCATAGGTATAGATCTCTCGTTGATGAAATGTTATACTTACATGAATTATTCCAGGGTAAGAACAGTGATTCATTTCAACTGAATTTTCCCTGTCAGCATTTGACAAAGTTGGCTGGTATGAGGGTTTGCTGGTTCAGTATGAGAGAGCTGTACCTGCTCTCACGATTCCCAACACCACTTGTCATCTTCCTCGGTCTGATGCCTTTCATATCTTCCGAGATCCAGTTTCAGGAGACATTCCTTGGCCAGGTCTGATTTTTGGACTCACTGTTCTGGCCACATGGGTGTGGTGCACAGACCAGGTGAATTTTAAAATACGATTTTGTCATGATTTAATATTCAGAAGATATAAGAAATGTAAGCTTAAAAATTGTTTTACAGCAAGAAACTGCATTTATTTCATGTCTGAAGGTGATAGTGCAAAGGTCTCTCTCTGCCAAAAACCTGTCTCATGCCAAAGGTGGTTCGGTACTCGGTGGCTACCTCAAGGTCTTCCCTATGTTCTTCATCGTTATGCCAGGAATGATCAGCAGAGCTCTCTACCCAAGTACTACTCAGTCATTCTTTGCATTTACCTTAATCTATGGTCTGGATTTAAAAAAGATTGTTACCTGAACATGTATTAAACCTATGAAATGAGGTTTAATGGACTATTCACAATATTAATATGCAGAAATATAAAATCTCTTATTTTATGGTAAATAGCGCAATGATGTTTGTGTGTTTTCTAGATGAAGTAGGATGTGTGGATCCTGAGGAGTGTATGAGGATCTGTGGGGCCAGTGTGGGCTGCTCTAACATCGCCTACCCAAAGTTAGTTGTGGAGCTCATGCCAGTGGGTATGAAAACTTTTTATCAGAATATGTTTGTTTTTAATTTTATTCTAAATTGCATTAATAGTGTAATAATTATATTATAATAAAATATGTAAATATATAACATACTGTAACATATAGATATACAAAATTTTTTTTTAAATAATATTTGTCTGTGATAAATTATAGTATATATTATAACTAAAATATTTTGTAATGTCTCTACCGTTACCTTTTCTTATAGTTAAGTGAATTTTTCATGTTACTTTTGCCAAAATTTAAGTTTTAAGCCCGTAAATTAAAATTTTAAGGGAAACACACACACACACAAATACTGTATACATTTGCATCTGCAACAAAGTAAAAAAAAATGAATGTTATCAAATGTGACCCTGGACAGTAAGTGTTAATTTTCCGACATTGAGATTTATACATAATCTGAAAACTGAATAAATAAGCTTCCCATTGATGTATGACTTGGATGGGTAATATTTGACCGAGATACAACTATATGAAAATCTGGAATCTGAGGGTACAGAAAGGTTCTGTGGTCCAGGGTCACAAATATGGTTGAACAACAGTGATATTCCTCTTGTTCTTATGCTAATGCAGTTTTCTTTCCAATTGTGTTGTAGGTTTGAGGGGTCTGATGATCGCCGTAATGATGGCAGCACTCATGTCCTCTCTGACCTCTATATTCAACAGTAGCAGCACTCTGTTCACCATGGACATATGGCAACGGATACGACCCCAGGCCTCTGAGAGAGAGCTCATGGTAGTGGGCAGGTAGGGTGTTAAATGCTTTGTGGCACTTGGATTTTTTAGAAAATAAACAGAAGTATCTAATGAAATGGAAACAGTCCACCACCAATTCCACCAAGTGGTTTAACCACATCAGAGTGGTTTTGTTGAGCTGTTTCGGATCAATAAAAGATACTTGATATGCAAACCATCAAATTAAAATGAAAAACAGCTGTCCTTTTACAGAATATACACTTTTATTTCACTAAACAGGCTGAGTCTCGTAGCTCTTAACCTTATTGCTGTTTATTCACACCCACAGGTTGTTCATTTTAGTGCTAGTGGCCCTAAGCATTGTGTGGATTCCAGTCATTCAAACTGCCAATAGTGGACAGCTGTTTGACTACATTCAGGCTATTACTAGCTACCTCGCACCTCCTATCACCGCAGTGTTTATTATGGCCATCTTCTGGGGGCGAGTAAATGAACAGGTGAATTAACCTTTACTTGTGCCTGTACAATAAAGTAAAATGTAAATGGCATGTAACACTTGATGCAGTTTGTAAAATATCCATGTTAACTTGTTTTCTTTTTGCACAGGGTGCTTTTTGGGGTCTGATGGTAGGACTAGTGGTGGGCACTGTGAGGATGGTAATGGAATTTGTGTACTCCACCCCATCATGTGGAGAAGAAGACCTGCGTCCTGCCCTGCTGAAAGATGTGCACTACTTGTATTTTGCTCTCATCCTGCTTGCACTGACAGCTCTGATCATCACAGCTGTCAGCCTCTGCACGGCCCCTATTTCAGAGCAACATGTAATCATGAACCACAATTTAAATATGTGCACTAAATATTTATTTTTATCCATTTATACAAAACTTACAAAAAGGAAATAAATGTCCCCAATTACCTGGGGACTTTCCATGTACTAGGCTTAATTTTTACATAAAAAAACACATATTACGTAGTATGCTAATGGCATAATTTTGCAAAACATGCTAATTTTTTACATTTATTTAATTTATGAACCATATCCTCATAAAGTAACAGATTAGATGGCCTAATACTAATAGTCTAATGACTGGTAGTTGACATGTAATTACAAATGTAGTTGTAGTTAGTCTATCTTCAGCTATCAAAATACTGTGTTACCTATATATTTATATGCACAAAACAATACTTGCAGTGATATTGTAGGAGAAACATGCTGAATATGAGCTGCTAATAAAATGAGCTTATATTTCATTTTAGCTTTTTCGTTTGACCTGGTGGACAAGACACAGTAAGGAGGAGCGTGTAGAGCTGGAAGACCCCTGGGCCAGAGGGTCCGAACCAGCAGGCTGTGATCCCAGCACTACAGAGTCAGAGGGGTCAGATGAGGATACGCCTGCATGGTGGAAGCGTGCTGGAATGTGGCTGTGTGGTCTCTCCCGTGTGGCTGAACAAGAGATGAGTGAAGAGGAACGGCAGGCTCTGGAAAGGAAACTTACTAGTATTGAAGAAGATCACACCTGGAAGACTGTCTGCAATGTTAATGCCCTGATTTTACTCACTGTCAATGTTTTTCTCTGGGGGTACTTTGCATGAATGTACTGAATGCCACTTTTTAGTAAGAAAAAAGTGGCACTAGTACTAATGAAACACATTGCAGTTACATGCTCTCATTTTATTTACTGTAAATGTTTTTTCCCCCCCTCTTTATATATAAAGGTGGTGAATCGGCACATTTTTTATGTTATTTTAATAAGTTGACTTTATTTGAAAAAGACTCAGGTTTTGAATTAACATTAATTTTAAGTTTACAATAAGTATTTTGCGGTCACAGTAATAGTAACTAAACATATATACTGAAATAATACACGCTGTGTCATAATGACAAAGCATAACAGGTAATAGTTCCCACCCCTTGGTATGACTTCTATAATTGTTATTTTATTTTAAGTTATTTAAAGAGTACATACCTTACCAAAATGCTAAAAACGGAATGTGTTATTTTGGTTTGTGCCTTCAATGATTGTTTCACTGTTAAACATGAAGTGTAGAAGTGAACAGCTACTTAAGGTATTATTTGGGATTCTTTTGATTCACTTCTTGTTTCTATAAATAAAAAAGCTGGAAAGTCAGCAGCTTTGTTATCATTACTGATGAAGAGGCAGAGGAAATGTATCTGCCTACATGGGGTCCCTTGGATATTGTGTCGGTCAAAAGGGGGCCTCAGAAAGGTTGCTTTGAATCGCTCATCCGATCCACTTCGTGCTGATCCTCGCCAGGTTTTTCAGCGCAACCCATCCATATTCTTACTATGGGCGTGAAAAACTCTAACCTCCTCTCTACTTGAATAAACTACAAGTGCAAAGTCATACTACACTGTTTAGTGCACTCGAGAGAGAGAGAAACATTGTATCCGAGGGCACTCTACTGTTAATACTTGCATAGCACTTGTTTCCAGTCACCGATCTTACAACGTAATGGAGCCTCATGTAAACGCGAAGCGGCTTTTTAATCACGCGACAACCCTGAAGCTTCACACGGGGAATTTAGTCAGCCGCAGTCGACTTAAGAAGAAATGTCCGTCTTCACCTAGTGAGGAGGTAAGTGACGTGAATTAGCAGTGCTAGTGATGCACCATGGTCCATTTCGGCGGCACGGGTATGTAATAGTATGATATTGCTCGGTCAGTGAGTTCAGTCGCGGACACCCCATTATTTATGTTTACACGGTCGTCCTTGCATTTGTGAAGTCCGATTCCTTCGGACGGTTCATTCACCGAACCGGTTCACAGAATCATTTAAGACGTCACTCAAGTATTCCTAAACGTAATCATCATTAACGAACGCTTAAATAAGCACATATTCAATATAAATTCTGAAACATGCGCTCTTTTAGATATATTACACACTGGATTTTGGGTACAATTTGTTTAGTTTCTGTCATGATTAGCCTGAATCTCTCAGGCCGTAAATATACCTAACTTTACTGTCGACATACTGTCATTCCTGTTCGAAAAAAAATGGTTTTAAGTTTCTTTTGTTGATGGCACGTTCGAACCAAAGTTTGCGAATCGGTTCAGTCGAATCTTTGAGGTCGGCTCACATAATGATTCCGGGGATAAAAGATATGATCCGTCTGCTTCCATTAATGACGTCAATGACCAGCTTGCCTCGTGCTGCTCATGACATGCCACTGTATGCAAAATTTGGTATGAGAAATTACAAAGCATCGTACTGTTGTTGCATTTAGTTCAAATGACCAGAGCTTTGTTTTTCCAGCCTTAGATGTAGGTGTGCTTTACAAGCTTCTGCCTAGTAACACTCGCTAGACCTGTCACAGCACATAATTAAACCTGACCTGACCTGACATGCTGGAATGAAGGATAATGCAATCTCATGATTATGTCTATGATTATAATCTCAATGAGATGATTGACAATTACTTTGTATTTTCTATAGCTACCGGATCCCATCATAAAAACCAGGGTTTTTGCTCAAGCCCACACAAGTGTATTAGTAAAGTTTAAACGTGCATGTCAAGATTGTAGATTGTATTGCAAGATTATAACTAAAATGATGTCTTGTCATCTTAAATATTTTTTGCTCATTTTCTTTCATGTTTATACATACACAGAAACACACTGCCAATGAAAAAGTATGGGATCAGTAAGACATGAAAGAAGTCTCTAATGCTCTCCAAAGTTGCATTTATTTGATCAAATAATAATAATATTGCAAACTGTTACTATTTAAAATACATGTTTTCCATTTTTCAAACAGCTGCTATTGCTCTAAATTATTATGCAAAGCTGGATTTTAATTTTGTCACATGATCTTTGATGAATTAAAATGTAAAAAGAACAAAATGAAATATTATTAAAAATATTAGTGTTTACTATAATTTTTTTAAAGCAAATTAAAACCATCCGTATTACTATTACACTGTTATTAATTTCATAAATTATTTATTTAAAAAAAAAATACCTCAAACGTTTAGAACGCTAGTGTATATTGTTACAAAAGATTTATTTATTTATTCTTTTAAATGCTGTTCTTTTATTATACTTTCTGCACATTATATATAATCTTAGATGTGATGTATAAACTGTTAAAAAATACATAATTAAATAATTCCTTTTTTTAATGAGATTTTCTAAAAGCCTACAGGGCCGAAAGTGTCTATGACTATACTGAGAAATGTTTTAGGAAGCTGCCAGTATGCTGTATTTATGATGTTTTCTGAATCCACAGCTTCAAGACTGCATTCAAGGCACACTGAGCGAGTGGTTTGCTGCAATGCCGTCATCTCTTGACTCTGTAAGAACTTGCAAGACACACGTTGCGAAAGTGAAACAGGAAACTTTGAGAACGTCTAAACAAGTCGTTTTAAGCTAAACAAAATGTCATCTTTGACAAGTAAAAGATCTCAATCGCATGAAGTAATCAACAGAATGAACATAAACAGTTGAGCACTCTGGATTGTGGGAAAGCAAACCGTCTACCTCTTTTGCACTAATAAAGCATATATAGGCACTGGGCAGTGGGATGAAAAGACAGTTGTTATGGTGATTGTTCATGGCATGGGGCCGCTGTGACTCTGCTCTGGCTCTTTCTGCCATTGTCAGCGAATCTGCCTGAGAGCTCAGCAAGTCGAGAGTAAAGGTCTTAGCACACAAAAGCAGAAGCTTATTGATGCATTCCTTTCATGCAATGCATTAACAAGGTGTCTAATCTTTTCACATGCAGAGGAGTGTGAGTTCCATAGACACAAGATAGCCCAAAAATTATGCAACTATAATGTGTAATCCAGTAAGTGACTGGATACTTTCCATGATGGCGTGGTTTTGCAATTACCTTTATTTTTCTTCTCTGGAGCTTCCCAGCATTCTGGACTGTACTATTCCAGAGAACACAGAGGCCATTACCCCAGAGGAGAGAGAGGAGCTGAAAGTGTCTGGTGAGGATTACTGGTGCATTAAAGAACAAAAAAAATGTTCAGTGCATGTGAATGATATTAAATATGTTTAAATGTGTTGGCAGTCAAGCTTTTTCTCACTGAGTGGGACCCTTCATCCATCAGAAGTGCGGTGGACATGGGTAAGGTCTGGTTAATGTGATGATATTAATATATATAAAAATGTTTAGTTGGGTAAAACTGATTATGTGCAAGTTTGTTACCCTAATCTAACTGAATTGAGAATACAATGTGTGTATTTAAGATGTTTTAGGCTGTAAGAAATGTATGAACATTAGTTCTCATTCAGGGATCACATTATATTTTTTCTCCACTTATAATCATAGAATTTTAATGACCCCTCTCTGACCCTTAATTATGACCCATAATAAATTGGAATAATATTTTTTTTTCACATAATAAATGCCCCCTTTGAATAAGAAATCAGCAACATCCTCATGATATGACTAATTTGTGAAGATTAGAAATGCTCTTCATTTAATGTATACAAATAAAGTAAAAAAAGAGAGCAACTTTTCATACAGTGGCATCAAATATATCTAAGAAGCAGTATTTTTTGACCAGATCAGTCAGTACATTTTCAAATCACTTAGTCAATCATTATATACATTGCTAAGTCTTTTCTGCTCACCAAGGCTACATTATTTGATTAAAATTAGTGCTGTCAAATGGAAAAATCACGATTAATCGCTTAGTAAAAAAAAAAAAGGTTATTGTTTGCAATATGTTTTGTGTACATTTATTATGTTTCTATAAATACTAACACATACAGTATATATTTATACTGTATATATTTAGTAATATGGGATATATATATTTTTATATTCATATCATTTATATTATAAATAAATTTATTTTATATAAAAATATTTTTCTGAAACATATACATGCATGTTTGATGATATACATAATAAATAAACGCAGCACACATTCTTATATTATGTAAACAAAGACTTTTATTTTGTATTCAGTTAATCACAATTAATCATTTGACAGCACAAATCAAAATACATGAAAACCATAAATATTTAGATTTTTACTTAATTCCATTTAAAATGACTTAAAGGTAACTTATTTTATTTTATGAATTTTCGGTCTTCAGTGTTTCAGAAATCATTGTAAAATCAGCATATTAGCATATCTTAAATGTTTTCTTGGTGCTCAAGAAACGTTTATTATTTTTGTGGAAAACAGTACATTATTTCAGGATTCTTTGATGAATAGAAAGTTCAAAAGAACAGAATTTATTTGAAATATGTATTTTTTTTTAGTCTTTGTCACTTTTTAGCAGTTTAATACATCCTTGCTGAATAAAATGATTATTTCTTTACCATTTTATTTTTACTGATTATTAATATAATTTCTCTTCTCTGTGTTGTTCAGCTTGTCTTTCGTTAGGCGTATCTCAGTTAGACTCTGTGATCATTGCTCCACCTCCTCTCCCTGAGGGTGAGGCACTGACACTGACCCACCTGCAGCCATTGTGGGAGGAGCTGGAAAGTCTTGTGCAAAGCCAGAAGATTGCTGCCATCGGCACGTCCGACTTGGACAAAACTCTTCTAGAGCAGCTGTATAACTGGGCTCAGGTCTGCTGTGAAGTGTACATTTGTTCTACACATAACAGAATAATTCATTGTTTACAATGTTTTTTTTTTGTGCTCTTTCATGTTATGCAGATAAAACCAAGTAGTAATCAGGTGAATCTGGCCTCGTGCTGTGTGATGCCTCCAGACCTCACTGCATTTGCGAAAGAGTTCGACATACAATTGCTTACGCACAATGACTCCAAAGGTGCGTGCATGAACTGGTTTTGCAATTTAATTATGAAACCACATAAACAACAGCACACGAAATCTAATGATTCCTAATAATCTTTCTTCCTGGGTCTAGAGCTAATCAGTGCAGCAGACTTCCAGGAAGCAGTGCAGGGGAGCAGTAAGGACCTGCAGGTGGACGATTGGAGGTTGGAGTGGGTCTTACGGTACTCCATCATCGTCAAGAGCAGAGGCATCATAAAAGCAAAAGGCTACATTGTTCATGCTAAAAAAGGGCAACAACCTTTAGCGTGTCCAGTTTGAATAGGCTTTCCTGAAATTTTAGGGCTACTACACCATTGATGCATATTTTACAAGCCTTTTCTCTTTTTTTTTCCAGCACACAAAACAAATCTGAATTTTCAAAAGAACATAAATTAATTCGACCCTCTTGTCTCATTTTCCCTCATGATTTAGAATATTTAGACAGCTATCTGTTCTTGTAGATAAAATTAAAGTGCCTCTTTTACCCTTTCCTGATTTAATACTCTGCATTATTCAAAATGGTAAAAATTAAATAGAAAACAATGGTTGATAGGACAACAGGTTAAGATGCTTCAAATACAATAAGATTGTTTTGTTAATTATTGCCCCTGCGATTTGTTTTATTTTATTTTCTGTTTTATTTAAAAGTGTTAGCCACTTTTTAAGAGTGGTTAACAAGCCTATGTGGGCCAGATAGTTGTATTTTTTAATTACAATTTTAATGTAAAATTTTAAGTCCTGCTGGCATTTTAAGTTTGTATAATTTATTTTGACCAATGCTTTTGCTTGGAATGTTCAGTACATGTTTTCTTACATGTTGTCAACAGATGATTCTATCTCTTTTGCATCCCTTCATAAACAAACTGCCTTGCTTATATGATAAAAATAATTATTCAAATATGTAACTGTATGGGAGGCTGTTAACATGCACGACATGAACAGCATTCATTGTATATAAGTACACTGGAAAATTCCACACTTGAAAGAAAATAATGATTATAGTTCCAGTATCCATCGAATAGTCAGAATATATATTTTTACCTGTGTTATTTATTCATTGTAATGACGATTTCTGTTGGAGCCAATCGTATAATAGTTTTTCTCTCATGTTCTGTACATGTAATTACTATTTTCCCATATTGTGTTAAACATTTCTAATGTGGTTTATAAACTTCGGAATTGAAAAACAAAACAAGGGCTGGCTTTGGGTTTCTTTGTTCATTGTTTCCGGTTTGATGTACGCGATATCCTTCCGAGACACAAACTGCAGTGTTTTTTTTATAATGAATGCATGAATTTATCTTAATAGTGTTTTAAGACAGAAATCCATATCATTATTTGCAACTCACCCACCCCTCACATTTTTCGGCATCGATTAGTCACGCCTGCGCATCCGGAGTACGCGTCTCGCAAGCGGAAGCGCGTCTTACGTCATCATAGTGGCAAGATGGTGGCCACCAGGAGAAGCACACGCGTGGGCTCCCCTGTGAAAACTATTAGTAATGAAAATTCTGGAGTCACGGTATGTGGGATACTTAAGCAGTTTAGTTAATATATTCTCCTGAAGCGCCAGTGTGTGCTTGCTATTGAAGTGTTGCATGTATTTTCGTGAAAAAATGAGTGGCCGCATGTGTTTGTACATGCCCGAGCAACTCTAGGAAACTTCTTGACTAACGAATCACGTACTTATTCAACAAGAAAAAGATAATGTCGTCCATTCGTATTTTTGTCGACGTTTGTGCATTCCTCTTTGACTTGTTATGTAAACAAGTCTTAGTTGTGTAGCTTTGGGCAGCAGATGTGTGCACCATGTGTGATACTCCTGTAATGCTTCAACATATTGCCACCACCACATATGTATACATGCATGAGAATTATATTGGTTTTCTATAAAGTGTTCTAAAAATATTTTTGGTGAACTGTACGTAATTGTCCTTTCTTGAAAAGCACGTAGTAGTGTTTGTCATTAGATTCTAGTATTAATTCTACCAGTAAAGCTGTTTCTTAAATGTTAAAGTATTCCTTCCTTAACAAAGTCTTGTTAAGGAAGACAACATAATCCAGATTTGGTTTGAACATTTAAATATTTCAAAAGTTTTAATCAACCTTTAATTTATCAATGTCCGGTCCATCTCTTAGCAATGTCTACTTTTTATTTTTGGCAAGGTAGGTTTAATTTAATTGTATAAATAATGATTTAATAGTAAAGCCAAATTGTGACTGTTTGTCTATGATCAGAATTTAACTTTGTGTATATCGACTAGAGCCGCACTATTCTGGATAAAATGATTAATCGTTATTTTAATTTTTTGTCTCCAATAGAGATAAAATTTACCTATGATTCTGAACTAAACAAAATAATGTGACAATAATATTGCTAAAGTGTTTAATTCATTTGAATGAATAATAAAAAAAATTAATATGTCGGGTCAAGGTCAGTTTATTTCTGTAGCACATTTAAAATGGCTAATGTATAGTGTATTTTAAATATATATATTTTTTATTAAATTGATAAAAAAAAAGTGGTTTGAATGACTCACTCATAAATACACAAATAACTTGTTTTGGTAAGAAATTCTGTTTCTAATTATTTAATTACAAATATTTAAATACATTTTTTAACAATCACTTGTCGCCACTTAGTAGTGAAACTATTTGATGCTATTTGAACAGCCAATTCTTTCGTCCCAGAATTTCTGTGCAAATATGGCCATAAGACTGAAATAATACTGTGCAGTTTAATTTTTTTTTTTTTTTACGTGTGTAAAGCTGTTTTCATAATAATCTGAAGCAAATGTTCTTGATCTCACAGCTGCCTACTCCTTCGACCAGAAGAACACGGCACAGGACGCTAATGGAGGAAAACCATTCCCACTCCGAACTTGTAGACGCCTCCCAGACAGGTGAGCCGAAGGATGACAGTACTGCCTCTTCCTCAGTAGCTAGTCTGCCCAAGCGAGAAACTAGAAGATCCACACGTTTCTTTGCTGGAAAAAAGGAACCACACTCTACTAATGAAGCTGATGTGTCTGAGTCAGAGTCCTGTTGCTCTGTAGTTTCTGATGTGCGGGCGACACCCAGAACCCGACAGAGGACTGCAATCAGAAAGAAAACCAATGTGCAGGACGAGGCATCCGAAGTTGAATCCTGCTCGTCTGAGGTGTCCGCAACCCGTTCACACAGAGCTCCGCGCAGTCTGAGGAAACGTTTTCTGACTTCAGCCACTACAAAAGATGCCACAAAAAATGATGATGATCCCTCAGGACCCGAGTCCTGCAGTTCTGCTGTATCCATCACTACAGCTATGGACACTCGCTGGGTAACAAGGAGCCTTCGGAAGACTGCTGTTCCCTCCACAGAAGTAGATTCATCTGAATCAGAGTCATGCTCCTCCAGTGTTTCTGGTCTTCGTGGCTCTGTGGTCCGCAGATCTGCTCGAAACCAGAAGGTCAAACCAACCGAGCCAATCCCTTTGAGGGAAACCTCAGAAACTCCTTCTTCTCTAGTGTCCAAGAAAAGAGGCCGTAGTCACAAAACAGTTGATGACCAGGGAAATGAGTCGGATGGATGCAAGTCTGGTCCCAGTATGAGTCCATGGAGATACACAAGACATCAACCCATACGTGGTGAATCAGATTCAGAATCGGCAACTGCTGATGTCTGCAAATCTCAGGGAAGAGGAAGGGGGACTCCTTGTAGTAGCCGATCTGGGTCTGCTAGTAGTACTCGTGCGGTTCCTGCAACCAGGGCAAAAAGTAAAGTTAAAGCTGATGTAGGTGACACCATTACAACTGCTGCAGCCGTGCCTGAGGAACAGGGTGAGGAGCTTGAACCTCATCCTGAAAGTATTCCAGTAGCTGATAAAGGGGATAAAGCTGAAGATGCAGTAGAACAACTGGATAGCACTGTGGTCATGGACACCAGTGAAGCTCAAGAGTGTACCATTATTGAGGAGAGAGCTGAAGATACCTCTGTAGTTCTTGATCAAGATGAGCCCATCGAGATGCAGGAACCCCAGAGCACCATGCAAGACATCGGGCCGGGGGAGGACAGTGGATCTGAAACTTTGACACTTCAAGAAAAACCTGTGGCTGAAACTTCTGTTACGCTAACTGAAGAGCCCGGAGATGTTGCCATGGAAAATGACGAACCAGAGTTTGTGGAGACAAGCCATGTTGTTGAAAATCAAACACATTCTGAGCCTGTGAACGAGGATATGGTAGAAGCTGTGACAGAAGCGGTTGAGGAGGCTATGGAGGATCATAATTCTACTGAGCTTGGAAGGAAGGATGTAATAGAAGCTGTGGCAGAAGATCTTGAACCAGCTGTGGTTAAGGAGGGCATCGAGGATCAGAATTGTACTGAGCTTGTAAAGGAGGATGTAATGGAAGCTGTGGCAGAAGATCCTGAACCAGCTGTTGAGGAGGCCATTGAAGAGCAAACTTGTACTGATCCTGAGGATATATTAGAAACCACTCTAGAAGATCCTGTTTCAACTGTCGTTGAGGAGCATGAGAACAAGGTCGAGTTTGAAAAGAAGGGTGTAATCATTTATGAGGAAGCTTATGATACCATAAAAAAAAATGAAAATTCTGTAATGTTTAATGACCTTGAAGGCCCTTCTACAAGCTCACACACTGAACCAAATTTGGTGACCACAGAGGAAATATCTAAGAAACATCCACCCCAGAAAAAAATGATCAGTTTACTCGACAGCAGTGAGGATGAAGACAGCGCTGATGAAGGTTGTTCACAGAAAGCTGAAGATGTGCAGAGTGAAGACAATGCGATGTTCACTAAAAGAAATCAGAAAACATCAGAAAAACCAGAGATACCTGGTAATAGACTGTTTGTAATAGACACTAAACCTGGGTTAAGGTCTAAGCAAAAGTATTATATTGATGCTAAGCAAACCGAGGAGCTGGATGAGGAGGATTTTGTTGATGAGGAAGGAGATGATGATGATGAAGATTCAAAAGTGCTGTTCACTTCCAAAAAGCCTCTGTAAGTTTTTTGTTTTTTTCCTCCCCTGTTGTATTGATTTTTGAGTGTGAAAATGTTAATATATTTTTAAACTTTTCAATGAATATGTGATGAATACATCAATGAATACATGTGATGTTTAAATTATATTTAGTGTGAAAAGCAAACTTTTTTTCTCGCTCAGGATGCAGTTATCTAGTGCCATTGACACAGGTCTAAAAATGAAGGAACTTGGTGGTTTGTACATCAGTTTTGATGGTAACAAGCCAAAGAGTCTTTCCAACAGTTCGAAAACCCAGAAGGACCTGAACAATCCAGATGAGGTAAATAATAATCATTTATTATTCTAGATGGTTTTAGCGTTCTAAATCGTAATTTTTCTCAATACTCCTTTTTCAGTATTTTTATCTTAAGCATTTCAAAGGATTTTGTGGAGATGTTGTGGTGACTATTGAAGCTAAAGAGCATGAAAAATGTATTTATTTTGTAGTTGCTGAAGAAGAGTGTTATTGTTCCGGATTTTGAGAAAAAAGATGCTGTGCCCCCCTACAGTGAATCAAAACATGCAGCTAAACTCAAGCGCAAGGTGGGTACGCCGGTTCATAAACAAATGGATGGTCTTAAATTCTGTGTCTCCTTGATGGGACCGGCGTTTTAGTTTTTATTAATTCACCTTGAAAACTTAAAATATCATTCAGAAGTTTGATTTTTAATAATGAGTTTAATAGCAAGAATGTATTATTGATTGCATTATGATTGCAATCTGATGGGATCATATGACACTAAAGACTGGAGTAATGGCTGCTGAAATTCAGTTTTGCTAACACAGGATTAAAATATCCAGATTAAACTACATTTTAAAATACTTGAACATAAGTAATTTTAAATTGTAATATTTCTCAAAATATTTTTTATCCTAAATGTAGCCTTGATGAGAGAACTTAATAAAAAAAACAATAGTGTCACTTTTTAAATCATTAATACTCAAGAAATGGTTATGATTTAAGAAAATATTATAGAGTGTTAAATAAAAAGATTGCAAATATCATGCTTTTGATTAGGTCAGGGTTTCATAAGCTGTGTAGCAATCTTATTTGTGCATTTATTTATTTTTTTACATCTAAAGGTGGAAAGAGAAAAGACAACTGGTGAAGGCTGGTTCAACATGAGAGCTCCTGAATTAACAGAAGAGCTCAAAAATGACATGAAGGCACTCAAG
This sequence comes from Enteromius afrohamiltoni, assembly GCA_034779775.1. NCBI lineage: Eukaryota > Metazoa > Chordata > Actinopteri > Cypriniformes > Cyprinidae > Enteromius > Enteromius afrohamiltoni. The sequence goes on from JAUYWG010000041.1 coordinate 5,145,073, forward strand.
ATGCGCTCAGCTATGGACCCAAAGCGCTTCTACAAGAAGAATGACAGAGAAGGACCCCCCAAGTACTTTCAGGTTGGTTGGGAAGTCTTTATCAGCAACAGACAACGCAACCCTCAAACAACCATTGTTTCTGAGACAAAAAAAAAAAATGAACAAAAATGAGACTGGTTATCAAAATACTGAAGCTGCAATTAACCATAGGCGCACTTTTAAAGAATAGAACAATATACCATTGTCTTCTTTCTTTAAAGTTTTGCTTTTTGTTTTTAGGTTGGTACAGTAGTTGACAGCCCAGTAGACTTCTATAGTTCAAGAATTCCTAAGAAACAAAGGAAAAGGACCATGGTGGAGGAGCTGCTTGCAGATGCAGAGTTTAGAAGGTAAGAAAGCTGTGGCTGAATACTTTTTGATGAATGATTTATATTCATGACATACGCAAAAGCATGGCTTAGATTTTCCTCTATTGTTTAAAATGAATTAAAATACCGCTTTTCTTCTCTTTTTAGCTATAACAAAAAGAAATATCAAGAGATCATGGCAGAAAAAGCAGCACAAGCCGCTGGCAAGATGAACAAAAAGAAGCACAAGTTTCATAAAAAGAAAGTGAATAAATAGATTTGCCTTATGGAATTGTTTTTTTCCCTTATTGAAAAGGTATTTTTAAAGTCATATGAACAGCATGTGAAAAAATATGCAACTTGTACAGAGAAAATGATTTTATACTTTTGTTCTAAAATTGCGACTTTGTTGAGGACTGACTAGACTACTCACACCTCACAATAAATCAAGTATAAAGCAAGTGCCCTTTTGTGCTTCCATCATGATAACAGTAATGAAGTTAATAAAAAAAATATCATCCCCACCACCCATGCCGTTTTCCTGATTTGACATACAAATACATTAAGACTGCCTCAAAGAATCTGATCGCTATGTCCTGTCTGTGATGCGTTGCTGTAAAGGTTCTTGTAGATTTTGCTCAAACTGTCCTCAAACACAGCTCTGTGGGGCTTTCCTGTGTATGTAGCCGCTCTGTTAGTCCAGAATGTTCCATTGTCTAAATGACCAGATGGTTCTCCAGGAATAAGCCTGCAGTATGGACAGGAAACAATGTGTATTAAATGTCAAATTAAAAGTTCTTGATGCATCTTCCACTGCAAGCAAAACAATGACAAGACAACTTGAAATTTCTAAAGGAAATATACAAACACACATCTACTCAAGTCTCATACAGGCTTTTTTACAGTTGAAATAACTACACATTCACATTTATATATTAAAACATACAACTTATTTTAGGATTAAATTGTCATTACGATATTAAGTAAAATGTACAAAGAAGATATTTTGTAAATTTCCTACTGTAGGTATATTAAAACCAATTTTGAACTAGTAATTTGCATTGCTAAGGAAAGCTGTCTTTTTTTCAGATTCTCAGATAGTTTTATCATACAGACAAAAAATCTGTATGAAAATCTGATAATCTGACAGAAATATTTGAGATATCTGACAAACAGAATTGGAATAAATGAGCCCCTAAAAAAAGCAGGGTGTCAATATCAGCTGCTTTAGGTACTACAGTATATCTCATTGTTCATCTGCAGTACTACAATATGCTAATACAGGTGAGCCAGGACTGGGATCTTCTGCTGTTTTTGTTTCTTACTGCCATTATAAAGCCCTGTAACTGTGACCTTGTGAAAATTCTGCATAATCATTGTGTATATCTACCACCCAAAGAATCGTCTTTAAATTTTCATTTAAATTGTTTGAAATGAGGCGATGTTTACCTGTCCTGCGGTAGCCGGCTGTCAATCACAGAGTCACAGTGGGTGGAAACACGTGAACTCTGTCTGATCCCCTCCTCCTCCTCAATCTCTTCGTCCTGACAACACACACACACACACACTTAAATCATGAAAATATACAAATCATCACTACTAAATAATGCAATAAACCAATGTTTAATTATAATTTGGCGATATTAGCACAAAGATACGCAGCGTTGCTGAATATCCCAAACCAATTAATTTTTTTTTCCAAATCTGCTAATGCAATAAGAGCGAAACTCTCATAAAAGCAAATCCTTTGAACTGCTTGATTAAAACTCTTAAAAATAAATCCCAGTCCTCTCTTTTTAACTCTGGAGTGGATTACACAGTTCCCTTCTCGAGCTGGGCTTCAGCCACACAGCGCTTGGCACCCAACTGTGCCACTGTGGCATCTCTTCTCTCTCTCCTATCTGTAAAAGATGAGCCTGTAACGACAGCCGTCAGCGTGCAGACCTTCCTCCCAGTGAACACACGCTCCTTTTTCCCTCTAAGGGAGGATTTGGGGAAGCTTTAGAGTAATTAGAACTCTTTCGCTTTTCTTTCACGTCAGGGTGTTCCAGCAAAAACACGCGTGGGCGGTGATGCGTTTAAGCGGCCCACGACTCGAGCGAACAGAAAGAATGAGCACGTAAGGTGATTACCTCGTTCACTTCCTGGAAGACAGTGGCGGCACATCCTGACACAATGGATGTGAAGAACACAGAGCGCTTGACAGACTCAATGGAGGACGTTTGAAACCCTGACATGTGCTGTAATGAGTTGTTTTGGAGATGGCTTTTGCATGGGTTAACGTGTGCATTGAATGACAGCATTACACGCAGTTGCCATTTCAGGCGAGACGTACAAACGAAAGCTTGCAGCGGGGTCCATGGATGTTTAGGATTCTCTGCACTCGTTTGTGGATCTCCTTCGACTGGGAGGGACTGGATGAACTCTGGAACCTGCAGGAAATGGAAAACAACAGGGCTAACAATGCAAATACGAAAAATTTCACAAGAAGATCAATTACAAACGACTGGAGGCACAAACTAATATTTATTGTAATTACAATTATTATTACTACTACTTTTAAAATAAATAAACATTATATATATATATATATATATATATATATATATATATAATACCACTGTTATATAAAAATAAAATATTTATATATAATTATGTTCTATAAAAAATACATATGTGATAATATGTGATGAAAGTGAAATAAATACCAACAATACCAGCTCAAACCACTAGTCTGCGCTACCGCCCTTATATTGGAGCTCTGTCATCTTGGCAAACACGACTTGTAAATTTCGGACCAGTTAAATCATGAAGTTAAATCATAAATTCACATACAGACATTTATCTCTAGCCCTGTAGCAAATGCTGATATTTTCTTTTTATGCATCTAAATATGCCACAAGAGAAAAGCTCAGATGAGGAATTACGCAAACATTTGAGCCATGTCCTTGGATTTACAATATCAAAACCTGTGTGTGAATAAACTAGCAATATATTATTAACGCACTGAGCCCGTTAAAAAGACAGAAGAAGAGAATTAATGAGAATCTTTATTAAAACGAATATAGAGGTAAAAGACCAGCAGATCTGTATGAAAGGTCATGCATCACTGTGGTTCCTTATCTTTAACAGCCGTAACGCTGGCCTTCTTTATAATTACCATACAAGAAGGCCAGAGAGGGCCAGCCTGAACTTTGAAAACCGTCGTTTCCTTCACTCCCCCCCCATCAGCAGCTCAAAAAGACGTGCCCGATCTCTCATTGTGCGAATCTGCGGAGCGAGCCTTAATCTCCGGGCCTGTGACTCCGGTCATGCTTTCAATTGACAGAATAGTATCACACATTTCCCACTATTTACTCTCAAGACTTAGATTGTCTATTGATTTAAAATGTTTGCTCATGCCCCTGCGGAAAAGGCGGCGGTGGTAGAGAGACTAGCAAACAAACAAACAAACATTTGCCGGTTTCACAGCCGATGCTTAGATCAATGACAAGGGTCTCTCGGAATTTATTAAACTGTGCGTCGGGTCAAACGCATTAGATCTCACTGAAACCCAATCAATAGCATTTCCCCTTGTTTTCTCAGCAGCTTTCCCCCCCTTCTCATAAGTAATGAACAAACATGACCAAACATCAGATTCTGTCATTTGAAGGCGAGGCAGTAAATTCATCTTGTCTGTTGTGTGTGATCACAATATAGATTTGTGGGACGGACGCTCTGTTTACTGGGCTTTGTTTTTATGAGCCGCGCATTTAGTCAATACCACGTAATTGGAAATTCATAGGAAAAGGGCGAAGGGGTAGCACTTTCAGTTTCGCTCACTGCATGTTTGTAGGTTCGAGAAAAATGCATATCATAAAATATGGATTTTAGGAAAAGCACAAGCATGACATATAATAAACATACGGAAGGATAACTAAGTATAATGCTTCTGTATGTTGGTCCTAATGAAAAAAAAAAAAAAATCAATCCTAAGACAAAATCGAACAGTATGACAAAAACAAAGAAGGTCTGTGTTAAAACAATTTGCAGCAAGCAGAGTAAATCCAGTATAGGACGCTAAACGTACCGTTCTCTCAGGGAAGAGCGAGACAGGAACGGACTCTGGTCTCTGAACGTGCTGGACACAGGGGTGGAGTGATCTTTGGGAGAACTTCTGGCTGCTGGCATGGATTCCTTCCCAAGAGATATAGCGGAGAAAACAGTGTCAAATAGTCAAGGATTCCTGTACATTCATTAATATTTCATTTGCACGAACTAAGAACTTTGTAACTTACATGTGAGCGCTTTGATCTGAAACTTCCAAGAAGAGAGTGATCTGGAGAAGTTTTGTAGAAAAATATGCTAAAATGCATCTTCCACAATACACAGAAAACACATTTAATAATGATGATCAGTCATTGGATTTAAAAGTATAGCTCACCCAGAAATTAAAATGTAAAATAATATAAATAATATAATGTTGCTCCAAGCTTTTTTTTTTCTTCTGGAGAACACAAAAGTTAGAAAATTTGGGGATAGTAAAAGTTGTTGTTTTTTTGGAGAAGTTAAATACTCACCAAGACTGCATTAATGTAATCTACTAAACTAATAGTGCACTTTAAAATTGTTTTCTAATGTAGTGTATTTTATAATGTAATTAATTACTGAAAGCTGATTTTTCAGCGGGCACACTACAGTCAGCCGTGTCACATGATCATTCAGAAGTCATGCCAGTATGCTAACACAAGATTTATTGTCAAAAACAAATGCTGCTTAATATTTTTGTGGAAACTGTTACGTTTTCCTTCAGGATTTTTTTGCCAAAGAAAGTTCTTCTGAACAGTAGCGTATCTTGTTTTGTCCACACCATACAAGCCAGACACATCCAAAACAACACTGGGCCCCATTTTTCAAAATATCTTCATTTATATTATAGGACTGAAGGGGCATGAGGATGAAATAAATGCACAAATAGATCATAAAAACACAAATATAACAGTGACCTGTGTGGTCTGTGGAGAATCTCTGTGATTGTAGACGTAAGGGGCTTCTTTTAGGAGAAGACTGAGATGCAAGACACATGGAGGTTTCCATCAGTGACGTGTTTGGGCTTCGGGGCACCTGCAAACAGAAGATGCAATCAGCTACGTTGCCCATTAAAAGATAAATACTCGCTCGTCTCTGATTTAGCAGGTGAAGCGACGTGCATCAACACTCCATTGACACACACAGCATTGATTATTCAAATGAATTTGACTTTCATTTCAGAGTTAATCACTTTTCTAGGAAGGTGAAAGTGAGGAGAGAAACTTCAGAGGGAAGTTACTCAGACTCAGGTGCCTGCGTACCAACTCTCAGACTTCAATTACTTCATTCGAACTTCATTTAAATAGTAAAGTGACCAAGCGAGTTAATGAAACGAGCTATTTAGTTTTCATGCAAAACAAGTGTGCCGACTTTAAATACACATAAACCGAGCGGGGTAATCTGCTCAAATAAGAGGGAAGAATTTGCTAATCACTGCCTGACTCTTAATTACTTAGGTTAATTGTAGCCTGGGGGTTTTCTTTGAAAAGGCTACCCACTTTTTAAAAGGCCTGTGACAGAAAATGCCATGATGCTATCAGACACAAATCCAAAAGCTGCCTTTTATACAATGACAGCTTTGATATTTGCACCCCAGGATGTACTCTTGTTTTAGAAAACATGAAAAAGCAGCAAGAGGGAGAATTTATGCTTTTACTTCAGTCACGAAAACGAGTAAAGATTTTGACACGGCTGTCTGTCTGTTGTAATCAATGCCCTCAGAGAAGAAATACTGCAATTCACCGGTCAAACTTAAAAATAAGTGCATCCATGTTAATAACATGCAGCTGACCTGAGCTAATTAATCAAAGATGAAAAGCACACAATAAACTCTGCTTATGTTGTAACATCAGTCAATCTGACCCACCACGAATGGAGCCTGAGGGACCGTCTCTTTTTTAAATGTGTAGGGCCCCAGTTTGAGGTGGCCGAGTCGTTGTCTGGCCTCCTCAGACAGCTGACACATCTTGCGGTGGGTGTAGGGTGAAGGAGCATGGCTTTGGGATGCCACCGTTGGTTTTTCGTATCCACAGGATGGCGCTATGTCTGGCTTTTTCTTTTTCTTTGAGTTTGCAGGGGAAGTTCTCACAGGACTGGGCTTAGTTGAGGAACGACTACATGACTGGATGGGAACAAAGACGTCACTGAATTATTCGCTAAACAGAATTCATAGCTGCAGTGTAATCATTAACTGAAATTAAAATAAAAAAACTCTTTCAAAAATGTCTGTTATAAGGAGATAAAATTAAATATAAATATTTAATGAAATGTGCAAAAAAGTACTAAAGAACTAATAAACACACATACAAATAAATGTAATTAAAATGTAAACTAAAATTAAAATTATTAATAAATACTACTACTACATCAATTTTACTAAAATAACACATGAAACGCATTATAATATTAAAAACATATTACAACAAAACTTTCAGAAGCTCTAAGGCAATAGAAAAAGAATTATTTGGTGAAGAAAATGTCAGGGGAATACCATACGGGTGGTTGCTAAGGTGCTCTATATGTTTGTTAGCATAATGCAACACAGTTGCTAAGGTGTTGTGTGTGACTCATGTCAGTAACACAGTTAGCAAGTATTAGTGTAAGGGTTAGGGGTTTGTTCAAATCCCTTACCATTAGCATCAATAACAGCGATGCCTTCGCAAGCACCAGTAATATCAACGCACGGCCTCTGTGTGTTTGAAAACAATCGCTATTTTTCTGTCTGTTGCCACTGGTAACACAGAAATGACACTCTTCACCTTTGAAATAAAAAGGGAAAAGAAGATCCCAGAGGAAGAGAGTATAAGGTCATGCTTTATTGTAGTGATATTGCAAACGTCTTCCTCATCGTACGGTGCTAATCCACTAATTTCCTTGTTATGTACACATGTAACCTGATGTAAACCTTTCCTCAGTGTTCCAATCTCACCTTTGCAGGCAAATGACTTCAATAACTCTAATCTCAGCTAACATAATTCTGAGCCCCAATAACTCTGTTCCTGCAGGCGCTGCCTGGGTAAATACGTTTTTAAAAATGTTAATTGCATTTGATGGCCGGTCTCAACCTAATATGATAATGGCATTACATGGATGTAAAAAAACAACGATAATTTAAATGCTAATTGGAACATCCTGGCATATTAAGTCATTTTTAAAAAGCAGAGAAAGAAAAAAGTAAATCCTGATAGCGATTGCCGTTTGAAGAGTCGAGATTTAATGAAATTAAACTAAGTGGCTTTTTCTCCTTTTATTCTTCTCTCCCTCTCTCTCTTCTTCCTTTTTCTTTGGACGGAGGGACAAAGAGGCCGTTTTAAAGCAGGAGTCGCGCTTGTCTGATGTGATTAGTGGCTCGGCTGGTGTTGGTAATGGGAGATAAAGCCGGATGTCCTTGAAACAACAAAGCCAGCACCACAAGTAGCTTATTAAACAAGAAACAAGCGCGTTCAAATGCATGCAAATCGTGCCGAGAAAGCCCGCTTTACAGAATGCCGTGTCAAGTCCGAACAAGAGACATCCACAAAGGGAGGACTCGCACATGAAACGGGCCTGACGAGACGGTCAACAGCAGAAGCCGTCTAACGAGGGTCTGAGAAACTTGACATGAAGGATGCGGAGTCAATCAGCGATTCTAAACGGACCGAGAGGTCTGCGAGCAAGTAATGGAAGAAACAAATTGGAGCGGTCGAGTCCAACTGATCAGCGCCGATCCCAGTAGAAACGAGCCAATTCTCTGTAATTACCTGCATGGTAAAAAGAACATCCTGAAAGGGGGCGTGAGGCCACTAGAAGGACAGCAGAAGGTGGTGCAGATGGCAACAGACAGTTTGATTGACAGGGAGACCCATCGCACTCCCACGTACATCTATAAAAAGCCCGCGTTTGATTCTTTTTCAGGTTAAACCTCAGTGTTGCTTTTCATTTAGCATTACAAATAATTGCTCTGTTCCAAAACATAATGAGCAGAAGTGTCATACAGAAGCCAGACGCCTTCAAAGGCAGTGCACTAGCTTTTGGAATGGAGAAAATACCAGCCGCAATATAATGGCAATAACAAAAGCCCCGAGACTCACAGACATGGCAGGCTGACCATGTTTCACATCACACTCCTCAATAATAGACGTCGTTGAAAACTCCACTTTGGGAGAGATTCCCTGAGGGAACGAGACAGGAGAGATAGAGAGCAGAAAAAAACATCACAAAACTTTTCGAATGATGAAAAGACAGAGAGCAAAAGCAGATAATAACACTCTTGGCAGATCAATTTACCAAAACAATCTACGTCTTCAAGCAAATAGCAGGAAAATGGGACCGGCTTTTAAGATGCATCAGAGATATGACAAAAACGCTGAGAGGAAGACACGCACGGGGAAGGAGATGGATCTCTTCATCAGAATCGCTCTCTCTGGGCCGGGGCTTCTGGGAGTCAAACGAGGGCCTGGATACAGAAACTCCCGGGTGTCTTCTTCAAACGTGGCCAGGATCTCACCCTCTGCAGTCAAATGAAAAATACATGATGGAACGGCGAATTCTGTCCATTTTTCCTGACAGCTCTGGGTAATCAAGTTGTTTCGGGGGTAATAAAGCTGTTTCTTTGCATTTTAAAGCAATAACGCAGTAGGAATGAATGAATGTCATATAAAAATTTTATAAATAAAAAAATCTCAGCCCAAGAGAGCTCATGCCCATTGAAAGCAGCATGATTTATGCATACTGTAATGAGAGTGCTCGGTCCAATAATGTATGTATTCCCCTGCTGATGTTGGTTAATTTTTGAAATTGTACTAGCAGGTCTGAAAATTCGGTTGTTGTTTTATCAATTGCAAACGCTGGAGCCTTCAATCAAAGCTGAGCTCAAACGTAATGTTTTCAGTTTACAGCATTATGCTGGAGAACTCAATCTACAGCTTCAAATATCTGTCAGTGTTACAGCTGGAATGGATGTGAGATCTTACCTGGAGGAACGAGCTGAATGAGCTCTAAAGATGTTGTATCATCTGTAGCGGAGAGGGAAAAAAAACATGATGGAAAGGTATATACGTTTATTGATCTTAGCTTTATGAAAGAACACAGGACAAACTGAAGTCAGCCCAAAGGATTCTTACTTTCCAGATGCTCAGCTACAGCACCCGGGTCAACTGCTCCCACAAAGGTCTGTCAAAGAGAATGGGAGAGGAACAAAACAAAATAAATCAAACAGTAAGATAGCATGGATCCCAGATTGAAATGAATTAAATGTGTTTTAATAAAGTCTTACCTTCACAAACACAATTTTTTCATGCAGCAGCAGAGGGAAAACTGGAGGGACACACCTGGACTTCCGATACTGGCCCATTATCCGAACACTCACATAAATGTCTTCTTGGGATGGTAACACCACCCCTGGACAGGTTATCTATAAGAGGAAAAACATTAACATGAGGTCATTTTACGCCATATTTCTTATCATATTTGTTTTATATCATACTTTAAAATAAAAATCTTACTTTTAATTTAATAAAAACCTACATATTACTTATTAAATATCCCGACTGTAAAGCAACTAACGTTACTTTAATGTGAAGAAGTCGGAAGAGTGATCACTTTAAATAATTTGAATATTCATCAAAAATTCCTGCAGATCAGAAGACAATTTCTCTTATACTCATAATGAACTATATGAAAAACAAAAACTGTCTGAACCAAACACTACTCAATGCATAACAGCTGAAAACAGCAGTTTGCATGCGTATTGCTTTTAATAAACACACCGGAGGCTGGAATATATGCAGGAGAGTTTATGATCATGTTTCTGCTCGTTGCAGCTTTGATTGATGACTGATGGACTGACTGACTACTGAAAATCATCGGTAACGTTACAGTAGCCACTTGTTGCTAACAGAATGCTAACACGGAAACCTCCATCATGACACACGCAAACGGAAATATTTGTGTTGTTATTAAGCGAAAAAGGCAGAATGGGACGCGGGCTGATATACTTACAGATTGTATATCCACCTCGACGGTGCATTTTAGCGCTTTTTGTCGCATTTGTAAAGCTGAAGGCTTCTTGGGCGGCGTGAGTCCACCCATGTTTTTTAAACTTGGTTGCTATGTTAACAGTCCAAGCGACCACTGGCTTGAACCTGCGAGGAAATGACGACTCGAACAAGTGACTAAATGGCAACAAATTAAAATCTTTTTTACAAATACAAATGTAAATTTTTTTTGAAGGCGGAAGGCAGAGGATCAGCTAAAAAAACGTTGTAAAATCTAAAATAAATATAACAAATAAATATAAAATATGAAAGCTACAGCTGCTGTAGTTTAATAAAAGCTCATTTTGAAATAATCAGATTATTCAGTTTGACTCTACAACAAAATGCTGTAGTTGCTATAATTAGTGTTACTAAAAATTAATCATAACACAACATAATATTTCTATATAGGACAAACAATTGTTGGGTGCAGAAGAGCCAACCCAAAAATGTGTCAGCTTAGTCAAACGTGAATCTTGTAAAGGTTTGGTAAGAAAATCCAAAAGTTAGGAGTGCTTGGTCCTAAATACAGCTGTGCTTCAGGTCAGGAGGGGCCAGGGATGATCTGACACACTGGACACATTCAGACACAGGAAGTTGAAATGTAATGAGTATTTTTGAATTTCTAGGGTGAAGGGAATCGAAATGTTTAAAAGTAGGGCGACGTTAGTTCAGTTTTAAGCTGCTTATAATGATGTTCAATAAGAATTTGCCCTCAAAGTGAACCATAACCACTGCTAGTCCTGAGAGACAGAGAATCACCGGTGCCAGTTAACTTGTGCACAGGAATGGACCATGTCGATGTTTAAGAAGGGAAATGCAAACAGTTCACAGCAGCCTAAGGGCAATTAGGATGTGTTTGTGGCAGCGAGGTGAGCCAAGCATAAGGGACTAATGGTTCGAGGCTCTGGTTAAAATGACAGCACAATGGGGAGGTGAGGCTCTTCATAAGCACAAAGGCTTTTTAGGTATGACAGCGCCATTACCTGTGTGTGTACGTGTGTGTGTGTGTGTTTGTCGAGATTCTGTAGATGGATGTGTTTTCTCATTCACATTAGCTATCGCCATCTTCTCGTCTACCTTCTAAAATGCAAGTCATTTGTTTTTGCCTTTTCTGACTGATTGCCTCAGTTATTCCGAATGACTGGCCTGAAAAATACTCACTGCTTTTCACACTTCTTGACTGATAGCTTGAGCCATTCAGTATTTTAGCCCCCTCACACTGTGTTCTGTGTGTGGACAGATCAGACACTGTTTGGAGACGCTGTGTTACAGGCTTAACAGACTCTGTATTAGAGTACTATGGTGAACAGCAGACAATGCGTTGATGCTTATTGCCCCGAGACTATGATGAGAGGATTAAAATGCATTGTTTTTTAACAGCATTTCAAAATGACTTCTGCTGGATTTCAATTTAAGCACTTAATAAGACACTGAAAAGCCATTTTTATCAAACACTTTATTAGAAGCAAATTTATGAACACAAAGCATGAATATAATCAAACATTATAGGTCAATTGCTTTTTATTTAACCAATTTTTAAACATTCAGGTTTAAATAAACAACTCTAGATGACTATCTAGACAATTAAAGAGTTCATAAAAGTAATCACTTTATCAGAACGAGTACAGCTGAGTGAAATACAATTTCGGTACTGATAATAGGCAACTCCAAATGCAAGGCAAAGAAAGTAGTTGGTATTCAACAAAGCACTGAAAAAGCAATAAATGTAGCCGGTGGGATAATTTACAGTTGATGTTTTCTCTGTGCAATATCTCACAAGTGAGAATTAATACCGAAGACTTATTCACAGTCGTTGAGTCCTATCAGCACATAAAAACTTAGACAACAAATATCTGGTAGATTGCTGTGGGCTGATATGAAAACGTAATTTGCAAGTGGACCATAGTTCACAACGTCTCACTTGAGGATGTGAAACCGTACAGTATTCCCTGTGTTTTTAGTAATCCCTGGCTCCATGGGGTTTTCTGTCGCTTTTACCCTTCCCATTTCCTTGATGACTGGTGGATGTTCCATCGAAAGTGCTGAAAGACATAAAGAATGTTTCTGATAGGAGTTTCATTAGAATCTTTTTGAGACAATTATACAGAAGATAAAGCATGTGACAGTTGCAAGAGCAGACAATGATTTCAGTCATCTGTGAGTGCAACGGTTCAAACTTTTAGGTCCCATTGTATTTCACTATATAGAGAAAAATCCTGGAATGTTTTCTTCAAAAACCTTAATTTCTTTTTGACTGAATAAAGAAAGATATGATGACATTAGTTGACATGCAAATCATCTTGGATGACATAGGGGTGAGTAAACTATTAGGAATGTTTCAGATTTTTTCATTTTTATCAGGAATTTTTATTCTGGAAGTGAACTAATCCTTTAACAAATTAAGCCAAAGGGTTAATCTGCCCAAAAATAAAAATTAGCATGTGTGTTACTTTTTTTTTTCTTTCTGGCGAATCCAGCCAGAGTTTTTGTAATTTAAATATCCATATTTTTCTTACAAAACTCATCATTCACCTCCTGGAGGCAAGTTTTGTTATGTTTACATGCATTTTATTTACTATGTTTTGGACTGTTACAACGCATCTAAACTGGATGGGATAATACATTAGAACCTATTCTGCTGTCTACACTCCCGAAAGAAAACTAGTGCTGCGTTCTATTTATAATGTATTGACACGTTTTAAATGATTTTCAACAGTAGACACAGTGTTAAAGAGAAACACCCACCCACTACAATAATAGAGCTTAGAAGTGTCCGAATAATTTTTAATATAACTAGTAATATAATAAGAAGTTAGGCATATACACTTAGGATGGGTAAAATTTAATGTTTGGGTGAACAAACCCTTTAAGCTTTAAGTTATTGCAAATATATATTCTCAAATAAGTAATAGAAAAGTACAACGTGGCTCATCTTATGCAAAGAGTGTCTTCTAGTAGGACTGTAGTATAAAGTATCCATCTATATGTCTAATCTATGTAATTATTCATAAGGATATGGAAAACAAACAAACCCAAGATCAGTGCCGTTGCTGTGAGATAATGAAATATGTGACTGCATTATGCACCTGTTAATGTGTCCTGTGAGTTTGCTTTCATCTATCAGGTTGTTCAGTTTGTAGTAATCTAGGAACGTCCGGGCCACGTTTCTGCCCAACTTCATGTCTATATGAGGAAATTAAGGAACCTTTGAGATTACATTACACAGGTTATTACTATACAACGATGGCACCTCTCAGCTGCGGAATCCCAAATAGATTTTTTATTTTTATTTAAAGTGACCTTCATATGCATGTTTTATCGTCACAGGTAAAAACTTGCCAGCATTGAAGAGTCAAATACCTTGAGCCCACTCCAGCAGTCTGTCTCGGTATTCCTAAAGAGACAGTCGATAACAAAGCATTATTGGAATGCCTCCTAGGCCCCAGCACAGTTAGAGCGTCAGATCCCTCGGAACCTTTAAATCTAAGTTCTGACGTGCCACTTTTAATTGAAAAATAAATAAATAAATAAGAACCCGATTTTCTTCCATCTCGTACCAACGCGACCATTTGCAGTAAATAACTGGCCAATACCCAGCAGAGCAATGCAGAGAGTAAATAAGCGGGACAGGCGAGCCAGCGCTCAGCTCCTCGTGAGGATAAATCAAACGCCTCTCAGTCAAGTCAGCCAAAAGGAAAAAAATGCATCTCATTCCTGCAGTTACTTACAGCCGGAGCTTTATTTAAATTCATGCATCTACTCCACGACCCCCCCCCCACAAGCCTTTCTTCCACCGTGCCCACGTTACAGAGCACATCAATTACCAAAAGCACTGCATCAAAGAGCTGTGAGGGCACTTACAATGCAGCTGAAAGAGTGGGAGCCGTTTAACTCCAACAACCACAAGCCAGGCGAACGTTAAACGGAAATCATTTTCTTTTAACCTAAAGGAATAGTTCATCCGCAAATGAAAATTCTGTCATCATTTACTCACCCTCATGTCGTTCCAAACTCGACTTTCTTTCTTTCGCCGAACACAAAAGGAGACATTTCAAAGAATGTAATGGACATTTTCTCCCTGCAACTACAAATAATGGAGATGCCAAAGAAGTAGTTCAAATGACGACAACTCTGACGTCATACAAAATTATGATCACAAATGAACCGACTGAACCAAACATCAGCCATAGATTAATTTGGTGATACAACAGTGCTAATGATGCCCAGCTGTCATAACTTGTTTTGGTTGATCTCCTTCACAAAAGAGGTCTGAATGACTCGTTTCCAAATGAAACCAAAAAGTTTTCAAGGTCGAGTCACTCAATAGTAAACATCTCACAGAAGATGAGGCAGCTTCCATTTGTGTTTGCTTTTCACAAAATATAAATAATGCACGAGTCTCATAAACTGCTTTTGTGATTCATTAGATTTTTGTGTCTTGTTTGTAGTCAAAATCTCTATTACATCACTTGCAATATATTCTTTTATGTAGAAAATCAGTCATACATGTTTGGAACAACATTTTATTTTATTTTATAGGTGACTTGTGTTTTTAAACTCTAAATACTAAATAAAAAAAAAAAGCTTGATCTTGTGATATAGATCATACAGTCTATGTATGTTACGGACTGTGATGGATGTCTGTGTTGCAGGACACAGGCTCAGATAGATGTTCCATCATGATCTGATAAGGAAGGTTTTTTCCAGCTGTGTGTTGTGGTTAACGGGCTGCACTTTTGGGGCCGGACATTGTTGATGAATGAACAGGGTTATTTTTCACCTTTGGCTGTCAGCCCTTTACCGATGTTCTGAGATGACATGTCTGACTGTCAGGGCTGTTGGAGTGAAACAAGAGCCCTGGAAGAAAAACAAGGTGCAAAGCGATTCAGTCGTTTTTTATTTTTATTTTTTCAATTTCTTCCAACAGTCAAAAATCTCCCTGGTCACATAAATCCCGAGGCCATGGCTGGAATCCTATTATCCAAAGCTGTTAACTCATAAACAATCCCTCCTTGATGGGAATGCACCAACCAAAGGACTTTTTATCATGTCTCGTGCATGTAAATGACACGCACAAATGACAATTCAATCCATTTTCTACTCTGATTTACTTGTGCACTACTGTGTATTATTCATAACTGCATCAATCGCCAAATATATTATAACCATTTGGCAGTGAAATAAACAGGCGCTCGACATGACCTTGATTAGCAGAGAGGTCAAAGCGTCTGTGTTTAAACCTTTCATCTGGGCTCTCAGATCCAGCCATTTGCTCATCACCCCCCTGCTCTCTGTGGCCTTGACAGCTACTGCAGTGTACCGAGACATTCTGGGTTCCATCCCTCACCCAGCGGGCTGATAGGAACTCACTCCATGACTCCAGCCCCTGTCTTCACACCCCATCTGGCCAGGGTTGCGAACACTGCAGCCCTCCAAAAACAACAGCTATTTTTAGATGCTGGGCAGGGAAGATGGCATGATTCACTTCAAATGATGACACAAAAGACATGGCATGACATGGCATTTCTGCTATGTTTCTAATGTGCACTGTATTGATTAAGCAATAGGATAAAAGATCAAAGAAAATGGCTACTTCAGTGGTTTCAATTGGTTTGGCACCTCAACACAGCAACAAAATAATTTACTACGCAAAATGTTGTAATTTAGAAATCTATAAAAATAACACTAATAAATGAAAATAAATATGATATTATGAAAAAAAAGAAAAGAATAAATGGTATAATAATAACTAAAAATAGATATAATATTTTAAGAAAATAAAGCAAAAAAAATTCTGACAGATATGTAATAATAAAAAGTATAATTACTGATTAAGATAAGTGTCCAAAAGTATATTGTTTGATTAATAATAATAGTAAAAGCAATAACAATGCAAAATGTAATTTGTTTAAAAAAAAAAATTCACCATAGTATATATATATAATATTACTATGTAAAATGAAACAAAAATGCTAAACAAATGAAGACAATATTATGCTAAATTAAAAGTAGCTTAAAATGATAATGATATGCAATTTTTTAAAAGTTTGTTTTAGAATGATAAAATAAATAATCCCAAATAATATTGCTTAGCAATATTAAACACATTCATAATAATGTTATGGAAAATAAAAGGTTTTTACTTTATTTTAATACAGTAAAAAATAATAATGCATTTAATCTAAATAATGTGAAATAATAATAATAATAATAGTAAAACTAGCTATTATAACAGCTTTGTTGTAGTGTGTTTCAGAACAAACTACCAATTAATTTTTGACTTGTCAAGAATCACTAGCCTTTTGTGTTATCAAGCCTGGCAGAAGCAAGAAAATATTACGCCGAAGTATCCTCAAATCTCTCGCATTCCATGACATCTTTGCTTTGACCTCGTAAAAAGTTTCAAGCTTCCCCTCGATAAATAGAAACTCTTCCAGCCAGCGAGTTTGTGCGTACGTGGAGCCCTGACAGAAATAGCCCGGGACCCTGCCGTGTGCAGATGGCCTCTCCACTTGTGATGTCACATCATACCCATTTATAACAGGAAATATGTGATGGAAGGTCTGATGAGGAAGAGGAGAAGACTTCATCAGCATCACAGCTGTGAGCGGGACTCTCCTGAGCTCTGATTGGCTGTTGGCCACAGCCCAGCAACTATCAGAATGCCTAGAACAACCTGGAAGCAGGGGGAAATGCGAGGTACTGCCAGAAAGTGGGATGAGGCCTGTGGAGGGCCGGAATTTTCCAAAACATCCACCGTTCCACCTGGACGGCAGACGAGAGCTGTTGCATAATAATGAGACATGAAGGTTAGGCATCCCGTGTGGTGAAGCGGTCATGATCGCAACAGAAGCCAGACTGCAAACATTATGAGACAGAATGTGAAGGGAATCCTAATAAATAGTTTAAACAACTTGAAAGTAACCTATAAACCAGATGTTCTCAGTCATTTTTATGCATCAAAAATGGGATGGTGACTGGTTGTCTGCAGAAATTCTCATGAAAACTGACACATCTAACCATTTAGTCTGCTATTTAATTATTCATCTCAAGCTTTTTAATAAGGAGTTAAAAATAGATCATTAAAAAAAATGCACACATGTAAATGACCAATCTATAGCAAAAAGAGAACATCTCCCCGCTTTGAAACATCCAATATGGATCGTATTTATTCTTAATGCAATCAAGAGAGCTGGATTTTGCACAAATAAGTGCAAGCTGACAGTGCCAGCTGTTTTAGGGCACTCAGTCTGTGTTTCTTCTACATTTTCACCGACTGCAGCAGCTGGCTTTGTGTGTGTTTAAGCCTACATTTCACACAATATTATTTTAAGAGAAGCTGCGCATTTTATATCTATGGCTATGCTAAAAAAAAAACAATAAATCTTCCTATAAATGTGATCATCTTTTTGCCATCTATATGTTCAAATATAAAGCAGTTTTATTTGTATCATAATATAAGAAAATATACTGTATGCATGAATAGAAATACAACAGTTCAAAAGGCTCTAAAGTCTCAGCATGGCTCTTCACACTATGTTGCAGAAATCTGGCGGTTTCAGTTAACATATTAATATGCCCAGATTTTTCCCAGATATGTCGTAGCAAATCATTTGCACAATGTTTCATACTGTGCAACATATTGTGCAATTTTTAAGTGTGTTTTCTCATGTAAAGTTGATTAAAATACAGCTAATTCTCTAAGTCTAAACAGAAATGCATGTATACTTAGAAATGGCAGTATGAACTAAACACAACCGCACGACACGTTATCAAGTAGTCAAGTTTTCAAAAGCTCTTTCTAAAGTCACCCAAAAACTATTTACAGATTGAGCTATAGAGCTTTTTCAGTTTCCCCTGGGCTTAAATGGGTTAAGCAGTCCGTGTCATTGATGCGTGTGAGGTTTTTAATGTCATCGGCATACGCTCGGATGTTTAGATCGATTGCCGTCTTTGTTGCGACTCAAGGACGGGTCTCCAAGGGGCTGATGAGACGAGACGGAGATGGACGTTTCCATGGCCTGACAAATAATTTGTTTACCGGACTGTGTATCCGCACGCAAACGCTCCCGAGCAGACAAACGGACAATGATGGCCCAATGACAAGAAACAAGGCACCCTGGTCCGGAGCCGGACACATGTTAACAAGCAGACAAATTAGGGACAAGAGTGGCATCAATACAGTGGAGTGACAGGCCTGTCACAGGGGTGTCACAAAGTGCCAATTAACAATGCTAATTAAAACAGTAAACAAGAGCACATAAAGCAGGCAGCTATTGTCTCCCCACCACTCGAATCCTCAGTAAGGACCTTTTGTCTGGCCTCTGTAGGGCGAAACCGAAGTTAACAGCCTTAGAGGACAAACTCAGGCTTTGGAATTACATTTGGCAGGAATCCGAGCGGGAAATTTTAATAAGTGCCTCAACATTCATCTATGTATTTAATCAAACACATCAACTTTTCACGCACACACACATGCTTCTAGATGCTCTGTAATGTACATGAAGTTACTTGGCAGACCTCTCTCTGCCATTTTCCCTTCAGAGACGGCCTTGCTGTAGTGTTAATAGGAAGAAGATGACCATGAGCAGTGGTGCTAAAGGGCTGAGATAAGCACTCTGGTATGAAGTATTGGCTTTAAGAGCAATGCAGAGGTACAGTGGCTGGATTGGCCACAGGCCGGATCCGAATGCACCCACACAATCAAATCCATTTCATGCCATAAAGCTCTCAAAGACCAGAACACTGCCGTATCTGATGACCTCTCAAGACAATCTACTCCACAGATAGAGAGTGAGAGAGAACCATATCCATTCCGTTATGACCATTAGAAGTTTCTTAACTCACACTGGAAAACACTAAATGCAACTAGACCCATCTAAACCATCAGCCAAAGAGTATAAAACAACGATTCGATTGAGAGCTGACAACCGATGATGACGGAACATCTTCTTTCCAAACATCCGAATCCTTTTAAAGGGACAGTTCAGCCAAAAATGATGTTTCTGTCATCAAATATACCATATATTATCCTGAAAAGTGTTTTAACTTTTGTTGTCAACATAATGAACGTTGAAGGGGTCCAAAAAGCATTGAACTGACTTTCGCTGAATGGACAAACATTTATCAATATGTATGTACCACAGAAGAAAGTAAGTCTGGAACAACATGAGTAAATGATGACAGAATAGTATTTTTGGGTGAACTGTATCTTTAAGTGCTCACATTAGCAAATAATAAAAAATCTTAATTTATCACTGCTGCAGACATGCTACACATAAAAATTAGGAACAGCTAATGAGGCATTAAGAGTGCTGCAGTGAGAAAGACACTCTGAAACTGTAGCTTGTGAAGCTACTAGCTATTTATAATTTCATTTAAATTACAGCCAAGCTAGCTTTTTTAAAGAAAGTATTTAACTCAGACTACAAGATAACAAAAAGTAGCTAATTACACTGAAGCTAAGGGGCACTATCTTTTAAATTCTATAATTATCAGATTAAAAGATAATAAAAGCTGAATGAATTAGAGCGACAGCATCAAATTTAAAGAAATAAATACCCTTGTCATGCCAAACCTTTTTGGATTTTTTCTTCTTCATGGAACACAAAAGGAGCAATTAACTGGTTGCTTTTTTCGATAAAATTACAACAAATAAAAATTAAGCTTTCAAACTTTGAATAGACACAAACGCATGAAAATCACATATAAATGCAGTGGGAATGATAACAGAGCTTTTCGACTATTTTAGACCTAAAGCTATGTCCTCAAAACCTGAAAGGCTGAAAAAAATGTTGGATAACACTTTACAATAATATCTCATTTATTAACATTAATATAGATAACATTTATTTCAAAGTTAACTATACTTTTACAGCATCTATTAATTGTAGTTCATTTTAACATTTAACTATATTTAGTTAAACAATAAACAACTGTTGTTTACTACTCAGATTAACAAAGATGAATAGGTATTGTAAAAAAAAACTAAATTAATTAAATACTGCTCATTATTAGTTCATTCATTACACGTTAACAAATAAGACCTTACTGTAATGTGCTCCAGATTGTTGTTTCAGGACTAACAAAGCACACTGATCCAGGATGTAGTCTGTCTTTGGTAAATCACGTTAAGCCTTTTGCAATGTATGCATATGATTTCCACAGTCTTGCTGAGGCCTACATTGTGGTATTACAGGTTACTGTTAACTCAATTTTCTGGAGGATTTACAGACCTCTCATCCTTTTTAGATTGATTGAAAGGGCTAAATTTCAAATATACAGTATTGTATTGTCATGTTTGAAATGGTATTATTTGGAAATTCAAAAAAGGCCCTGCTTCACTACACATCTGCCAGTTAGGCCATTGTTCGGCCTTATCTCATGTCAGCAGTTAACTTGAGGATCAACAGAATTGTCTTTTGAAAAGGCTATATTAAAGGCAGCTGGATCCACTGAGCCGCCTGATCCAACATTGTGCTTGTGCTGGATCGCTTTATATGTACGGCTCATTCTCAAGACAGCGGTACAGCATTTAAGCTGGCTGGATCCAAACCGAAACGCCTGACATTGAAGGGTGGTGCTTGATTGAGTGGGACTTTTATAGCTTAGCCCAGGGATAACAGCTCTCTCAGTAGCCGTCTGTAGCCTAAAGGACAAAAGAAAATGGCACGGTCGCCATAATACGGTGCGGTTTTTCACTCTCACGCTCCCTTCATTGATGACTGGAAGTAGAAGACTTGTTAACCTGTCAGTCTGTAAAGGGCAGAGGCAAGATTATTGTGAACGTCTCTCTGAAACATTCCCCATTTCTGATGTCTAGCACTGAGCCTAATATTAATCTTTAACCAAAAGTAGAGCTTTAAAGGTACCGTATGTAAGAAATGTATTGTAATAATCATAAAATGTCTCTGTTATGTTCAACAGGCATTAAGAAAACATGTTCATTTCAAGTACTCATATCGCTGACAGCAGTAGTACAGCCTGGATATTCTCGTTTAAAAAGCGCAGTTGCAGCCCTCAGCTGATGTTTATGTTGTCATGTTTTGTTTTGGTCTGATCTCCCAATCATCAAGTCAGTAGGGTTTCGTCATCCAGGTTGCCTGCTCTGCATAAACACAGCGCATTCCATCGTCATTGAGCTCGTTCTAGTTGCTGTCTTCAATTTGACAACCTGCTTGTGCGTCAGGTCTAGTAGGAGGGGCTGGGTGAAAAAAAAACATCGCCAATATTTAGTTCAACCACTCTGTGTCAATCCTACTTACAGTACCTTTAACCATAACATGTTTCATTTAAACACCACATCTTTTAATGTCATTTTAATCAATCTCTAAACACAGCTTTGATTATGTCACTGGAAATATTAACACAGATAAGATCATCTACATGTAAGGAGAGATCGGAAACAGCTAAAACCACATCATTTTTTTCTAATCGATCCCCAAGCACACTTTGCTTTTGTCATAACAAATATCGCCAGAAAAAAGGATTCTGACATGGATAACGCACACCAGCCAAAGTGTGTCTGCACCACAGATGTCTGCTAAACTCAACAAACCAAAACTTTACTCAACATTTTCTAAAGTTCTTAGGACGATGAGCTCTGAGACATCCGTACAAAGTGATTTGAAAGTCACAGAGTGAGCTCGCTCCATCAAAGCATCCAGCTGGGTGTTGAACGAGATCCCAGACTCACCCGGCGCTCACCTGTTTTCGACATTCTAACGATGGTGTGTCATCAGAACTTCTCTCCCACTTTTTCAAATGAATTCAGGAACAGCACGACTCAGACAAAAAGCATTTTATTATCCCTCATCAATTAGGTTGTTTGGTTGCAGATAAATGACAATGAATGGGCATTTGAAGTGATTACTAACAAAAGCAAATATCTTTCATTATTCTGATCATCTTTAACAATAATTAGGATTGTTCTATAGCTCAGAGATTAGCAATCA
>JAUYWG010000041.1:5167616-5221026 GCA_034779775.1 Enteromius afrohamiltoni
TTATATATATATATATATATATATATATATATATATATATATATCATATATAAAAATAAATCATCCCATGATTTATTTTGTGGAAAATAAATGTGTGTATTTTTTTTATATCATCTTTAACAATGCATACTATAACAGTTATATTCTAGACTAACTCTTCTATATAATTATTTTCACAAATTTCAGTAGAATAAGATCCTAAGTTATGTCTAAAGTGACATACGTGAGATTTGGTGTCTTGATGAAGATGTGGGGTACTTACGACAGTATAGTGCTGATGCACACACATTAATTCAAGGCTCATCACACAAAAAGGTCATATATCAAACCACACTCTATGCTGTCCATCTAAATTCATAAGATGTCATAACCACCTGCAGCAGCTTCATACAGAGGCACCTTGCCACCACAGGCATTAACCAACTTATATCACCTGGGGGATGCTGTGACGACGATAAAAATCGGTTACAGGTTACCAACGACCGGGCTATGCATCCATCATAAATTTCCTCAGTTTTGTGTGACATTACAGGTGGTGATAAATCATTAAATGTGCTAAATTAGTCCCTCAGTGCCGCTGTTCTATATTTCCGATATGCTCGGTATTCTATAACGAGACAAAGGTGGAGCAAAAATGTGAGAAATTGAGCCATTTGATTGAAGGATCCTCCAACGTTTTCTGTCAAGAAATGCAGAATTATAGAGTGTGGTGATATCTCTATCCAGGTGGTGCCACTGTCAACATTAGCAGTACATTATGCATGTGTGTATGGGTGTGTGTTTATTTGGTGAGGTTAGGAAAGGTGAATTAATTCCTTTGCAGGTAATTATAATGTTGTCATTGTTTTGGTTTTTATTGGGGAGTGAAATCATGTCTGTAAAGGTCTCTGCTGATAATTTGCACGCTCCATAGACCTGCCAACCGGCCTGTAAAAAGTGGCATGTCACATTCTAGTAACCTCTTTGCCCCCAATCTTTGCACTACATGCCATGGCAAATACCCTTCCACTACTGGAGGCTGACACCCTCAGCCCTCACACACACACACATACACGTCCAGATCTACAACGTAATAACCTTTTAAAAGTCACACCATATTCAGTTTTTCTCAATTGTTTAGCCTATTCTATTACACTTACGCTTTAAAACCAGGAATTAAAAATTGTAATGCCAAAGACCTACCAATATGATCAAATGCCTTAAATAAAGGTAGCTACAGAATATATTTTCAGACCAATGTTATTTTAGTTTCAAAGTATTGTTCTGAATCAGTTATTTATTTATTTTATTTATTATCTTTTGTTGTGTTTTTTTTGTTGTTGTGGGGTTTTTTTCAGTTTATGTATACATAGTTTTTTTATCCAATTGAATTCAGTTTTAGTTTGTACTTTCATTTGTTTTCTGGGACTGGGTTTTGTTTTAGGATAATTAAAGCGAGATTTATACATTTAAGAATTAATACATACATACACTAACACAGTGATGTAAAATGATGTTTGCATGTTTTTTGCAGAAACTTGCTAATCTATTTTCTTCTATTTGTATGTATAAAGTAGGGGTGTGACGAGACACCTATCCCACGAGACGAGACGAGACGAGACACTGGGTTCACGAGAACGAGACTTTTAGACTTTTTAAAATGTAAATCCTCAATGATAAAATATATTAGGAAAAATATTATTTTAGTCATCAAAAACATTCCAAAAAAATGTAGGTGCATTTTGTAATCAACTTTTGAAATTAAACTGTTTTAATGAATTACATGCAGTAATAAACAACATGTGAACACTGCAAAATATTTTGCCATAAACTGACAGGCAAGTAATTTCACATATAAGTATATATGAATAAAAATGCATTACTTAACATACATAAAGAATGTACAAATGATCTCCCGCTAAAACATGCAGACTGTCAGGCTTTACTAAACATCTCGTGCACTTCTTCCGTGGCAGGTTCCTCATTGTTAGCTCATGTTTTGCACAGCCTGCAATCAGCTTTAAACTGTCGCTACTTAACGGCACAGCTGTTTTAATTGATGGAGAAAAAATGCTGTTTCAAAGAGAGAGCCCTCACAGGTAAGTTATGACTCTTTCCAGCAAGCTGTAAATTGCCTTTTTTGTTGTTTCTATCTTTTCTCTGTCACTAAGGGAAAATAATCTGCGGAGCTGTGGAGTAATTCTACATGGATGGGTTTCTTATTACCGCGACTGGAGCGGCTGGGCCTTGGAGATGACAGCCCAGCGAGGCAGCAGGCGAGTGGAAAGAAACAGTGAAAGCGATGAGGCATCAGTCAGCAGCTTTACTGCTCGCTCTGAGATAAACACCCAACAAATAAATAAATTAATGCAAGAGAGGCCTGTAAATATAAGCGTCTAGCAGCTGGGTGCATGACAGAGCGATACAGGGGTGAAACGATCACATGTGCACACACACACTCATAGTAAAGTTCAACCAACCCTTTTCCGATCACTAGAGGGCACTTAAGCTACACACATCTCTGGTTGGCACAAAGACACCTTTTAGCCATGGAATTCACTGCTTTATTTAGAGCTGCACCTCAGATTCAGATATGAATCTGCACAGAGCACAAAAAAAATAATCCACAATTTCCCCAAACACTCTCTACTTCTGTATTGATTGAGAAAGTATTACCTAACAGTGTGTTAGATTTGGGGTCTTTCATCTAAAGCCCCATTAAAATCTGATTATTTAGCCATGAATTCTTTAGTAATCATTGAATGTACTCATTAGATATTATTCATCCGTCAAATTGAAATGGGTCAGATCTAACATGTGTGAAATATGAGGTATTTTAAGTCAGCTGAACATTACTCCTATTCCCTATAAATATCGCAGAATTGTCCCTAATCTTTCTAATGAATTGTACACCTGTTGGTGTTTGCATTGCATCCACATCGACACAACTTAACGACAAGAGCCTTTCGGCGCACTTCTGTTGGCTGGCCAACATCTCTCGCATATCTAACAGCCAACCGGGTCAACAAAGCCTCGCTCTCTGATAACGATTAATAGAATAATTAAGAGATCAATGAGTGAGCATTGCTCGCGGTAAATAAGGGGATGGAGTAGTACAACCAGCATGCAGCTTAAACGCAGGGAAGAGAGCCGAGCTTCAATAGAGTGACATTATCACCCCAGCCTTCATTATCGAACCGTGACGCCACCCCAGTATGTCACTCGGTGCACCTACATTGGAGAGATAATTTCAGAAAGTGAGACAGCAGCACAAGCCATTGGCTTTTGTCTACTGAGCTGCATCATCGATTGAAGAAAATCGGGTCTTTACACCAGCCATATGTTCCTCATGAGGGGAAAAATTCAATGAGAGTCGTTCTAGTTGGAGCAAGAGCCTTCAGGGAAGATGCATAGTGACCAGGATGTTTGTTTCTCACTGAATACACCAACTCACAAACTATAACCAACAGGAACCAGCTCCAAGCCTAACGGTTAATAAAGCAACCTGTGGTTCCTGTATCTAAACACCCAGAACGTAATCAGTTTGCTATGAGACAGAACAGATTTGTAGAGGCAAAACAAAATGTGAAGTTTGTCTGATCGTTTTATCCTCCCTTCCTCCTTCAGTCAGCAGGAGGCTTCAGGGTCAGATATACCAGAGGAGAAACGGAGAGAAACAGAAGTGTACAAGGTGGTCTATAAAAACTAAAAAAGCTGTCTGTTGGCATTCCCATTAAACCCAAATCCTTCTCTAGCGACTATATATATACACACACACACCATTCAAAAGACTGAGGTCGGCAAGATATGTTTTTGAAAAAGCAATGATACTAAGGTTGCTTTTGATCACTAACAATGAAAATGCTAAATATATGAAAAAAAAAAAACTGCTTTCTATTATAATACATTTAACAATTTTTGAGTTCTCAGCAATATATTTTAAAAAAAAATTTACAATTTTTTTCCAGTAACAAACTGTTTCTTTATAATATTTGTCAAATTTACTAGGATTTTTCGATAAATACACTATTATTTCTAGTGTACTGTTTAAATGTTTAGTAAATTTTTTTAATACATTTTAAATATTCTGTTCTTTTGAACTTTCTTTTTAAATTTTCATAAAAGATTAGCATTTCTAACAGGCTACTGTTAGTCTAATGGCAATGTATATCAGATGAAGGAAGAATAGAAGGATACAGCCATCCTCAGTGTACGGCACAGGTGAGGTGCTTCCTGCTGTCAGGTAGCTGTAGAAGGAGACCTCCAGTGTGTAGCAGTATGATGTGTCATCCAACAGACCACCCAGGAACCGTCGGCCGGTACCAGCCTTGACCAAATCACGGTTAAATGATGTACTGGACTGAAGAGGACACACAAAGACATAACACAACACAATGATTAATCACAGTAAAACAGAGAATAGAAACAAACAAAGAGACGTATTTAGAAGCAGTGATGTTGTTTGTTGTGTTGCTTGCTTTGAGTGAGAAAATCACAGAAAACATTGCAGTGATTGGATGATAATCCTTTCAGCGCTCACCTATTTGAATGAATGGGTCAAACTAGTGAAAATGGATGGAGTAAACAGCTCTCACTCAGAAATCACCACATTTGATTTCGTCTGAATATAAATGATCTTGAAATTGCTTAGGGGGGAAAAATCTGAGAATGAATGTTTTTTTTAGTGAGCACACAGCTCTGTTAAATTAAAAGAGCATCTATCCCAAATCTGCAATGATTAGGACACCTGCAGTGTTTACTGAGGATTTGTTGACTAATGGTCTGAAAAGACTGTAACTATAAATAATAGATGAACAAAAGTCAGTATTAACAAATAAAAGCACAAAATATGCTTTTGCTTATTTTTGTTGTTGCTATTTTTGGATATAGCCACTCTTTTTGAAGCAATGTAAAAACTGTATACATTTAAAAATTATAGACAGCAGATTTATATATAGATAGATGAATTAAATAGATTAGATTAGATAGAGGGACTTCCTTTTTTCCCCTCATTTAATAAATCAGCCGCAAACATATGCTCAGAAAACATCAGGAGCTTTTGGTGACTGACAAAAATAGAACTAGCTCAATTACCAGCCTGAAAAGATTTCCCCACAATCCCATTTTATCATACGCGCAGAGAAGTTATTGATTGGATTGAGGAAACTATTTATGGATTGCGTTGGATTGGCCTGATAGTTTATGCCACTCTGTCCATTACAGAAGTACTTAAGTATGCTGGCAACTTTTATCTGCTCTCCACTTTTCCTGCAGTTGTGTGCTTGCTTACTCTGCACTCTTCGTGCCTTTCCATGGCTCAGCTATAATGGTTGGTAAATGTTTGCTTTTGCCCAAGAAAGGTGACTGATCTGGTGTCAGAGTGAAGTGTAGCTGGTGGCTAAGCGCAGTTTAGACATGACTCTCTCCAGAGGCAGCTCTCCCTCAATATGCTGGATGAACTTTGGGATTGTTGTGTGCTGAATAGGCAGAGAGAGGGGGCAACATGCCAGCTGGAGACTTGCCCTCTATGCCCTAATGCTTCAGAAAGCTTAGCTTCAAAACACACACGATGCATTAGATCCACAAAGACCCGAGCTTACCCTTTAATTGTGCACACACGAACACATACAAAACACAAACAGCATTTATAGAGGATCATAAATAATGTGGTGACATTTTTTTCAGTGAAGCAGAGAATAGTCATAGGCTGTGAAAAACGTCTCTTTGTGTAAGAATGAGAGAAGTTCTAGATGGGTGACTGGGCAGTAAAGGTTAGTCCTCTGCCCATATTCCGCTGGCTGAGCTACTGAAATGTCACACTTCCTGCATGCTGAAGGTCACTGTTGCAGGCTGGAGGAAGTGCATGCTGACAAAGAGAGCGACACAGAGCATTAGGGGCCGCAGGGAGGGGAGAGGGGGACCTCCACATCGGGACCATCACTGGAGTAAAACTGTAGGTAAGCAGAATACAGTGCTGTGTTGAGGTCACACACACACCACCGCCACCCTCCAGGAAGCAAACACATCCATCTGTCCATCCATATATTCACTTGCCCATCTATTAATCAATTTAGTGATTTTCCATCAATCTATCTACACATATTTCTATCCATCTGCTATCTATCTGCTTGTCTGTCTGTCTGTCTGTACCCATCTCTATCTATTTCTACCCATATATATTTATACTTCAGGCTGTTGAATGCTTGGTCTGATTGGCTGACGAATGTTCTAAGGTGTGTAATTATTTTCAGGGAACCGCACAGTGATCATCAAGCTCTTTGATGGTTTCTATTATTTCAAAGGTCGTACAACAGCAAAATAACTAAAACTGGCCAAACAAATAAATATCTTAATCAACTATATATTTACAGCTCATTTACATGATTTGCCACAAAATTACATTATATTATGTACGAAAAGCACATATCATCTGATTGATCACAATATATCTTCTGAGTGATGTCTCGAGGTGAATAAGTAGTGTAGTATAAGCGGAATAATTGACTCCGGGCCGCTGAATTATTAGATAAATAATGCACACCCTGAGATGTGTCCGTCATCAATTATTCCTTACATACACACACACACACATCTATCTATCTATTGATCTACCCCCCTGTCTATCTATTTACTGATGTTTCTAATCATCTATCCACCCACATTTCTATCCATCCCATCTTCCCATTTAACTAGCAATTCATCTTCTCATCTCTCAATCTGCCTGTCTATATATCCATCTTCCTATTAGCCTTAATCTATTCATCATCATAAAAATCTTTTCTTTTACATCCATCCAAAATCTATTATACATATATTCAATATCATCCAAAAGTCTGACATCAATACATCCATCCAGCCACCCAATACACATCTATTTAGTACATATCATCCAAAATCTGCAATCCACACATCTATTTATCCATTTCTGTATATCTATTCATTTATCTACCAATTAATTCAAACACATAACATCAATACATTTATCAATCAGTTTATAACTGAATCTGTTCATCCTTCCATCTATTATCTATTCATCCATTCATTTAATGTATTTATAAATTTTGTATCCATTCATTTATGCATCCATCTGTCCATTCCTGTTTTTAATTTATACTACTACTTTATACTATCATCCAAATCTTTCTGCATTAATCTACTATCAATCTTTGCTTTTTCCATCCATCAATTTGCTTTTAATCACAATACCATGATCAAGAAGATGAGACCAAAGATAGAAACAGCTCCTGGAATCTATAATGGAGCCCAGATGAATAGAGGAACAAGAAAGAAGAGTGTTGAAAGAGTGGAAGGGGTGCATTGAGCTGGAAGACACATCCATCCAAACAAGCCTTCTGAATACAGACGACAAATAAACCAGAAGTAAATGTGTAAACAAACAAAGCAAATAAAGACCAACCAATCTTTTTGATTTATGTTCTCCCATTTTGACACTGAAAACCATGTGGAAATTACCAATTAATATAGCTGTCAAGTGAAAAAATGAGAAGAGGACTGAGATACAGAGGATTCGGTCTGTGCCGATGAGCAGATGCAATAATGTCTCTCCAGCTCTGTGTTATGAAAGCACTGGGTGCACGGATGGTTCATGTATCTTCTCAGACGTATATAAGCGTGTCCTCATCTGCATGCGATTCCCGACTCATCCGAAAGAGCTTCACCGTGGCAAATGGTTAAAGTGTCTCTGCTCCTCTCATATAGACACCTCATCAGCAATATTGAGTCTGGTTATTGTCTTGCTCTGCAGAATTGAAAAGGTTACTTGCCGTCCCCTGGAAAAATAGCTTGTGTTGATGCACTTCGTCTTGGAAACAAAAAATTTGCTAATTTATGGGGCGTATTGAATTTTTGGAGAAAATACCAATAATGCTTTTCCATGCGCCGTTTGCTAATGAATATAGAGCTGAGAGGGAAAAGGCTGACAGAGATGAAATTCGGCCAATGATTTTCTTTTTCTGAAGAAAAGTGGAAACCTATTGGTGTAACTACAGAGTGCCATCTGGTAACGTCATGCACTATATTATGCTGCCATTCTTCATTTTCATTTACATACAGTCACACATAACGCAACAGTAACATATTAACATAGTGACAGAATTTTCATTTTTGAGTGAACCATCCCTTCAAGCCAAGGCAATTATGCAGGGAACATGTACATATATGACAGAAGTTTCGTTTTTGAGTGACCCATCAGTTGACCAAGCCAAGGTGTTTGTGCAGGGAAAACATATAAGTACATACATAAAAGTACCATCATGTAAATAGAGGTAAAACAGACCTACACTTTAAAGGTCTTCTTTGTGTTTTGCAAACAGAAGAGCACTAAAAGGCACTACGAGAATACCCATAGACTTACAAGAGAGAAGTCAGGCGCATTTTGGCACAGGAGTCGAGGAAAGACGGCCTGTCTCTGCCCTCTCTCTTCTTCCTCAAAGACGTTACCATACATGAAGCCATTCATCATGGTGGAGTGGGCATGAACGTCGATGTAGAACTCCAAACTCACTTTCTGTAAATCACATGGAGAGACACACAATGATTGAGAGAGATCAGAGATGAACACATTCTGAAAGAACAAAAAACAGCTCAAATGTTTGTAGTCAGAAATAAATATGTTATTTCATAAGTATGCATTTAAATGATCAAAAATGACAGTCAATGCATTTAATACAATATTAAAAAAAGACTTCAACTGCAAATAAATGCTATTTTTGAACATTAAATGTATCAAAGAATCATATCTAAAGAGTAATTATTAAAATGATTAAAAAATATATACTTTTTGTTAAATAATAAGTATAATAATAAAGGAATAGATAGAATAAGATAAAGAATAGAGAAGCTACTTTTATTATATGAAAACAAGCAGTTTTCAAGCAGAGATTGCATGTATTCCATGGATGGAAGAAAGTCATACAGGATTGGAATAACATGAGGGTTAACACAGACAGCAAGTGATTGACTGTCCATAGAAAAAACAGAGCAAGCAAACATCTTAAATATTAAACCATCAAACTATGCTGTGGTTTCACATCACAGAAGCTCCAAGTGCAAAAATAAGCACAGCATTATTCATCACGGTCCTGTGAAAGAGTAACAACACTCCTGGGTGTTTTATAGAACAGCTGTCACAACTGCCATAGTTTAGAGGGATTAATTCATGTTCCTGAGTCAGCAAGCCAAGCAGGCACGCCTCACTACCTCGACCGTGGGCCAGATTCAGGCGTTTAATGCAGAATAAATGATTAATATGGACCGGGAAACACAAACAATAATCTCTGTCAGCAAAAAAAACTCAAGAAGCAGAAATTCAATTCGGAAACAAATGGCAAAGTGTCACCAAAAGGAAACATCTCAACAAAGAAGACCGACAACGCAAACACTTCAGCGAAAGCAGTATAAAAAGACCTGAAAAGTGTTTACATCCTCAAAAAAAGCTTTTACAGTGTTCAAACAGAGGACAATCCTTCAGATACGCCCACTCTCAAGTCTCCCACACGCCATTTTGGCTCTGTGTTGTCTCAGTTACGCTCTAACGGCACTGCAGTGCAGGAAACTGCCGCTCCATCATGGCTGCCACATCATTAAGCTTGCGCTTGGCAAGATGATGAGAGAGACACTTGTGTGTGGTTTTGTGTGGAGAGAGGATCACGCTGTCAAGAAGAACGAGGTGTCGCCATGCGGAGGGCTGCCGTTTGATGCGCCTCGTGTGTGTGTGTGTTATTGTGTGTGGGTGAGAGAGGAAGAGTGAGTCACGGCGCTTCGGTGACAAGGCATCAAAAGGAGCATCCAGCTCGAAGTATCTATACGGCGACAAAGTAATGGCCATTTTGTTTGAGGCTGCCTATCTCTCTCCATCCGTTGTGTACATTGCAAGCATCTGATGCAGGCATAATAGGGCCCACTCCTCTACCCTTTGACCCCCTCCCGCGCTTTCTCCGTCTACGATCCTTCTCCGACGAACCTCTTCTTTCTTCATTACGCATTCCGAAGCGCACCTCGATTCCCGCGGGTCGTCGGGAGAGGGAGGTAAAGCAGAAGTAAGGAAGAGAGAGCGAGAGAGAAAGAGAAACATCAGGAGTCAAAGACCAAGAGAGAGAGAGAGATGCGAGTGGGGGGAGAGATCGGGCAGCACCCGGTGCTTGAAATTCCGCTCACAGCCAAAGCAATTTCCTAGTGAGCGCAGGGCTGTCAGGCCTCTGATGGCAGGCGGTGAAATATGGTGGCTGAGAGTGGGGCGGCTGCACGCATGCCAGTCTGATGGATGGAGCCCGCAAGGAAGAGGGAGAAACAACACACAGACAAAAAAAAAAAAAAAAAGAGGAGGAGGAGGGGAAAACGAAAGAGAGAGAGAGAGACGCACTGGTCACTGTTAAGGTAGCTCCATCATCTTCCTCAAGGGGTTCCCAGTGTGCAGTAGAGGCGGGTAACTGTCTAACCTCCCACATACTCGCCGTGCATTACAAAGTCGGGGTGGGGCCGCTGACTTTGCTCACATGTATACACATTCACACAGACATTTATGACCTTTTCTCTTGCTCAAAGAGATGCTTAGGATCACACGCTGCGTAATGGAAGTGTATGCATGAAGTGCTGCGTTCTTTCGGCAAGGACCGTTGGCTCCTTTTGCACCGTTAACAACATAATTAAGAAATGGAAATGAAATGGCCGCTGCTCTGCTCTGCAAGAGTTGTTCTCTACCTCCGGGTTAGAAGTAACCTTTCAACACTGATTTGGGACCAGGTGCCTACTGTCATGGTGCTGAGCTCTTGGAAGACAAAGAAATGAAAAGTCAAATGGAAAAAAAAAATAAAGGAAGCGTTTAATACTTGGGTCATTTCTTTCATGTAGAAAAAAAAAGTGCACACTGTGAACTTGTTGGTTAAATGGATTTTACAAACAACTTAAATGGAAATTAATTTCAGGACAAAGGAACAAGTAAAAAATAAATGGATTAATTAAAAATATATTAGAAATTATTATACAAAATATGTAGTTTATGGAATACTTCTGCTGATAAATCAGTTATTACTGTTAACTAAAATTAAAACATTGAAAATTATTTTGGGAATTGAAGTAAAATATAAATATTAGATGAACATATATTGAGATATATAGACAAATACATTACAAAAACAAACTACAAAAATATTTCATATGTAAATTAAAAGGGAAAGTTCATGCAAATCCATATCTAGGAATATGACAAAATAACTTCTATATAAATAATATTTTGATGAAATATTATAAACTATCAAAAAAAGAACGTATATAACCTCTATTATCATGTAATTCTAATACCATTACAAAAATAAAATAAATATGAATTTCATATTTAAAAACTGTGATGGGAGTATTATATGATAATTATAAATTAATATTATATTATAGTAAGAATGTAATTCTGGTATTATAATAAAATAAATATTTCTATATTTAAAAACTGAAATGAGTTATTCATATTACTATAATATACGTTCTATATATTTTATGTCTTTTCTTCTTTAATTTAAAAACAAAAAAGGCCTCTAACATTTGCTTACTCTATTCTTTTTTTTTCTTTTTATCTGTTATACTGATTTTCTTTTTTGTTTATTATATAATTGAGGCTAACTGAGACTTGTCATAGCACTTGCATATCAATTCTCTTTTGTTGATTTTGATTGCTTCCATTTCCCTTATTTGTTGCTTTGAAAAGAAAAAGTATCTGATAAATGGATAAATGTAAATATAAATGTAAAAATACTCATTTATAGATTTGTGTGTATGAGTATTATATTACAGTAATTCCGACTTGATTTTCCTTATGCAATATCAAGGACATTCATGCCAGAAAAGTACAGTCACCATCTACAGCCCTCAATGTCAACAAACAGACAGCCAATCACACACTCTTAATGTGCTGTCAATCAAAGGTGGACAATACTCTGCTATCTTAACGCTGATTGATTGTTCAATTAGCATGCGTCTCTGACCTCCAGATTTGTTCATCTGAATTTGTAATTAAGCAATTAAGGGCAATTAAGAAATTAGGAATATGAAAATAGAGCATAATTTGAGTGTTGACGTGTTGAATATTTAAGTACACACACAAAAAAGGAAATTAATACCCATCCCACTTTTTGCATGTGAGGATAGCAGGCAAACGTCTATCCGTTCCTTTGAGTAGAAATGGAAGGTCAAAAGAATTTAGTCGGACGAGCACTTATCTAAAGAATAGTAATTAGTCTGGGCTGTTAAGGCCCATAAATGCTCTGCTTATCTGTATGAATTAAGAAATGGTGCTGATTTAAGCAGGATTAGAAGCTGATGCATTTAACCACAAAGCACTTAGCATCAGCAATACCTATGAAGAGAGGACGCAACTGATTCTGCTCGCTCAGAAGTTTGTCCATCCTCCGCAGACGTGGGGAAAAGAAAGAGATTTTGATAACGCAAGACTTAAAATACAGTTGTGATGTGGAAAATATTCTGATTGAGGTCAAAATGCTCAATTACATGCAAAGCGAAAGCAGAAAAGGAAAGATGGAAGGCGTCTGTGCGCGTGATCTTTGAACAGACAGCTCATCAGACAGGGTTCAGATTATATCTTGCTTTTCAGATGTTTGCCAGTGTGGAAAATGGCAGCGCTCCATAGTGCAACAGTTTCCATCCTCCTTCCTTCATTAGAGATGGTATACACAGCTCTTCAGCACAACACAGATGTGGCTTCAGACTTGAGCTACATGGGTAAAATGCTAAAATAATAAACATTTGGGATGTTGTGATGACATTCATATGTTCACACATACACACACACATATTTATTTTTTTATATATTAATTATAAACTGTAAAAAAAATATACATGGTTTTAAAAAAACTGTAAAAAACTGAAAAAGCTACAGTAAGAACCTGTTAAATGGTTTACGGTAAGTTCCCGCAATATACTGTATATGGTGAAAAACTGTAACAGACATTTCAGATAATTTTACAGTGAAATAACGTATTTAGAAGTGAAAAAAGATTTACGGGGGAAAAAAAGTTAATTTGTTGTTGTTAAATGATTGTTTATTGCATATTTCAGGTTAATTTTACCGTCAATTTAACAGATTAAAATATATATATCTTAAAAGCATCTTAAAAGCATCTTAAGCACAAAAATCATCAACATATTAGAATGATTTCTGAAGGATCATGTGACTGGAATAATGATGATATTGAAATATATATTCAAACAGAATACATTATTTTAAATTGCAATGTTATTTTACTGTAATGCTACTTTTACAGTCAAATTGTTTTTATTGTATTTTTGGTAAAGTAAACAGTATTTGAACTGCAGTGTATATTTTATTCATAAAGTGGCAAAAGTTTTTGCAACCAGTGGTACCATCATTTTGACCAAAACAGCCATTATTGGCAAAAACATTCAGAATGGAAAGGAAATGCTGATAATAAAGAGCAACCATTTTTATTTATATAAGGGAGAAAGTGTGGAACTCGCATGATTTGTAGGAAACATAACAGTCAAATAAAAAGTTTAAGATTAAAATCGAAAGCATATACCTTTTGTAACCAACCATCAGAAGCTCATCTAATGCATTTCTGACGCTTAAAAACATGCGAGGGACAGAGAAAGAAAGAGAGAAAAAGACAAATCTAGATATTTCAGACTCACTGAATGTGAGATGATGGAAGGACAGAGGACAGGAAGTGATGATGGACGTAAATTGCCCGTAAATCTCGGCGACCACTTAAAAAGGTGCGTCTGACACCAGAGGACGTCTCAACTCTCTCTTCTCTGCGTTTCTTTCTCTCTCGCCACTATCAGAATCACACACAACGGCTCACACACACACACACACACACACACACAAAAGATCAACAACCACACAGAGAAGGGGGGCTTCAAGGTGCAATATTCATCTGGCCAGTCTGACAGGATCTAATACATTTGTTTCAGGCGGAAAATTAATTTTCTAATATTAAAAAGGTCAGAAATGAACCATGGCAATACCGGCCCTTTTGTCATCTTTAACAAATTATCCAAAATGCTGTTGTCAGATTGGTGGGGATATCTGGGGCATGATGAATGATCGAGGTAATCAGCCAATCAAAAAGAATCCCTCTCTCTCCATGATAAATGGGCAGGAAAAGCAGTGTTTTACACGGGAGAAAGGTCCATTTGTTTCCTTATTCTTTCCCCCTCTCTTTCTTTCTTTCTTTCTCTTTCATTTTTCCTAAACAAATACTTTGTGCTCATGGACAGATTATATACACCTGCATCAACTTGGAATCATTTTCTCACCTGCTCACTCGAGAGTGTAATATGGCGAATTGTTTCGGTTTAAAAACCACTCAGGTGACTTTAGTGCTCAAAGAGATGGATTGAACACAAAATCACATCAATGATGTGTTCAAAATGTACCTAAATATGGGCTTGTTTCTGGCACAAACAAAAAAACTTCAATGCCACCACTGAAAAAAGGCAATGAGAACACTTAGCATTAATAAACTGGATAATTAGGACCAAAATAGCTGTATCCTCAAAGCAAATACAAAGTCATTGCCAATACCGGCTGTTGTGGAAATGCAATAAACTTTACATTAGTAACTGGTATAATTTGAGCAGGGCTGTGTAATTGGTGTAAAGTGCTGTTCCTGCCAGCACAGGTTTAAACATATTTGGCTTACAAATATGCAAGCTAGTGTGTTAACCAAGAAAAGTTAGTAGCAATTCAAAGGTTAGTGTTGTAGATTAGCATGGGTTAGCTTAGCATGGTCTGCATACTGGGAACAGGGAGCTGGTGACTTGGCATTGAACTCTGCCTGCTGTTGAACCAGTCGCAGACTAATTAATATCCATGCCACAGTGGTTGTGTGCAGTTGAATATTAGAGCGCGTCTGTGGAGAAGCATGCATTTTCGTAAAAAAATGTAATAAAAAAATTAAATCAGGAGGTGCTTAGCCTTTAAAATATTATTTTTTAACCCTGTTCATGAGATGTAAATACAGGTAACTTAATGTATGCAATTTTGCCATTGCTTTTAAACAATAAATAAAATACAAATATTTATTACAATAAATAATAATATATAAAATAATGCAATATTATAATTAAATTATTTCTAAACATACAAAAAATAAATAAAAAATAAAAAGCTACATTTGAATTAAACTGCTTATAATGGGGAGATGTGTCAGATTCAAGGACTCACACAATATTAATTCATATTCATTTGTATATGTGTGTGTACACATTACATTATATACAGTATATGTTAACATATGGTATATTTACATACAAAGTAATATTTAAGAAATGAATACAGTTATACAAGTATGCCTTAAATTCACAGGTAAGATTTTTACATTGGTAAATATCTCTGTATATAATCTCTATATGTTTTTTTTCCTTAGTCTAAGTATAGTTTCCACAAAAATACTAGGGACCACTGCTATTTAAAACATTTATGATGAGCACCAAATCAGCGTATTCAAATTATTTCTGAATGACCAGGTGAAGCTGAAGACTTCAAATACAGCTTTGACATCACAGCAAAAAATGGTTTGAAAATGAAACAATAAAATTAAATCTGTAGAAAGGATCAAATTAATATTACCAAATAGCGTTCAATATATTTTCTTTTATTTGAAGATACAGATATGTCAAACAAATTAATTAAAACGTATTACAATCTTAAAACAAATTACTTTTCATTTTAGTTTTATTTTTGTAATATAACAGTCTGTTAAGCATAACTAAAAGTTCTCTCTTTCAAACAAAAACAAAACAAACAAACAAACAATCATGGCAGTATGCCTTTAAAAAATAATGGGAGACCAAAGTGTACCATATTGGTGGAATGTGCCAGTGGGCAGGGGGGGCATTGCCCCTCTGTCAGTGGCCTGGCACAGAGATTGGCATCCCATAGCTTTGATCTGTGCTGTGTCTAACGCGATTAACCATAGAGAACACAGCCAATGCCAGTCTGGCTTGAGATCTCATATGGCACACATATTAGTATGTGTCTGTGTTTGCATTTGTGCATGTGTGAGTATGCTTGTTTGCA
Source organism: Enteromius afrohamiltoni (assembly GCA_034779775.1). Classification (NCBI taxonomy): domain Eukaryota; kingdom Metazoa; phylum Chordata; class Actinopteri; order Cypriniformes; family Cyprinidae; genus Enteromius; species Enteromius afrohamiltoni. The sequence goes on from JAUYWG010000041.1 coordinate 5,183,668, forward strand.
TTTGTATGTATTTGTCAGTATAGCTGTGAGATGCTCAGTGTGATGTTGAGGAGGGAAGTGTTTCCCCATTCTGATCTCTCCTCCTCTAGTGTGCATACTGGGATGTATTCATCAGTCAAAAACCCTCCGCACCATATTGTGAACAACAACAACAAATGCACAAGTAATCCAAATCAAAACTGCCTCACAGACGTTAGCATCTCATATAAGCTCATCACACAATTGCATACAGGATTTCTCACTCTCCAAGTTGAGATTTTTCTTGATTTCCCAAGATGAATTTAAAAATCAAGCATAAGAGGCATCAGAATAAATACGAACAGATATGAACCAATAAAAACAATGCTCCAACAATGCCCCGCACAAACATAATTAATATTAAATAATTTAGGCCCTATTTTAATTGTAACTTTTGTAATGTACAAATTTAGAGGATCCCCTGTATAATTTACATCAACAGCTAAGATGATGCCTTTCATAAGAAAATGGACATAAAACAGCATCAAAATAAAATCAGAAAGTACATTTGCATGTCTATTTTATTACTACATGGAAATATTTACACACAGGAGCAGATTTTGTCAGGTAAACTGACTTCTTAGAGCTCTATTCCAGAACATTCTTGTTCTGCATTAAATGTTTGGTACAACTTTTAAATTCACACTGCTACACAGCAAGCCGAAAGCATTATTGTAGCCCAAAAAAATCAACACTGTGTTCATTTCAATGCTCTTGTGATGTTACTTCTTGGTTCACACAGGGCTGTCAGGATTTGTGGTACATACTGCCTTGAGCAACTAAACTCCAGGTGGATTGTTTCTGTAATAAGTCTACTGCAAGTCGCTTTGGATAAAAGCATCAGCTTAATGACTAATTACATACAAGGGAAATAACATTTTCCTGGTTATGTTCCCTTGGTGACCCCTCTAAGTGATAGGTGAACTTCTGACTTCATGTGCTTAAACTGGCAGCTACTCAAAGGTATTGTGAGCTTGTTATTACAACAACTACACAAAAAAAGAGAAAGGGGCACTATGATTTCCCAAACCCCACTAAATCTCTTTAAAAGGACACAAAGTGAGGGATCCAGAGAGAGCTATAAAATGTTTACCTCTCCCCAGAGTCCCTCTCTCCTGCCTACATACTCTTTACTCATAAAACCAGTCTTAAACATCTGTCTAAACTAGATGCCTCTGTTTCTGTTCTTTTCTTTTCTTTTCTTTTCTTAACTCTATGCGATATTAAAAAGAAATGAAAGTAAGTGGAATTCAGAATAGAAGTACAGAGAAATCAAATAATAGTTCTATAAAGTGGAAAGATAAATCAAATTATAATATAAATATATTCCATTCAAAGATATGAGGTCTGTGAGACGTTTTTAAAAAAGAAAAAATAAAATTGTAAAATATTTAATTATAAAATATAATGTTACAAAAGATCTATAATGATTTTACATAATCTTTTGTATCCTGTATTGTATTTTTTTTTTTTTAATCTCATCTGAAATCTCAATAAATAAAATGAATAAATAAAACAAATTAGGACTGATATAATTATGGTAGGAAATGTACAAATATCTTCATGGAACATGATCTTTACTTAATATACTAGAAAAATTGATCATTTTGACCCATACAATATATTTTTGGCTATTGCTACATATATATATATATAAGATAAATATGTATATATACACAGTATATATTTATCTTAGAAAAATTAATTTCTGAAGGAAGTGACATTGCAGACTAGAGAAATAACTGTTTTTGGAAATAGTTTTGCTCTCACAGCAATAAATGAATTTTAATATAACAATATACATATTAAAACATACAAAAACATATAGAAAGAGGAATGAAAATAATATTACTGTTTTTACTATATTTTAGATCAAATAAATTTGGCAATGGTGAGCAATTTTTTTTTTACATAATGACAGACTTCAACCTGTCAACTATATTCAGACAGAACACACTTCATGTCTGCCATTGGTTGATTAACACAATAGCTTTGCGCTAAGGTGATTGGGGTGCTCAGTCAAACAAAACAATTTATAAAGCTGCTTGTTTGGATCCATTTAGGACCTATGCAAAGTGTACAACTATGGAACACTTCTCACATATAATCTCACGATGTAATGAAGCATACGCGTGTGTGTTTGTCAGGATGTGAGGGACATGAGCAGATCACTCTGCCGTGAAGCAACACATTGATCAGTGTGTCAGGCCTGGGGGAAAGGTTAAGCCACGTGGCGCTGCCCTCCGCTCCTGAGTGTGCCTGCCGGTCTTATCAGGATGTGAAAGAGCAGGAAAGGGCAGATGATTCCCAGGACAGCATCTGACCTTCACTAATCCAACAACCTCACTCTTCTGCTATAATTAAAATAAAGGAAGTTGAGGCGGCGCTTTCTCGAACAAAAGACAAGACAGGCGAGAGTGTGTGTAGGAGACTCACCTGGGCAGAGGGAGTGCAAACACTTACATAGATACACTCATTGAGAAAAATGCTGAGTTGTAGCTGCTTTGAATAGTACATTGGTTCCTATATGCTGAGCCAGGTTGTTATAAATACTATATATAACCTTGTGTTTCAAAGACAGTGTGCAAGTGTGTGTTTGTTTTCCCCCAAAATATAATACACTGTATTTCACTGGTGCATTGAAACATTAAGCAATCTGTTAGAACAGCTTAAAGGCATATCATAATTTCAAATGAATATGTTCTTTCCACCAAAAAAATGCACTCACTGGGTCTTGGTTCATTTGGACAATGAGTTGTTTGATGGCATGTAGAGTGGGATGGGCCCATGGGGAAGGGTCCTGCCAATGACGGTTCAGATCGAAGCCCATTAGAGAACACCTCAAATAAAAGCAAACAAATGAACAATTTAATTCAATAAGACAATGACAAGACACCAATACCTTCATATTTTATTCAGCAGACCACACAGAGAGCAGAAATCTGTGCAAAGTGATAATATTACAGAGTATTAACATATTTGATGTTTAATAAGTAACTATGAAGAAAGTTTGGACCAATGAGATTCCATGTGGGTGGGGCTGTGAAACCGCAATCATTTATGTTATTTACTATTGGGTTTGAACATCACAGATAAGCTCAAAGTGAGATCCACACATATTCTGTGGTCAGACCTGCAGAATAATCGCACAGATGAGCAGCAGGCTCATGCAGTGTATTGTGGGATTGACAGCGGAGAGGTGTAAGCATTGAAAAGCTGTGACATATTCAACATTAGGCAAACGAGAGGTAAAAAAAAACACCATCAAATTACGGAGGATGAGTGCTGTGGCTCCTGTCATAAACATTTCAAAATCAGTAGATTTGCATTCATTAAAGGTTCTGGTTGGTTCATGTACCTAAATTACATTAACATTGCTAATTTTAATATAGATTTAAAAGTTTAAACATTTCATTGTGGATATACTATAATAATTTATATGCAATAGGTTAACTAACATATTTTTCAGTAAGAGTAGGCTACACACCCTCAGGATGTCCAAGAAGTAGATGTAGTAGACATCACTTTCACACCAAATGGATTTACTACAGTGAATGGGTGCTGTTGGAATGAGAGTTCAAGAGTTCAGCTGATTGAAACATCACAATAATTCACACAAGTCCTGTAAATCCTGTCAATTTTAACCTTAAACCACTGTTTTTGGACAACATGCAAATCCAAAATCCATTATTGTGATGTTTTATCGCCTGTTTGAACTCTCATTCTGACGGCACCCATTTACTGCAGAGGACCCACTGGTGAGCAAGTGATGTAACACTACATTTCTCCAAATCTGATGAACAGACCAACTCATCTACATAAAGGCTGAGTATATTTTCAGAAGATTTTTGGGTGAACAGTTCCTTTAAAAGCATGACACGCACTTAAGACAACCATACAGTTCTACATTTACAGACAGAAAGTGGTGTCTTGGTGTTTTGGGCAATATTAAGCCTTTCCTTCTTCCACACCGTTGGACATGTACAGGTCTCTGTTTGTTATTTTCCTTTCCCCGAGGCATTGGACTGATGTGAGGAATGGACAGATGCCTGAGTCCCTGCTGCTGTCCAGCTGAGACTCTGTGACTGTGACTTTGAGCTGAACCTGTAGTCAATGCTGCAGCTCTCAGAACAACACTAATCCCCAGTCAGCAAGGATTGATCCCATGTCCCCTCCTGCATCTGCTTTCTCTCTCCCTCTCTCTCTCTCTCGACCAAAAAACTACTGATTCAGCAGGGAGAGAGAGATGGATCTGATCTCTAATTATGGACCTCAATGGCTCGCGTTGAGGCAGCATCGGTTAAAGTTGCTGTCGAGAGCACCTTTAAGGGTCAGCAGTGGCGTATGTCGTATGTCAGCCCTGTCACCACCATTGAACCATTGATCCGCCTCTGCAGCTCTGTAGTTCACAAGAGCCGTCACAAGGTGGCAGCCACTGACGCAGTTTCTGCGGGCCTATGGGAAAGCACAGCGAGCCACTGATGTATTCAGAATGATCGCCACCATTATATAAAAGCCAATAATGGGATTGAAGACAACACCTGCCGTGCATGACCAACTGCAGCCTTAGTGTATAGAGGCTACTGCACATACACACACACACATCTGGTCAGCTATCCCAGTAGGACTCTCCATAGGCGTAATTCTATTGCCCTACACCTAACTTTTTATAATGGAATTTATTACTGTGACACGAAAGCTGAATTTTAAAGCAGATTTTATCAAATGATCCTAATATGCTGATTTGGTGATTAGGAAACATTTATTTTTATTATCATCAATGTTGAAAACAGCTGTGCTGGTTTATATTTTTGTGGAAACCATTATATTTTTACTTCATGCTTCTTTAAGTTAAAGTTAAAAGAAAAGTATTTCTTTGAAGCTGATTTTTTGAACATTTAAAATATTAAAATATTAAAAAAATTATATTATGTGCAATTGTTTGTTTCAGCTGACCTGTAGTTTCCGAGGTACACGCCGTCAGGGTTGAGCATGGGAACGATCTTAAAGATCACATGATCACGTAGGACCTGAGCAATGGGATGCTGGCTGACCAGAAAGTCGATGGCACCTGCAGTAAAAAAGACAAATACACACAATAAAGTATGACACTCAACATTCAAAAGAACTTCCTCATATCAAATCGAGTTTAAAAGACAAAATAATAATTGGAAAGCAAATGGCATTAAAACATCAGCGGAGTATATCAGAGTCACACATCTCCAGTCAATACAAATGAAAAAGACCACATAACAGAAGAAAAAGAAAGAGATTTATACATCTGAGAAGCAAAGATCATACTAATTAGAGTAACAAAATATGAAAGAGACACAGACAGAGGATAGATAGAAAGAATGGCATCGAGTAAGGCATGTCAATAGTGCCGGTCACCAGTTGTCCTTCCATTTGCCCTGTAATGAGAGCGAATAATTGACAGGTAAACAAGAAGCATAGAAAGAGAGAGCAGGAGTGTGTGTGTGAGAGAGGGCAGACCCCATCTCATTCCCCCATCTTCCTCAACCCCTCACCCACTCTGTCCTGCTCATTAGTACTAATGGAGGCATAACAAGCTCTCTAATTGAGTCAATGTGGCACAGAGGCAGGCCACACTGCTATGCTATCTAATTGCTTGAAGTTCCTATATTTATTCATGCATATCCGCATGTGTGTGTGTTATTAAGGTGGCAGGGCAGGTGACTTTGAAGCTTACTGACCGAACTTCAGTTAAGCGTAAAAGCCCTCTTCAGAATTACAAGGCTGAACTCAAAAATTAGCTGCATGAAGATTTAGGCTGAGACGAACCACTATGAACCACATCAAATGACAGTCCTAAATATAGACTAACTGTTTTGTTTTTTAGTGGACTTTCAGAAGTCATGCAGATATATACACAAATGTATACAAACAATACTATTTAATATTGGTAAAAACAAAAACTATTCAATTCCATTTAACATTTTAGAAAATGTGTTCTAAATGATGTTGTGGATAGCTTCCAAAGCCTGATTGCCAACATCTAACACTATCCCACAGCCCTGCCATTAAATATTTTTAATATTATAAATACCAGAGTATGGTACGTTATTAAAATATTTACATACATTGATATTCAATACATGACATGACATGACTATATATTTATATATATATATATACACACACACACACATATACATAAATATGTTTCTTAAACACCAAATTATCAGAATAATTTATGAAGGATTATGTAACATAGAAACTAGATTAATAGCTGCTTTCCCATAATAGGAAAAATTGTATTTAAAATTAAAATAAACATTTTAACATTATTATGAGTGGTGCTTATTACCATGTGTTGCTTTAGCTTAGCTTAGCTTATTTCATTGATAACTTATTTTTGTCTAATGCATATTTTCATTTCAGGTTGATATTCAATTAGTTACAGCCGAAACCCAAACTAGGATACTTTCTGTTGAAGACCCTCCTTTTAGCATAATAAAAAATAGCCAATAATACTTTTATATTAAGCTTTGGAAACCTCTAAGATAATCCACTTGTGAAAATACTGCATTGTACCATCATTTGTCAAGGACGTTTTCAAGAGAGCCATGTCTCTTTATTGTAACACAACGTGAAAGCAGACTTCTTCTATAGAATTGATGTTATTGATGGTATTGCCTTTGAAATCTGGGCATTTTGTCAGACTGTTGTGTCAGCAAGCGTTGTGCTCCGTGACAGGTAAGGTCTTTGCATCACCGGCTTTAAACAGATTTAGGAGTGATGCAGAAAAGGTTAGCTGACACTTCCTCTAATCTGCCGTACACTCCCTGACCTCCTGTTTTTCCCGTTCATCCGTTGACCTTCACTCGCAGCGGAGCCCAGAACTTAAAGTACAAAAGAAAAGCGTTCTGATGAAACTCAGAGGCCCGCTGAGGTCAACCGTCCTTAACGTTGGTCAGTGTTTTGTATTTCACCAGATTACAGGATCTCAGGACATCATCTGTGTGTGTGTGTGTGTCGAGATGAGACAAGGTCTTACCCTGACAGATGAAGGAAGCAGGTGATTCTCCAGGGTGAACGCGAGCTGTGATAAACACCACCCGCTTTTCTCGCTCTTGGTTCAGATGGGCTAAAACACACACACAAACGCAGAAAGGTTAGTCTCAGCAGGTAGGGGTCTTGGCAGGACAGTGCATGTGTGGTCAGAAGCCATATGTCTAGGCCCTGGAGTTTCAGACCTCAGACATGCAGCAGGAAACTCAGTATGACAGGACAGGAGTGATAGGAAATGTCAGAGCTAATGAAGACTCCACAGGAGGACAAAACACAATGAGCTACTGATCGCAAGAGCAGCAGAAAAACATCTTGTGGCGGGCGATTGTACATGGATCCTTAAGCGTCTACATGTTTTCAATTAAGGCTTTAACTACACCAATTTAATATTAAATTAATAAAAGCGCCCACTCTGAAGTCTCTATGATGAGGTCTAATGTTCTTGACCTCTTTCAATGTACGTTTATAGGATTTTTTTTTTTTGTTTTGTTGGATTGCTCAGAAAACGAATAGCCCTGCTCTTTTCGATATGATTCATCATTTGACTGGGACGGGGACCGGGACGACTTGTGCGCCAAAGTTGCTCGATAATACAAATGGTTTCCTTACATAACATGTACCACTAATTAGCATTTAAGACAAAATGTACTCAGTATTTACTAAAAGCAGAAGTTTATTATACATCCCCATCCACTCAGACCATTTATGTAAATTAAGCTGCAAAAATGGGTCATTCCGAAACAGCCATTAAAAGTTATTAAAGACAGTAAAAAAATATATCAGTATGTAGAAGTTGGGCAATCATAATAGAGGTCGTTTATATATAGAACGCTTACAGTTACAGCAAATAGCCTGTTTAATTAAAAGGGTCAGAGATACAGGTAAAACGTTCATGTAAATCTAAACTGTTATAAGCTTTATAAGCAGTCTTAGTGAATATAAAAAGCTTTTCTGGCAGATAGAAATGTTAAGGTCACTGCGATCAAATTCATTCAGTATAATAACAACAACAATAATATTAATAGGACCTTAACTAAAATTCTAAAATGCTACAAAAATATGTACAGGTTTTTGGAACCTTGTCTAAGAACCTCTTCTAAGCTTGTTCTTAGTTCTTGGTAGATAGGATTTTAAGGTTACTGTGTTTTTAAACGAATTCCATGTTAGGTACTTCATCATGGATGCAATAATAACTCCCAGATCAGTTTCCAGATATTTCGTCCTTTTCTCCTCTTTGACAATCTCCAAAATGATACAGAGAGGAATTTAATGCAGCGTAAATCAAATCAGTCCCTCTTTGTGAGCGATGCCAGTTGGGGATGGAATGGGAATACCATTCAAGTTAATGAAAAGAAAGGCTGGACGAATGCGAAAGGACTGCCAACAAAAGCTCCTCTTTAAAAGTCAGAAGCGCTTCCAGGCAGAGAAGCGAGCACATTTTAGTCTCAGAGCACTCCGTTCCTTAAGGCTGGATGCTACAGGAACATGTGTGATGGGGAATTTGTTCGGCCTTCGCGGTTTCCTCTTATCAGTTTGTGCCGTGAGTAGTCGAAACAGGTAAGCCAGAAAGAACTTTTTCTAGCAAGGAAATCACATAACGACTAAGAATTTACACCTGTAGGGAGATGCAAGCAAAAGTGCCTGCACACACACACACACACACATGCAATATATAAGGCCTATGTTATCACTTTCTATTAGCAGACACATAGATAAAATACTGTTTTTAAAGGACAGACACTGAGAACTAAAAATGCTAAATTGGTCTTTGTACTAATACGGATGCTCTGATATATAATGATGAATATATATATATATATAAACATATAATGATGAATATATGTCTTGTGTGTGTGTTTGTCAGAATTAATAAGGCATAAACACACATGCCTCAGCAGTCTGAGGAATAACAGAACACAGGTCAATCCTCAAAGATATCCCCCTCACTTCCAGACTTGACCACCAATAAAACATTAAAATATCCAAATGCATTATTCAGCAGGCTCCTTGAATATTATATCCATCCATCACTAGCTGTAAAGACAAGCATGGCCTAATACATTATGTCTATGGTGACTCGGGCTCCCGTGGGGCCGTCTTTAAGTTTGTAAAGGATTGCGAAGGCTGAAGGGAAATTATTAGAACTGTACCTGAGATCATTGTGACAGTTTTGCTCTTGAAGCAGTTCAAGGAAGCCTGTCGTCTCAAAGGTGGCTTTTACTAGTAGTAAGAGGAATTGGATTTATAAAAATCTACGGTGGTAACAACAGCTTCTGCCAAAGTACAGTTATTGCTACTACAAGAAAAATGTGGTAAATTCCCCACCACTTTCATCATAAAAAGAAACTCTAGATTGTTCCAGTCCTGAATGCTGACTGATCAATTCCAGGTAGATGCATTATTATATAATACCACTATATGCACACCACTATAAGGTTTTCAATATTTTTGATGCCACTCCAAAACATGATCACAAAGGACTCCTTCCTAAAATACAAAAGGTGACTACATGTTATAAAACAATACCCACTTTATACTGTAAATAAATTCTAAATAATAAATGTCAACTGGACAATATTTCAGCAGAAACAGTAAAAATCAAATCAAATCAAATCTTTATCTATTTTTCTCTAAAATGTTCACTGGCCTGGCACCTTGTCTGATTTTAATGTGCCTAAAAACACTGTTTCAATAATACCTATATTTACCAGCATGGTCATGCTTTTAAGGTCTAAATTTTGCTATTAACAAATCATTAACTATGGCTTTTGCCTTTAAAAACTCTAATTTCCTGCTTATAAACAGTATAGGTTTTGTGTAGGATTGGGAATGTAGAATATGGTCATATAAAATAAATGCTTTATATGTACTAATATGCGATTAATAGGCATGCAAATAAGCAACTAGTTAATAGTAAGAACTGGTCCCTATACTAATTTTTTTTTTTTTATCCAATATAATAGAGGTTATTTGGTAACACTTCATTTTACAAGGACACCTTTAAATAAAGTGTAACCATACATTTATATGCACAGGTTAAATAATTTTTAAGAATATTATTATTATTAAATAATTTAATTTGCACTTATATTATGATATTACATAAATTATTTTATGTAAATATTACAGTAGTATTATTATACAGTATTATTGGTATAAAATTGTATGCTGGTGGAAACCATTGCCTCCATACCGAGTAACGGGGTAGGGTACTTTCCATCCTTTTCATAGTCGTTGCAGAGGGTGTAGAGGAAAACCCCACTGCAGTGAACAGATGATTATATGTCATGTAAAGCAACTGTTACCACATGGATGCACGCCACACACACACACCGCCCTCCCATGAGACTGCCTTGTCTTGTATGGCCGGTCAATAATATATCACGGCCTCTCTTGCTGCGTCCTAAACGACTCCGGTGATCGTTGAGCTCATTGCTATGTACACAAGCCTAATATCTTATTGATCTCATCTGGGTTTGTGCTGAGCTGCAGGAAATGCTGATTGCCGCTATGCTACGTTCACCCATATATATTCTAATCTTTTTCCTGGGGGCCTGAAAACACTTCAGCATGGGCTGCAATCATAAAACATTCGTCGAATTTTACAGGAAAATTTCTCTCGCCGCCTCTCTCCCCCTCTCTGTCCTTCACAGAGATGGATGGCTTTGCCATTCAGAAGTCTCGGTGGAAAGGCTCGGGCGTTTGCTGGAAATGTGAGCGCTTGCGTTTCAGCAGGCGCTGGGTGTGCGGCTCCATCAGTTATAAATCCCACCTCGGGCCCGACCCGCCTCAAACAAGCCAGTGGATGTAAAACAATGCAGCAGCCTAGAGGCAAACACTACACTTAGACGTGCGGGACAGATGGGCCGAACCCGTGCCTATAGACCTCCCTCACCATTAAAGCAAACAGCCCTGAAACATTCATTACGAGTCACTTGCAGCCATTCCATACGGTTCTTTTCTGAATTAATACTCTGTAAGATGTATTTTTAATGTTCGTTTGCGTCAGTGTTTTTATCAGTGTTTTCCAGAGGGCTCGCAGCTTAGCAGAGAGCAAACGTTTATCTTTATGTTGAGAGCTGCTGCGTGAGCTCTCTTTCTTTTCATTTCTCTTGCTCTCAAAACGCAACACATGTCGGACTTGGAATCCTTTGACCTGTAGGTGGTGCTAAAGATCAACAACAGGCGTTTAATTCACCACCTCCAACCCTGCACAAAAGGCAGAAAAAACTCTTATGAAACAAGACAAATGTGCTTTAGCAATCGGCAAAGTTTTTTTTCCTTGCGCGTTTCGCTGCATCAGTGCTTTTCTTACACTCTGTTTTCCTTTGACACCCGTCAGGCGTCCTGATGCCTTAATGTATGAACGTTACCTTGACCGATTTCATAACCTCGCCTCTCCCGTTTACCTATAAGAACCTGGTGGGACATAAACAAGCGCTCTCTCCTATAGATCAGACATGCTCCCAATTAGACCATAAAGCACCAGTAATGGGCTGACTCTTTTAAAAGGACTCCACAGGCCTGCTCTATATCTCCTTTAATGGTGCTGCTGGCCCGGTAGCGATGGGAATCCCTCATCTCAAAGAAGATCCCACCACTCCAAATCATATGAAAGGTCAACAGCCCCGTTCGGCTTCTTCTACTGCTCCCCACTTTCATTAGGAAAGGAATGAAAGGTGGAGGGGAAAACGAAAACGAGAAGGGAGAGAAATATTATGTTGACAACCTTGGCTGAGACAACTACCTCAGCATATTTCTCACCTGAGAGCCCCACGTTACCGCCCGACGGGAGGAAAATCAAAAATTAAACACGAGTGTATTATGATCAGGTGTGATAAATATGTAAATGGCGTCAAAAGAAGAGAAGTGTCTTTGACAAAAAGTGAAAAATCTAATGGATTTTGAAGGTTATGCAGATTGTGCAGTTCGGCTTTTCTCCTGCGGTCGACGTGCCACTTTTAATGCAAGCTGATAAGACATGAAAAGGGCCCTGACGTAACACAATTACCTGGGATCTTTAAGAGAGCTGGAACCTGAGCAGATCAAATTCAGCAGAAATGGCAGCTTCGCTCTGTTCAAGACAGGCCGAGTAAGTTTCATCACGCCAGCCTGAGATAGATGACTCAAACATGACAGGCTGCATTTATTTCTGCTGTGCTTTTTCTGTTGGGTCATAGTTCAGATCTACGGCTCAATAACCACATGCCCTCCATTATTATTAGTATTACTATAATGACATGCAGAAACATACAGTGGAGTCTGAAAGTCTGAAAACTCCAGTGAAAATGTTGTCTAAATTAATACAATTTCTATCATCTTGTACCATTGTACTACAATAGTTTTCTAGACATGATGGCGCTGTGGTGAAATAATGCTTTTTGAATATGAACAGTTTATGAAAACAATATGGACATCATACTTTCTATTATACATTTCCAAAACAAAACAAAAAAAAAGATAAATGAAGATAAGATAGAAAAATACAAAATGAATTAAAAATATATACATATACCAAAATTAAAGAAATGTATGTATGTATGTATACATATTTATATATACATACATACAAAAATTTCTTTAAAATGTATTTCTCCACACACACAAATAGTAAGCAAGAATTTTGGTCATTAAAGAAGTTTCTTACGCTCATTTATTTGATCAAAAATACAGAAAAAAATTATATATATATATATATATATATAAATTATTGTATATTATTTATTATTGCAAAATATTATTTAAATTTTACTTACTGTTTACTACTGTTGCCGAGAGAGCTCAACACGCTGCAAAAACTAAGAAAACACATACAAACAGAAGAAAACACATGCAAACAGCTAATTCTCACAATGCAACCAAACACAGAGAGGCCGTTGTGGTCTGTACTATTTACAGCACGTTTCTGTGTTTGCAGCATGTTCGTGTGTTTAGTTGTGAGAATTGGCAGCACCCTGTGTTGTCAAACTGATGAAGATGTTTTCTTAATGTGTTGTCATTTTTTTACTGTGTGTATATATATATATATATATATATATATATTTATATTAAGGATTCTTTGATCAATAAAAGATGAAAAATAACAGCATTTATTGAAAATGGAAAGGTTTTCTAACAATACGCAGTACTGTTTAAATGTTTGGGGTCAGTAAGATTTTATTATTTCTTTTTTGAAAGAAACTAATACTTTTATTCACCAAGGATGTGGTAAATTAATATATGATTTACATAGTTAGAAAATATTAATATTTTGAATAATATAAATTATTTTTAACTTTGCTATTCATCAAAGAATCCTGCACAAATCTGGCTGCACAAATGTTGCCAACATCGATAATTCTAATCTAAGGATCACTTAAGGCTGATGAAAATTCAGCTTTGCAATACAGGAATAAATTAGATTTTAAAGTACATTAAAATAAAAAACATTCTTTTATATTGTAATAACATTAGCAGTATTATTTTTTCTGTATATTTGATCAAATAAATGCAGTCTCGATGAGCATATGAGACTTCCTTTAGCAGTAGTGTGTGTGTGTGTGACTGTATATACCTATCTACCTACCTATCCACACATATTGAAATGCCATAATATATGGCAGTATATGCCATAAAAAAATTTTTTTATGGTTGCCAAAAGAGTGTTTATGTCTCATTAGTGGTGGGAGGAATACACAGTCTTGGTTTTGTGCCCTCCAACCTCCAGCCCATGAAGACAAGGGCCTTCTTCCTCCAAAAGCATTCAGTTATTCCGAACGGCACCCGGCACCTTCATGCTGGAGTGAATTAGCATCAGTTTGCAGCAGCAGTGGAATGACACGCTTGCCCGTGTGTGCGTCATATCAGCCGACACGGACTAGCTGTAAATTGTCAGTAGTGTTAAATTTATACAGGGCGCAGGCTGCTGAACAGGGTGCTGGAGCCGAACAGTCATCAACCTCCCTCTTTCTCTCACTCCCATCTCACTTTATTCTTCAAGGACAGGGCTTTAAAAGAAATAGAGCTTTACGCCTGTGGATTCTTGCCTGTGTACAGGTCAGCTGGAAGCAGAACAGGCAGTACGCGCCGCGTCTCCTCAAGGATTTTCTTCAGCCACAAGGTCATAAACCATTTTTCACCCCAGGGCTCCTTAATGTTACTCTCTCACCTCAAAGCATCAGACTAGCTCTTCAATCTCCGATCTGATTCTATTCAAACGCAGCCTCTCTGAAAGAAACCCTCTGAATACATCCATCTCATTCTTTTACATCGCATTTATTGCTAGCAGTGGGCCAGATCCTGCCTCGAAAGCCGGACTGTGAAAGGACCGCAAAGTCGAAGGAATGACGGAGGTGAGTCTGGAGGAGAAAGGGAAGAGAAAGTGCATGCCCAGGTCAACAACCTGCTATACTCGATCCTAAGTCAGATCTCAGCCTGTAAGTAGAAGCTGAAGTGAGCAATCAAGGGCCAGAGAGCTTTTGGTTCCCACATTGCACTGTAGCAGCGAGTCACTCCAGAGGATTACAATGGCATGTTATAACACTGGCATCAGACCAAGCTGAAGAGAGATGGAGAGACAGCAAAACTCAGCATGTAAATACAACTCTGAACCCTCTTAAGCCTCGTAGATGGTCCGGAGGGATAAAAGCACTGAGCGTTGGGTGATTAGAGATCGATTTGGCGCAATCAAGAACCCCCTCTCTCGCTCGCGCTCATCTCCGTGAAATGGAGAGATCTCTGTTCTCGACAATTTCATGACAATTGAGGTTGAGAGAGGTGGAGGAAGTGTCAGTCGAAAGGCTAGAAAGAGACAAAGAAAGAGAATCGTGCAGCGAGAGAAAGAAAAATAGTCATTTAGTGGGTGGTCATTGGTCATTGCTTGTTTTAGTCAAACAAAGAACTTTTGAAGATTTGTGTTGCAGAAACAGCCACTAATTAGATCAAAAAGAAAAGGTCGACCTGCAATCCAGCCCCTCTGGCAAAGATGGAGGATTTTGAATCAGCCACGATTGTGCAAATTTAGAATTGCCTTTAAGTTCTTGAATATAACTTGGAAATTGGAACTTGGAAATTTGCGAGTGGAATAAATACAAATTTAAGTCACACTTGATTTTAAGGTCCAATTCTTGCCATCCTTGCTGTCTATGGGACATCAGAGAGCTTTTAGAATTTATCAAAAACATCTTAATTTGTGTTCTAAAGATGACCAGCTGTCTTATGGGTTTGGAACGACATAAGGGTGAGTTATTAATGACAGAATTTTCAGTTTTGAGTGAACTATACCCTTACCAACGACTTGCCACAAGCTCCTAATTTGGTAGATTTAGGGATATAGAATATAGTAATGCAGAATATGTGCTTTACGTATTAGTAACAAACAGCCAATATGTTAATAATATGCATGCTAATAATCAACTATAGTGAAATTTGGTCCCTGTCACTTTAGGTATTGCCTATAGGTGCCTAAGTTCTATAGGTGGCATTTTAAGCATTATGTATCTGCCTACTATCTATTTGTTTATCTGTCTGTCTGATTATCTATTAGTTTATCATTACCTTTACCTGCAAAGGACTGAAAATTCTAGTAATTTTGCATTCTTTTTCAAATTCATCAACTGAACTGCAATTTACAATGTATTATTTAATTATAAATGGTGCACAACCTGCTTTAAACATGTATGAAAACACACTGGGTTAGCTAACATTTAGGTTTAATATTATCTAATGCATTTACAGTCAGAAAATTTAAACAAGGCCTAAGAGTCTACGTTTTGGGGCCTCTATATATGAAACTATATAACATGCACAGAAAGTGGCTTTATGATTGTGGCAAAAAAAAAGTCCTTTGGCATCAACTGACAAATCCAATACCATCTTTCGATCCTTTTAACATATGAGCTTTCACAGATGACAGACCATGTGAAATTGGGACTTGAAATAAGAAAGAAGAAAGAAAACAGCAAACAGCAAGCTGCCTCTTGACATTAAGAAGAATAACAAGAGAGAAAGAGGAAGACAGACAGACAGAGGGAGAAATCTGTCATGCTTAAAGCCCTTTTGCCAAATTGCTCGCCCTCGATTTGGCAGCATTGGTCATAGTCTCCCTCCGCTCTCCCTGACTCCTGCCTCGTCCCTTCAAAACAGAAAAAAAAAAGGTGGAGAGAGAAGAAAGAAGAGATGCTGGTCTGTGCTCTGAACGACAGGGAATCAGAGAGAGGCAATAATGGGTTTTTTTGAAGAATGCACGACTGAACTTTATGGCTGCCTTTCTTGAAAGGACCAGTTACAAACAAGAAGAAAAAAAAGCAGTGGTGATTTCTTTGGGATATGCCCCTAGCTGTGCTGCCCCCTCCGTATGTGACAGTGGGGGCTAGAAGGGCGTGTGGGGGGAACCGCTCGCCACTTGACAGCCAACCGCTGCTACCCTGGAAACAAGTCAGGTGCTGCCGTGGAAACAGGCCTAGATCGAAACAAGCACTGAGCAACCACAAAGGTAAAGCTAGCATGAGATTCAAGAACCTTTTAAAGGCTGAGGTACATCATACCTGCTGCAACCTAAAGCCTAGTCATTACTCTAGTTTACTCCACAAAATGCCCACTTAGTCACCATAAAGCCTACTATAAAAATTACATGCATGGGAATCATAAATAATGTAATAAAGTTATTTTAAATTATGTATGGTTCTGATTCACTAAAAAACAGCCTGTTTCATAGTCATTGGTTCAGGAGTCAGATGGCACCTGTTGCATTATTGTTCCACAAAAAGAAAACAACCTACTGGACTCAGTTTCATGTTGTGGATGTTAGTG
Source organism: Enteromius afrohamiltoni (assembly GCA_034779775.1). Classification (NCBI taxonomy): domain Eukaryota; kingdom Metazoa; phylum Chordata; class Actinopteri; order Cypriniformes; family Cyprinidae; genus Enteromius; species Enteromius afrohamiltoni. The sequence continues at coordinate 5,200,507 of JAUYWG010000041.1, forward strand.
GTCTAGCAGTTCTGTTGAACATATATTGCAGGACACTGTATTTCAGTACGGTATTTCCTTTGCACTGTGGTGTTTTTTTAGCTTGTGAATTTAGACAATATATGCACCAGATGGTCAGTGAATGGGCTGTGGGCGTTCTGTGGGCGTCCCGTCTGACACTATGTAGGACACAACTAACCTTGTGCATGCAACAACAAACCCCTGCAATCTCAAAAGGTCACTTGGATCATGTCAGGCTCGATACAATTGCACTGAAACATATCTCCGGCTGGGACAAAGCAAGTAATTTTACAGACTTCACCCACTCAGATTCCCGAAAATGCTCGGTCTGTAAGCGCAGTTGAAAGAAAGACGGCTTTTTTAATATAGGTTATTAGTTTCCTGCCCCCCATGGAGTTCTAAATAATTTCTGAAAGCAACAAAGTCCAGACGGGAAACCTCTCTCTGCACCCAACTTTATTACGTGGTTACAGCTCCGAGGTTTAATTTCTCTCATGATTTATTTTTTTTCCCTCTTATTCCTTTTTTTTTTTCTTTCGTTTTCCTCACTACATAGTGAGATCCCTGACACTCAATTTACAGCCTCACCATCTCTGTCAATCTCAATCTTATACTCTCTAAAAATATATTCACACACAGGCCTCGCTTTTAGCCTGGGGCGGCAATTGTGGATGGCAAACTATTTTCTTGAGAGCTCTCTCTCTCTCTTCTCTGCTGTCTCACTCACTGGGTTGTCAGTGGTTTATTGATTAAGCAGTGAGAGAAGAAGGTCTTTCAGATCTCTCTCCACACTAATCAGGAGAGAGGGAGCACTTGTGGATGGAGCACAAACTCAACATGGTCATTTCTCAGATGTCAGTGATCAAAACAAGACAGGACTTTGATAGGAAAACACACAAACACATTTGTTTCTCTAACTGTCACATTGGGGACATTCAATTGACATTGTTTCTCCTGTAGAATCATTTTAAAGACATCTTGTAATTTTTGGAATTTTTCAATGTTATTAGATATTTAATATAAAAACGTTGTTGTAACATTTCTGTCTGGTTTTGGTTTCGTTTTTTTGTCTTGTCTTCCTTTTTTAGTTTGGTTTTCATGTTATGCCCTTATTTGGATTTCCTGTCTTTATGTGAATATTAGTTGATTCTGTTCCACCTATGTCTCTCCAGCTGTCGTTTCTTTGGTCATTAGTTTGTTGTGTATAAATTACCCTGTCTCCTGAGTTCTTGTTTGTCAATCAATGTATGTGTTATGCTTGGAATTAGTTGTATCTCCTCGTTTATGATTTATTATTAAAAGGCTTTATGTTTATTCTACTCGACGACTCCAGCGTTCTCCATCTCAGAACCAACGTAACAGTTGTTCAGTTAAATACTTGATTAGCCAAATATATAAATGAATAAATGAATGAATGAATGATGCATTTATATAGCGCTTTACAATCATGTGAAGGGGGGGTCTCTCCTCAACCACCACCAGTGTGCAGCATCCACTTGGATGATGTGACGGCTGCAACAGGACAACGGCACCAGTGCGCTCACCACACACCAGCTACAGGTGGAGAGGAGAAAGAGTTACAGCCAATCGATGGATGGGGATTATTTGGAGGCCATGATAGACAAGGGCCAAGGACACCAGGGTTACACCCCAACTCTTTACGATGAGTGTCATGGGATTTTTTATGACCACAGAGAGTCAGGACTTTGGTTTAACGTCTATTCCGAAAGACGGTACTCTATTTGACAGTATAGTGTCCCCGTCACTATACTGGGGTATTAGGACCCACACAGACCACAAGGTGAGCACCCCCTGATGGCCTCTCTAACACCTCTACCAACAGCAACCTAGTTTTCACAAGAGGTCTCCCATCCAGGTACTGACCAGGCTCAACCCTGCTTAGCTTCAGTGGGCAACCAGGCTTGGACTGCAGGGTGATATGGCTGAAAATGATCTAGTCCACTCAAGGTGTTCACTACTATAAGTAAATCCTCTGCACCTTTTAAGTTTGCTCCTAATCCTCAGATATCATGAACAAATTAAAAGGCTATAAAGGACTAGAATTCCCTCCTTTTGCTTGCTTAAAAAGAAACATTACCACTTCTTCACACTCTCTCCATTACCTCAGATCAGAAAGGCACATTATACAGATAAATAACACACTCCCGGACTGTTAAACCATTGTTTTAATTGCTGTCATTTTCACCTACTTACATTACCACTTCAAACCTGCAATTGACCAGCCCACTCCAGCTCTGACTGCAAACCCTTAATGTAAATGAATAACATTATGCTGCTATTCAAGACGTGAAATCAAAACTTGCCCTACTGACTCTTTTCTAATAAATACAAATGTGCATGATTCATCTGGGCTTGCCACTCTACTCTTAAGTAAAAAAAAAATGCCCAGCATTTTTTCTTAGGGAATTTTCAATGTAAGAACAATCATTGTCCCAGTAGTTGCTGACAAGTGACTTTAATGCAGAGTTCAGACTGCACCATTTTCAAAGTAGTCGAGTCACAGATCTTTTCGCAGTGCATGGTTATTTGGGGTAACATTCAGTCGCTGCTGTGTTCACATTGCACAATAGAGTGGCGACAGGGGGTTTCACACTGCATGACTTCACAATAGGAAGAACCGCCGACAACTTTGTCTCGGTAGGCAAACTACATCTCACAATCAAACACACACGAAAAATTACATGGAAACAACATCACAAAATCATGTGTGCAAGACCAGAGTTCTCATGTGAGATTGGGATTGTTATTAAAAATGTTAGCAAGCTAAAGACATTTGCCATACAAATTGCATGTGTGCTCAATTGCATCGAAAAGAAGATCGAAAAGGCATCTTCTATGCCTTCATAACTCCTCACCCAACAGCCCACTGTCCTGGTATTGCTCTCTCATTGGCTGTAGGTAATCACCGTGTTATTTTCAGTAAAAACACACGGTATGATTTTGAATTCGCAGACAGGTCCAGTTATTTAGCATGCCAAATATCTCACGGGTGTCAGTGACTCACGAAATGATTTGCCTGTGACTTGTCAGCGAATTTTCAAAACCTGGCGGCGAGTCAAAAACAGGCCTAAAATTGTCCAGTCTAAACTCAGCTTAAGAGTGTTAAGATTTGAATCATTAATTTAAATGTAATTTATACTGTAAGTAATTACTTTGCCACAAATATGTTTTAGTAGCATGTGTTAAATTCGTACTTCCTATACAGTGGGGCAAAAATGTATTTAGTCAGCCACCAACTGTGCAAGTTCTCTCACTTGAAAAGATGAGACAGGCCTGTAATTTTCATCATAAGTATACCTCAACTATAAGAGACAAAATAAAAAAGTATATTAAAAAAATCACATTGTAGGATTTTTTATGAATTAATTGGTCCTTGGTAAAATAAGTTTTTGGTCACGTACAAACAAGCAAGATTTCTGGCTTTCACAGACCTATTACTTTAGAAGACTAAAAATCACAGAACCCCACAGGGGGACCTAGTGAATAACCTGCAGAAAGCTGGGACCAGAGTAACAAAGGCTACCATCAGTAACACACCACGCCACCAGGGAACTCAAATTCTGCAGTGCCAGACGTGTCCCCCTTCTCAAGCCAGTACATGTCCAGGCCCATCTGAAGTTTGCTAGAGAGCATTTGGATGATCCAGAAGAGGATTGGGAAAATGTCATATGCTCAGAAACCAACTGGGGTTCCTCAGGGATCAGTTCTTGGACCTCTCCTCTTCTCCATATACACTACATCTCTGGGGTCCATCATACAGGCACATGGCTTCTCTTACCACTGCTATGCCGATGACACACAGCTCTATCTTTCATTTCAACCAGATGACCCAATGATAGCCGCATAGACCTCAGGCTGCTTGGTGGACATCTCGGAGAGAATGAAAGATCATCATCTACAGCTCAACCTGGCAAAGACTGAGCTTCTCGTTTTCCCTGCAACTCCAACTCTACAGCATGACTTCACCATCCATTTGGATACATTACCTATTACACCATCATGTTCTGCCAGAAACTTCACCATCCATTTGGATACATTACCTATTACACCATCATGTTCTGCCAGAAATCTTGGAATTATCCTCGATGACCACCTCTCCTTCAAAGACCATATTGCTAAAACTGCCCGATCTTGCAGGTTTGCCCTACACAACATTAGAAAGATCAGGCCCTTTCTTACAGAGCAGGCCACACAACCTCTTCCCCAGGCCCTGGGGAACATTCTCTTACGCCGTTCCTGGCTGGTGGAATGATCTTCCCATCGCTATCCGAAATGCCAACTATGTTTGCCCCACTGTATTTGCCATACTGTCATTGTCACAACCAATCAGTGTAGCATCATTTCATGCAACAGTAAAATTTTCGATCTTTCGCATATTGTTTTAAGAACACTAAGTTCACAGTCGTTTTCACATAATAGGAAAGTATGCAATTTCTTATGCAGCAACTAATACATTTGTCCAACACATTAATTCAAAAATTTGGTATTAACTTGTTTATCGAACTGTTGTATAAAAGCAGCATACTGAGCAAACGTGCTGGAAAACAGCAACATGTTCTGACTCATATGTTTAGTTCTTAATTTAAAGGGCAGAAAGTATTTACTTGAAGGCAGAAGAAAATGTTTGGCTAGACATATTTAGAATTGATCAAGAGTGGTTGTAAAGGGCACAGACACAGTTTGTGCTTAGCATGTCCAACTGTGCACTTTTAATTTAGCTGAGTTTGGTTTTAAAGAGACAGATGCCAGGTGCCCTTTAAGTCGAATGCGCTTGCCATTTCCTTTACAATGATACAAGCAAATTTAATAACGGCCTCCAGGGCGTACTGCAGCCACAGTTGTGTGGGGTGCATTTAGTCTGACTTTGATACAGATTAATGAAATGTCACTTAATTGAGGGGGATTTGCTTGTTGAAAGAGGGTCCAATTTCAGCACTTGTGTCACATTTAGCCCGGGAGGTGATTGATAGAGTTGACTGTTGACCGTGTTGGACCGGGTCACAATTATACAACATTTCCTTCTCTCGCTCTGGGTTTCACTTCAGCCCAAGGAGCCGCTTTTCCCCACAGCACAAGAAACATGCTCACACTTTATTGGTATGTCTGTTGTGGGACTTTCTTCTGAGGGAAACAGAGTGGGGAAGGAAAGAGCTCTTATGAGGTGTGTTTTTCTCTCTGAGGAGTTTGCTGTATTCCTCGTCTGAGCAGATACACTTTAAACCTAAAGGCTTCAAAACGAGCAGAGAGTTTGAAGCTGTTCTACAAAAGATGGGCCCTGAAGGAGAGAGCTCTACATCTCACCGAATATGTTTACACGAACAGCGATTTTTCAAGTGTATATGGTATTCCGGGGTTTAAGATGGGCAGAGTAAACTAGCACTGTGAATATATCTTTTATTGAAATGAGATATTTTGTGCATTTCTCTGCCACTATGAATATTCAAGACAGCTATACACATTTCTGAATAATGCGTCTGTGTGGTATTAACACAAGGATATTTGTACTGGTAACATCTGCTCTTATCTCACAGCATATTTAACAGCTTAGTCCGAAAATATATATGTATAAATGTGCTCTCGCTGCATCTTCAACATTTATTCTAACCTGAAACAGCAGTCTACAACAAGGCAAATGTCTGAAATGCCATCTGCAACAGTACAAATGTGCCACTGTAAAGGCCATGGCAGTGAGTTCAACCTCAACCATGGTCCTTAAAGCCAGACAGGGTAAAAATAGAAGATGAATTAATTTTCAGGGCAAAAGTGGAAAAAAAAACTGGGGCATGCAGTAATTATGATGAACGACGAGAGAGCAAAATAAAATCCACAAAAGTCAATGCATCAAAACTTAAGTTTGCGTTTCCTTCTTTGACTGAACTTAAACGCATTGCAAACTTGCCCTGAATTTGTTAGTACTTGTAAAAATAAAAATCTCACAGTTTCTTTAATGTGAATATAAAAACTTTTGAATCTATATATGAATGTGTGCATTCGTTTCCTTTTCCTTATGTTCTTACCGCACAGATTTCATTTAAATGGACCTTTAATAAGAATAAGAGTCGATAAAATGGTAATGTCTTTGGTCCGCCCGTACAGTGGGATAATTGCACAGTTGGGATTTTGCTTTAAGAGTTGTTCATCTCCCATAGGGAAGATGCTTTTAGCTCATAGTTCTTTTTCTCAAAAGGCTCGGCTGCTCACTCACTCATTCACATGAATATGCATTAAAAGGGCAATAAAATTCCATATGGAGCAACACACAGTGGGTTGCCATTTTGTAAGAATGTACATTTCTATATCATAGGCAGTTTGTTATGACAACGCAGTAAACTAGCATTCAAGTTGCAGTTTGTGTTTTTTTAATCAGAGAGCACAATTTGTAACACTGTACAAGATGAATTGTGAATTGGTTACTAGTACTTGGTTACTAGTTGCTGAACCTTTACATGTTTTACATAGTAGATCTAAGGTATGACTACACAAAGAAAAGAAGCAGGAAATGACTGTGTGATGTTGCAGAATTGTGCTGTTGAACCACGATTATCTGGTCAAAACTGTGTAAAAGAACAAAAACTCAGGTCAAAAAAACATTTTTTTAAGTGTTTTGTAAAGAACATGTCTTACACTGGCAAATATATAAACAATTAACTACTACTCTTCCTTTTAATTACACAAATGTCTCATTAAAATGTCTGAAACTGATAAAACCGACCTAAGATGAGTTAAAAAACCGCAGATGACTGCGATGGTACGGCTTCTGAGGCAGGGACTTTTCTACATGGTGTCCAGGGCTGATATTGAGATCTGATATTGATATTGAAGTCTCAGACGTAATATTTTACACTGTACTATTACACAACTTCCCTCTAATGCAAAAAACCACATGGAAAAAAGGGTTGAACCTACAAAATGGGAATCTTCATCACACTCTCATTCCTTCGGTTACCTGAGATGGCAGGCAGGGAAGGAGGGCGTGGATTTGGTGATTACAGCGTTTCCATAGCAATTGGCAGGTCGGGCGGAATGGGGCGGAAAAGGGCCTACGTTTGAAGTGGTAAGTCCTTTCATAATGCTTTGATCAGAGAGATGTTTGTAGTGGGGGCAAACCTGAAGAACAAACAGGACTTCAGAAAGATCAGCTATCTGTTCGGTAACATTCAGCCTCTAAAGAGAACAGAAAAAACCCTCAACCGATAATCACCGACTTTTTTAATGCAGATTAAAGAAGGAAGAAAGACAGAAAGAGCTTGGACCGATAGACAGGGAGGATAAGAAAAAAAAAAAAAAAGTAATCGCTGAGGGAACTGCCCTCTTTGACTCTACCTTTCTTATGCGTGCCAGTCTTATATTTGCACAAAGACGCTGCCAAATGAAATTCAATGTAGAGTAAATACTTAAACAGCACACATGTGTGTTTCCCACTCAGGAACTCTACACTAGAAAACACTAGAAAATGTAATTGAAAACAAGGCGAATAGGTGACTGGTGCATGTTGGTGCAGTTAAGCGTAAATGTTCCAGCTTCACAAGTCTGCCTCTATATGTGGGTGTGTGATTGAGTATGTTCTGGTAACTGTCAGTAGGTGAGCGAGTGCGTGGTACGCAATAACTCTATACGAGTAGTGCCGCCACACTAAAGCCATTATATCTCAGCAAGAGAACCAGAAGTACTTTAGTGCTGTAGTTGTGACCCAAAGCCCCCAACCTCCTCCATCACATAGCCGAGGACGGCAGAAAGCAAACCAGGACAGGACAGAGCGCAGCGGGGGCACCAGTTGGGGGCCTATAGCGGGTGTGGGCAGGATACTGATTGCCCCTTTCTCATGCCTCAAAATCACATGTTTCCCTTTGCTAAAAATACCCAAGAAAACTCTTCAACAAAAAGGCAACATGCTCCTCTCTGGCACTTCATAAGAGACCACTGCATACTTCATAAGTGCATACTCTTGATTTAAAATGACCGCTTTCACTCGTTCTGCTTAAAGGAAAGCTTTGAAGGCTAGCACGGAGCAAGAGCATATGGTGCAGGATTACATGGCCTTTTGAGTCTGATCTCGCCATAGAACTTAATTGAGGTCCTCCGCTATAATAAACAGCGAGTGACTTCATCATCTTCTCAATAAATAGTGCTATATGAGCTTTGCGACTCCCCCACTTCTGTTGAGTTTCCAGGGACCGAGGTCCACAGAGAATGTTGGAAAGACAGGCTTCTGGTTGCATAGAGGGAACATCAGATAGGATAATGTATTATTAAAACCCCCAATGTCTCAGTGTTTAATATAATCAGCAGTGGAGCAGACACGCTCTACTTACGGCTCTGTTGCCTGCCGTCTCTTCTAATCCACACCCCCTTTGCTCTCTCGGAATTTGCCAAAGTATCTGTTCATGAGCGTTCCAAGGAGACTGAGTCTCAGAGGTAAGCGGTGGGACAGAGCAGGTATTTTACAGAAGGGGACAGAGATGGGATTACATGCAAGTTGCTTACAGTACAGTCAGTGGAAATGTTTTTTTTTTTATTATCTTAGGCACTCAGACTGAACAAATAAAAAATGTTTGGAGACTTGAGTCAGTAAGCACTCCAGGTGTCTCGCAGGACATGTTCTGTCCCGCAGAATGGCCGAGGGAGTTCTGAATCTGAGCTTAGCTCTACAACACTTGGGATGAGAGCACAGGCCATGCTAGGAACCGGCACAAAATACTAATGCAATATTAATTATTAGCCTCGTGTGTCAGAGAGATGAGCCTGGGTTGGCTCCCACAGGAAGACCTGTCAGTGGACTGAGGAAGAAGGAGAGGGAGAGCGAGACAGACAGGATGAGGAGGCCCTGACCTTTACTGTCAGTCGTGAGAGAGGGACAGCGACAGCGGAGGAGGGGGAGAGATCAAGAGAGAAAAGAAACCCCAGAGCCCCCTGACTCCTTGTCTTACGCCAGTCATCCACTGGGACACATCATTCTGACCTGCTCTGATCCATGACTGCTCTGCTCAACAGCTTTCCACCAATCAGCAGGCAGGACATCCTCTGACTGCAACACGCAGCGCAGCTATCATCTGAGCACTGAGCAGTTCAAATAGCATAGTTCTGATTCGTAGAACTACCAGAGTGCATCATAATACTACAATGCTTTTTGTGACACATATTATCAATGTTGAAAACAGTTGACCATTATCCAAAACTCTGCTGTCTCTATTATCAGGGGGATATTTTCTCAGCATGCTACAAAACAGATCTTATGTAGCCTACTGTGAAACAAATCTGTGTGGACATAAGTAATTGTTGTGTCTATTCCAGTACATACACACATATTTAGATGCAGATATGTTAGTTAGTTATACCTGAACAATGTTGCCTCCATAAAGGGGCAGCTGTAGGAGTAATTGAAGAAATTGTGGGGTTTTAATCCGCTCTAACTTCCTAGCAATTCATATACAGTTTACCACAACACGTTTGAAAAAATTCCTGCTTTGACCGGCGCGGGAAGGCAAAACATGAGGAGATTCTCGAGGCCTAGAGCAGGCAATAAACCAATAAAAGTTAATCTGGAAAACTGACCCTCAGGACACTAAACAAGGCCTTTTGGTGTGTTATTTGTGTGGGTGTTGGTCTGAGTATATACGGAATAGGTTGAACCTGAACTACAGGATTCTGTAAGCAGAATAACCTCCACGCTGTCACATCTTCTAAGTGGCAGCGTGTTTCTCTGACCGTCAGGTATGCATGTGGTGTGGATGTATTGAGATGATGCATTATTCTAAATTGAAATTGAATTGGATTCACATTTTTAATTATGTAATTGGCTTGATATAATTTTACCTGACAAATAAATAAAACATTATTTCTTGATTTTTTTATTGTTGAAATCGTTATTTCTAGTAGGGTGTGCGGAGGCTGGGTGCGCATAAATATCACGGCCAGGATATACAAACTGGGGGCACTTGAAATAGAGCAGTAGGCATGTTTTATCTGAAGACCCCTTGATTCCTGATATCACTGAAACTGACACTTTGGGCATGGCAAGGATTTTGTTCTTTGAAACAAGCAAGCAGTTAGCGGCTGGTAGAGAAGATATTAATCCACCTCCAATCTCTGAGCAATTTTTCAGACTGGCGAGGTTTGTGTTTTTATGGGATGGCGATTCGGCCAACGTCAGACCCAGATGGCTTTAGGTCCCACAAGGAACGGAAAACAGATAGTATATTCTAGTATATACCTAGAATAATCGAGTCTCAAAATAAAGGTAACTAAAACCACCTACATTTAGTATTGTAATCTTAATCTCAGAGAACGAGTCAGATTTAAAACAAGGTAAACGTAAAAAGTAAATTAGAAACCAACAGTTAGGAGAACTAAAGTGTTTTCACAGAAACGCTGGAAAATAATAAATAGAAATAATAAAACACATCATTTTAAAGACCAAAGGGAATGACAGATAAACATTCTGAAGACAGAGTAATTATCAACACCATAATACAATGTTCTAATACATAATACATTATCTGTATGTAATATAATCACAGCAACCATACACTCTTAAGTTCAGCCAGCTCTACTCTTATGAAGAAACCAGTGTCAGTTTTTTTTTTTTTTTACAAGAACATCAAACTCTCACACTCTTAAGCTGTTTTCACACTTGGTTTGATTGCTAGGTCTGAACTCGAGTTCAATTCCACCCTTTCCCTGCAGGCCTTTTTCACAAATAAGACTTTATTATTTGGTTTTGAACTGAAATGTGGTACATTTGCGTCATCTATTTAAGTGCTACCGGCAGCTGTTTACCACTGTAGCTAGCTATCAATTCACAAGAGGAAGGCAAAAATGGAAACTATTGTTCATGTCACTTTATTATGTGTTTTTGTCCCTTTGGTTTTTAGAACTAAAACACAAAACAGCAGTTGCACTGTGATTAAATATGTGCAGAATGAAGGAGTATACACACAATAAAATGTGTGTGTGTGTGTTTATATATATATATATATATATATATGTGTGTGTGTGTGTATGTGTGCATCTTGCAAAATATGTTTTGTTAAAAAAAAATGTAATTAAATAAATTATAAAAATGTTTTATTTTTATTACTTTTATTTCACAGACACCAGATTTTAGGCATAATATAATGTAATATATAATACAGTAATAATATAATGTATTTTATATAATTTATTTTGATTTAATTTCCACAAAAGAAAAAAAAAATCTATATGAAGACAAATTGGTCATAACTTCTTGTTAATATCGGCTGCAAACCATAGTTGGGTCTAACCCAATAAAAAATACTGAACCAATCAAACACTACGTCAAACAGGCTCTGGTCTAGACTGTGTGACAATGCTCTTACTGTCATTCTGCTTACCCTGCACTCGCTGAAGTCCACTGAGCAGAGACCAAAGCAGCACTGAAGGCTTGAGCGCAGCATGTCAGCACCACAGAAACCCCCAGAACATACAGCAGTCAGAGCGCTTCAGATGCCCAGTAACAGGAGCACGTAGCCCTCAATGACAGCTCTCAACACGGGACATTACTTTGTCCTGTGCTGTGGGAGGAGAAGCAGGTGTGTGTTGTGGTGTGACAAAACCTGAGGTGACAGCTTGTGTTTTCATTCGGCTCCCCGCAGGACACAGTATATCAGTTCGGTCACACTGCTTCAATCTCGCTCGGTCTTCGTTTCTTTCTATCAGACTTTGTCCTATGGGCTTTATCTCTTTAATTCATCTCTTCAACATAATTCCTAGCATTTATCAGCTTTTTTCCTTCTCAGGCCCTTTGACATGACTTGCGTGAACAGCCATGCAACGCAGTACATTAATATTGATCGAAGCAATATAAATATGTGCATGTTTGCTGTGTATATTTAAATATGCTCCCATACAAAAATATGCCATTCCCTTTATATCATAAAACTGTCTCGGTAAGAAATAACTCAATAATTGTAACATAACAGGCTTATTACATTTACTCACATATTTATTAAAAATAACTCAATAGTTCAATTGTCTCACACTTGTTTTCACCAAATTGTTTTACCAAATAGCTGCTAATGGTACCTCTGCCTATAAATATCTAGCATTACCAAAATGCATTGATTTGGGCCTCTCTGATGCATTTTGGACTGAAGCAAATTACACTATGTTATACATATTTATAAGTTTAAGTTTTAAGGTTTAAGTTTTTTTAACCATATATTAAAGGGTAAATTTATTAAAACAAGTTCAGCCTTACCTTGTTGGAAAGATTGCCACTACATCAACATTGCCCAAGGTACTGAAATCTACGAAGCGGAGCTGAAAGGTGCAGTCTACAGTGTAGGTCAACTGTTGTAATGTGAGTTCAAATAATTTCAACTTTGAGCCCATTTGCCACTGACCTTTCGAAATGGAAAAGATTTAATAATTTGTCATTATGTAAGCAGAATGGGTACAAAAGTCAGTATAAGATGGAAGAGAAATACAGGCATTCATAAATCAACATTAAAGCCACAGTGTGAATTCCCAGGAAAGCTATACAGCTTATTTTAAATCAGCCACATTAAACAGCTATTTAACGGCCTATATGTACACACACACGTTGGATCTTGCAATTTATGGGAACTCTCCGTAGGCGTAAGGGTTTTTATACTGTACAGACTGTATGTGGTTCCCAACACTGACCCTACACCTAAACCTACCCCTTACAGGGAACTATGTGCATTTAAAATTTTTTTAAAAATACACCCTTTAGTGGGTTTTTAGTTTTTAAATCACGGGGACACTTAAAATGTCCTTATAAATCACCTTCATATTGTAATACCCATGTCATACCAATGTCATTATACAAATTTGTGTTCTTATAAACCACATAAACATGTGCACACACACTTCAATAGTTTCCCACAAATTAAGATAATTCATATTACTGACCCCTTTTTTAGCCAGTTGCATCACATCTCCCAAATTGACATAATCTGTACTACACATTTTTCAAGACGCTTTTAAAGGTGCTTTAAAAAGTAGTAAATGCACACTTTAAAAATGCTGCAATATGTTGCACTCCATCCATTTTTTTTGTGCCTTTGTTGAGGCGTGCTGACTGCAGACTTACAAAAACATGACAGTGGTTTTTCAAGCTTACAGCTTGAGTTGTTTCCTCTTTCCACATTAGACTCTCTCTGTTTCTCTGGGAGGCCAATCAAGGCCACTTCTGTCGGCTCTCGTCATCCCCTTTACTGACGCCTTTGTGGCTACGGCCAGATCCCTTCCTGCCTGCCAAGCTATCAACACCTCTCTCACCCCACTCTTGTAGCGCACACACCCTCGCACACTAAAATACATACACGGCCCACCACTCAAAGAGTCTCAAGTGATTCAAAACAAAACCCTCAGACCGCAGTTATTAAGCACTGACTTTAGTGAGCGTAACTCCCAGCTGCCTTTAATCCCTCCACAGGGGTGACATCCAAAGAGCCAGTATTCATGTCCAACAACGCTGGCAAAACCAACCTGGAGACTTTTAAAGCACCCAGGCTCAGTCTTGGTAACCATTCTCTCGTGGGAACGGGCACGAAAAGGCTTACAGAAGAACAAGGAAGGATCTTCAGATCTGAGATTTGAAATAACTCTATATTAGTTTGGTTTCTTGCCATTTGTACTCAGCTCTCGCACAGTGAGGACTCTTCATCTCATGGCAAAGACTAGTCTCAAAGCAAGTCAGAGCTCTAGCAAATGAAGGTTCTTTGGCCCAATATGAAGCTTTTGTATTTTCCTTTTCAGCCACGAAAAACCATCTCTTCAGTCCTCACAGAGCACCGCCGATCTCAGGAAATGAAAGTTCACTTCCTCACACTGAGGCTCAACACTTTTTTTTGTGACTTTTGTCCACTTGAACCGTCAGAGAAACACAGGTGAACCTTGAGAATACTAATCACCAGGGCTCTGAAATTGTAATACGTGCCACACACACACACACACACACAAAAGAGTGTGTGTACACGTGTGTACCAGTGATTGTGGCATTGAGTACGGAATAATTCATCATGTCTAATTAATTATTCAGAGTAAGGGGGGAAGGTCTCATCTCAGTACAAAACCTTCAGTGCAGTTAAAAAGCGAAGACGGGCAGAGACAAACTCCAGCAGTCTTCCTCACCAGAGCTGCTGTGTTTGAAGATCTGCTTGCTTCACTACATTCACAATGGCTCTTTAAATCACACGTGATTACCATTTAAATAAAACAGCATGCTAATTAACTGCTGGCCACTTCTTATGGAGTGCTTCACTATTATATGGCCACTAAAATAGATTTCCTTTGTAATGCCTAGACACTCAAAAGGCCAAACAATGCATCCTAAAAAGGAACCAGTTGTTCTATCAAGCAGTTTATTTAATGACTACAAACAAGGGAGATGAATACAATCACATGCCTCACTTATAGAAGGGTGTCGTTCATATTAGCTGCATGTAACTCTATAATATAGCAGCTCTTCCTGAATGTCAACCTAAAAAAAAAAAAAGTAATAATAACCCATGCTACGGACCACAGGCCAAACGCTGAGAGCTGTTACGGAAACAACAATCTGAACATTTTCATTAAGAGAATTTGTTTTTGTTTACTCTGTCATAATCCTTCATCTGCAAGAGGCAAGCTGTCACTCATAATTTTGGCAAAATCTAAGTCTATGAATATTTCATTGGCATCGATTGCTCAAAGCCAATAAACTATTGTACAAATTGCCTTTGGTTCTGTTTCTTAGCCTTGGTGCAAAGGAGCTGTCTGCCAGTATTGTGCGATCTACTTTCTCCAAATAATGTTGACTAAAATGTGTTGACTAATATATTACACTGTTAATGTTTTCTTAAAGGAACAGTTCACTTACACCACTTCCTTTTACAAAGCTATTGGAGGGCTAGATTTTGCAAAAAGAATGCAACAACTCAACATAATTAACAGATAGATAAATATTTGGACATAATATACTGATTTGAGTTATACGGGTGATTGAATCATTTAGGTAAGATATACGTAATAATCTATAAAATAAGTCTAAAAATATGATTAATTAATTTGAACTCAAAACAGAATGCTATTTGGCAAAAAAAGAATGTACAAAACAATCAGCCTAGCAATAATATACACACAAACACATCAATATGTCAATAAAAAAAATTGAAATAAAAAAATTGGGTCATGCTCACGGAGGTTTATAATTGAGATGCAAGATGGCACCAGATGCAAGATAAGTCCATGATGCCCCCGACTGTCATATATTATTCATTATTCAAAGTTGTGTAACAAATAGAGAGTGATAAACTGGCACCCGGTTAATTAAAAGTTTATAAATTTGTACATATGATAAAATGCCATAGATTTGTTACCCTTAAACTGTTCACCTAAATGTTATTCTAGACAGAACATCTTGTCTAGCTTTCATACTGTGATATGACTACTGATGTCATCATACGAAGAAGACAATTTAACACTTTTAGAGGAGACTGTCTGGCTAGTATAAGAGAAAGAAAGGCTGAGAGAAAAGAAAGAAACAATGACATGAATACTAAGCAGCTCTGATGATTAGAAGTGTTGCTAAGAGCAGCTCTGTGACAGTGACATTGGCCGTCAATGTCAGACGACTCCGCCGCGCCTCAGCAAAGAGCTCCATTTTGAGCCATAATTAGCTTAAACATTCCCAGTATGAAAAATTCATGATAGCTTTGGATTTTTTAATTGCGGGAGCATTCTGCGTTAATCGAAGTCATTTAGAGAGCCTTCTGCTTGACACGCGGAGGAGAGGAAAATAAATCAGACGTCTGACTCTCTCAGCCAGTTAACCCGTTTCTTCTGCGGCGCGCTGTTTATTTTAATAGGGCCCGATCTGACACAGTTCTGGTCCACACAAATCAATCAAATGCTGTCAGCGTGATACTGAAACATAAGAGGCGGCACCAGTGCAACAGGCCATCTCAACCATTGACATGAAGCACTGTGGACATTGCACTCCATGCTGTCGGGAGATAAGCACAGCTTGAAAAAAAGATCCCATTGTTAAAATAGACTTCTTGCTGCATTATTTCTATGCTTAAAGTTAAAGTGCATGGTTTCTAGACAACCAAATGAAACTGTAAATATATTAAGAGTTTCAGACAAGTTTCCCCTGAATGACTGTATGATTACGTTCATGTTATCAGTCAAAACCACAGTGCTATGTTCATACTTTAAATAAAAAAAAAAAAACAACAATAAAAAAAGAAAATATAGAAATGTCTTACTTATAGTGGGAATATTGGAATGCTAAAGTATTTTAACAATTATAAATTAGGACAGATGCTTTGAAGCTTCAAACAGGAGGAAAAACGACTCCATGCAAGTATTTATAAAAGCAGCTAGTAAGGATCACATTACTTCACTTATATCAGCAAGATGGAGAAATAAATCCGAAAATCATTAGAGTCATCAAGGAACTGTACAGACTGATGAACTGAATCAAATGATTTATTGTAAAGATTCAACTCCAGTGAACAGTTCATTCACAAAATGGGCTTATGAACACGCCAAGCTACGCATTTACTGAGATACTTTAATAATATTGAGATTTTCATAATGTTAATTTTGTTCTGTTCCTCCTAAAAAACAAACAAACAAACAAGTGTTTCAGAAGACAAACATGATGCATGAGCCATAGGTAAATATATCATTGTAAATAATGTCAGAATTCCTTTTTTGGGTGAACTATATGGATCATGATACGCTGGGCAACTTTAGGAAATGCTGCCATAAACTGTCAACCAGGTGAGACGCATGGCCCAAGACTTATCTAAATTATCCAGATTTGAACAAATTTGTTACCTATTCTCAATTGAAAAGTGCACAAAAAAAGTTGCCTGGCAAAATTGTTCATAAAGTTGCCCAGTGTATCATGAGCCTATCTTTAAGAACGTTGGAAACTAAAGCCAGAAGCCATTATAGCAAAGTCTATTTCTCATCACCAGAAGAGAACACAAAGACCTGATTGGCCATGTAAAAAGAAGATCAGTGTGCGATTTGTCCTTGTCTCTACTTCTCCTTCCCTCTCTAAAGTATTGTTCAACGTTTTTCAGGTTGATGGCTGGACCGAATCGATGTCCATGCATCAATATATCACAGCCATAAAAAACTATTTACCTAGAGCAAGATCTCGCCCATTGATTTGTTTCTGTGCTATGGAGAGCTGTGTGCATAGGTTAATAGCATTTACAGAGGAACGTACGACCTTCCTCAAAAATAATGGTCAGGAAAAATCAAAACGCAATAAAGTAAAATGTAATGTGCTACTTTTACATGTTCACCCCACTTTGGTTTTGGGGTGCGGAAAATGTCAACCGGACGAGGACGCGTTTCACCGGGTCTTTCAACTGGAAAACTGCATTTCATTCCCTCGAGGCTTTTATGTTCATGTATATCAAAAAGCAAGACCGAGCTCACACGTGAACTGTCACTGATATTGTGCCTTATGCTTCATTGTATTAAATGCTCTGCTGGTTTTGACGCACACGAAGCACGGCTACTCCTGCAAAGCTTGCCGGTTCATTATCATCACTTGTGGAATTCTAAACAGCCGCACGAATGTTCGATTCATCTCCACACATCACTCCGGCCCCTCTTCGATGACAGCGTTTGTCCCACCGGCCGCTCCCGCTGCTAAAGGATGACGAGTGGAGTGCCGAGCTGCAGGTAAAGGATGATGTGTGAAGCCCTGCTGCTGACGGCAGCGTCTCTGTGACAGCACATCAATGAAGGCCGTGATGGACATCGGGCTGGAAGCGGGCCCTGATTAAAGAGCCCAACGCCCAGCAGCGCATCTGCCGCCCGTCCCCAGTCTGCTGTCACCGTGGCTGGATACAATAAAATAGCGCTCAGGGTCATCGGGGTTTTCAGTGATGTGACAACAAGCACATTTCACAAGTGCCAATCAAACTTGTCTCTCACAGCCCCGCCCTCATCTCTTGCTTCCTTCATCATTGTCCCTCATCTCCCCGCCCACTACCATACGCACCCAGAAATCAGACGGAAACGCAGCAGAGATTTAGTAATAAGCCCATATCAATTGGCTATTAATGGAAAGGAATCCAAACTAACAAACTACACTATATGAAAAAACAAATGCCTATGAAACTATTTTCACTCAGAAATTGATGAGTTGCAAATAAATACAAACGGACAGCCAGTAACACTGAATTAAACATGAAGGACAATTTTTTTAAAGTGTAGGATATAGACTGTTTGCAATATAAAATAGAAATCCTGCCAAAAAGATTTTCACTGTTGTCACATAACCTTATTTTTAATTATAAGTCAGCTGCAACTTGTTTTCATTGGTTTGAATGGGTAAAAATGTTTTAATTGTTTACAGCAGGCTAATTAGTCAATGAAATGAAAAATCAGCAACTGTAACGAAGCATAAATACTTTAAAATATTTAGAAAACCTACATTTAAAAAATATATATATATATATATTAGAAAAGCAAAAATTTGAAATTTTGCCTTGGCAAATAAAGTTGAAATGAAATTATTAAAACAGAAAATAAGCTTCAAAAATGAGAAAAGCACAAAATTACTTAAAACAACAAAAACAACAATTAACAGCTTATTCAAACTATAATAAACAATATAGCAAATAATAAAGTACTGGTTAAAAACCTTGACCAGTGTCTGTTTTATTTGCCACACTAGAATGTAGAATGGTTTCATGAATGCATTAATACAACTAGGGAAGGAAAAAAAAAAAAAAATAGCAGTAGGACATACCAGGTCTCAATCCCATTTCCCTTTTTTTTCCCATAACTCCCCGTCCACTCCGAGCTGACAGAACACTCAAAACTCAAATCGAACCTAAAGATGAACGCACTTTAAAACACACAGAGTTTTCTGTACTTTTTCTTCTAGAGGGTGAAAAATCCAATGCAATGAAATAGAGGGAATTGCAGCAAGTCTCTCTGCAGTGAACACACGTCCCCGCATGTGCTGGCCCTGACGCCCAGCTCAATCCATCATTACTACACTAAATCATCTCTCTGTCAATAACACCACTGCAAAATATTACAGTCATGTGGATACTGTTATTTTTAATGACATTCAGCAGTCCCCTTGGGCTGATGGAGCGAGTGAGAAATACAGAGAGGGAGAGAGACTGCATAGGTAGGCAATAACATTTGGCAGAAAAGTGCTTAGCAGCTTGAAAAGAGTCGAGAGCGAGCGAGCAGTGGATGTGTTAAATACCAAAAGACAACTGTTATCTCCGTGACAGATAATTGCTAGTTTGTTCAGTGGGAAAACGTTTAAAGGATCTATGAAAGATCTTTGAGATTCTGGGAAAACAGGAATGGGAAAAATTTCCAGCGAGCCGGGGAATCCAACTCCATCGTCTTATTGCTCATTTAATATTAGAATGGGTTTTTGACACTCTCATTTATTACAAGATCTCAATGCAACCTGGAGTGTGTGTGGTCTGATATCAATGTCACGCCTCCTCAATAACTCAGACAGGGCAGTGTGCTTATCTTTCTTTGACACTCAGATCAATCTTGCGTTTAATCCTGAACCCATTCGCTGTCTTTCTCACCTCAACTCCACACATCAAACACAAACATCACATCCCTCCTGCGAATGTGCGTGTCTGTGTCCAATCGAGTCAAGGACACAGGATGGGGGTGGCTGATCTTCCAGAACCCCCATTATACACTTCGTATAGGTAGTACGCAGTGTTGGCTGATGAATTTTCATAGAATTATAGTGTGAATAGAGTGATATGCTGCAAATACATATGAATATACAGTGAATTCAAATTCTACGTGCTTTGGTTTCAGATTGTCTATTATATTTTTTTATGTAAACAAGGAAGACAACGCCAATATTACAAAACGTGTATAAATCACTTGTTTTCTAAAGAAACACTTCCCAACAGTGACACCAGCAGGTAGAGTTAAAGAGGAAGTATGCATCTCTCTTACCTCTTAACCTATTAAGTTTTAACAGACCACCTAAATCAAGTAAGGTGTAAGTTTATTAAGGAGTATTTGAACAAATAAGGGAAAAACATGTGAAAAAAGGGAATGCCTCCATTGCTATATAATTGGATATATCTCCACAGCTGGAAAACGGCAGTTTAATTGAGTCTTAGAGTCGCAAAGTAAATGAATAAAGGAAAATAAATTAAACAGCCCCTACATCACTACGTGTTGTTTGGGAGGGTTTCAATAAAAATTATCCTTCGTCCTCCAAAAACAAACTTCAGCATATCCAGTTGTCAGACATGACTGGAACTTTATAAGGAATGCTTTTGCAGTCAGAAAAAACTAAAGAAAGCTTTTCGCTCCAATCCCACCGGATGGGTTTAATACAAACAAGGTAAAAAATGTTCCTCATACTCATGGTTAAATATTCCGCTGGATCTTTAGTGTTCCTGTGGGCCTGTTTTTCTGCCAGAGGCCCTTGATATCTTGTTCAGATGTACGGCATCATTGATTCTATGAAAATACCAACCGATTTATTAAAAA